>CM073597.1:29379435-30004713 GCA_037074985.1 Solanum bulbocastanum | reverse complement strand
AAAATTTATAAAGTGTATTGAACATAATGGATGTGGAATCTTATTAAAAGCATGATATAATTGGGATGCTGACATGGTGAGTTGACGGGAGGAATCACTGACCTAGTTATGCTTGACTAAAGGAAAATAAAGATGAAGTGAAGAAGAAAAATATTTGCTCATATGCATAATGAATTCATAGCTAAAGATATACGTTTTGATTTTTATCCTCTTACCTTTTTCATCAAAAAATTATATGGTTTGGTTTTGGGGCTATTTAATAACGGGTACATAATGCTAATAATAAACTTTGTTTCCTGAATCGTCATTGAATATTTTAGTTTGATTTGACATAATTAGCTCGATGACGATAATTACATGTATGGCTTTTATATAGAATGGAGGAAGAGGTCAAACTTACAACTTTACTTTTTGTTTTTCTCGAAGTATTACTATAACATACTGTGCAGATATTTGGAATTGAATGTTGCTAAATGATTGGATAATTGTTGTTATCAAACTTATAAAGGTTATTTGAAAATAAGTTAAATGTGTTTGATGAGCAAAACTTTTCAACCTCAGAAAATGGGTATATTTTTGGGGCATTATACAAAAATAGCAACATTTTGTTAAAAGAAATCATTCTAAATGTTTGCAAGAGGAGGTTATGAATTGCCGAACTGGGATATACACTTGATTGTCAAACATTTTAGGTGGCAAGATAGGGAGCTTCCCACCACCTATCTTGGCATGCCTTTGGGAGCTAAGAGTAAATCCTTGAGCATTTGGAACTCTGTGGTTGAAAAATGTTAAAATAAGTTGGTATTGGAGAAGTGAATACTTATCCTTGGGTGGTAGAGTCACATTGATCAATAGTGTTCTTGAGGCCATGCCAACCTATATGATGTCCCTCTTTCCTATGCCTGGGAAAATCATTAAAAAGCTAGATCCTATGAGAAGAAATTTTCTATGGCAAGGTAATGGAGAAGGGGAAAAGAAATTTCATTTGGTTAAGTGGGATGCTATTATAACTAAACAAAAAACAAGGAGGTTTGACAATTAAGAATTTGAAAGCCCACAAGAAGAGCCCTCTATTAAAGTGGCTTTGGAGACTAGCAACAGATGATCAGGAAGGATATCAAGTGCTTGATCAGAATATCTATGCCAATATAATTCATGACACCAATCTTAATTCAAACTCTTCAAATTTTAGAGATATCTGGATATTGATATTTAGTTCTCCAATTCTTTTCATAAATAGAGCTTCATATGTTGCTTCCATTCTCGTCAATTGTTTGAGAAGAGTTTCATATATTGCTTTTATTCCCAAGAAAACAGGGTCTCTGAACTCAAGAGATTTCAGATCTATAAATTATAAAATCATTGCTAAGCTTCTAGAAGAGAGGCTGAAGAGGGAGGTGAGCGAGTTGCTAAACAAGCATCAATTATTCTTCATTGAACGGAGATAAATCATGGATACTGCACTTAATAGCCAATGAAATTTTGGACTCTAGGCTCAAAGGTGAAGATCCAGGTACTAAGCATTAAATAGATGTTGAGAAGGCTTATGACCACTTCAACTAGGAGTTCCTTTTCAATATTATTAAACAAATGGGTTTAATTGTGAGGTGGTTGAAGTAGATTGTATTTTGCATCAAGACTGTTAGGTTCTCGAGCCATGAGAATGGAGAATCCTTAGTAAAGAACACTTCCCCCAAAATAGCCCTTACATGACACAAATCCGTTTTGATAGTGTCAAGAAGGTATTTGCCACCAACAACCTTATTTTCTGTAAGCATACCATTGGGCAATGATTCCTCTCCTTCCAATGGAACCACAAACAAAAAATCAGTCTCACCAGCTCGACTAAGAGTTCTGAATCAAAAAAGTAAATTGCACCTTACTTATGATGAAGGAAGCAAGTTGCTAAACAAGCATCTATTATCCTTCATTAAAAGGAGACAAACCATGTATATTGCACTAATAGCCAATGAAATTTTGGACTCTAGGCTCAAAGGTGAAGATCGAGGTACTAGGCATAAAGTAGACATTGAGAAGGCTTATGACCATGTCAGCAAGGAGTCCTTTTCAATATTCTTAATCAAATGGGCTTTGGTAAGAGGTGGTTGAAGAAGATTGTATTTTGCATCCAGATTGTTAGGTTCTTGAGCCATGAGAATGGAGAATCCTTGGTAAAGAGCCCTTCCCCCAAATGGCCCCTATGTGACACGAATCCGTTTGGATAGTCTCGAGAAGGTATTTGCCCCGGTGACCATACTTTCATAAAGCACCATTGGGTGGTGGCTCCTCTCTTTCCTATGGAACCTAAATTAAAAAAAAATCTCTCTCTCCAACTTGACTAAGAATTCTAAATCAAAAAAGTAAATAAATTGCTTGCCCCAATGACCATACTTTCGTAAAGTACCATTGGGTGGTGGTTCCTCTCTTTCCTATGGAACCTGAATAAAAAAAATCTATCTCTTCATCTTGACTAAGAGTTCTGAATCAAAAAAGTAAATAAATTGCACTTTACTTAAGACGAAGGAAGCAAGTGCCGAATCCCCCAACCCACCTACTTTCTTAAGGGTTCAAAGTAACTAGTCATTAAGACTACTATGAATTGAAAGTAAGGAAGCCTTTTCTTGACTTAGTAAGGTCTCATACAGGGAGATCCTCTTTCACCTTTCCTCTCCATGCTAACCATGGAGGGTTTCAACAATATGATGAGGGTGGCTAGTGTCTGAAAGGGTTCAAGTTAGGCAACAATTGAGGACAAGAGATGCACGTATGCCATCTGCTTTATTCAGATTGTACTGTTATTTCTATGAAGCTGAGGCAGAACAACTTAGCTTTATGAGAATGAAAAATAAGTCCTTTTCTTGACTTAGTAAGGTCTCATACAGGGAAATCCTCTTTCACCTTTCCTCTCCATGCTAACCATGGAGGGTTTCAACAATATGATGAGGGTGACTAGTGGCTAAAAGGGTTCAAGTTAGGCAATAATTGAGGACAGGAGATGCATATATTCCATCTGCTTTATGCAGATGCTACTGTTATTTTCTATGAAGCTAATGCAAAACAAGTTAGCTTTATGAGAATTATTTTGGTTATCTTTGAGGCTACTTCTTCTCTGTGTGTAAGTTGGAGGAAGAACAGTATATTTCCTATCAATGTAGTATCACATATGCAGAGTCTGGCTAGCATATTGGGATGTAGAATAGACCAATTCCCAATAGTGTATCTAGGCATGCCTTTAGGCAACCAACAGAAAGAGTTGGAAATTTGTGATTGAATAGTAGAAAAAACGGAAAAGAAGCTATCAAAGTGGAAAACTCAATACCTTTCTCTAGGAGGAAGAATTACTCTGATAATTCAGTTTTGGATCCACTACCAATTTATGTAATGTCATTATTCCCCATTCCCTCCAAGGTGGAGAAGAGGTTGGATAAGTTGAGGAGAAATTTTTTGTGGATGGGAAATAAAAGAGGGCAAAGGAATACATTTGGCTAACTGACACACTACTTATTTGAGCAGGCATTCTGGTGGTCTTGTTATCAGGAATTTGAAGGTGCAAAACGATTGCTTACTGATGAAGTGGCTCAGCAGATTTTCCAGGGAGGATCATGCATTGTGGAAGGAAGTAATTTATAGCAAATATGGGCAGAATTACCAATGGTGTACTAACACAGTATCTAGCATTTATGGTGTTGCAGTGTTGAGAACAATTGGGAATATTTGGTCCAACCTGGCTAGGAGCTTACACTATGAAGCGGGGAATGACACCAAGATCCTTCTATGGAAAGAGAACTGGATTGGACATGAGACCTTAATGAACTCATATCCTGATCTAATCTCTTGTTAAAACAATCCTGATGCAACAATAGTTGACATATGATCTCCACAAGGATGAAACATCTCCTTTAGAAGACAGATGAATGATTGGGAAGTGGAGAGAGTGGTTGAGATGCTGCAAGAATTAAGTGGATTTAATGGTATCACTTCAGAGCCTGATACAATAAGGTGGAAGCATGACAATGAAGACAGAGTTTCAGTGAATAGCTGTACAGGAAGAAAGAGATAAAGCAATCAAGTTGTAAGACAAGCCCATGGAAAGTGGAAACAGGTCTAGAAAAACATGGCTCCAAGGGTGAAGTGTTTTACTCAATTGGTAGTTAGAAAAGCATGTCTTACCCAGGAAAGATTACAAAGGAGAGGTTTCCGCATAGCTTCTAGGTGCATCCTGTGCAATGTGGCTGAGGAAACTAACAACTGTTTGTTCCTACATTGCAAAGTTACTTCACATATTTGGGCATTATTTCTTAGCCTCACAGAAACTAAGTGGACACTGCTAGAACATACAACAAACAGATCTTAGCTGCTGGATCAGGAGAGTAGGAAGCAAACGTCAAAGAAGTGGTGGAAAATAATTCCACCTAGTATATGGTGGACAAAATGGAGAGAGAGAAACAATATATGTTTTGAAGATAGTTTCAGTTCCATTCAAAAGATTAAATGGAACTGTATCATAATCTTTCATTTTTTGTGTAAAGAAGAAAGCATAGAGTAAGTTGAACAGTTAGTAGATCTTTTAGGATCCTTGTAAGTGCCTTAGTTATTGTTTTGGTTCACAATATTTTGGAGGTCTGCAACATGTCCTTGATGCTGAGGAATACAATACTACTAATTTCAAAAACATAATGCCAATTATTTCTTAAAAATGGAGAGCTGAAAAGTGAACATCTTCAACATTTGTAGATATTTTAAACTCTTGGAGAGTTTGAATTAAGATTTAAATGTATCAGCATTGAGATCAACACAGAATTATTGTCTAACAACATAATTAGTGTCAGGTTCAACAAGCATGTTTAGATGTAATTGTGTTGATGGAATTTGGTACTCAAATCTTGTATCCATGTTTGTTTAAGTCTTCATAATTTTTGTTGTGCAATATTGAAATTATAGTATAAGAGTAATAAAATTTTCAAGTTGAAATCTTGGCTCAAGTTAAATTTGATTGAGGTTTATTGGATGAGTAAGAGTTGATGGAAAGTGACACGTGAATAGAGTGGATGCGGATATGGAAGATTGCTGTACTGCCAGGAATTTAATGTTTTATGTAGCTGATGTTGCTTATAAGATAGATCTCAAAGTTCATATTTTTTCCACTAAAAAAAAAAAAGCTTAAAAGAAGAAATGAAAGGTCGCTTTGAAAAATATTTTTATTATTGAGGCGCTATTAAATGTCTTTCTTAAAAGTCGTGCAAAAACCTTAAAAGACAATATTAAATTAGTAGTTCAAAAGTTAATTTGATGTGGAAACACCTTGACTTAAACTTGAATTATTAAATGATAGATATATTATAGGACATCCTATAATAGAAAGCGTGTTACGTAAGTTTGGAGAAAAAGGAGTATTTCTGAAGCTTGTAAAAGCAGAATAATACATCTTTGTAAATGTGGCAGGCGTTTGTTAAAAAATGCATCCCTACTGTGGTATTTACTCTGAGATTGAGTGTATATTTTCCTGTATTTTGAGGCTTAGCTTAGTCATGATTAACTATATGATACTTTTTATGTTATATTTGATGGTCATTATATTCTCTTCCTGTTGTTTTTAGGGTAGTCAAAATAATGGCTTTGTGATTGGATCACCTTCTATGGCGAAACCAATTCAATTTAAGCCATCAATGAGCAGATCTATCCGCATCACCGATGTGAGTTGTCCTTAATATGTTTGACATTCTCATGTTAGCTCCTCATAAAGCTTAGTTTTAGACTTTATATGCTTTAAATGTTGTTAAAGATTGCAATGCCCTCCTCTGTATTAGTTGCTACAGTTAACAATTGCTCAATGACACTTTTGAATCATGAAGAGCACTTTGAGTCTCTGGGACCTTACCGTGATGGTAAAGTTTGGTCCCATATATAGATGTCTCCCCTTGATTATTTTTATCATTGGAACCTCATTATTGTATCTTGGAAGTTCTTCCTGGGTCTCCTAATCAGACTAACTTTTTTAGCGCCAATTGTGAGCAACTTTAAAGTGTTAGTACTACTCAAGAGACAGTCCTTTTGTGATTTCAGTCCTGTATCTGTAATAAATGAACAAGGTCTGAATAATCAGGAATCATATCTTCTTTTTGACCATAAAATCCGAACTAAATAATTTCGGCGTCGCCTGATCATTGGTTACGGAGCGGTTAGAAGTACATCTTCGCTTGCGAGAAAGAAAATGCACATTCATTTGATCTTGATCCTAGTGGAATGATTGCAGAGCAACTTTATCCGCTATTATTTAGAGTCTCAAATGACAATGAAGATTGGAATATTTATTCCAAAGACCTTCTAGGTCAATATTTTACAAGTCAGCCAAATTTCTACTATTGTAATATCACCAATTTTACAGCTGAAAAAGCTTTGAACTTATTTCCATTTAGACCTCATAGACCATGTAGTCTCTATTGTCATTAGTCTTAAGCAAATCTGCAAAACATTAGCCTCTGAGAGAAGTGCAAGTCTTTTCTGCTGCATTTGAATTGCTTTAAGCTTTCAATAGGAAGAAAACTATGTCTATTTGTAAAAGTATTCATATTGTGTTTTCTTTTAATGTAAGTACTTACATCGTTCTAGGGAAACAGGGCTAAAATGAATCCTGTATCATCATCTTAGTTGCTAGCTAGTTTCTCACCTTTTATCTTAGTTTCGTCAGATAACATCTTGCAACACCTAAGCTGGGAAAGAGCCTAGGTTCACTATTAATGCCTCATCTTGTTATTTCCCAAAAGGACAAGTAAACATGATGTAGAAGTGTTGGAACATTGGAGGTCCTATAAAAACCCATCAATTGTCATAAAGCTGTTTGTTTAACTTTTGGAGATGAAGCTGTGTGTTATTTCAGTTTGACTTTGCGAACAGTCACTCTCTTTTGGTCTCTGAAATCCTTGTGATACTCTAGCTTTCCCTTTTTACTGTTATTGTTTTGATTTTTTTTGTTTGGTTTAAGTTTAATTTCTTTAACTATTTTGAAGCCTTTAAAGTCTTGGTTCGTACTTGTGCAGCTTAGCCCAGTCTCATAAAGATCTTTGTGTCTTGTTTAGTGCTTGTTCAGCTTAGCCTGATCTCATAAAGATCTTTGTGATCATCACCATAACAATCTCCGTATATTCATGCCTTAACAGAAAAACATTCTCAGTTTATTCATATCCCTCTTGTTAGTTCACCCCTCTAGTTTCTCAAAATTTCATTGTGTGTTCTCTTCTAATTCTTTTGTATTCATCTAAATTTTGACCTTGACTTACTTTCATTCTCTTGTTTTTTTGTTTTATTTGACTTGATAGTAGACTTAGAGTTTCTAGGGAATATTGATGCTTGCATCCTTGATATTTCTCTTTCCTTTTGCTGCCTTTTTTATTTTATTTTTATATCTAACCTCATTAATCATTTTTATCTACAAGTTAACAGTAACCACCCAATCCCAGCAGTTTTCGCCTTTGGTTTTTTCCCCCATGCCAACCTCGTTCCAGCCTCTCTCCTTTCTGATTTTATTTCAAGTACAACATGGAACAACTACTGCATTAGGATTGGTTCTGTATCCTCGCAGTCCATGTTTCTCCATCTAAATCTGTCAGTCCAACATTATAAAATTGGTTTCTCTAATACTGAAATCGCATAAAAATCTTTTACAATATTAAAAAAACTTCTAGTAAATATTGGACCTAAGGTGAATACTTGGGTAGATCCACAATGTGGTATGAGGAACCCAATAGCGTTTGTCTAGACCTTGTGTATGTGTTAAGAATTCTACTACATATTCGTAAAATGTTTTTGGCCAAAATCTTTCTTAAAGCATACCCTAAATTTAGACTATATCCTTAAAATATCATTTTTAGTAGAAAAAACCCTTCTATTTTTTGATGAAGTAAGTGAGATTTCATCAAGGCATCCAGTAGATGCAATGATACAAAAGAGGGGGGGGGGGGGGGGATCTGTCAGCTCAGTAAGAACAGAAAAAACCTATAGAGCTAAGGAGCTGACAAAATCCAGGTAGTGATCTAAGTTATTTACAAGGGGAAAAGGTGGCCCAACTAAAAAGGTTAACCAAACAACTAGCCTTAAGCTTACAAATTGGAGTTAAAACTCCATCGAAATATCTCCTGTTTCTTTCATTCCAAATAACTCAAAAAAATACAAGCTGGGGTCATGATCCAGATTTTCCTGATAGATTTTCTAACTTCCATAGAGCTCCAACTAGTGTAGGTGTCACGACCCAGGGGTACCCCCTAGACGTAACGTAGCGTACTTGACTCCAAAGGGGTCGCATACAACCCTTAGCATCATCATAACATAAGATCATAGAAAAATAGGGAGAATTTAAAACTTTCTTTAAACATACAATCGAAAAACATTTCATAAAAGCAGAAGTCTTTCTAACATCTTTGTCTCAAACCATCTATGAATAACATGAATAAAAGTCATTGGGACGCAGCCCACATAAAGTCTAAAATATAAGAAAAGACATAATGGAACATAAATGGGTTCGCCTCGAAGCTATGAGGACTCACCAAATCTTCAAGTCTTGCACTTAGGAACCTAGCCTCCAAGCAACTCAATCTCCCAACACCCTACATTTGATTAGAATGTAGGCAATATGCGTTAGTACAAAATGTACCAAGTATGAAAGCTAGCACAACATCATAAAGCATCTAAAATGGTTAGTCAACATAAGTCATGAGCATAAGAGACAATAATATAATCATAATATAATTCCAAGATAAGCATCATATCATAGAAAATCAACACAAGACATTCATAATTGCATACTTCAACCATTAGTCTTTCATACTCAAGAGGACTACTTCACAAGCTACCTCCAAGTATACTTGTGCAATGCAAAGATAGCATCCCATAATACTATCCAAGCTAAGTACCTCTCTTTGGTCATTCTTGGTCATAGCCCACCTTCATAGTCAAGACCTAGGTTTTCATGTCATAAGAGCACTATACCCCTAAGTAACCTCAATGCACACTTGTGCAATGCATGTGGGGCATCCCATAATACCCACACACTAAGCATATCCTTAAGGTCACCATATTCATATTCATCATTTCTAAGTGTCACTATTGACCTACTTTCATATTGACAAGGAACTATTTTCTTAAGTCAATTCATATAACGGAAGGCACTATAGCAACACTTCAAGCTAGGCATACATCACATAAGAGGTCACTTCATAAGTAGCTTCAAGTCATACCTGTGTCATGCATGAATGACATCCCATACTACCACTCATACTAAGTACTCCTTTAGGCTAGCTTACTCCATGCTAACTATCTTTCATTCTAGTCTATCAAAGAATAGCATACTACCATGATAGACCTAACTACCATGGAAAACATACTATCATACAATCCAAGCTATCAAAGGAAGGATACAAGTACCAACCTAGCCACCATGCAACCATTCAATAAGATACAAGCTATCCTTAAGGGAGTATGAATCCTCAACCCTAAGATATCCTTAGGAGAGTATGGTGTCTCAATCCTAAGCTACCATGAAATGGTCTTGGCCTAACCAAGTCAAGCTACCATGAAGAGCATTCTAACCATGCTAGTTCAAGCTACCCCTAGGAGACCATAAATCCTCAATCCTAGGCTAGCATGCCTATACTAATGCAAGCTACCACGAAAAGCACCCTATCAATGCTAGTTCAAGCTAACCTTAGGAGAGCTTAATTTCTCAATCCCAAGCTACCATGAGATCTACCATCCCAAGCTACATAATTCAACTATCCATGAAGGAATCATAAGACTCAACCTCAAGCTATTCTATTCTAACAAGCATGATTCATTTTAAGTGATTAACCTTTCACATTCTACATATATGCAAGATATCTCATCATGATATACTCACTCTTTAAGCCCTAGTGATCAACATTATGACTTTTCAAGCCCTACATTCAAGCTTTACTCCACAATCATCATATACTAGTCTAGATCACAATACATGCTTAAAATACATTGAATACTTTTATGTATTCTTTATGCAATTTGTATCTTAAGACGTATCAAACACTAAACATAAATGACCAAGTCATTATAAGGTTCAAACAATATGTATATCAGCCTCATTCACTGTCAGGGAGTAGTGGGAGTATCAAAAATGCATAATAATGATTCGAAAAATGACTTATTCAATTGACAATATTCATGATAGTTGTAAAAACCATGATGCCACCGCAACCATCTTGATTATCACAGTGCAGTTGTAACGGATAAGAGAATTAACATACACCAAGAATAACATTTATAAGGAAGTATTAGGTACATTTCATCTATGTTGCTCGGACTTTTCAAAAATTTTGTTGCACATGTGTCGGATCTTTCAAACATGCACTATTTTTCTAGATTATCCGCCGTGCACCAATCAATATTTTTGAAGAGTCCGAGCAACAACGTTACCTTATATGTTTGACTTCATAATTTCGGATGATACCTAATCATTTTGACCTCGACAACAAGTTACCATATGAGGATCCACATAGATCAATGATAGAAACTTGTAGTTCATTCTGTCATATATATTTCTTTATTCAAAGCTTTGTTTTAATAATATTGATATTATTATATCAAATAGTATATTACATGATTTGGCATTCACGTGCAACACATGTCAAGAACTTGTTGAGGCAAAAGATTGTGTAGTATTCTAAATATAAACTCAATAAGAACATAGATACCCACTAGAGAAAGGAGGATGAATCAATTCTTGTGCCATCCCACAATTTCCCCCGAACTTCATGTGTGGTTTAATTATTCTAATATTCAACTATAATGGGAAGAAATTTGAGTACTATCTCTACCCCAATTTATGACCTACTTTCCTTTTTTAGTCAGTCCAAAAAAGAATGACACATTTCTATATTAACCCTTCGGGGTGGCCCAGTGGTTTGGGTTTGGGACTTCCAAGTTGGAGGTCTCAAGTTCGAAACCCCTTGCCAACGAAAGCAAGGGATTTGCCTTTTGGGTCGAGCTCGTCGCATCGGGCTTGCCTAGTGCCGGTTACCTCTCCTATGTGGTTTGCGAGCTATTGCATAGGAGCGGAGTTTTTACCCTGTGCGCACCCAAAGGGTAGCAGTTGTGGGTTTTCCTTGTTATAAAAAAAAAAAAAAAAAAAAAAAAAAAAAACTAGTTATACATTAAATGCATGAATTGACAAATAAATGAACTTTATACCAATCTTCCTATTTAAAATATATAGAAACTAAGAACTAACCTACCATCTTCCTCGTCATTATCGTATGTATTGTCTTTTTATCTATAAAAATTGTGATTACAAAAAACTATAAGAATGAATCGATTAATGAAAATTTCAAAAATCAACTTTCCAAAGAAACCAACCTCCTCCTTTTCATAGCTCATGAGTCCTGTGCTAGCGTTATTGATGGAGATTGTAGTCTTCATATATTATCCTGTGAAAGTTGAATTTGGTGATAATTCAATTCTGACATCTACATACTTCTTTGTCTTCTATTTCCTTTTAGTTCCCACAAATTTTTCTTTAAGGGAAAAGAAAGGAGAGGGAAAAAAAAACAAAAAATGAATAGGAAGGCCAATTTTTTTTTAAAAAAACAACCTTGAGGGAAATGGAAACCATTTGTTGCCTTGATATAGTGTTTCTTGATGTTCTTTGGAATTCCTTTTAACATGTATATATTTATTAATTTAAATTAACCTATATTTAATTCAACAAAGAGGTTACTGTTTGAAAAGTCGTAGAATTTGAAAAACCAAGTTAAGAAAATGAAAAGATAAATGATAGGAATTGTGGAAGTTAGTGTTACACGTGATGTATTAATTTAAAGCAATTAATTTTGTGTAATATTTTATACCTCATATACATTGATATAAGAGTGAAAAATTATTTGGAAAAAGTTAATATAAGGGAAGATGAAAGATAGAAATAATTAATAATAACTAAAGGTAATTTATAATGATATAACTAAAGAGCATAAGAGGATGTGAATAATGTTTGCAATAATTAGTAGTAAATAAGAGAATTTATAATGTCATAATTAAATAATTAAAGTACAATAGCGGGGTTTCTAATTAATTCATCATTTACATCAATAAAATAGGACTTTTAATTAATTCAATAGTTAATTAAACAACCTCTTTGCCTTCACGAGGTAGTGGTAAGGTTTGCATACATTCTACTCTCCCTAGACCTCACTTATGGGATTTCACTAGGTATCTAGTTGTTGTTGTAGTAGTATTTAGATAGTTAATTAGATTTTAATTGAGTGTAGGGGTAAAATGGTAATCGAATCGTGCACTTCGTAATTTCCAACATTTAGTAATTTATATATATATATATATATATATATATATATATATATCACTGGGTATGTAGTAGTTGTTGTTGTATTTAGATAGTTAATTAGATTTTAATTTAGTGTAGGGGTAAAATAGAAATCCAACATTGCACTTTGTAATTTCCCACTTTTCGTAATTTATATATGGAGTGTGTGTGTGTGTGTGTGTGTGTGTGTGTGTGTGTGTGTGTGTATATATATGATGCATTAGTTTTAGCTTTCTTGTTTGTAGAAAAAAGCGGACTTGGAATTATATTTCATTTTGAAGGCATAACATGATCTTGTAGCACTTACCAACAAGGTCCTATCAATTACTATTACTCCAAAGAAATCCATCATAGAAACAAACTAATAGAATTCTCATATCTACTTGCCGCCCCTTTCCTTTCTTTTGAGTTCTCTCCCTATTTCTATCTTAGCCCTGGAGTGACCTTGACCCTGACATTGCTCCTTTAACTATGGTGCTACTTGATGCATGCTTTTGATTTAACACTATTTCTGCTTCTGATGAACTTCATTTTGCTGTTAAAATAGTAGAATAGTTAGCTGCCTTATTGATCTGTTTCAATTCAGATTGGCAGTGAAGGTATTGCTGCCAAATTGTCTACTTGGGTGCTACGTAGAATATTCTAATTACGTAATATTTAAAATCTGAGCATAGATTATTTCCGAGTTCATTTATTAAGTTCATTTGCAGGATGACGGTGCTGCAAGTAGTCCCCAGCATGTCTGAAGTTGGTTGTTTTACAATGAGCATTTTGGGAACGTCCATTCTCCATTTTTTATCTGGAGATGTAGTTTTTTTCACACAATTCAGCAGGTTTGTGTATGGTAGTGAGCTCTGTACAGTAACCGAATGGTAGTATTCTTTTCCAAGATAATACAAATGATAAACCTTGTGTTTAGTCTTGTAAAGATAATCGTTTAAGTTGCCATATTCTGGCAATGAAATTTTAATCTTTTAAGTAAACCTTGTTGACGATGTCCAATATGAGATTCACCAATTGAAGATAGGTTGTGAAGTCTATCGCATTGGTAATTGGTTCTATTTCTTCCCTTGTATCTTCCTCACATTAGCATTAGGCTTGATTGATGTAACTCAATATGTCATTGGTAATGATGTCTGGGAAGTCTTTCATTGACATGTTTCATCTATTGTTTGGCAGGTATTGTCGTTGTAGCATTTCATGATTTATTTCTATATCCACTTACAAATTGAACATATAAAGATAGACCTTTTCAGGCCTCTTTATGTGTAAGAATAAAGATCTGATATAAAGTTAAAAAATAAGTTTGTTAAATGCTATAGACTAAATCTCCCATTTCCTTTCACTAAATGAAAAAAAGAACACTTGAATCATTTTCACATTATATATAGGTCAAATCTTATAATAACATTTTGAATACCCTTAGAAATAATATTAGTGGCAAGGGTGTGCACAAAGCATACACAACTCTTAGGTTTGATTCCACGAGTCCACATTTTGTTTTTAATTTTGTAGCATTGCCTTAAAACTAAAAAAAATAAAAAATAAAAAAAAATAAAAAAAATAAAAGAGACTGTTGACATAGAGAGAGCAGCAGCTCAGGGTCAATCGTTTGACTCCCCATGTCCTCATTTTGTGATTTGCCTATTTTTGCTTTAAACTAAAACTCTGTTTCATTTTTAAAAAAATTATTTTAATTAAAAATAACATATTTTTTTTCATTCCTTTTATGATTAGGTCAAATAAAGGACCTTTTTTGGTCAAATTTAAAGAGATTGATTTCTTTACTTCAATTTTAATACCCTTTTCCTTGTGGATTAGGGTTTTCCTATTTTATTCCTTTACCCATATTAAAAATCTCAATAATTCTCTCCACTTTCCTTCCCTTTCTCTTATTTTACGGTAAAACAAATATATTTTTGTAAATATTTTAGCTTGAAGTTCCATGGACTTGATGAATTATTTTAGTAGTGTATCAAAAATAAGTTCGACGTCTCTATAATATAGAAATATTAAAGGTTATATGTAACCCCTCGGACATCAAGAAAGGGTTAGAAAGCACAAATGGGCAAGTGCACAAACCAAAAATGGACAATGGACCCTTCACGGAACCTTAGACGGGCCGTTTAGGGGTCCACGACCCGTTAATGGCATCGTGAGACCATTCAGGATTGCCCCTAGGTAGGAGTCACCTAGACGGTTCCTTAGATGGCCGTGGTGACTTGGACGGTCCATCTAAGGGTTCGTACAAGTCACCTAGACAATGAGGTTGCACCCTAAGGTCACTGTGAAGGACCACGAATGCCTAGATGGTCCATGAAGCTTCACATGGCCCGTGAAGTCGTCTGTGAAAGGGACTTATTAGGTTTTGAGTTTTTGGTCAAATTCAAACGATCATATCTTTTAGCACAAAATGAATTATATGGCCCATGATCTAAAAGTTAAAGGTCTTTGAGTCCTCTTTCAAACGCCACCAAGTTTGCCTAATTTCGAGCCCAGAGTAAAAAGTTATGCTTGTTTTAATGAAGCCCTGTCGGGTAGGGCAACATCACAACTCACTAGAACGGCCATGATGCCTTTGACGGCTGGTGAAGCCCTTCTTTATAATAACCTCATCTGTTTTAAGTGAGGATAGTATTGGTCTTTTCCCTTATGTGTTTGGTACTTAAACTACGTCATTTTACTTTATGTAGGCCTAGATAATTAGTCAGAAACTACCTAAAACATTCATTCTCCTAAAAATCATCAGACTTAGAAAGAAAAGAAGAGAAAGAGGTGACATTTTTCTCTCAAGAACATATAGAGCTCTCCTTCAAGTTCAGCCCCGAAATCTAAAGGATTTTGATATACCGTAAGTTTATGGTATTTTTGATGCATTTCACTTAGAGTTTGTGTGTCTTGGGCTAGTTTATTATTAGAAATAATGTATTTGTGTAATTCTTGCAGGAAATAGGCTTGGAGGCGGTTTGCTTGAGAAAAGAGTTGAAGAGTGCAGAAGTAGCCACTTACGGATACAACCACGAACCGTAGGTCCTTTGACGGGCCGTTGGTGGACGATCGTAGGCAGTGGTCAGAAAGCTGGTTTTCACTACTCAAACCACGGAGTGACAGGACGGACTGTAGTACAATCCACGGACCGTAGGTGGAACTGTCATTTGAAGGCCCTGAAATATTGCCCAAGTGTTGATGCACGGAGGGAGACCACAAACCGCAGGTTGACCCACGGCCTGCAGGTCATGTCATTGATTGAAAGTGCATCTGAGCTGTTATTTCCTTCTTTTGTTTCCTAGTTGGTTTAGGATTTGTTTTCTATAAATATTAGTTGTAATTTCCATTTTTGAGGGTTAGACATTATTGTAGACTTTTGCTTTTGGTCTTTTGGAATTATTTTGCAAACATTGAGCAATTTAATTTTCAGAAGTCAATTTATGCAATTTGAATTTGAATTTCAATTCAAGATTTCAGTTTTCATCTATTCTAATTGTAAGTTCATGATTTCTTTTAACCTAATTATAAATTGTGAACTCTCAAACATGAGTAGCTAAATCCACAACTAGGGTTGTGGAAACCATGAGCAATTAACAAATTATGAATAATAATTAAAGTAATTCTTGAATAGTGTTTATGCATGTATTGTTAATCCTTTAGTTTAGAATGCTTTTTAACGGTGGCCAATGTTAGAACTCGCCTCATTCCTACTTGCCTTAACAAGGGGGTAATGAATGAGAAAATGATTAAACAATAGAGATTTAGTTAAGGATTTGTTGCTATCTACTAGTCTGACTTTAATAAATCAAAGTGAGGGTGAAAACCCAACTTAATTGACATGATGACTAATCTGGGGTGAAGGTAAGGGTTAATAAAGCACACACTCGTAGATTTACCAAGTCACGAGTGAAAGTTCCTGCTAAGATTACCAATCACGTAGGAATACATAACTTATCAGCCTTGCATGTCAAACACTAGGATAAGATTACTATTATTAGGATTATTGCGTTAAGATCTTGTGGGGAACCCATATACCCTAGTTTCCATCTTATATTGACAACTCAAATTATGAATCTTGTTTACTTGTTACTTAATCATTCAAATCAACAATCTATGACTTATTTACAACATTTTCCCTATTTACTTTTCTCGGAAATAGTTTGACTAAACAGAGATAATTGTGAGATAATTTTAAGTCTAAACCATATTCCTCGTGGGATCGACCCCAACCTACAAGTTGGGTTCTTTATTTGGCAACGACCCCTTATACTTCTTTAGGGAGTGTAATTTGGGCCTATCAAATTTTGGCGCCCTTGCCAGGGAATACAACTTTTAGATTAAACTAACTACATTGTTGAACTTTAGCCAAGTATTTCCTGATTTTACCTTTTTGTTTTTTTTGTTTTCTACAGGTTTCAACTCCAGTGTATGCCAAGTACATGGAGTGGAGGCGAACCCTTGACCCCCTACGACCCTAAATTGAGAAAGAATTTGAGGAAAATGGAAAATCAAGGGGTACACAATAATTCAATCGGAGAGGGACAAGGAGATGGAGCTGAGTTTCAACCTCCTGGAGTTGTTAATGTGCCCACTCTGATTCAAGGTAGTCATATAATAGGAAATGCAAAAAGGGTACAGAATCCGCCAGCATCGAGGTTTCGTGATCACTACAGGGTTGACTATGATGCGGTTGGATCAGATGGACCTATTGTTCTCCCTCCTCTACCTCCAGAACATACATTTGTGGTGACCAACAACTTTATACAGATGCTTACAGCGAGAGGGTTGTTTGCTGGGTTGGTTTCGAAATATCCATACGCTCACGTGACTAAATTTTCCAGCGTCTGTAAGAGTTGTGTAGGACAACCAAAGTTGGATATGGATGTCATAGAATTGACAACATTTCCACTATCATTGACTGGTGATGCTGCTGTGTGGTTTTATAAGCTGCCATATAATTTGATCTATACATGGGACGAATTATATAAGGTGTTCATAGCAAGGTATTTTCCGGTGTCCAAGAAATTAAATCATAAGGATAAACTGAATAACTTCATAGCACTACCTGGAGAATCGGTAAGCAGTTATTGGGATATGTTCACTGGGTTCATGAGAAGTATTCTGAATCACTGCATAGATGATGAGTCATTGAAGGAGTACTTCTATAGAGGACGGGATGACAATGGAAGAGCTATATTAGATGCTATTACTGGAGGATCATATGGTGAGTGCACTTTTGAGAAGATCGCTGAAAAATTCGAGAGGATTTCCCAAAACAATAAAGACTGGAACACTATAAAGGCAAATACTGGTAGGAGTATGTTCGCTGTCCAAACTGCACCAAATAAATCTAGTGATGACATTCACGAAAAGATGGCTCAAATGGACATAACATGGCTTGGTACTGAAACATGTGAGTGGAAATGCAGAAAAGGTGAACGCGGTAAATTATCTAACTAACCTCCACCACCACCAGTTGAAGAGTACTACTATGAGGAGGATGCAAATTTGGTTAATGATCAGATAGGGGGTTCCCAAACCAACGCCCAAGGTTCCAACTCGAATAATTGGCACCAAGGTCGGAACTATGGAAACTATAACCGTGAGGGTAACTATAGCCGTGAGAAAAACTATGTTCGAGATGGAAATTACAATCGTGATACCAATTACAACCAAAACAACTATGGTAACAAGAATGATAAGGTTGGACCCTACGTTCCCCTGGTAATAGAGAGGCTGGTAATAGTATGAATCGTATTGAGGATATTATGCAAAGGATGATGAAGAGGTTTGATGCAACAGATGAGAATGTGAAAGAGATGCGTAATGATTTGTCTGGAATCAATCAAAAAGTTGATGCCTATACAGTGTCAATCAAGCAACTCAAGCATCAATTTAGTCAGTTGTCCACTATAGTGAACCTATACCATCCTGACACACTTCTTATCAACACCATCCAAAATCCAAAAAATGATGGGTATTGTATGATAGTCACTACTTGCGGAGGAAAACAAACTATTGATCCCCTCATGCCGTCTGAGGTTGAAAGAGTGATAGCAAAGGATGCTGATGAGATTGAGGTTACTGAAGATCCGAAAGTTGATATAGAGAAGGAAGCTTAGGTGACCCAAAAAGTTGTTCCTATGCCTATACCTCCACCTCTATTCCCATAGAGATTGGTGAAAAAGACTGAAGAGGGAAAAGAAAACAGGTTCATATCTATGTTGAGGCAACTTTCCATCAATGTCCCATTGATAGAAGCTTTGGAACAAATGCTTGGGTATGTTAAATTCATGAAAGACTTGGTGACCAAAACGAGGGCTGTCAATTTTGAGAATGATTAGAGGTTGCAACATTGTAGTGCTATTGCTACTAGGTCACTTGTGCAAAAGAAAGAGGATCTTGGAGATTTCACTATTCCTTGTACCATTGGGACTCTACACTTTGTGAATGCTTTGTGTGATTTGGGGGTCAACATTAATTTGATGCCTTTGTCCATTTATAAGAAGTTAGACAACATTAATGTGATGCGTTTACCTATGGTCAATAACATTGTGAAGAGGCCCATTGGAGTGCTCCAAGATGTCCTTGTGAAAGTAGAGTCATTCATCTTTCCAACGGACTTTGTGATACTCGATTGTGTGGTAGATTTTGAGGTTCCATCATCTTAGGGATACCATTTCTTGCTACTGGGCGTGCCTTAGTAGATATGGAGAGAGGGTAGATGAAATTTCGATTAAACAATAAGGAGGTAACTTTTAACATATGTAGGTCTATGAAGCATGAAAGTTATCTTAAATCAGTATCCATGGTGAATCACATTGTGGGGCAAGAATATGAGGTGTTCATTGAGGAAAGGTTATGTGTTGATGTGCTAGCAGTAGTGATGATGAATTTTGACAGTGATAGTATTGATGAGTATGATAAGTTAGTTGCCACACTTGATAGGTTCGAGTTTCGTTTCAAGCCAAAATGGTTGGAATTAGACATAAAGAATCGTGACACCCCACCTGCAAAACCGTCTGTTGATGAGCCTCTGAAACTAGAACTTAAGGTCCTTCCATCCCAATTGCGGTATGCATTCCTGGGTAAAAATAATACTTTGCTCGTTATTATTACTAGTGACTTGAGTGAAGGGAAAATATATGATGTGATATCGATATTGAAGCGGTTCAAGAGGGCTATAGGATGGACTATTGGAGACATTACTGGGATTCCGCTGGGCATTTGTTCTCACAAACTCCAACTCATGCCAGACTGTAAGCCACATATTTAGCATCAAAAGAGACTAAATCCCCCTATGCAAGAGGTTGTGAAAAATGAGATCATTAAGTGGTTAGATTCTGGAGCTATATATCCGATTGGTGATAGTAGTTTGGTTTGCCTAGTTCAGTGTGTGCCAAATAAATGAAGAATCACGGTGGTCCCCAATGCTAAATATGATCTTGTTCCAATGAGGCCGGTGATGGTTGGAGAGTGTGTATGGACTACCGTAATTTAAATGCGTGGACTATGAAAGATCACTTCCCAATGCCATTCATAGATCGGATGCTAGATCGTCTGGCTAGTAAGGGTTTGTATTATTTTCTAGATGGGTATTCGGGGTATAATCAAATCTCCATAGCTCCGAAAAATCAAGAGAAAACCACTTTCACTTGTCCTTATGAGATTTTCGCCTTCAAACGGATGTCATTCTGGTTGTGTAATGCTCAAGCAACCTTCTAGAGGTGTATGATGTCGATATTTTTAGATATAGTGGAGGACACTATAGAGGTATTTATGGATAGATTCCCTGTGGTAGGTAACTCGTTTGGTGATTGTTTGGCATATTTGGTTGAAATACTAAAATGGTGTGAAGAGTGCAATCTTGTGCTCAACTGGGAAAAATGCCACTTCATGGTAAAAATAAGGGTATAGTTTTGGGTCATCAGATTTCGCAGAAAGGTATAAAGGTTGATAGAACCAAAGTTTAGGAAATAGAAAAGCTTCACCACCCCTCTATCAAAGGAGTTTAGAGTTTTCTTGGGTATGCAGGTTTCTACCGGAGGTTCATAAAAGATTTCTCAAAAATTGCACACCCATTGTGCAAGCTACTCGAAAAGGAGTGTAATTTTGATTTTTGATAATGCTTGTGTGAGATTGGAGATTTGAAAGAAAAGTTAACTTCGGCACATATCATTATTTAATCGGATTGGGGACAACCATTTGAAGTGATTTGTGATGTGAGTGGGGTGGTTCTTGGGGTAGTATTAGCACAAAGGCGAGAGAAGATTCTTCATCCGATTTACTATGCCAACAAAGCTTTTAATGTGGATCAAAAGAACTATACTATAACTGAACAGGAACTTCTTGTTGTGGTTTTCACATTCGAGAAACTTAGGTCTTACTTGCTTGGTACTAAGGTCATGGTGCATAATGACCATTCTACATTGAGGTATCTGATGGCTAAAAGGGATGCAAAACCAAGGTTGATTAGATGGGTACTTTTGTTGCAAGAGTTTGATTTTGAGGTAAAGGATAGAAAGGGGATAGAAAACTAGGTTGCTAATCATTTGTCCAGATTAGAGGAGGAAGTTATGATCAAGTTTGAGGATAAGCTTTAGATTAATGATGCGTTCCCTGATGAACAAGTATTGGCTTCTTCTTATGATCTTATCCCTTGGTTCGCAGATTTTGCAAACTACTTGGCAAGTGATATGGTTCTGTCGGATTTTTCATTCCACCAAAGAAATTCATGTCTAATGTGAAGAAATTATTTTGGGATGAGCATTAATTGTTTCGTGTTTGTGCTGATGGGATTATTCGTCGCTGTGTGCCCAAGGTTGAGATGATGAGTATAATAGAAACGTGTCATTCATCGCCTGTTGGTGCGTATTAAGTGGTATCCAAACTGCCCATAAAATTTTGCAGTGTGGGTATTACTGGCCTAACATCCACCAAGATGCTCATGATTTCGTCAAGTCTTCTGACCGTTTCCAACATGAAGGAGGAATTTCAAAAAGGCAAGAACTACCTATCAACCCAATACTAGTGATTGAGCTTTTTGATGTTTGGGGTCTTGATTTCATGGGCCCTTTTGTGAGTTCAAATAGGATGAAGTACATTCTTGTTGCGGTTGACTATGTATCAAAATGGGTGGAGGCAGTCGCGCTTTCAAACAATGAGGGAAATAGTGTCACCACATTCCTGAAAAAAAATATCGTCTCCAGATTTGGTCCACCAAGGGAAATCATAAGTGATGGAGGTTCTCACTTTTGTAATAAATTTTTTAAGGTGTTGCTTGAGAAGTATGGTGTTCAGCATAATGTAGCAATCCCGTAACATCCGCAGTCAAGTGGGCAAGTTGAAGTGTAGAATCTCGAGATAAAGCAAATTCGTGCAAAGACCATAAATGCTAACAGAACTAACTGGTCGAGAAGGCTCGATGATGCTCTATGAGCTTATTGCACTGCATTCAAATATCCCATAGGTATGTCCCCCAACCAACTTGTATATGGAAAATCTTGCCATTTGCCTATAGAGCTAGAGCATAAAGCAATGTTGGTGCTAAAGAAGTTGAATTTGGATGGAGGCACCGCATAGAGTCAAAAACTGAATGACATGAATGAGCTTGATGAGTTTCGCCTTAAAGAAAATGAAAGTTCAGCCTTGTTTAAAGAGAAGATGAAGAAATACCATGATCAGAAAATTGAAAAGCGTGAATTTGTTACCGGTGATTTGGTGCTCTTATTTAACTCAAGGTTGCACTTCATTTCTAGCAAGCTCAAGTCCAAGTGGAACGGGCCATTCAAGATAACTCAAGTATTCCCACATAGAGAGTTTGAGCTCAAAAATAAGGAAGGAACAAGGTTCAAGGTAAACAGACAGAGGATAAAAATCTACTTGGGGAAATCTGAGAGTATCAATGAAATGATAGAGGCTTGGGATCTTAGTGAAGTTTGAGTAACTAAGGTATCTGCGTCGTGCCACGACATTAAATCAAGCACTGCTTGGGAGGAAACCCACATTGTATAATCTAGCCAACTATAGGAGTTTCTTTTCTATATAGGAGTTTTCCTTAAAATTGTAGCTTTTTAAATAGGTGTTTATTCATTTTTATGTTTAGTGTTGGCTACATATAGATATAATAGGGTCCGTGTCTAAAAAAAGTCCAGAAAATGTAAAAAGGAAGTCCTAATATTTGCTATAGGGACGAAAAGGAAAAATCTACATAAAATAAGCTGATGCAATGGTCTATGGATCCCATCGACGGTCCGTCCGTCAATCCTTGGACCGTGGATGGCATCCGCAGATCCGAGGTATGCTTTCTAATTTTCACTAAGTGTTGGAGTGAACCACGAATCCATCGACAGACCGTAGGTCGATCCACGGACCGTCGACGGGGTTTCGTGGGTCAGTTAGGGTTATTGTGGACCCAACCCATTTAAATAAAACCCTTTATTTTAAATACAACCCCCACTTCCTTCTTCCCTTTCCCCACTACCCACCCATTACAAACTGATTGATCAACCCTAATTCACCCACTAATCTTCCAAATCAAACCCATGTAATCCTTCATTTCCATTTTTAATCATCCCTAATCCCATATCTACCATTTTCTCCTCAATTCTCCCATTCTCTCTTAAATTCCTCCATTTCCACCAAGCTTTCAAGGTCTGGGTTAGGTGTTAGCGTCGGTTTAAGAGAATTTGTACTTGACCACACACTCACTAACGTTGTTTACTTGTAAGGTAATTGTTTTCTCCCAAACTTTGCATCTTTCATTGTTTATACTTGAAGTCACAACACTGAACTTGACCTTGGAATTTCAAATACTTGGATAATTGTTTGAATCTAGTTAGATACTACCCTTGAAATGATGATGTGTGAGTGTGTAGTTAATTTTAACTTGAATAAATGGGTTTGATTGGACTAATTGAGAGTTTTGGCATAGGGGTTCATGTTTTTTTTTTTTGTTTGTACAACTTTGACTTTTGCATAAATTGAAACCCTACAGATGATGAACTATTGAATAATATGTTGAAATGCATGTTTAGACTTAGTTTGATTGAATGGTTGTTGATGTTAATGTGTAGTATAAAAGTTGGAAATTCATGTCTGGCATAGTGTTGGTACACGGACACAACCAACAGACCATAGGTCGTGGCTCGTTGATGAGTTTGAGATTTTGACTCATTTAGGGCTTTGTTTTGATAGTATAAGTGTCCTCAAATGCCTATTTTATGCTCTAAACTAATGTTAAAGTGTTGATTTGCAGCTATGAAGGCTAAGGAGCAAGGCAAGGACACTACCGGGCAAAAAGGAACTAACAAGCTAAAGAAGTGAAGAAACGTGATCCAGGTAATCGCCAAGACCACTTAGCGAACTGTCGAGTGGCTCTTTAGCTCGCCCAAAGTTCAAGCGTACCAGCCCTAGGGAATAACCAATTTGGCAACAGGAATGGGCAGTCAGTGAATCGCTGAACGACTCCGAGGGGCAGATCGCCGACCTGGTTGGCGAGGCACAACTTACTTCATCTAGAGACATTTTCGGCCAAAAATTTGTCAACTATAAATTGAAATTTTAAATGCAGAGTGAGCACTTTTGATCCCAAGTTTGAGAGTTAGAGTTTTCTTTGAGTTTTTGAGTTCCTATTGTAGACTTTGAGGATTTCTGAGCTTAATTTTGAGGATTTGTAATTGGGTTTCTAAACTGAATCATGTTGGAGCATTGTAAAGACTTGGAGACTTTCACCAAGCTGATGGCTAATCTAGTTGGTAATGTTTTTTTTTTTTTTTAAATCTTATGATGCTTAGCTAAAACCCCATTTCTTGGGGTGTGATCATGTGATTATGGGCTAAATTAGCTTATGGGTATTGTTATTTACTAATTTATATGCTTAATTGAAGTGGGTTTAATTGATAGTTGTGTTTTAATCTATGAATTGTAGTTACAAATGCAATTCTAACTTAGAATTCTGAGCTTGCTTGAGAAAGAGGTTTTAGAATCAAAGTTTTCGATTGATGATTGTAGTTATAGGGTTGATGTGGGTTTAACTCAAAAGAGTAAATCCAAAAATCGAGAGTAGTTGAATTAAGGTTTTGTGGTGTTCTTATTGATAAGCTTGTTGATGTTCGAAGGAAATCACTTTAATCGTGGTAGTTGTTCGAGAGAAAACTATTACCCCTATAGTGTAGACTACCCCCTGATATTTAGCAATTTTTTAGTAATTTCAATTACCCGTATAGTGAAATTAGCCTATAATCGATCACATCCCGAGAATTCCTCTCTATATTGTTAATTCCTCTATTTTTTATTGTGTTTTAGCTGATAACTGGCAATCCAAACCCCTATTTGACATTCTTTGTCGATCCCTTTGACTTATTTATATGTTTTCGATAACTTATATTCCTATAACAGATTAGACCATGTTTGTAACTTCATAACTAAATTTGAACATGTACTGCTCCCCGTGGGTTCGACCCCAACTCTTCTTTGGGTTTTATACTAGTTAACGATCGTCTACACCTAGAATCGAATGAGGTGTATTGAGCTTTAATCAAAATTATGCCGCTACCGGGGAGTGGTGTTATTTAAAATTCTATTATTGAAGTTGAATTGTGATCTTTTTGTGTTACAGTTGAATCGACTCACTTTGTTTGTTGTTTTTGTGTTTGAACAGACAAAGAAATGAGTGTGAAGACAACAATGGTAGCTAGATTGGCCACCAAGATGATATTGGGAACTTGAATGACGTAACGACCCTATCCAATTGGGTGTGTTGGGGCAATACGTCTACCACCAGCTGAAGGGAGCACTGTTTTTCATATCACTAGCACAATGCTTCATCTCTTACAAATGAAAGGATTGTTTGGAGGGTTGTCTTGTGAGGATCCCCATGAGCATTTTTAGAATTTCGTCGACGTTTGTGGACCGTTCTCATAAAGAATATATCTCAAGAATTGGTTTGTCTTTGATTATTTCCATTTTATTTGATGGGAGAGGCCACCAAGTGGCTAGCTAATCTCCCAACGAATTCCATTACTACTTGGGTTGAGCTTACCATAGCTTTCTATGTGAGGTACTTTCCCCCGTCAAAGATGATGACGTTAAGGGATAGTATTCAAGGTTTCAAACGCTTGGAAGGTGAACTAATGCACGAGACGTGGTTGAGGTTTCAAACGTTGATACTTCAATGCCCAACTCACGAGCTCCCCAATAACGTCTTGTTGCACTACTTTTATAAGAGTCTTGACTCAGTGAACAAAAGAGTTGCTGATCAACTCATTCTTGGAGGTATAATGTAGCAGCCTTATGAAGTTGCATCTCAACTCTTTCATGGCATGACCAAGATCAATAGAGCATGGTACACTCGTGAGGACCAAGTGTCTCCTCTCAGAATAACAAAAGAAAAAATTGAGAAGGATCAAGAGAGAGACCAAAACATGGCAAAAATGATGACCCAGTTGGACTTATTATTGAAAATGTGATGGGTAGTGGGTTGAACAGTGTGAATGATGTGGGTATTGGGGGATCAAATGATGCTGAGGCACATTTTGAGGCTTTATACAATGAGGAAATGAATTTCCTTGCAAATCAACGAGGAGGTTTTGTTCAAACTATCCAAGGACGGGTGGAAATTTGAGTTGGAATAGAGATGATGGATGGAGAGATCGTGACAAAGAATGGTGTGATCGTAGCACCACTTGGAAGGAAAGAGAGGGTGATAAGGACAGATATACCCCACCTCATAAGCGTCAAAAGCCTAAGGACCAAAAGGTTGACTCGGATGTCCATATAGAAGACATGCTTTCACACATTCTCAATATGGTAGAAGGGTCAGACGGTCACCTCACATTCAGTGTCAATCAAGCAATTGGAAACGCAAATGGGTCAAATTTTTTCTCATTTGAACCCAAGGCCAAAAGAGGACCTTGGCCAACCTGAAGAATGATCCTTGAAAGCGTATCCACGTCGTGTCACGACGTTAAATGAGGCATTTCTTAGGATCCAACCCAAGGTTTATTGCTTTTATTTCTATTGTTTGAATAATGGGTGTTAAATCTCCAGGTTGAAAAATTGAAGTTTTGGAAAATGGCAACTAGGCGAGCCTAAAGTCAGGTCGGCGAGCCTGACTTGGACCGCCGTTGGAATCACTTAGCTTGCCAAAGGTTCTGTTAAACACGGCAGGTTGAAGTACCATTCGGCGCACCGCCGAGTGGGTCGATGAGGTCGACTTACCTAGCCGACTAGCTAAAGAGTTTTAAAAGGGCCAAACTGTTTTAAATTTAAAAATCCTTCTCTCTCACTTTTTCAACTCCCATACTCTCACCCTGATATTAGATTGTTCATACTTTAGTATTTTTTTTTTCTCATTTTTCTTGGGATCATTGCTCAAGATTGACTTTGGAATTACTTTACTGCCTAGCTTTACAAAAACTTTGGCATTAAAGGTTGGTTTTCCAAACCCCGAACTTAATAGTTGATTGAAATCAAATGCTTGTGATAAATTGTTGTTGAATATTATTGGGTAGGGTAGTTTGATCATCGTATGATTGTTGGATTACCCGTATTTAAATGAATGAGTACTTAAATGATCATAAATGGTTGATTGCCATGCCAATAGTTGATTAAATTGTTGGGTTGCATTGAATGACTATTAGGTCTAGTGGGGTGAAGTCTGTGTAACCCCGTATTGTGCTAATTGTCAAAATTTTCCCGATGATAGAGTGGTTGACGTAATTCTTAAGGGCAAAAGAAATCAATTGGCCAATTTTGGCCAAATTGAGGGAAGTATGAGTACCCCAAGGGCATGGGTATTATGGGTCTAGTGTTAATTTTGTGTTTTTGGTGTGTAATTTTGTTATTGTGGGCTGCGGGTTTGATTTTTAAGAGGGGTAAAAAAACTAGCACGAAAAGCCTGGCGAGCTGGGTCAAACTCGCCGAATGGTTCGGCAGTTCACCTAAGTCCCACTAGATCACCCTTTATTTATTTATTTTGTGGGTTTGACTGCTATAACTTTCGGCGATATGCCTGTGCTCGCTGAAAGTATCTTCTGATCAGCCTTTTGCACTCCTTTTCTCTAAAATTAATCTGTAACTTTTGGCGAGCTACTTCTAGTTTGCCGAAAGATGTCAGTGATCCACCAAAAGACCTTGGACATCACCGAACAACTTAGAATTTTGGAAATTTTTGCATTGTTACTTTTGGGGAGCCCGACCTGGCTGGCCAAAGTGGTTCGACGATTCGCCGACCAGTTCAGCAAGTCTTCCTGCAGTTTACTTTTCTAAATTTTTTGTTAACATTTCTAACGTTTACCACCTGTTCTTGCAAGAATAGCTAGACCTAAGGTTGCTGGTAGGGACATGCCACCCTGAAAGCAAGCACACAGAGTTGTGATAAAAGAGGAGGCAGTTGCTTTGAAGGAAAAGATACTAAGCTACCTCCAAAGGTAGGTAAAGTTAGGGGCAAGGCACCCATAGTTGTTCAACCTGCGGAGGCTAGCTCAGACAGTGAGTGGGTCTACAACACACCCCTCACTAACTCTAACAGTGAGGGGGACTCATAAAGCAACTCTCATGCTTCCATCTCTAAGCCTGAGGATGACCAATTAATTGAGGCCAGGAGAGCGAAGCTATGCTCCAAGTTGATAAATGATCCGTCTAGAATCCCAGTGCCTCCGACACCTAGCCCCTCACCTTCAACTTCAATGCCTTCTCCAGCACAGACCTTGGTGTAGGCACCACCTATTCAAGGTCCTTCTCTTCGGTAAACCAACCGACAAAAGGTTGAGGGATTGAGGACCATATTAGAAGAAAAGAGATTGTCTACCAACGGTATGGTGGACAGACATCCAGAGGTGTGGAACACTCTCAGATTCCACAAATTCGTGGTTTTCACCAAACCCGTGGTCCATATATTCCTTCTTGGGTTTGGGAGTTCTATTCAGCCTACGGTGAATTGATGACAAAGGGGAAGAAGAAGGCCAATGCCTTCACACTGGTAGACTTTGTGGTGGTCTGAGGTAAGAAGGTCAAATACAGAAGCTCTGACATAAATATTGTACTTGGGTGCTCTTTCGACTTTATGCATGACTACCAGAGCCTGATCAAGACAAATACTCTAGATGATTTTAAAGGTTGGCTAGTACCCTTCTCTCTGACATCACCCTGAGGTAGATTGAGGTAGGTGTACCCATCGAGAAGAAGGACTTGAACATTGCTGCCACATATAGGTTCAAATTCATTAGTAGCACCATTATGCCATCTCAGAATGAGTCCATCCTCTGGCACCCGAAGGCAGCTTGTCTTGGTTTATCTATTGCTAGGAAGAGTCTGAATTTAGGGTTGGTTGTTGAGCAAGAATGAACATGAGGGCCAAGCAGCTACAGACCTCACTCTCATTTCTGGTGTTGATCACCGAGTTGTGCATACGGGCTCATGTTTCGATAGATACGAAGAAGTATGTCAAGGTGATACCTACCTCCTCTACTAATATCCGGCGTATTGAGGTCAAGTACGAGTGGGATGAGGATGGCAGGATGAGGGCAGCACCAATGGACACATCCCCAGAGGTCGATGTTGAGATGTTTCCTATAGAGGCATCATGCCTACTCAAGCCAGTAGGCCCTTAGGTACTTTTGGCCTCTCTATTTCTGATGCCCTTGGCTCTTCTACTACTCCCCCTCCCACTACTTCTGCTGCAGCAGCATCTAGCCCCCTATCACCCAAGCCATGCTGTACAAGATGGGCCATCGAGATCATTCAGCTAATGTACACACCTCAGGGCTTGAGGCTACTGTGCTTGGGATAATAGAGCGGGCCATTACTGTTGCTTTATCCCTGATTACGGATGAGTTGAGAGAGCACCGAGTATTGATCGAGGGCCACAGTTGGCATTGGATGCCCTTACAGTCAGAGGTGAGGCTTGTGAGTAGAGTCAGGGTGTTGTTGATATTGTAACGGCCTTGAAGACCGTTATTATTGGGTTAATGAAGGATATGGACCAGCTGAAGTCCACTGATTTGTCTATGCTAATTGGCACGATGGAGATTCCCAACATGCCGAGTGTTGATATTCCGGGTAATTCTAAGATTCCTCCAGCTACTACCAATAATAAGGTTAGAGATGATGACGCTGAGGGTGAGTCTGAGGCGGAGACAAATGAGGATCAACTCGGTGTAAGAGATGAGACCGTGTTCGAGGACTTAGCTGATTTGGAGGGTGTCATGTTCGAGACAGCTAGGAAGGCATCACTCTGGGATACTTCCATGGTTGGCTCTAGTGGAGCCAAGGATGTTGAGATATCAAGTACTGAGCAAGTAGCGGACATAAAGACTTCACCCCTGGCCTTGCCTGGCAGGATTATTTTCTTTGCCTCCTTTTCTGTTCATTTTTAGACTATTTTTGTTTTCCTTGCATTTGAAGGCAACTGCGTATTTTGTTGGTGGGGTGAGGTTTTTCCATACCTACCTCTTTTGGGTTGTTTTTATGAATATTGGAGCTTATATATGTATGTGTATATATATATATATATCTTGGTTGTTGGATTTTGATTGTTGATGAATTGTGGCCCATTGTTTTGATATGAAAATGGTTTTGAACGAAGTTTAAATTTCTTTTTGCCACCTCTTTTGTATGTGACTGTTGTTGTTCTTGTACAAATTTAAGCGTTGGTTGTGGTCAATACCGATGACTTGAATAGTGCTCTTAATTGAACAAAATGAATGTGCATCTACGATGAGGCAAACGAAGTTACATAGGCAATATGTGAACTTTGAGCATCTCTTTGTGACTAGCCGATTGTCGATGAAGTATCTTGTGATGAAAATTGCACGCTAGCTATAAAGTCTGGAGTCTTCTTTGATAATTGTATCAATGTATTGTGTGGTGAGGTTGTCTTGAACATTGTGCTTGATGACACCTAGAATTTGCCTCGTTGGTCCGATTGATTGAGTGAAGGAAGCAATTGAAATGATCTAAGGCAATAGTTTCGAAGAGTGAACTAATTTGGCAATACACTTCTTTTGGCCGACATTGTGAGAAGTGTGAACCTTGCTTGGCACCTTTTGAGCCTATCCTTTTCTTGGTAGAAACTTGAACAACTCTTACCTTTTTATCCCATCACCTATAACCTTTATCAAGTTTTGGTTCGTTTGAATAACCAACATAGTATTTTGGGGGTGTGGTGAAAAAGAATGAAAGTCAAGAAGTGTGAAAATTTTCCCCTTTGATGGATTCTTTTGAAAATAGATGGAACCCCCCCCCCCCCCCCCCATGTAAAAAAAATGAGAAAAAGAAGAAAGAAAAGAGAAAGACTGAAAAAGAGAAAAAGTTGTGAAAAGAGCAAAAGAAATTGGGTATCCGGTGAGTCATGTCTAGTTGAATAATGGGGTGGATTATAATCACGCTTGAATGAGAAAAAGAAGGAGAAAGTGATTTTCAGGCCATACTTCATGAAGGTAGAAACCACTAAGCCTAAATGACCATACCTTGATTGTAATGCCCCGGAAACTAGTAAGTTGAACTAGAGAATTCTAGAGCCTTTCGTAAGAGTTTTGGAGTGTGGTATTAGGATTAAAAGTCGTAAAAATGATTCTCGTACTTAGAATAGGGTTTTAAGGGTTAGGGTGTCAAGGTATGACCCCTAAGGACCACCCAAGGGGTCCTTGAGGAGGACCCTTAAAACAGCCCAAAAGCTGACAAAAATAGCTTAGTCCACGAATGGGAACCCACGAGCCGTGGGTGGACCAACGCTCCATAGGTTGAGGCTTTCCCTCCCCTGATCTCCCTAGTTCTAGTAAGGAACCACGAGCCAACCAGTACGGCCCGTCAACCCACCCACGGTCCATGGGTGGGGGTTCCGTAAGTCCAAGCAGTTTTTATGATTTTAATTTTAGTTAGGGGTTTAGGCAATTAATTCAGTCATTATTTAAGGGTTAGGGAGGTCGAACACCTATAAATACCTAATGAGACCCCAAACTAACTCAATTAATTCATTCATCTAAGAACTCACTTCCTTTCAAGAAAATTCTCTCTCTAGAAGCAAAAAAGAAGAAGAAGAAGAAGAAGAAGAGAGGGAACCTAGGTCGAAATTCACCATTGAAGAAAGATTTATTTAGGGCTTTGGATCAAGGTATGTTTAAAGTATTCATCTATGGGTGCTTCCACCCAAAGAGTCCCCTAGGTTTCCCCTAATTTGTGAAGAAGAACCCCAATATAAACTAGGGTTACTTCTAATGTGTGGGTTTTAGTTAGGTATGATTCCAATTGGTTGGATAATACTTATTTATGGTTAATTTAGTGTTGATTCATGATAGTATGATGAATTTGTATGAATTCAATGGTTAACCCTATAAATCAAAGTATGTGGGTTTGTGCCTTGTGAAGAGAAATTGATGATTCTTGATAGATCTTCTAGTATTATTGTCATGTATAGAACTTGTTCAAGAATATGAAGATGAAAGCATGAATTGACACTATATTTATGAATGTATGATAGATCATGAATTATAGTGATTGAATTTGGGACTTTATGATGAATTATGCTTAGAATTGCCTATGACTAAGGCTTGTGACTAATATGTCTTGTGATCTAGTCTAGTATGATGATTGTGGAGTAAATCTTGATAGTAGGGCTTGAAGTCATAATTTTGATCACTAGGGCTTATAGAGTAAGTCTAATCTGGTAAAATAGCTTGCATGAATTTGGTATAAAAAATAGATAGTGTTGTGGTGGAAGGCTTTTACCCACATGACCTACCTAGAACTATATGAATGCATGTATGTAGAATGTGAAAGGTCTTATTACATAAAATGGTTCTAATTGAAAGGTCCTAAAATGAATCAAAGCATGTTAGAATAGAATAGATTGAAGTTGTGACATATAATCCCTTCATGTATAACTTGTCTAGGTAGCATGAGTTAGTAGTTTTTATGGTAACTTGGGATTGAGGAATTATACTCTCCTAAGGTTAGCTTGAATTAGCAGTGGTAGGATGCTTTTCATGGTAGCTTGAATTAGTATAGACATAGTAGCCTAGGATTGAGGATCTATACTCTTCTAAGGGTTGCTTGAACTAGCATTATTAGAACGCTTCCATGGTAGCATGACTTGGTTAGGCCAAGACCACTTCATGGTAGCTTAGGATAGAGTATTTATACTCTAGTAAGGATAGCTTAGGATTGAGACACCATATTCTCCTAAGGGTAGCTTAGGGTAGAGGATTCATACTCCCCTGAGGGTAGCATGCATTATATTGAATATTTGCATGGTAGCTAGATTGTGGTACTTGTACTCTTCCTTGTATAGCTTGGTTTGCATGATAGTGCGTCTTACCATTGTAGTTAGGTCTAGCCTAGTAAAGTGCTGTTGTTTGATAGTCTAGAATGATAAATAGTAAGCATTGAGTAAGCTAGCCTAAAGAAGTACTTACTGTCAATAGTAGTATGGGATTCATACATGGCACAAGTATGCCTTGACGTTACTTATGATGTGTCCTCTTATGTGATGTATGCTTAGCTTGCACTGTTGATATAATTGCCTTCCATTATATGATTGACTTAAAGATGATAGTTCATTGTTTATATGAAGTAGGTCAATAGTGACCCCTATGAATAGTAAGCATGACTAGAGTGACTTCAAAGATATGCTTAGTGTGGTTGGTATTATGGAATGCCATTCATGCATTGAACAAGTGTACCTTGTGGTCACTTAGGAGTATGGCGCTCTTATAACATGAAAACGTAGGTCTTGACTATGAATTTGGACTTTGCCCAAGAATGTCCTAAAAGAGGTACTTAGCTTGGATATTATTATTGGATGCTATTCTTGCCTTGCACAAGTATGGTTTGAGGTGGCTTGTGAAGTAGTTCTATTGTAATATGAAAGACTAAAGGTTGAAGTATGTAAATACGAATGTCTAAATAAAGACCATGCCATGAACATGATGTATCTCCTATGCTCATTTACTGTGTCTTATGTTGTCTAATGATTATATGATGATTATGTTGGAGATTATGCTATGATTATGTTATTATCTCTTATGATTATGTCTTATGTTGACTAACCATTTTGAGATGCTGTCATGATGTTGTGCTAGCTATCATACTTGGTACATTTTGTACTACGCATACTTTGACTACATTCTAATCAAATGTAGGGTTGTGGAGATTGAGTTCTTTTGAAGCCAAGGTTTCTAATGTGCAAGAAGAGTTGAAGAATTTATGAGTCCTCATAGCTTCGAGGACATAACCATTATTTCCCTTTAAGTCATTTGTTTATGTTTTAGACTTTTATATGGGCTGCGTCCCAAGACTTTTATTCAAGAGTTTAATAGATGTTTTGAGACAAAGATATAGTAAAGACTTCTGCTTGCTTTATGAAAATGTTTTCCATTGTATGGTTTTAAAGAAGTTTTAAATTTTCCATACTTTTCTATTATCTTATGTTATGATTATGCTAAGGGCTTGTATGAGACCCTTTGGGCGTCAAGTATGCTATGTTACACATAGGGTATACCCTTGGGTCATGACAAACTTGGTAATCAAAGCACAAGGTTTAGAATGGTTCTAGGATTGTCTCAAACCACGTCTATTAGAGTCTTGTTCATAAATGTGAAGCGCGCCGCATTTATGGATATGAGGCTATTGGATGTTTAGGAAATCTCACTTCTTCATTCTCTTAGTCTTTCCATATAGTTTGGCATTATTAAGCCCTCATTCTAATTCGTGCCCTATGGCTTTTCAGGGTATGGCTAATACAAGGGCTAATGCTAAGAGGGATGAGGAAGACAATAGAGAACAATAAGTTCCTATTCAAGTTCCAGACCAAGCTCCTCCTCAAGCTCCAAATAACCCTCCAATTGAGAATGTCACTCTTGCGGAGTTTAGGGCTTCTATGTAATTGTTGGCTTAAGCCTTGATGGTGCAAGTCAATTGATAGGTGGTGGCTTTGGCAAACCCAATATGGGGGATGGGTGCTTCTAGGGTAAGGGAGTTTTTGAGTATGAACCCTCCGAAGTTTAGTGGCTCCAAGGTGGAAGAGGATCCAAATGGGTTCATAGAAAAGGTTTATAAGACACTTGCTATCATTTGGATAATTTCAATAGAGAAAGTGGAGCTAGCTGCTTATCAATTAAAAGATATTGCGCAAATATGGTATGAGCAATGGAAAGGTGCTAGGCCGGTAGTAGCGGGTCCTAAAGAGTGGGAAGTATTTAAGTCGACTTTCCTTGATAGGTTCTTTCTTCGGGAGTTTAGGGAGGCTAAGTTGGAAGAGTTCATCAATCTTAAGAAAGGTAACATGAGTTATAGGGGGTATGGCTTAAAATTTACTCTTTTGTCTAAGTATGCTCCATCTTTGGTAGCAAATCCAAGGGATATAATGAATAGGTTTATGACGGGGCTGTCCGATATAGTAGAAGAAGAAGGTCGTAGAACAATACTTGTTGATGATATGGATATCACACATCTCATAATATTTTCCCAACAAATGGAAGAGTCAAAAATCAAGAAGGAGAAAGCTAGGGAGAAAAAGAGGTCTAGGATAGATAGTGATAAGTCCTTTCATGATGGGTCCGATGGACATGGTAGCTTTATCAATCGACAAAAGTTTTCTGGACAAGGCTTCTCTAATGCTCCTAAGCATAAGGATGATAGGGTTTCTACTCCTAGGCCACAAGGGATAAGTAATAAGTCCCTATGGCCCACTTGTTCTAGGTGTGGTAAGAGGCATAACGGTAGATGTTTGGCTGGTAGAGAAGGTTGCCTTAGTTGTGGTGAGAGTGGCCACATGAAGAAAGATTGCCCAAAGGCAAAGGCTACAAGAAGACATGGTAAGCAAGTTTCCACTAGTAGTGAGGATGTGGAGCGTCAAAAGAAGAATAGGTTTTATGCCTTCCAATCTAGAGAAGATCAAAAGTGATCTCTTCATGTCCCTTCCGATATGTGTTTTTATGCTTTAGTAAATTTCTATATTTATTGTATTTTGTGACTTGATATGTTGGACTTGAAGTTGTCTCTAGTATGAATGATGTTTACAAGAGCTTGTTTAGGCTTACTCCCAAGGGAGAGATAGTGTGCCTATCTAGTAAGGTTATTGTATGGTTATGTGTTGCCATGTTTTCCTTATATACATGTTCATGAAAATGCTTAGGTCTTGTTAGAAATGACTCATATGCATTGTTTTCCTCATATTGTAGTGCATTTGAGTATATTTGCATATAGGTTTCATGAGATGATTATATGAGCATGCCTTAGTTTTGAAGTTGAAAGATTCCTCCTTCAATAAATGACTTTTGTGAGTAAATTGCATTTAGGCTCCATGAATGTATGTTGAGAATGTTTTAGCTAGGAGATGTTAGTTCCTCCTAGAAAATGAGTAGATATAGAATTTCATGCATTTTGGGTTGGTAGAAGTAGTTCCTACTCCCTAGTATTGCATTGAATGTGTTTAGCTTGGAATTAAAGTTTTCTTTCGTGGTTTTGTGCATTTAGATGTAATTCATACATGATGGGATGCCAGTCTAGAGTTGTGACTTTAAGAAATGTTTAGAATCACCATTCGAGGACGAATGATCCAAAGGGGGAGATTTTGTAATGCCCCGGAAACTAGTAAGTTGAACTAGAGAGTTTTAGAGCTTTTCGTAAGAGTTTTGATGTGTGGTATGAGGATTAAAAGTCATAAAGATTATTCCCATACTTAGAATAGGGGTTTAAGGGTTAGGGATTCAAGGTACAACCCCCCAAGGACCCTTAAAACAACCCAAAAGCTGTTAAAAACAGCTTGGTCCACGGATGGGCACCCACAAGCCGTGGGTGGACCCACGCCCCGTAGGTGGGAGTCATGGGTTGAGGATTGACCTCCCCTGATCTCCCTATTTCTAGTAAGGAACCACGATCCAACCAGTACTGCCCGTCAACCACCCACGGTCCGTGGGTGGGGGATCCATAGGTCCAAGCAGTTTTTAAGATTTTAGTTTTAGTTAGGGATTTAGGGAATTAATTAAGTAATTAGTTAAGGGTTAGGGAGGTCGGTTAAACCACCTATAAATACATAATAAGACCCTAAACTAAATTAATTCATTCATCTAAGAACCCTCTTCCTCTGAAGAAAAATTCTCTCTCTAGAAGCAATTAAGAAGAAGAAGAATAGAAGGAACCTAGGTCGAAATTCACCATTGAAGAAAGATTTATTTAGGGCTTTGGATCATGGTATGTTTATCTTATTCATCTATGGATTCTTCCACCCATAGAGTCCCCTAGGTTTCCCCTAATTTGTGAAGAAGAACCTCAATCTAAGCTAGGGTTACTTCCAATGTGTGGGTTTTATTTGGGTATGATTCCAATTGGTAAGATAATACTTATTTATGGTTAATTTAGTGTTGATTCATGATATTATGATGAATTTCTATGAATTCAATGGTTAACCCTATAAATCAAAGTATGTGGGTTTGTGCCTTGTGAAGAGAAATTGATGATTCTTGATAGATCTTCTAGTATTGTTATCATGTATAGAACTTGTTCAAGAATATAAATATGAAAGCATGAATTGAAACTAGATTTATTAATATATGATATATCATGAATTGTAGTGATTGAATATGGGATGTTATGATGAATTATGCTTAGAATTGCCTATGACTAAGGCTTGTGACTAATATGTCTTGTGATCTAGGCTAGTATGATGATTGTGGAGTAAATCTTGATAGTTAGGATTGAAGTCATAATGTTGATCACTAGGGCTTATAGAGTAAGTCTAATATGACAAGATAGCTTGCATGAATTTGGTATACAAAATAGAGAGTGTTGTGGTGGAAGGCTTTTACCCACATGACCTACCTAGAACTATATGAATGCATGTATGTAGAATGTGAAAGGTATTCTCACATAGAATGGTTCTAATTGAAAGGTTAATCACCTAAAATGAATCAAAGCATGTTAGAATAGAATAGGTTGATGTAGTGACATATAATCCCTTCATATATAGTTTGTCTAGGTAGCATGAGTTAGTAGTTCTCATGGTAGCTTGGGATTGAGGAATTATACTCTCCTAAGGTTAGCTTGAATTAGCATTGGTAGGATGTTTTTCATGGTAGCTTGAATTAGTATAGGCATGGTAGCCTAAGATTGAGGATCTATACTATCCTAAGGGTAGCTTGGACTAGCATTATTAGAATGCCTCTATGGTAGCATGACTTGGTTAGGCCAAGACCACTTCATGGTAGCTTAGGATAGAGGATTTATACTCTCCTAAGGATAGCTTAGGATTGAGACATCATACTCTCCTAAGGGTAGCTTAGGGTTGAGGATTCATACTCCCCTAAGGGTAACATGTATTATATTGAATGTTTGCATGGTATCAAGGTTGTGGTACTTGTACTCTTCCTTGTATAGCTTGGTTTGCATGATAGTGTGTCTTACCATGGTATTTAGGTCTAGCCTAGTAGAGTGGTATTCTTTTATAGTCTAGAATGATAAATAGTAAGCATTGAGTAAGCTAGCCTTAAGAAGTACTTAGTGTGAACGGTAGTATGGGATGCTATTCATACATGGCACAAATATGACTTGAAGATACTTATGAAGTGTCCTCTTATGTGATGTATGCTTAGCTTGGATCGTTGCTAGAGCTGCCTTCCATGATATGATTAACTTAAGATGATAGTTCCTTATCTATATTAAGTAGGTCAATAGTGATCCCTATGAATAGTAAGCATGACTAGAGTGACTCCAAAGATATGCTTAGTGTGGGTGGTATTATACGATGCCATTCATGCATTGAACAAGTGTGCCTTGAGGTTACTTACGAGTATAGTGCTCTTATATCATGCACACTTAACTCTCAAAGTGTTCTTAAAGCATAGACATAACCTTCACAATTCATGCATTACATCATATATTGCCTTTTCAAAGGTCGAAGATCATCTCAATCAACACATCTAGAACTACTACATTAGACATCGATAATAACATAATTCAAATAGCTCAATTACTACAAGCATAATCTCATCATATCATTCTTTCATCAGTTCACACACATCACAAGGTCATAAATTGGGAACATGGGGATTTCATGGATTCTTGGGGATTTAAATAGAAAAGCAATAATAAATCATCAGTTCAATCATAAAATAAAGTAATTAAATTATTAGAATCGTTTTTGAGAAAGTAATCCATGACTTGGAGTAAAACCCTAGCTTTTGGGGAATTACTAGTTTTGAAATTGAGTTTGGAGGGACTCCATGGATGAAAACTATCCATGGATGAAGGACTACCATACCTTGATGAAGAAACCCTACGAATTTGAGTAGAAAAGCTTGATCCTTCAACCCTAGCTTTCACTTTCTTCTTCTTCTTTCTTGGAGTTCTAGAGAGAGGATTTTTTGGAGAGGGTTTGGGTCTTTCTTTTGGGATTTGAAATTATGAGGAAGATAATTAAGTTTAGTGACTTAAAAACCTTATATAGGTGTTCTAATAATATATTAAATGACGTCACTTAATCCCATTTAAAAATAGAAAATCCCCATAATGCCCCTAAGTGAATCTGTTTTTTGGCAGTTACAAGCCTCATCCATGACTGCAGGACCACGGTCAATGGTTGGACTCACATAGCGTATTGTTCATTTGTGGTTTTAGGTCTTGTGGCTTGGTTTGCAGGACCTGAACCACGACCCTTCACTAACGGACTGTGGTTGGACCCACAATTTGTTTTGGTGAAGCGCGGTCTAGTTTCAGACACTTGGTTCTCAAGGGATTGACCTACGCCCCTCACCCACGAGGCGTGGGCTAACCCACGAGGCATGGTGTCATGACCCAAGGATACACCCTTGTAGTAACATGGTGTACTTGACCCCGAAGTGGTCTCATACAAGCCCTTAGCATATCGTAACATAAGATAATAGATAGTACGAAAATTTTAAAAACTTTTATCCATACAATCGAAAACATATTTCATAAATCAAGCAGAAGTCTTTACTACACTTTTGTCTCAAACCATCTATTAAACTCTTGAATAAACCTCTTTGGATGCAGCCCATACAAAAGTCTAAAACATAAAGAAATGACATTATAGAAAGGGAAAAAAGGACAAATATACCCCCAAATTATCATAAATGGTCCGTCAATACCCTTCGTTATACTTTTGGGTTGTGTATACCCTTACCGTCAATATTTTGGAACGTATATACCCTTAAAATAAACGGAGGAACACGTGTCATGATCTTAATGGTCTATCCAAATTTAAATTAACCATTAAGATCATGACACGTGTCCCTCCGTTTATTTTAAGGATATATACGTTCCAAAATATTGACAGTAAGGGTATACACAACCCGAAAGTATAACGAAGGGTATTGACGCACCATTTATGATAATTCAGGGGTATATTTGTCCTTTTTACCTTATAGAAATAATGGGTTTGTCCTCAAAGCTATGAGGACTCACCAAATCTTCAACTCTTCTTGCTCCTTAGAAACCTAGTCTCCAAAGTAGCTCAATCCCCGAAATCCTACATTTAATTAGAATGTAGGCAAAGTAAGAGTTAGTACAAAATGTACCAAGTGTACTAGCTAGCACAACATTATAAAAGCATCTCAAAATGGCTAGTCAACAAAAGACATAAGCATAAGAGATAATAACATAGTCATAGCATAATCTCCAACATAAGCATCATATAACCATAAGTCAACATAAGACATAGGTAATGAGCATAGGAGATAAATCATGTTCATCGCATAGTATTTACTAAGACCTTCATCCTAACATTCTCCAACCCTTAGTCTTTTATATTTTAAGAAAACTACTTCACAAGCCACCTCAAAGTATACTTGTGCAATGTATGAATGACATCCCATAATACCATTCACACTAAGCACCACTTTTTGGTCATTCTTGGGCATAGTCCACATTCATAGTCAAGACTTAGGTTTTCATATCATAAGAGCACTATACTCCCAAGTAACTTCAAAGCACACTTGTGCAATGCATGGGTGGCATCCCATAATACCACATACACTAAGCATATCCTTGAAGTCACCCTATTCATATTTACCATCTATAGGTGTCATGCTTGACCTACTTCATATAGAGAAGGAAATATCAACTTAAGTCAATCCTATCATAAAATCAAACTATAGCAACAATCCAAGATAAGCATACATCACATAAGAGAACACTTCATAAGTAGCTTCAAGTCATACTTGTGTCATGTATGAATGACATCCCATATTACCATTCACAGTAAGTACTTCCTTAGGCTATCTTACTTAGTGCTTACTATTTATCATTCTAGACTACCAAAGAATAGCACCATACAAGGCTAGACCTAACTACCATGGGAAAACACAATATCATGCAACCCAAGCTATACAAGGAAGAGTACAAGTACCCCAACCAAGCTACCATGCAAACATTCAATATAATGCATGCTACCCTTAGGGGAGTATGAATCCTCAACCCTAAGCTACCCTTAGGATAGTATAAATCCTCAAATCCTAAGCTACCCCTTAGGAGAGTATGATGTCTCAATCCTAAGCTACCATGACCATGAAGGTATTCTAACAATGCTAGTTCAAGCTACCCTTAGGAGAGTATAGATCCTGAATCCTAGGCTACCATTCCTACTCTAACTCAAGCTACCATGAAAAGTATCGTACAAATGCTAATTCAAGATAACCTTAGGAGAGTATAATTCCTCAATCCCAAGCTACCATGAAAACTCCTTACTCATGATACTAAAACAAGTTATACATGAAGGGATTTTATGTCACAACTTCAAGCTATTCTATTCTTATATGCTTTGATTCATTTTAGGTGATTAACCCTTCAATCTAGCACCATTGTATGTGAGAAGAGCTTCACATTCTATATACATTCATTCACATAGTTCTAGGTAGGTCATGTGGGTAAAAGCCTTCCACCACAACTCTATCTATTTTGTATACAAATTTTATGGAAGCTATCTCATCATATTAGACTTATTCGATAAGCCCTAGTGATCATAATTTTTTATTTCAAGCCCTACTCTCAAGCTTTAATCTACAATCATCATATTTGTTTAGATCACAAGACATAATAATCACAAGCCTTAGTCATAGGCAATTCTTGTCATAATTCATCATAAAGTCCCAAATTCAATCACCGCAATTCATGATCTATCATACATTCATAAATATAGTATCAATTCATGTTCACATGCTTTTATTCTTGTAAATTACCTTTCCATAACATATATTCTAGAAGATCACCTTAAAACATTCAATTTCACCTTTCATGGCATAAACCCACATAACTCAAATTTAGGGTTAACCATGTAATTCACATATATTTATCATAGTATCATGAATCAACACTAAATTAATCATAAATAAGTATTATCCAACCAATTGGAATCATAACAAACTAAACCCACACATTAGAAGAAACCCAAGCTTAGATTGGGGTTTTGCTTCATAAATTTTGGGGGATTTCTAGGGGAATCTATGGGTTGAAGAACCCATAGATGAATAAGCTAAACATACCTTGATTCAAAGCCCTACTAAGCTTGCTACTGTAGAGGGATTTCGACTTAGTTTCCTCTTCCTCTTCTTCTTCTCCTTCTTCTTCTTGGGTTTTCTAGAGAGAGAAATATTTGAGAGCAAGAACTTTGGGATCTTTTGGGTTTTTGGAATTAATAACTTAGTTGGGGTGGTTAATGACTTAAAATACTTTATATAGGTGTATAAAGTCCATATAAAATGAGCCCCACTTAAAACTAATCAAAAAGAAATTTCCTATTTTGACCCTCATTTGGCAGCATGGTGCCATGCGCCACAACTGGACTCATGTCGTGGTAAAGACCACGAGCCGTGGTCCTGTCCATTGTCCCTTAGGCAGTGGCTTGACCAATGAGTCTTTGCCTCAAAAAAACTAAGGCATGACCATGAGACCTCCCACGATCTGTGGTGATAATCGTGGTCTCTTAGGCAGCAGCTCTGATACCATGTTTGTCATGACCTGAGACTACATCTCGGACGTGACACGGCGTACAAGACTCCGAAGAGCCTCATACAAGCCTCATAGCATTCATAACATCCTAACATACGAAAATAGTGGGGAATTTAAAATTTTTCTTTATAATCGAAGTCATTTTCATAAAAGCAAGTGGAAGTCTTTCGATACTTTGTCTCAAACCATCTACAACACTTTGAATATTACTTTGGGACCTAACCCATAAAAAAGCTCTAAACATAAAATAAAAGACATAAAGAAAATAATGGGTCCGTCCTCAAAACTATGAGGACTCACCAGATCTTCAAATCCTTGCTCTTTAGAAACCTATCTTCCAAGAATAGAATATCAAATCTCCAAACCCTACACTTTTTTTAAAATGTAGAAATATGGGTTAGCACACAGAAATGTACTAAGTATGATATCCATGCAAAAACCATGCTTAAAAAGGACATTTCGGTTGAAAAACATGCTTTATGCCAATTTTGAGAAACATCATGAACTTTAGTATAAAAGGCATAAGATATAATCAATATCAACATATAAGCCAATACATCAAATTATGACCATCACCTTAGATAACCTTAAGTTATACTTGTGCAATGTAAGAATGGCATCCCATAATACCATTCATACTAAGTACCACTTTGAGGCCACCATAGATGAACTTACCATTCTTGTTTCTCATCTTTAGACAATACTCATGCATAAGGAACATTCACATTTCATATGTCATGACAGGGAAAGTAACTCATAATACAATCCAAGTAAAGCATTCATCATTACATTAAACATTTAAGTCAACATTCTCATTAGCTTGATTAAGAGCATATTTATTCATTAGACATTAAGACATTGGAGAATCACACCATAGCCCTCTCAAAGCCTACTCGCGCAATGCATGAATGGCATCTCATACTACCACACATATTTCATAGAACTTCTTAAGTAACCATAGCATGTATCTAACATGATGGGAATAACCATTAACCGACATAGATCATGTGATCTTAACATGGAATCTGATGTACTATCCCAAATCGTAATGGTTGGTCTACTTGCCTTGGGTAGAACGGGTAGCATTTTAGCTTAGGTGGATCCACTAGCTAATAACCTATGCGTGCGGGTACAAAGTTATGGCATAAGAAATATATTCATTGAAACCAAACCTAACATAGGGAGAGTTTCCATCTTACCATATCAACTCGGTACTTAACATCCCACAAAATAGTTTATTCACATTAACATTATTATACTTGAAAGGGCTACCAACATTAGGTCTACCGACCCAAAGTACATTACACATGAAAGGGCAACCACCATTAGGTCTACCGATTCAAGGTACATTATAAGAATAGCTCATTGAATCCTCAAGAAAGGGCCACCACCATTAGGTCTACCGATTCAAGGTTCATCATTTCACACATGAAAGGGCTACAACCATTAGGTCTACTGATTCAAGGTTTTTCATTCATTCATTCATAAACTCCTCATGGAAGGTCTACCAACATTAGGTGTACCGATTTAAGACAAAGCCGAGAATACTTCATTAATCATGTATGAAAGGGCTACCAACATTAGGTCTACCGATTCATGTTCATAAGTCAAGATACATTAGTTACTCAAGAAGAGGATGCCTAATCCTACCAATTAAAGATACTTCAATCAAGATCACATTCATTTACATAAGAAGAGGATGCCCTAAACCTATCAATTCAAGGTAAATCAATCAACATTAATTTCATTTACACAAGAAGAGGATGCACTAAGCCTACCAATTCAAGGTGTAACATTACATTGAAGAAACCTTTCACATATAACATCATCATTCATAAGTGTATAATTGAGAATAACCTTTCAATAATAACACAATTGCATTGTAGACAGGATCACGTTACTTTCATTAAATTCACATACGCATACATAACATCATGATCATACATCAATCCTTCATACTTTTCCCTTCAAGGCCATGAAATACAATTCACCAACACACCTATAACTCTACAATTTAGGCATGCATAATGAGATAATTCAATAAACTAAATCAATATAGACTTAATCTACTCACATGCTTCCATAATAAACCAATCCTAACTCACAATTCACAATTTAGTATTTTGGGGGAATCATGGGTTCATAGGGAAATTCCATCTTAAAAAACCATTAATTCATGAATTCAATCACAATTCATCATAATTCAACCTTTGAAAACGTTTAGAAATTGAACCCATGACAAAGACTGAAACCCTAACTTTTGGTGGGTTTTGAAAACTTTGAAATCATCTTTTGAAGGGGCTAGTTTCACCAAGGATGAAAACTACCATACCTTGATTGAAGAAACTCCATGAAATTGAAGACAAAAAAAATGAAATCTTGAGCTCCAAACCTTGACTTCTTCTTCTCCAATGGAGGTTTCTAGAGAGAGAATATTTGGAGAGGATGTAGTTCTATTTTTGAGTTTTGGGAATAATGAATTGTAAAAGGGAGTTCAATACTTTATAAAGCCTTAAATAAGTGAAATAAAACAATATAAACCATCCCCAACTCATAACTAATTAATTAGGAATTTGCTAGATTGGTCGTAGCCTTGGTCGAATCTTGGACAGCTTTTGCAGTGGTGACCCACACCCATGACCCACGGATCGTGGGTCCACTTACGCCCCATCCTGATGGTCCGCGGGTGGGGTCTACAACTTCACACTTTGTGGTCTTGACCTACAGAGCCTCCCCATGAGGTGTGGAGGGACCTACACCCCGTAAGTCCCATCTGTAGGTCATAAAATTTGGTAGTTTTTGGTTTCTTTAGGGAAGCCTTGGGGTTAGACTTTAGGGTCCTCCTCAAGGACCCTTGGTTAGTCCTAGGGGAGTCGTACCTTGACATTTAACCCCTCAACCTAAACTTGAGAACTCATTTTATAGCATAAAACTTCACATCAACTCAACAACACACTTGTTAGGCTCTAGTTTCACCTATTCGTTTTTCCGAGGTGTTACACTTGATTTCTTAATAATCCATCTCCCCCCTTGGGAGAAAGCCTCTACGGAATTTTTAAGCACTGCTTCCTTCAATTCAACCAAAGTTGGATTAAGACCTTACTTGGCATTCACATCGACCATGAAAGACGATTTTGACACATTGTGAATCGTAGCACCACCTTTAGTAGAATCAACTAACCGAACACCCAATCGGGCCAATCTATGAATATCTCAAATCAACTATTTGTTATTATCTTCTATATGAGAAACACTAGCCATCAATAATTGACTAAGAGCATCTGCCACCACATTCTCCTTACCAGGGTGATAGAGAACACTCATGTCATAGTCTTTCAATAATTTAAGCCATCTCCTTTGGCAAAGATTCAAATCTTTTTGATTAAAAACATATTGTGAAATCTTGTGGTCAGTAAAGACATCCACATGAACACCATACAAATAATGCCTCCAAATCTTTAAGGCAAAAACAACCGCCACTAGTTCAAGGTCATGGGTTGGATAATTCTTTTCATGAATTCTAAGTTGTCTTGAAGCATGGGCAATGACTTTCCCATTTTGCATAAGGACACATCCTAACCCAATTCTAGAGGCATCAAAATAAACAACAAAACCATTTGTCCCTTCCGGTAAAGGCCACACTGGAGCGAAAGTAAGTCTATTCTTCAAACTCTTTTCACAAGCTTCAAACCATATGAACTTAGCCTTCTTTTGAGTCAATGTTGTCAATGGAGAAGCAATTGAAGAAAATCCCTCAACAAACCTTCTATAATAACCAGTCAAACCCAAGAAACTTCTAATATCCAAAGGGGATAAAGGTCTAGGCCAACTCTTAACCACATAAGTCTTCTTAGGATCTAACTCAATACCCTTACATGAAACAACATAACCAAGAAAAACCACGGACCTTAACTATAGCTAGCATTTGCTAAACTTTGCAAAGAGTTGTTGGTCCTTGAGAATTCGCAACACAATCCTCTAATGGGTATCGTGTTCACCCTCACTACCTAATAGATCATTATGTCATCAATGAACACAATCACAAACATGTCGAGGTATTGTCAAAACACCATATTCATCAAATCCACAAATGTCGTCGGGGAATTAGTCAAACCAAAAGACATTATCAAAAACTCATAATGACCATACCGAGATAGAAAAATCGTATTTGAAATGTCATATTCTTTCACCCTCAATTGGTGATAACTCTACCAAAGGTCAATCTTGGAAACGTAACTTGCCCCTTGAAGTTGGTCAAACAAGTCATCTATCCTTAGGTACTTATTCCTAATGGTAACCTTGTTCAACTGGCAATATTCTATACATATACAGAGAGAACCATCCTTCTTTCTAACAAATAAGATTGGAGCGCCCCATGGAGAGTTACTCAGGCAGATGAACCCTTATCCAAAAAATCTTTCAACTACTCTTTCAACTCCTTTAGTTTTGCTGGAGCCATTCAATAAGGGGGAATAGAGATAGGTTGTATATCTGGGAAAAGATCAATACCGAAGCCTATTTCCCTTTTGGGATGAATACTTTTGGAAACTCATTAAGAACAGGGACCGACATAAGAGTAGGGGTGTCGGAATTTGTGTCCCACACTCTAACTAGATGATAAATGCAACCCTTAGAAATCATCTTTCTAGCTCTAAGACAAGAGACAAACTGGCCCTTAGGCATGTAATTTCCTCCTTTCCACTCTAGGACAGGCTCATTTGGAAACTCAAATTTGACTACACGGGTTCTACAATTAATAGAAGCATAACATGCATGCAACCAATCCATACAAAGGATAACATCAAAATCTAGCATATCAAGCTCTACCATATCAACAAGAATAACTCTATAGGACAAGGAGATGGGACATTTTCTATAGACCCTCTTAGCCACAACAGAATCACCAACAAGAGTATAGACAGAAAAAAGATCCAACAACATATCTAGAAGAATATCAAACATCATAGCCACATATGGCATCACAAAAGACAAGGTAGCATCGGGGTCAAATAATGCATAAACATCAAATTGGAAGACTTTCAACATACCGATAACCACATCAAAAGAACCCTTTTGTTCACCACGAGTTTGAAGTGCATAAAATTTAGTTTTCCTGGGAGCATCTGAACCCACACCATTAGGACCAGATGTAGAATTAGGTTGAACACTTCAGCGATTATCGCTATCATTCTTAGCAACTGAAGGGAAATCTCTTATCTTGTGGTCCATCTAACCACAACCAAAACAAGCATTGGAACCTGCTAGAAACTTGCCCTCATGCTTCCTTCCAAACTTAGCACAAGTAGGCAACAAGGAGCCACTACCACTTCCTCCTTGAGGCTTAGTGTAACACCCCTAAATGCTAATAAGAATTTGTATATTGATTTACCTTCGCTAAACTACTTCCATATGGTTTACTCTCATTTTGGAACTTAAAATGTTGTGAAAATTTCTAGCTTGCTTAGCATAAATTGTAATCGTAAGTTAAGGGATTGTATTGGGGTATCTCAATAATTTTCTATTCTAATTATGTATAACTATATGGTGATGAGGCATATACATATAAATATGTATATATGCATTTTTGGGCAGCACATTATAGTTGGGCAGCACACTATTTTTGGGGCAGCTCCTTCATTGGACAAGTGTCCAAGTGATAATCACTTGTTAACTATATAGTTCACTCCTCTTTGAGTAATTTCGTGGACTTGAAGATTAAAACCCTTAGAAACTTAGCTTATCATTTTTTCTTCAAAAATCACAAGAAAAAAACCTTGGTCTTTTGGCTGAAATTCAAGAGACAAACTGCCTTGTTGGTAAGTGCTGGAATTTGTTTCTGAGCTGGGTAGTGTTTGATAATTCGTGTATATCTTGGGTTTTAGAACTCCGTTTTGGGTGAGTAAATATGTTTTGGAAATATGATTCATGTATCTACAACTCTTATGTTTATGTAAAAGTCTAATTTAGCTGTTATGGATGTGAAAACTGGGACGCAACACAGGACAAGTTCTGTCCAGATTTCTCTGTTGTTGTAGCTGAGTAGGTTGTGTTATGTTTAGAATATCTCATTCTCTAGAACTACGTTTTGGGTAAAAATATATGATCTGGAAAGCTGATGCATGTACCTACAACCTTTATGATTATGTGAAAATCTAATTTAGCTGTTATGGACTTGAAATTTGGGACGCAACACAGGACAAGTTTTGTCCAGATTACGGATGTAGAAACCCGGTAGGAACCACTGTTATTGTAATGATGATATCTTTTTGTACAAAATGTATTTTTTCGTGATTCTTCTTGCGTTGCAATCTTAAGAGATGTATCTACATCTTTCATGAGGTTACAAAGTCTAGTTTTTCCATTTTCCTGTTCAAAAATAAGTTACAATATGGGGTACTAAACTGGCCAGAATCACTATTTTAGGAACAAAGTTGTATTTGTGCGGGCTGAGCTTACTTGTGATGATAACTTGTTTTATTTCGATATTATTGAGATATTAGGAATTAAAGAAGTCATTTAATTGTATTTTTAAGGTTATATATATACTTGTGAACAAGTTGAGGACCTTGATACGTTGGTTGGTCTCCGGTTTGAGCTTGCAAAGTTGGTTAGACTGTTGCTATGCTAAAGTATTGAGGTTTGTGTATAAACTTGTACTTGCACTCTTTTAATGGATGGTATATATGAAATTTGATCTTGATACCTCAGCTACCTCTTGTCACTTTGCATTTTTGTGTTGGTATGATGCTTTTGTAACTCGCCCACTTGTACGAATTGTTTGATCACTTGGCACTCTTGTTGGGACTATGTCCTTCTTGTGGCTGTGGCTTTGTCACTATTGGCAGGCCTCTTGATTCGGATCATTTTCCATCTTGACTCTGGATTTGTAGTTCGTCTTAGGAATGGAAGTTATCCATTTTAAATACGAACTAGAAAGCCATTTTTAATGTGGTTCTTGGTTCTCTTGATACAGGGCTTCGGTCCTTCTTGATACTTACTTGTGCCGGGTGTGACGACATGAAGTATATATGGGACGAGCCTTGCTATTGAAATTCTTGGAAAATGGTGCTATGAGCTTCTTGACATTTGTATCTTGGAATATAGAACTTGATACTTGTTATCTATTGTTACTTGATTTATTTATTATGTTTCAAGTATGATGCTCATTGACTTGGAAAAGGTAGCTTGGTGAATTTTGAGGATTCCAACCCTATAGTTTTTACACCACTAAGCTATATGCTTAGCGATAGTTGTTTCTATCATAGGAGTTGATCGAGAGGAGGCATGAAGATGGCTATGGGAGATGGAAATTTTGAGAACTTTTAAGAAGATCACATTTGCATATAGGCATATATACTTCGTATAAATTTTGGTACTTATACACGATCTATGTGATGTATATTTGCATTCGATTTTGAAGCCTAACCATATCATGTCCATGGGTTGTAATCTAAGTATGGCTATATGTTTGGTTTATTTGGGGTGTGTACGCCCAAGCTTGTAATATATTACATGTGTCCTACTTGTTTGGAGTGATCATATGAAGCACGAACCCAATTATTTTGGGTACTCGGAAGTTGATGATAAATTTTTTAGGATCATTATTTACTTGTATGGGAACAATATATGCCTAAAAAAAAAAAAAAAAAAAAGATTTAGTGATTTATTTGCATATGGAAATTGGAAAGGGTCGTTATACTTAGGGTTATACATCCTCTCTTTGTTAAACTTAGAAGTAGCATTGGAGGAATCTTGGCCTAAAAACCTTTGTCGAAACATAGAACGACCTTGTCCATCAGACCTAGAATGCGAGAAGTTACTATCACCGGTCTTAGCTCTCTTTGCCTCCCTAGACCTTTCCATAAGTTTCTCCTCTTCAATTTTTTGAGCATGAACCATGAGACGAGAAATCTCCATATCATTAATAAGCAAGGAGGTACGACATTCCTTCACCACCATTTCGGACACACCCGAAATGAACTTATTCATCCTTGCCCTAGAATCGGCAATCATAGAAAGAGCATACCTAGATAGTTGTGTGAAATTCAAAGCATATTCCTTCACACTCATGTTTCCTTGACGAAGGTTGATGAATTCAATCACATTTGCCTCCCTCGTCTCAAGGGGAAAGAACCTATCAACGAAAGCAACTTTGAACTTTTCCCAATCGAGAGGACCTGCATCTTTCGGTCTCCCTTCTTTCCATTGGATGCATCATATTGAGCAACAACCTTAAGTTGATAAGCAGCCACCTCCGCATTGTCCACCAGTGTCACTCGCATGATCATTAACACCGTAAAAACCTTATCGATGAACTCTTAAGGATCATCCTCAACCTTAGAACCATGAAACTGCGGAGGATTCATTCTAGTGAAGTCCATTACTCTATATGCCGCCATACCCACATTTGGGTTCACGAGGACTGCAACCTCCCTATTGGCTTGGGTTGTGATGGCTTGAGCCAATACTTGAAAAGCAACCCTAAACTCCGCATTAGTCACTTGATCGGCCAAACGATCAATCGAAACTTATGGAGCTTGAGGAGGATCCTCTTGATTCGCATTCTCTCCCACATTCCTCCTAGCACATGCTCTTCGAATAGCCATATCCTGTAGAGCATCGGATAAGGATTAGGATAGAGACATTATAGAGTTAAACTTTATCACACAACTTTAGAGTATGAAAGAAATGGAGTTTCCTAAACATCTTGTATCCTCTTATTCATAAATGTGGCACGCTTCACACTCATGAACAAGACCCTACTCGACGTAGCTTATGAGACTTCCTAGGACCTTTCTAAACCTTGTGCTCTAATTACCAAGTTTTTCACGACCCAAGGTAGCCATGATGTGAGGCTAAAATACATATTTTAAATCATTATTTTCCTCACATTTAGTATTTATATATGTCCTTTTTTAGTCTAGATTTTATGAATTGTGCTAAATAGTATATTTTATTTGTAGAATTAAATTGGTGGAAAAATAAAGAAGTTCAGAGCTAAAAATAATTAAATATAGAAGATTGAAGAAGAAAATCAAGTAGTCTTCTTAATGAATTAAAGTGAATATTATATTAATAATTATATATATAAAGAAGTTGGCGAGAAAGCAAATAAGTGCACATTGGAGTTGTCCATGTGGCAGCATCTCAAGTAATCCAATGTTGTGGGCGGATGAAACAGTGTATCAAATAGAATCCATTCTGTTTGGTTTTGGATTCCCAATTTATTTTGGACTCAAGTATTTTATTCAGGGTTTCCTACATCTATAAATAGTTCATAAGAATAATTACTAAGGGAGGAGAATACAATGTAGAAAATAAGTTTTGGTATAGGGTTTTATCGTTTCTTTCTCTATTATTTTATTTTACGTCTTTTATTTGAATGATTCATTGTAATTGCTCTATGCCTGTATGAAAGCATAAACTTCTCGTTCTTGGATTATATTTCCTTAAAAAATAATTGTATAGTGATTTTGATTCTGGCATAATTGTTTATCATATTGGTTGTTCTTATATTCTTGTGATTACTATTTTGATGTGTGGCCACCATTAGAATAAATTTACTGTCTTCTTTTGAACTCGGGAGGGGGATAGAGTGTGAAATATAAGGAGCATGATCTTTTCTTGTATATCATTTGAATTGATTTGTGTCTAGGATAGAGATATACCTAGCTAGGTGCCTTGCTTGGTTCAAATACAGGAAGACAACGTAATGCTCCGTAGTTGGTACAATTTATCACCGCTCAATGATGTAGTTAGACTGTCAATTGTGGTAGACGGTTAGAGGTCGGGAGATCATCACTATATTATAAACCCTGTGAATCAATAACTAGATAATCAAATAAGTTGATGAAATTGATGCTAAACATGATTGTTAGTTAAACCAAAATCCTAGATTGATTCATTCATTGATTGTATAAATATTTATCTTTTCTTCGTTAATTGCTTTTTAGTTATTTTATCTTTATTTTTAGTTTAGTTAATATATATTCATCTTTTGAAATCCCCCATTAAATAAATAATTAGAATTAGTATAATTTAGTAAATAGTTAATTTACAAGTCCTTTGGGTTCAATAATCTGGCTCTTTTAGGGCCACTATATTACTTGCGAGACCACGTACACTTGCGTGTGCAATTGGAAGCAACAAGCCCCTAGGAGTAACATGACGTATAAGACCCCGAGAGGTCCTAATACAAGCCACTTAGCTTTCGTCATACAAGATAATAGAATAAAGTGAGTTAGAAGACAATTTCAACATATCAAAGTTTTATAGAGAAAAGGGTAAATCTAAACATAGTCTCAAAGTCATCTAGTACATAAGAATGAATATGGCATAGCCCGTACATCATGTTTTAAATTGAAGGTAAGGAAAGACTGAAAACAATAAATGTCCGGTTCTCAAAGCATAAGGACTAACCAAAGCTCAAAATATCCTCAAAGAACTCTAGCCATGAAACTAGGAACCCTAACTGTCAGACCCTACATTTAAGGAAATGAAGGCAAGAGCACGTGTTAGTACAAACATGTACCAAGTATAATAGCCATACATAAACACATATAAAATCATGCTAAAAAAGGACATTTTCATGAGCTTGCAATGATCAAGCTAAAACATGGATCTTGAATGTTAGAAAACATAAGTCATAAAACATGATCAATACAAGTGAACATCATCTCAAAACATACGTAAAATACTTCTTAAAGTAACCTTAGTTAGCTTGCTTGTGGGAAGTAACCTTAACCGACATTTAAGACCATGTAAGCTATTAACATGGAATCTAGTGTCTTCCCCATACCAAAAAGGGGTGTCCTACTTGCCAAAGTAAGGACCATGAACTTCTAGCTTATGTGAATCAACTAGCTAATGTCTATCTAGAAAATCCTATGTTGGTACATAGTTTATTGGACACGGGTAATCGCCACTTGTCCACTCGGTACTAATCTTAACTTCTATGGAATAGTTGTTAATATATTCATCTTATCTTTTAAAGGAACATAGGTAATCACCTCTTGTCCTTACATCATGTGACATGTGTAAATCACCACTTGTCTTTCAATAGAGAGCATGAGTAATCGCCTCTTGCCTCAAATTCAGAATAGCTCCTTAACATAGATTCATTTTAGGTGAGGAATCCTTTCGACTTTAGAATCCTTATCATGTGAGATAACCTTTCACAATCAAGCTTTCATGTATATATGAGAAATCCTTTCAACAACACAACAATAACAACATCATTGATACTTCACTCTCAACGCATCCGTAAAACATTTACATCAATTTCATAAGAACATGCATCATTGCATAATTCACCTTTCATGGTTCAAAACTCACATTTAATCATCAATAGCTAGAAACATGGGTTAGACATGGGTTCATGGGAACTCATCATAAAATCATGTAATTAGCTCAATTCATGCTTTGATAGATCATGAAATAATCAAATAAATCAATAATTAAGGAACCCATGACATGGAAGAAAACCCTAACTCAATTGGAGAATTTTATCTTTATAAATTGGAGAATTTGGGAACTCCATGGAGGAAAGGGCTCCATGGATGAAAACTAGCATACCTCAATGCCAATTGCTTCACTTCAATTGTGGAATTGGAGACTTGGCTTGAAACCCTATGTTGATCCCTTCTTCTTCAAGTTTGAGAAATTTTTTGAGAGGAAAACTTGTTCTTCTTTTAGGAATTTGAGAGAATGATTTTAGTTGGGGAAATTTGGGAGTTAAAACACTTATATAGGTCTTTAGGTGAAGGGCAAACAACATAGTACTAAGCTAAAATATTTAGGAAAAGACCCAAAAGCCCCTAGAAATATAATTGTTGACACCATTGAAGGTGACGAACTACAGTCCGTGGTTCCACCAACGGACCATCCTGTTCGTCCGTTGATTGGTGTCAGAGACTCAAACATCAGGACCTCCAACAATGGGACCCACCCACCGGTCGTGGTCCAATCAATGGGGCGTGGGTCCCAACAGTGGTCCTCAACTTTCAACCTCAAAATTTCTCTAAGTGTGGGACTCTCCTATGAAACAAATTTACAGTTCGTGCATTGAATGACGGACCATCCTGGTGAAACGTTGAAAAAGTACTGGAACTTGACAATTTGGGGAGACTTTCTTGGCCAACCACGGACCTGACCTATGGTCTGTGGGTCGTTCCATGAGTCGTGGATGGCACCATAGGAACTGGAACCAAGTCTCTTAAAAACTGAATTTTCATGTCTTCTCGAATCCAAGGTGTTACAGTGACAACAATCAATTCAAAACGAAAATAGCTAGAATGACTGATATTACTTAACTTTTAATAATTAAACTTACTATGAATGAAGCTTCAAAATTCATTATTTTAGCTATAAATTGATAGGCACATGTCCTTTTTTAATTGGTCATTTTACAATTAGTTAGTACACATAATTATTAATATTAAAACTTATATATATAATTATTTTCATTTCTTTCTTTCTAAAATATTAATGTTCCTCCTCACTTTAATTTTTTTTTTCTTTTTTATTACTTCTTATATTTTCACTTTTAATTATTTTTAAAAAAATATGTGCTTTTATTTTTTATAAAAAAAAAAAGAATAATAATTTTTTTAAAGTGTCCTTTAATTTTAATGTTTTAATATTTTTATTTTTTTTTATTTAATTTTATTTATTTATTTTGATATCCATCCGAAACTAACTTATTTTTAATAAAAGACATTTGAAATCAAACCAAAAGGAAAGAAACAGAAAATTAAAAGAATAAATAATCAATAGGAAAAAAAATAATGAATAAAGGTAAAAAAATTAAATTAAATACAAGGCAATTTTTTTAACTTGGTTTCAATACGAGATAAAGAAAATAAGAAGATTTTCTTAAATAAAAAATAAAAAATAAAAAATATTTACACACGATGTGGCTCATTTCATAAAACACAATCAACTTTACCAGGCTGAAGGTTTCACACTAGCACAAAATGTGTACCAAAATACAAAAAAATGTGATTGAAGGTATAATACGACTCTAATTAAATTAAAAGGCTAACTATAACTATCTAGGTAAGTCATGAGGAAACTAATAATGAGTCGATACAACATGTTTGAAATGTACATACTTTCTCAAATATAAAGAACATTAATGAAAAATAGAAGGGGACTACAAGGTGCTATGAAGTAGTCCGAGCAACTCACAACGGTAGTTTTCAAGCAACTCCTAGCTCAGCCCCCTGGGCTCCATTGATACTAAAGTTAGTATTATGCATCAATTAAGACCCATTTGGTCTTGACGAACCCAGGCCATAAAAGTAATTAGTAGGAAGTGATTTAGTACAATAGTTTGGCCATCAATATCACGTTAAAGACCAAATTTTACGCCAAATCCAACACAATACCAAATTTTACCCTAAATTATATTTTGGTGTAAAATCTAACATATAAGTGCTCCAATTCAACACTAATTTTTACACTATTTTAGTGTGTAAATAGTGTTACATCAAATTTGATGTAACATTACCAGCACCAAATCTTTCTTTGATTATTATATTATCATTTGTACTGTATAAAACTTTTGGAATAGAGATAAGTGTCAAAAATACACCTAACCTATTCTTGTTTTTTAAGTTTCATACCTTCAATATTGAGACTATGAGTTTCATACCTAAACTATCACATATTAGTTTGAGAAACACACCTCAGTGGTGTGTAATACACTCTCTTTTATTTGCAAAAACATTGTCACATGACATTCGACATAGATAAGATATTTCACCTTGTCAAAAATCAAATAAACTATTAATATTAGTTAAAAAATGTTGATTAAAGTATTACTATCCAACTAAAATTGTTTTTATGAAAAATAAAATTTAAAATATTTTTCTCATTTTGTGTTAGATATATACATATATTTTTAGGAAAATATTTTTTTCTACTTACGTACCAAATATAATATAAATAAAATTTTAGTCTAAAAAAATACGAAGGGTTGTGGGGGGGGGGGGGTAGATTTTTCCTTTTTTTAAAAAAAATAATATCTAAATTATTATTTGAAAGGTTGGGGGGGGGGGGGGGGGTGAAGTAATTTTTTTTTTCAAAAAACTTTTATAAATGATTTTTAAAAAAAACTAAAAAATTAGGATGAGGAGAGTACGGTGAGAGGAAGGGGTGGAACGGGATAAGAAAAATATTTTACATTTTCTTTTGGAGCATAATAATACTTCAATCCTTAACTTTAACTAAAACTAATAATTTATTTAATTTTTTCAAGGTGCAATATTTTGTCTATGTGAAGTGTGATGTGACAATTTTTTTTAAATAAAAGAGAGTGTATTACACACACCATGATCAGAGTGTAATAAAAGAGAGAGAAGTGTTTCTCAAACTAATAAGTGATAATTTAGATATGAAACTCACACTCTCAATAGTTTACATATGAAACTAAAAAAAGGGATAGTTTAGGTGTGTTTTTAACCCTTATCTCTTGAAAATATAAATGATAAAAAAAAAAAAAAAACAATATAATGTTGAAGAGAGGGAAGAATATCATGAAAATATTTGAAAATATTCTTTTACAGTGTAATGGGTTGAAGATGGTTTACACTAAAATAATGTCAATGCTAATACTATTTTAATATAAATTTGGTGTTATGAATTGGAGACAACATAAGGGGTTAATTGTGAAAGTAAGCTTCAAAGTTATGTGTGTCATGGGGAATACGATGAGGGTAGTGGTGCGCTTGAAGCAAGAAATACAACACCAACATTATATTACTTGCATCAATTCTAGTTCTATTAATTCTTGAGTTTCTCGACATGACTAGAGGTGGAAGAGGGAATCAATTACACTAGAATTTTGACATTGTAATCTTGGTTGATGCCATGCAAAGGTTATGAACAGTAGTGATTCTTATTACATATGTAAGCCTATTTATACACAGATTATTTATTAGTAGCAAAAACAATTAAACCAGGAAGATAAATAATTACAAAATTCCTCGAATGCATGCATACATACATACATATATATGTGTGTGTGTGTGTGTGTGTGCGCGCCCATGCGATGCACTGGTCCAACATGTTATTGAAACGAATAAAGTTTAATCTGGAATTCTCTGTACAACACTGGTATAATACAATTTTTTCATTACAATATGTGCAAAAATAATGATAAAAGTTCTAACTTCCAAAAACCATTCCAGAGCTTCATTTGCAATGCTTGTTTCATCTTGCTTCTTATATATGTCTCAATCTCAACTAGGTGGGATAGCAAGAGTTCAAGTAAGGAAGTGCATTGTGGTGCTTAAAGGATAAAAAAAATCAAGTCCATTGACTTATTCCTTCTTGCATAGCTAAAAATATTGATATATGATATCATTCACTTACCACCACCAACTGTTGGAGCTATCAGTATCGAACAGTTCGACTCTTTGTATATATTACAATCAAACCAGACCATGAGTCTGAATAACCTCACATTTCACAAATTTGTGTTATCTAAACAGCTCAGAGAATCCATTTATTGCATAAGCATCTAATAGAACAACTTAGTCTTCAAGAGCTCTTGCTCTGTCTATCCTTTTGCTTCCGAGGGTCCTAGAAATAGAAAATATTAAAAATATATATTTCTCTTCATATCATCTACATCTCATATTTCATCCATTCACAATTAGACTCGTGAGTCAAAAGAAATAAGGTAGTAATATGAAAATTAAAATGAAAGAAAAAAAGGACATGAAATTTGTCTCCTGTGAATTACAAAATAAACATTTATTTCACTTCTAATGAAGGATGTGGAAAGAGAAAAAATATTTAGAAAATTAACGTGAGATTAAATTAGCTCAAAGTATTTGCGAAAGATTGTCACAAGCATTTTAGAGTTCATACATAGAATTAAGCAAAAGCTTTCATTTTTCATCTAATTTATTTGCCAAACTAGCAAAGCCAATAAGCAAAACATAGATGAAGATTTTAAAATTGTTAAGCTAAATAACACTGCTAAGAAAAATCAAAGATTTTGGCTGAACAAAAAAGACGAGAGAGAGAAAAGAATAGAAGTAGAAGAAGTCTTTTATTAATGCTTCAGGTTACATATATAAGAACCTAGTATGAAAAAAAAAAATCACACGCAACCTAGAAGTTCACTAAATAACTCCTAAATAATAAGAACACATGACTAACAACTAATTGACTACGTTTTACTTGAAATAAAAGTAGTAAAGCTAAATTTACTATAGTTCAAAAGCATATTTCTAACAATCCTCCTTGATTTCGATACTACAAGCTCCAATTTCTATCTAAGAAGTTCAAATTTGTTGATCGGTAAAGGCTTAGTAAACATGTCTACTTGCTAGTTTTCAGACTTGTAGTAGACTAAAGTCACTTCTCCCCTTTGTTGCACTTCTCTCAGGAAATAGAACTTGATGTTGAAATTCTTGATCTTCTTATAAAACATCAAATTACTTGATATTGCAACAGATTTTTGGTTGTCGACAAGAATGACAAGACTTCCCTTTTGTTCCAAATGTAATCACACATGATCTTTATAAGTCACAACACTTGATTTATTGCTCCTGTTGCTACTATGAATTAAACTTCTGCAGTGGATTGTGCAACAATTTCCTGTTTCTTAGATGACCATGAGAATATTCATGAACCTAGGCTGAAACAATGACCAGAGGTACTTCTCATATCATCTATGCATCCAATCCAATCACTATCTGGGAATCCAACTAACTTGAAGTTTGAGCATTTCTCAAACTTTACACCTTAGTAAAAAGTACCTTCAATACACGGTAATATTTTTTTTTTGCTGCTCTTAAATGAATTTCTCTTGCACAATGCATAAAATGAGATAAGAGACTTACAAAAAATAGAATATCAGGCCATGTTGCAGTGAGATACATTAAGCAATCAATCAAGCTTCTATAATAGCCTTCATCAATTTTGTCGGCTCCATCTTCATTACAGAGCTTTTCTTTTTGATTCATCGGCATGCTCATCGAATTGCATTCCACTATTTTAATTTTTTAAAGAATTTCCTTTGCGTATTTCTTCTATTAAATGAACAATTCACTTTTGCTTGGCTTGATCTCCATTCCAAGAAACTAGGTCATAAGACCAAGATCTATTATTTTAAAAGCTTGCATCATTTATTCTTTAAATTCCTCAACCAACCTTGTATTATTTCCTATTATCAGAATATCATCAAGATAAAGCGACATAATAGAGATATACATGTCTTTATGTTTTACATACAAAGTGGATCAGATAAGCTTTCTTCAAAGCCTAAGCTTAACAAATGATCATCTATCCTAATATTCCAAGCTCTTGGTGTTTGCTTTAGGTAATATAGAGCCTTTTTAGTAGATAGACTTTGTCTTCATCACCATGTTTCACAAATTATGATGGTTGCTCGACATGTATTTCCTCCTCCAGTATGTCATTTAAGAAGGTTGATTTGACATCGAGTTGAAACACCTTCCATTCCATTTGTGTTGCAATTTCTAGTAGCAATATGATTGTGTCTAATCTTTCAAAAGGAGAAAAAGTGTCAGAGTAATCAACACCATAAATTTTTGTGTACTCTTTAACTACAAGCTTCAACTTGTATTTGTAGATTGAACTATCTGCGTTTAGCTTTGTTATGAAGACCCATCTCACACCAATGACTTTTTTATCTTCAAGTTTGTTGACTAACACCTAAATTTTTTTTTCTCTATCATGAATATCTCCTCCTCCATTGATTTCTTCCATTTTGAGTCGTGAAAAGCTTCTACTGATCCAGCAGATTCATTGATGGCACATCACATTTCTGATAGATATCTGACACCAATTTTCTCCCATTGACTGGATGATCATCTTCTAGTTCTTACTGCTGGTGTTATGTTTTTTACTCTTCAAGAGGGCTGATGTTTGCTTCTAGAGAGCATTTTCCTAAGAATTCATTTTGTCCCACTATTCATACTCACTAAAATGAACATCTCTTGTAATTTTCACCTATCATGTTTGAGGATGATAGACCTTGTAAGCTTTAGAAACTCCAGTGTACCACAAGGATGTCTATAATTGCCTTCTTGTCAAGTTTTTCACGTTTAACCTGCGGAATATGAACAAACCAGACACAACCAAACACTTTAAGAAAACTTAGTCAATGCTTAAACCCGTACAAAGATTTAAATGGTAGTTTATCCTTCAAAGCTTTCGTTGGAATTCCATTCTGCATAAAATTGTATTTGTTACCTCTGCCCAAAATATCTTAGGCAGCTCCTTCTCATGCAATATACATCTGACCATCTCCATTATCCATATAATTATTCTTTCATTAACACCATTTTGCTATGGTGTGTATGGTGTTGTAAGATGGTGCACAATGTCGGCCTCCTAACAGAATGAATCAAATTTCAATGAAGTGTATTCCTTCCCACTATCAGACCTTAAAGCTTGAATCTTACAATTACTTGGATTTTCCACCAATTTCTTGAATTTCTAGAATACACTAGCAACTTTTGACTTACATTTCAAGAAAAAAAATCCTACACATTCTTGTAAAATCGTCAATGAAAAGAATGTAATAGATGTTACCTTGTAGTAATGGAGTTATTTGAGGCCATGTGATCAGTGTGAACTAGTTGTAGCTTTTGTGAGGCTCTCCAGGTTGATTAATGAAATGGCTTTTTGTGTTGTCTACCATTGCTTCCCAATCAGGTAGATTCTCCACCATATTCAACTTTTGCATTTTGACAAGTCCTTGATAATGATAGTGCATAAGTCTCATATGCCATAACTCAGCGACATTTACTTTTGCTGAATACAAAATCTGTTCTTCCTCAAATGGATCTAATAAGAATTTTTTTTCCTCTAATTTTGAATATAAACATTAGGGATACTTGATCAAGCAATATTTATCTTCAAAATAAAATCAGAAACCTTTTTCTACAATTGACCAACGCTTAACAAGTTTTAGTCTAAGTTTGGTATATAAAGAATATTTGTTATTATTTTTATACCTGCTTGTGTCTCAACTTCAATAGTTCTTATTCCTTTTGTTGGAATGTGACCACCATGGCCTATTCTAACATTTTCAACTCGAGTAGACTTTAATTCTTTGAAGAGATTTTTATCATGTGTCATGTCACTTGTGTATCCGCTATTAATCGGCCACAACTCTCTTAAAACATTGCTTGAATAATATGGTCGCCTCAAATCTTTCAGGTACCATTACAAGGATTTTCTCAATGATCCTTGAATCGTTAAAGTGGAACCCAATAATTTGATGTGATTGAATATGTTAAGAAGTTGAACAGAGTATTCCTTAATGGTTTCACTATCCTCCATCCTTTACAACTCAAACTCACGTACCAAATTCAGGACTTGCATCCCTCAAATTCTTTCATATCCTTCATACGCAATCATAAGATAATCCCATACCTCTTTTATCAACTTTAGAGACATGATGTGAGTGAAGACAGTGGATGAAATTTTAGAAAATAAACACGCCTTTGCCTTTGATTTCCTAATTTTCCTTTCGTGGTGATTTTTAATTTGTGTTATCGTGGGATTGTGTCTCAAGGGAGCAATGATGTATTCATCTTCTACAGTGCCTCCTAGAGATACAAAGCTTCTAGATATGACTTCATTCTAACAATCCATATTTGATAATTTTCTCCACTAAAAGTTGGTGGTGTCATTGAAGAAAAATTTGCTTCTCCGTTCATGGTGCCCCCTAGACGTAATCAAAGCAAAAGCTTTAGAATGATTCTAGGATGATGTCTCATAAGCCATGTCTAATAGAATCTTATTCATTAGTGTGAAGCGTGCCACATTTATTAATGGGAGGCTATAAGATGTTTAGGAAATTCCACTTCTTTCATTACTCTTAAGTTGTGCCATAGAGTTTAACTCTCTAAGGTTTTCCTTCTAATCCTTCTCTTGTGTCTTCAGGAAATGAAAACACGAAGGGCTAATGCTAGAAGGATGGAAGAGGAGAATATGAATCAAAAAGCTCCTCCCCAAGATCCTCAAGCTCCAGCTGACCCTTCGGCTATGTCCAATGAGGAGGTTAGGTCGACTTTTCAAATGCTGGCCCGAGCTTTGGTAGCTCAAGCCAATAGAGATGTAGTAGCTCCGGTCAATCCTAATGCAAACTCGGCTGCTTCTAGGGTTAGGGATTTTGGTAGAATGAACTCTCCCAAGTTTCATGGCTCCAAAGTGGGAAAGGATCCTCAAGAATTTGTGGAAGAGGTATATAAAAAACTTGACATTATGGGGGTGACTCCGGTAGAGAAAGCGGAGCTAGCCACTTACCAATTCAAGAGTGTCTCAAGTATGGTATGTTCAATGGAAGAACCATAGGCCAGAAGAAGTGGGCCCAGTTGAGTGGGAAACATTCAAATTGGCCTTTCTTGGTAGATTCTTTCCTAAGAGTTTCGGGAAGCTAAGGTGGAGGAATTCATTAAAGTTCATCAAGAAGGTATGAGCATGAAAGAGTATTCCCTAAAATTTACTTAATTGTCCAAGTATGTTCAATCTTTGGTGTTAGATTCGAGGGATGATATGAGTAGGTTTCTAACGGGTGTGTCATACCCTAACCCAAGGTAAGGCGGACAAGTACCATATGAACACATGCTTCATAAGTGACCTATGATAAGAAAGTGAACTACTATGTAGATAGAATTTCTAATGAGAAGCTATATGTACAACATATGTTGACTAGCTGAACCGATACATATGACAAGTAAAACTATGAATACATATGATAGTTTTATAATGTCTACAAAGCCTCTACTAGAATCCATCACTGTACCACTATGAAAATATGCATAGTAAAGACTCGGCAAAGCCCCAAATCAACCTGGAGCTCACCAACAACCACTGAGTATCATGTGCTTCTATTGGGGGGATCTACTAGTTGAATGCATCTACCAGTAGTATGAAAGAGTCCCCAATGAGGGACGTCAGTATGGAAGAATGTACAGAATATGTAAGGCTTAACCATATGTAAAATGAGAGCTTAGATGAAACCAAATACAAATAGATAAGGATTTGAGACCACCTTTGCTTATACTTGTGGAATCTTGTATGTTAGATTCTTTTCTTTACTTTTTTGTGCTTTATAATATTTATAAGACATATGATACAAATGACTAGTTGATTAGTGGTAGAAGAGGATGACCCATGCTAGGCATTTTAACCCCTGGGATGTTGTCCTCATAATTCCACAAATTGGGATCACCCCATGCTAGGCTTTCGCCCCTGAGTTGCCACCCTTCTATACCAATTGGGATCGATCCATGTTAGGCATTTTCCCCTGGGCTGTCACCCATAATTATACAAATAGCTTCACTTATATTCTTTAATCTTTGAGATTGTTGTTTTAATGCTCATAACTCTTTTGATGATCATAACTCTTTTGAGATTGTTGTTTTGGTGGTCATATCATTGTTGAGATTTGGAACAATTGACCAGTAGTAGAAGACATATGAATATGGACTTATGATAATAACAATGACACGGGAAGTAAATGTGATGCAAATGTAATACTTATGAGCTTATATGACTTAATAAGCATTTTGACATCTCAATTGAAGCACATATCAAGTGAAGACATTTAACACTCAGCCAAGATATTTGAACTCTATATGATAGCCAAACACTCACTAACTAATATCAAATACAAGGTATACATGAATGTGGAACCAAGGGAGAACATGGGTAGATTCACTTTAAGGACGGATACATATTCAGAGTAAGTACATATAAAATGTACAATAGAGCATGTAGGGATCTTGTGAGGTAACATTGTAGTCTAACACAATGGGGGTAATAACCAATAAAGGGAACATATGAACATGAGGAAATATGACATATATGATGCAATAGACAATTGAAGCAAGTTGGCAAGATATGGGCAGAATGTATATCCAAAATATAACTTATGTACCATGTGTAATCTAGGATCATTTTGATTTATATAAGGGGACTACGTTCCAAGGGTACTTTGACGATGAAATAAGTTTAAACCTTAGATGCTAATACTTGGTAGAGTAAGCACATACATTTTACTAATAAACTCATATTAGAGTACTCACTTTAATGCTCTAGGGAGTAGGAACTACAACTTTGGATCAGTCACTACCAAGGGAACTTAGAAAGTTTACTCTATAATACAAGTGTTGGATTCATGCCAAAGAAATAGGAAATCGAATAGCTTTACATACCTTACTTTCTGACCAATACAACTATCACGTTTCAGCTCCCCTTTGGGGTGTTTATCTATAATATAACTCATGATTAAACTAATGTTAGCAGCTAATCACATTACGGACCTCGTAAAATATTAGCTAAACACCTAATGGACAGTAGGCCCATACAATCCTTACACAAACGGTAAATCACCACACCCTTCTTCTATACATTAATACAACTTCATACATCCTTTGCCAAGATACCCAAGTTGCCCCCAACAATAATATACATAAAGCAACCACTATCAATCCCCAAAAATCCCTCAGCATAATAGGAGAATATTGAACTCAAGGATTCATTACCATCCATGAGTTATTGACAAAATTCTCCACCCCAAACCTATATTTAAAGAGGAAATAAAATGGGCAGTAGCCTTACCTTAATTTCTAGAAATTCATCCTCTAAACTTGTACTTCAAGAACTTAAACTCACCTTCAAACCTTTACTTGAAAAGGGGGACAATATTCAAGAACCCTAAGGTGTTTTAGGGCTGCTGTGTTAAGCGAAAGACCAAGAGAGAAACTTAATAAATCTGAAATATTGCAAGTTAACAATGAAACAATAGATCTTATCTTTATCACTTTAAAAAGGATGTTCATTGGCAGACTTTCTTGGCCAATTTTGGGCCATATATTGTCAAGTAGGTGACCCACCTACTTGGACTTTCCACTTTGGCCTTTTTGGACTTGAAAATATTGGGCCGTGGCTGTCCATTTTCCCATTATTCTTCTAATCAACTTGGGCCAGATTAATGCAAGTAGGAGGTAGTGTACTTGGCCTAATAATATGGTCAAAAGAGTCTTAGTAGGTGATGCACCTACTTGGTCCTTTGTGCTGGTTAATAAGTCAAAGTAGGTGATGCACTTACTTGTCACCTACTAGCTTAGTTAAGTCAAGCAAGCACCTCAATATTTTATTCCATTTATACACCTTAATACCTTCAACTTAACTTAAAACTTATATACACTATGTCACTTTAAAGTTTAGACTCAAATAACAACTTATGATCTCAAGTTTAATTACTTCCATCAACGTCAACTTAATCGAGTCTCATCAAAATCTATGGAAAGTTCACTTTAAACCTATTCTATAGTCACTAGTCGCATAGGAAACTGAGTACATAACTATACCACAAGGCAAGTTATAAGCGTCATATAAATAGAACTAGTACACATAGAATACCGGGTGTTACAAGGTGTGTCCAACTTGGTTGAAGAAGAATGCCATACAGCGATGCTCCATGATAATATGGATATCTCAAGGCTCATGGTATACGCTCAACAAATTGAGGAGTCAAAACTCAAGAAGAGGAATAGAGAGGTAAAGAGAGCAAGAACTGGTGAGAGGAACTTTTCTAATGCTAAGTCTGATAGATAAGGTCGGCCAAGGTTTAAACAAAGGTTCTCCAACCAAGGATCCTCTAGTTCTCCTCCAAGGGTCAACAAGGATAGGGATTTCAACCCTAAACCTCACGGGGGTAATAGTGGTGGTTCTTATGTTGCTAGGCCTAATTGTGCAAAATGTGGGAGAAAGCATAATGGCAAGTGTCTTGTTGGTACTGATGGGTGTTTTAGTTGTGGGAAGGTTTGCCACAAGATGAGAGATTATCCAATGCTCAAGACTAAGGGAAGGGAAGATAAACAAGCTCCTCCAAGTGGTTCCAACTCCATTGCTCAAAAGCAAAACTTCTTTTATGATCTTCAATCCCGAGGTAACCAAGAGAGCTCCCCGAATTTGGTGATCGGTATGTTACAAGCCTTTTCTATTGATGTTTATGCCTTGTTAGATCCTGGTGATACCTTGTCCTTTGTGACACCCTTTGGGGCTATTGAGTTTGAAATACTCCCAGAAGTATTAGTAGAACCTTTTTCGGTCTCTACCCCGGTAAGTGACTCGGTAGTGGCTAAGAGGGTTTATAGAAGTTGTCCAATTTCCTTATCTCATAGAGTTACTTTGGCGGATTTAGTGGAGTTATACATGTTAGACTTTGGTGTAATTTTCGGCATAGATTGGTTGCATGTATGTTATGCCTCTATCGATTGAAGGACTAGGGTGGTTAGGTTCCAATTTCCAAATAAGCTTATTTTAGAATGGAAGGGGGGAAATTTTATGCCTAGAGGTCAATTTTTTTCCTACCTCAAAGCTAGGAAGATAATCTCAAAAGGGTGTATTTACCATCTTGTTAGGGTGAGGGATGTTGAATCCAAAACCCCTTCTCTAGAGTCGATTTCGATAGTCAATGAGTTTATGGAAGTTTTTCTCGATGATTTGCTTGGTATTTCTCACGAGTGGGAAGTAGATTTTGGTATTGACCTTCACCTGGATACGCCACCTATCTTCATTCCTCCCTATAGAATGACTCCGACAGAGTTAAAAGAGGTGAAAGATCAACTAAAGGATTTGCTAGACAAGGGTTTTATTCAACCAAGTATCTCTTAATGGGGTGCTCCAGTGTTGTTTGTTAAGAAAAAGGATGGATCTCTTAAGATGTGCATTGATTATCATCAATTAAATAAAGTGACTATTAAGAACAAGTATCCCCTTCCAGTAATTGATGACTTGTTTGACCAACTTCAAGGGGCTAGTTATTTCTCTAAGACTGATCTTCGTTCAGGTTATCACCAATTGAGGGTGAGAGGGGTTGATATTCAGAAGACGACCTTCCGAACTAGATATAGTCACTATGAATTTCTAGTAATGCCCTTTGTTTTGTCTAACGCTCTAGCGGCATTCATGGACTTAATGAATATGGTCTTCTGACAATACAACAGTCCAATGTGAAAAAGCCGCAACAATACACAACGTCAAAACACGGCAACAGAAGTGCGTGTGAATAATGAAACGAGCTTTATACACACCTCACCTCCCTCACGCGGTGGCGAGATCACAGAAAGGGACACGACATCCATCTCCAAGCGTCAAATAGATGAAAAGAAAATTCCAACGTCTTCTTTCTCAGTCTAAGTATTGTTTTTGTGCAGAAAATTCAATGATAGAAGACTGGATATTCGTCCTTGCACCCATGAGATGATGACACACAAGAGCTCAAGGACATCCAAGGACAATCGAATTGATCGATTTCGTCCATCTCACCCTTTCCCCTTTCAGAGTTTGTTGGAATTTCAGAAGAAATGGGTGTGTTCCTTAGTTTTGGAAAAGATTTTTGAGTTTGAATTGGAATTGGACCTTATTATTACCCAAAATTTTTGAGTTCCCCCCCCCCCCCACCCAAACGAACCCTAATTCCCATCAATATAAACCTCCTCCTTGTTTAGGGTTTGGGATTAGATTTTTATTTCAAGTGAAAATACTAAGGAGAGCTTGAGCAGAAATAATTTTAAGCACACACTAAATACACTTTGTAAGTTGAGGAGATAATAGTTTCGTTGTTTGGGTTTAGGTTTTTGCCCAGATTTCTAGTTAGTCGTTCGTGTTCGAATTTTGTGTGGTGAGGGTCGCCATTCCAGCTCGTCCCATCCTCATTCACTACCCGAAGAAAAGTAATATTTACTTCTTCATAGTATTCTTTCCACATTTCCTTCTATTTCGGAATGATATCCTGATGTTCGAAAACTTCTATTTTGTGGTTGCTGGTTGTTGGCTGCTACTAAGTTGATGTTGTTTTGATGTGATGTATATGTTCTTAGTCGTTCATTGAGTCAGCATAATATCGAGTTAATGCTTTGGATATTCGTTATTATTTCTCTATTACTTTATTTAGAGTTTTGTTCTATTTTTCTTTCTTCTCGAACTTGTTTTTTGAATGTCGGCGAATTCGTTTTACTGCTTAATATTTGACATAATACCTTTCATTCCTTCACCTCAAGTTGAACGAATGAACTAAGGTGTCAACATTATGAATCGTATGTTGTATTTGTCAGTGTTTTGAGTTCTTATTGCATATCTATTATAGCTCATTTTGGTTCTTACCACTCGACTGTTTGTTGAGCTCACCTAGAAGAGTAAGATGTTGTTTTCTCTTCCCGGATTCTTAGTCCCCCCTCTTCTAGTCCTCGTCTTCTTTCAAATTTCCACTTGACTGCTTAACCTTTCTGCTTGTTACTTCTCTAGCATTCCTATTTTAGTCCTTCTATTCATAGTGAAACATGGTGCATCAAACCCCTTTCCCGTAGTTGTTGTTGCCTCATAATTTGATTATTGAGTCCCTTGCATATTATACGTTTGCGTTGACTTATGTCTGCCATTTAGTCATATGTTAAGAAAGGTTTTGAGTTCGTTGGCTACGATAGTTTAAAAGACTTGTTAATCTACTGGTTAAAGACCCTCTGTATGGAATGTTCAAATGGATATTTAAGTAGCTTGTTTTCTCTTTTCCCTCAGATTTTGCTGTTACAGCGTGATCAAGCTTTGTTTGAGTGTTGTTGCTTAATTATTTTATTTAGCTTTAGGAGGTATGTTTCTTTTACATGTTAAAGCTACTTTAATTCTAAATATTTTGGGAATTTGATTGTTTTGTTTGGTTTCTGATTATAGCTTGACTTTATTTTTTAAGTTTGAGTGTTCCAATCAACTTGTGGTCATCTTTCATTTACATTCTAGTGTGCCTTCTTCTTTCCTTTCCTTATAACCTGGAATCTGTCATGGTATTGTGTGATCTTAATTTCGTGTTAACTTGAGGTAGCATAGTATTCTTAGCGAAATTTCTTCATGTGTTTCCCAATTCAACCATCATGTACCTCTGTCTGGTGATCTAGAACACTGCTTAATGTTAAGTTTCCCAATTCTTCAGGGATTAGTTTTTTAAGGATAGCATATTTAACTTCTAGTTGGTTTGAAATTGTTTTGGGGCAGCTTTGATAAGTTTGAATGTTAAAAATCAGTAGCTATTTTTTCCTCTAAAGGCCATTATTAATTTATTCACTGCCAATTGACTGCTATGTATACAACTTTAATGTATTCGCTTTTGTTTACCTAAAAATGTGTTTAATCGTGTGCCTTTCAATGCATTGCTATTTTATAATTATTATTTATAGTTAAGGTTCAAAAATTTTATTATTATTGGATGCTAACTCTTGATTCTCTTTTTTTGTTGCATGTGAAATCCGCCCGAGTTTGCTACGAACTCTAATATCTTTCCTTGTATTTCGAGAGAACCGTAAAGGCTCAAATTCCTTGTTCATTCGAGTCCGCCATCTATAAAAATCGACGAATAGGTCCCGGAGTTGAAAGAGTATGCAATAGATCGGGAAATTGGAAAGATTGGGCCAATGGCCCACTCTTAATTCCAAAAGTTGTATTTTGTTATTTTTGGGCCTAAGCCCACTTATTCGCTATTATCTTGTTAGATTCTAGGACAGGTGGAATTGGGCCTAAGGCCCAATAAAAGATCAGATTTCTAGGACAGGTACCAAGTGGTAGGCCAAAGTCTCAAAAATAAGATTAGGCCCAAGTACCGGCCCAGACGAACAAAAAGGGGATTTGGGCCCAAAAGATAACCATTTTGAATTAATGATTAAAAGTTAAGTAAATATTTTCACTATCTATATTTATTCAAGTTTGTGTATTTTCTCAAAACTGTATAGCTAATTAGTTCATTATCGGATGACCGCGTGTTAGCGGGCGTTTTGGGTGCTTTCAAACCCTTTCCAGAATGCTAATATGAACTTTGAACCCCTTTTTAATATTTTCATTAGATCTCTGTTTTAATCTTTTGAAAAAAAATATTTTTCTTTAAAAATTAAGTGGCAACTCTAAAACATTGTTTTCTATTTTTAAAAGAAAAAAAAATGGTGACTCTATTGGGGACTTGAATGGGTTCTAACCTTAAAATTAACTTATTTGTCTATTTGTTTAATTGCTTACTTGTTTCAATTCTTGTAAATTATAAATTGTGGCATTTCATGGCATCGATTCCGCCAAATGGCAAATAGTTTGCATTAGGAAAAAAGGTGGTTATGTGGCTTACCACAGCTATCCTTAAAAAAAACACAAGTTGAATTCTTTGGAAGTGATAAACAAATAGTTGGCTTGTGTTCATCCAACGTCGTTTATTAGACTTTACCCTGTTGTTTGTCCAACTCGGGTAACCTCTCATTTTTAAACCAATTCTAGTCACCCTAGAGTAGAGTGAAACCAAATTCAAATCTAAGCATTAGCCTAAGACGGCTTAATACCCAAGGCGTATTAACTCCATTAGCAAAACTGCAAAAACAATCATGTCCAAGGTCCATGACCTAACGACATATCATATTATTTGACATTTGAAATATGTATGTCTAGAAACCTGATTGTTACCTATTTGGGGGGGAATCTTAACCGGGTTCTATTAAGTAGGTATGGATTGATTTCCCAAAGTTGACATGGTTATAAGGGCTCCAGATATGGTCAAGTTATGGTACAACGACCTTAACGTGTTCCACAGAAGAGACCTCAACAGATATGTAAGGGCCCTAACAGAGCTCATCAACATGGTTAGGTGACCCGAACTGATTGAAATCCTCACCGGATACTGGGACAATGAGAAATTAGTCTGTCGATTTGGAACTATGGAAATCACCCCGACCCTTGAGGAAATTCGGGATGGCATAGACACAGTAGGTACAGGGCTTGAAAGAAGAGTAAGAAAATAGAAGGACATCCTAATCCCCAACAAGACTATTGTCGAGGAAATTGTGAAGTGGCTCGGATTAAGGAAAGAATACGCCCACTAGGCCTAAACATCAAACATTGCTTTCAGAGATCTGTATAATTGATTTGGGTATGAGAGTTTCTATGCTAAGTATAACCAAGAGTTCAGAACTACTTTCAGAGAATGGGATGGGATTAGACCCCTGACATTTACTATTGCACTGTTAGGTACTATGATTTTTCCCTAAGGACCAAGCCTCAATATCAACACTCAGATATTTATGCTCGTAAACACTCTGTTCCATAGGTATGAGAAGCAGAAGCAAGTGAAGTATTATCACATCGCGCCTGTCATCCTATCTGACATGTACCATGCTTTGGGAAGGTGTAAGAAAGGACATAGTTATTTTCAAGGCTGTAACCTCCTCCTCCAATGGTAGATAATGAGCCACTTGGCAAAGGGACGCGAGACTTAAAAGCTACATACCCTCGATGAACATAATGCTCTTAAGGATTTAAATGATATGTTGTTCAGGGCGGATTTAGAAAATAAGAGAACCAGGGAAAGATAGGCTCATATTTTCTCCGAGTTAAGATAAGAAGATATTCAGTGGATGTTCGACTGCTTCATTTCGAAAGATGTCGTAGTACGGGGTGACAGAAAACTTGTACTTTATCTATCAGGTATTCAAGGTATCTACACCCTCAAACGTATACTACCGTACTTATGTGTTCGACATCAGGAATAATATAGTGCCTGAGGCTTCAGAGATGTTGAGAGAATGGAAAAAAGTAGCACGAATGGATAAGGACACCATTGTCGCAGACCGATTTAATGATGGGTATGATGAAACTTACAAAAGTTCGTTGAAAGACAACTTGCAAGGCATCTCTTTCCCAGTTCCAAACATCTACCGCAGTTTGGAGGACAAAGAGTCCAAGGCTTTAATAGAATTGAGAGAGGTCAAAAGCCCAAGAAATGCACGAGAAATTCCTCCAAAAGCAAGACGAGGATAAATATGCCTTCGAAGGTGTAACCCACGAATTAGAAAGCTTGAAGCGTGATTTTAGGGAGCTCAACTGATGGACGGAGAGTAAGAGGGTAGAAATGCAGTATGAAGATTGGGAAGAAAAAGGGCCCAGGTACGATGGATACTGGCTAATGATTCAGCACAGGCTTCAGTACTACATGGGACAAAACAAGAGAAGCAGAACAGAAGCGGGGCTGTTAGGGACCTCTAAGCTGATTTCGCCCCTGTGTGGGTTTTTCTATGTGTATTTGTTGTTATTTGCCCCTGCGTGGACTTGCCTTTCTTGTATTTTGGTACTCTTTCAAATGACCCCTGCATGGGTCTTTACTCTTGCATTTCCTGTTGATTCCCTATTTCCCCTGCTTATTTTTTATTTTTGAATGTTATTTTATATATGCGAAATTTGCTTTGGGGTAACAAAATGGTTCAATTCTACACATACATCTTTCAAATACACTAGGCCTACCCTTGGCACAAAAGGGCCCCCTACTTGTTTAGGATGCGTGTTAGCCGCTTGTGTGCTTTAACTGTTTATGTGATATTTTGCTTTTAATGAGGATATTTTAGACAACTCGTTTTCAAAAAAATTCTGAAAAAAAAATCTCTTACTACCCCAAAATGTCCGACCAAAATTTCCTGAGTCTTGAGTTTCTCAGTGAAAAATAAAATCCCACTACCAAATCCTAAGACATTACTCTATCAACTGAGGAAAGGTAAAACTGCTGCTAAGATGGAAAAAGTCAAGAATGTCGAGGTGGAGAAGACTGAGGAGGATTTAAGGATGAAACTGTGTCGGTTCAAACAGGAGATCCGAGAAATAGAGGAAAGAGGAATATAGCTGGAACTCGCCACCGCAGCTACAAAAGCCAAAAGCGCAGCGTTAGACGTAGAGGAGTCAATTAAAGGGGTAAGATATGCTATCATAAACGAAGAGACAGCCGCTATGCAGAAGAAGAACGATGATATAGCCCTGAGGCCTCAAAAGTTGCGTGAAACATACTCTTTCTTCAATCAGGAGGACAACGTCATCGGTCCCGAAGATACTAAACTTGAAGACGTTGAAGAAGAACCTGAGGAAGAAATTGTCTATAGGCCTCCTTTCCAAGGACGCTTGGAAGAAGGGAACGAGAAGATCACCCTCAAAGAACATATACAGGAATATAGGGTGGGAGCAAAAGTCATTTCGTGTGCTCTTCTTTACGAGCATCTTCGGGATAAACGCATCCTGAAACCTCTCAAGGGAACCACCTCCGAGGTTGAATTGAAGGACGTGCATAAGACATGTGCCTACCATCCAGACTGAAATGGGCACACAATAAAATAATGTGTGGAGCTTAAGGCTAAGATCCACGACCTGATCAGCATTGGGAAAATCCCCAATATGTGGGGTGACAACACTCTCCTTACCTATGACCAACTGGAGCCCAGTATAACCATCACAAAGCATACTTTGTTTTACTGTCACTTCTTCATACCTTTTAAGATTACGCTATTGGATATCTATTATCAGTTGGTTTGAAGGGGGGTCTTGACCCCTATCAAAGGGAATGATGGAATGTTTGATCTCGTTGGAATTAAAATCTGGAAACCTTGCCCTTATCACGATGCCATAGATCACAAAATTGGAAAGTGCCTTGGGCTTTGCTATGACGTGGATTCCTTAATCAACAAGGGAAGGATCCAAGTTGAGTTTTCCCCCATGGTTATTGCAACAGTTAAAAGGTTACTAATCAGAAGAAGATGCCTTTCTAAAGGCACAATCTCTGTCTTAGAAGTTTTATCGCATATTTTTTTCACTTTCCTTGTAATCATCAAATTGAATGAAAAAAAATCAAATTCCTTTTGTATTAGAACTATGTAGGGCATGAACTCTCTTTGGGAGATACGTAGGCAGCCTTTCAAGGCCCGGCCCCTATCTTTTTAAAATTTTTCTTTTTCCCCTTTCAGTATACAAGGAAACGCAGAATTCACATCAACAGATGCCAAAAGATGCAACAAGAAGACCTTAGCTCAACGCAGTTTAACCTTTCTGAGTCACTAGTCTCAAAACAAAATAAGAAATTTCTTGCTTATTAAAAAAATCAGTCTCCATTATTCGTGGGTTAACATGTCCTCAAACGAAGCAACTCTTATGTGTTTATATGCTTTCTATGTGATATTTTTCATCATGTTGTTGTGAATCTAAACTAATAAATTTGCCTTTCAGTTGTTTTCCTCTACATGTACTTAGAACTGGTCTGTGTCGTTAAGATGGCTGATCAGCCTTATTTTACAAGATCAAAAGCTCCCAAAGATTCCTTCCCCGATCAGAATTCTCAAAAAGGAAAGTCGGCAATGGGTGATAACAATGATGATAATGGCTTGACTGAGGTTTTCATAGCTCAGCCCTCTGTTGTTGAGAAGAATGAGTTGATTATGCAATTGATGCAGCAGATTGCAGATTTAAAGGCAGAGGTACACAAGAAACAAGATCTAACAAATTTAATTTTTTTGGTCAACCCTTTTAGCAAAGGAAGACCTCCACTCCATTTCCCTCCTCCAAGTTCAAATACAAAACATGTTCAAAACCCACTCTCAAACACAATTCAAAATCCCCCCATCATTGACCTAACCACTTCAAACCCTCATCACGCCTCTGCTTCCCACAAAGCACCACTATACCCCTAAAATACTAACTTTCAAACCTCTCTCCTCAGCAAAATACAAACCCACAAGCTTACCCTCCTCCGCAAAACAAAAATGCTAGCAACCTGCAAGCCTTCCCCCATCAGCATACCAACCCCTAAACTTGCCCCCAAAATTATCAAACCCCCCCCCCCTAAATTTATAAAATCCTCCCATTGTTCCACCCTTACCTCAACAGACTACTTTCCAAATCCCAGTCCCAAATGAGCCTTACGTCAATTGTTCTGAGCTCGACAGCTATGAGGAGCAGGAAAAAGAGTGAAGGGCTAAAGAAGAGTTTTCCAAGCAGAATCTAAAGGAGGAAATCCTGAAAGCTATAAAGGACATGCATTACACTCGAGAGATCGTCGGATTCACTTACAAAGATTTATGCATCTATCCAAATTTGGACCTTCCTGAAGGGTTCAAAGTGCCGAAGTTTGACACTTTTAGAGGAACAGGAAATCCATTGGCTCATCTAAGAGTTTATTGTGACCAACTTATGGGAGTTGGTAGAGATGAAGCTTTGTTAATATGGCTCTTTAGCTAAAGCTTGAAAGGTGAGGCACTAGAATGGATCAGTTCCCAAGTTATGAAGTAGTGGTCCAGTTGGAGCGCACTTGATAGATATTTCGCTGACCAATTTGCTCACAATGTCGAGATCGTACCTAATCACTATTCTTAAGAAAATATGAAGCAGAAGTCAACTGAAAGTTACAGGGAATTCGTGTATAGATGGAGAAAAGAGGCAGCTAGGGTTCGGCCTCCTATCTCTGAAAAAGAAATTGTTGAAGTATTCATGCGGGTTCAAGAGCCCGAGTATTATGACAGGATCATATTACTCGTTGGAGAGATGTTCACCAAAATAGTCAAGGTACGTGAGACTATTGAAGACGGACTAAGAACTGGGAAGATTGCCTGTGTTACTGTCTCGTCCAGATCCTCAAGGTTGTTGGAGAAAAAGAGAGAAGATGTGTCTTCTATTTCTTGTGCATATGAGGGAAAAAAACCCTCAAGAAAATCCTCATCGTACAAAGGTCGTTCTCGACCTTCGCAGAGTCCACACCCGGCTTGTTATGTACAAGCTAATTATCAAACTCCTCCCCTTAGTTACCAAAATCCCCCTCCCTCTGTTTACCAAACCCCTCCCCCTATCTACCAAACTCCCCCTTCAGTTTGCCAAACTCCACCCTCTCATTACTGGAACGTCGCCCCTAATTGTGCGAACGTTTAGGAAAACTGCCAAACTCTTCCCCCAGTATATCAAACTCCACCCCCATACTACCAAAATATCCCTCCAAGCTACCAAGCTCCACAGCCAAATTACCAAACTAATTCATACCCGAGATATCAAGCCCCTTATCCAAATGATCCAAATTATTGTCAAATGTCTCCCCCTTAATAAGGCAATTACGATCCCCATCCAAGGTTTGAGAAGAAGTCTGCTAGAATTTCTACTCTGCTCATTGAAAGCCGAACAAAGTTGTTCGAGCGATTGACTGCGGTAGGCCTTATGCATCCACTTGCACCCAAATCGGTTAACACTAGCTCAAGGTTTTATAGATCGGATCAAAGGTGCGCATATCATTCCAATTGTATTGGATATGATACCGAAGACTGTATTAGCATGAAGCACAAGATCCAGGACTTAATCGACCAGAGAGTAGTCACTGTTCAGACTGCTGCACCCAATGTCAACAGTAATCCTCTTCCAAACCATAGAGGCGTCAATATCAATATGATAGAGATAAAAGAAGAGTGGTGCACGACAAAGGTGATTGCCTCGATTGGGCCAAATGACCTTGAGAGAATTGTGGCCTCATTGTCCATAAAGGAGAAGAAGGAACTTATAAATATGATACCTCAGAAGGTTGTTGCCTTGGTGTCAAGAGATATTCCCCCTTAAAAGAAGTTTGTAATTGAAGAGGATACTAACCAGGGTATGACTAGATCCGGCAGATGCTACACACCAGAAGAGTTAGCCCAGGTAGTGCAGAAGAAGGATCATTTTAAAAGGCCAATTAGTGAAACTGAACCAGAGGAGTTATAAAGAAAGATGCAACCAAAAGATTACTCGATCGTGAAACATCTAGAGAAAACACTAGCTCATATTTCTGTGTGGGCCTTGTTGATATGGTCACAACTGCATAGACAAGCTTTGATGAAAGCTTTAGATGATACTTATGTGTCTGTGGGTACCAATAATGATAATCTGGCAGCCATGATAAACCAAGTCATTCAAGGACACCGTATTAGTTTTTCTGATGAAGAGTTACCCTTTGAAGGCAGGATGCACAACAAAGCTCCACACGTCACCATTATGTGTCGAGATAAGATTATAAATCGAGTCTTGGTCGATAACGGATATAGTCACAACATTTTCCCACTTTTGACTCTCAAGTAACTAAACTTTGACTTAGGAAAGGTTCACCAGAACCAAGTCAATGTGAGGGCTTTCAATAGAGAGCAAAGAGACACGATGGGTGTACTTAACTTGGAGATTCATATGGGTCCTACTAAATTTAGCATTGAGCTTCAGGTGTTGGATATCAATACCAGTAACAATTTGCTTCTAGGAAGACCATGGATTTACATGGCCGGAGTTGTGCCTTCTACCCTTTACCAACTCATGAAATTTGTTTGGAAGGACCAGGAATTGGTCATTCATGGTGAAGGAAGCCATTCCAATAGGTACGCGCTGATTGTTGATGAGTTCTCCCGAGGTTGTGATTTCTACATGGTGGAGCTGGTAAATGCCACCGGTGATGATTTGGCTCCACAGCCCCCTATGCCTCCTGTGTACAGGATGATAACTATTGTTATGCTCTGGAGTGGTTTTGAACCAGGTTTCGGATTGGGGAAGCATTTTCAAGGAATTATCAAGCCTATTCAAAATCCCCGCCAAAAGAGTAAAGTTTGGCTTGGGATATGTCCCAACAGATAATGAAGTAGAGATGATTAACAAGAGTGTTGATCAAGCATTGGCTAGGCTAATTCCTCATTTGTACTAGTCATCCCCAATGCGAGAATATGTCAAGGATGATGGTCTCGGGGAAGGAATATGGGGCTCTTTCGAAGATATTGATGTAGTTATCAAGAAAGAGGTTGGGACATCAGGAATTCGTGATGCTAAGCCAAAGGAGCAGTTGCAGAATTGGACCTCCACACTGCTCCTAATTCCCCGTGCAGCTTAGTAGAAAAGACATGTGTTTATGTTTGTTTTTAAAATTGGTGGTAGTCTGGAAGAGACCCGAGACCCACCCTTTATGCAGTTTTTACTTGTTTGAGTTTCTAAATTCCCCCATGATGTTTAAAAGGGCAAAATTACCCTTGGCCATGGACAAAGTTTGTGTTTGTTTTTCAATTTAAATGAAAGTCTCTTTTATCAAAACTTTGTTTATTTATTTGTTTATATTTTACTTTTCTAACTTTGTTTATTTATGATTTCAGTAATATTAATTTAAAACCTGCTATTGTCATGTCATGTCACGAGCTAAATGAACAAAATGAGGCAGGTGATGAATGCGAGGAATATTAAGAAAAAAATGTGGTACCTGAACATGTTGCTGAAGAGTTTCAACAATTTCAGAATCAACACAATTTGAATCTGGAAGAAATTGAGACTGTGAATCTTGGAGATGAGGAGTGTGTCAAAGAAGTAAGAATCAGTGTCCATCTGACTGAAGCTCAAAGAATGGATGTAATTTGTTTGCTTAGAGAGTACATCGACGTATTTGCCTGGTCTTATAGGGATATACCATGACTAAGTACGAACATGGTGTCTCATAAATTGCCTATCAGTCCAGATTTTACTCCAGTGAAGAAAAAAATTCAGAACTTCAAGACAGAGTTGGGTTTGAAGATTAAAGAAGAGATTACGAAGCAGATTGAGTCTAAAGTGGTGGAAGTGATGCAGTATCCAACTTGGCTGGCCAACATTGTTCCGATTGCCAAGAAAGATAGAAAAATCAGAATTTGTGTCGATTATAGAGATCTCAACCATTCATATTCTAGTTGATAACTGTGCTAAGCATGATATGCAGTCATTTGTGGATTGTTATGCGGGTTATCATCAAATCCTAATGGATGAAGAAGATGTAGAGAAGACAGCATTCATTATGCCTTGGGTGTATATTATCGCGTGATGCCTTTTGGTCTTCAGAACGTCGGTGCTACTTATATGAGGGCTATGACGACCATGTTTCATGATATGATTCATAAAGAGATTGAGATGTATGTAAATGATGTCATAATAAAATCCCGTGAGAGTTCGGATCACTTGAAGCTAAATCCCACCAAATGTGCTTTTGGACTGCCAACTGGCAAGATATTGGTATTTATAGTCAATAGGAGAGGCATAGATCTTGACCCATCCAAGATCAAGGCGATTCAAGAGTTACCTCCTCCGAAGACCAAGAAAGAGGTAATGAGTTTCCTAGAAGGCTAAACTACATCAGCCGGTTCATGGCTCAATCCACCATGGTGTGTGAGCCCATCTTCAAGTTGTTGAAAAAAGATACCCTAACCAAGTGGGCCGAAGAATGTCAGACTGCTTTTGATGCCATCAAGAATTATTTTTCCAACCCGCCGATGTTGGTTCCTCCACAAGAAGGGAGTCATTTGCTGCTATATTTATCTATCTCATATAACGTATTTGGATGCGTGCTTGGTCAACATGACGAAACTGGAAAGAAGGAGCAAGCCATTTATTACTTGAGCAAGAAAGTCACTTCATATGAGGCCCTTTGCACTCTTTTGGAGAGGACATATTGTGCTTTGACCTGGATCGCTCAAAAGTTAAGACATTATTTCTCTTCTTATACCACATACCTTATTTCCAGGATGGACCCATTGAGGTATAATTTTCAGAAAGCAAAGCCGATCGGGAAGTTGACTAAGTGGCAAATTCTTTTGAGTGAGTTCGATATTGCATATGTGACTCAAAAAGTGATAAAGCACAAGACTTGGCTGATCATCTTACGAAGAATCCGGTTGATGAAGAGTATGAACCGCTCAAAACTTATTTTCTAGATGAAGAAGTAGCATTTGTGGGTGAGGATATTTCTGAAGCAGATCCTGGTTGGAGAGTGTTTTTTTATGGAGCGGCTAACCACCAAAGGAAAGGTATCGGGGCAGTTTTAGTGTCAGAATATGGTCGGCATTATCCTATGGCGGCTAAACTTCGATTCGATTGCACGAACAACATAGCAGAATATGAGGCTTGTATCCTTAATTTGAAGATATCCATCGACATGAATGTTCATGAGCTTCTGGTTATTGGAGATTCAGATTTGCTGATTCATTATGATCAAGGAGAATGGGTCGTGAAGAACCCAAAGATCACACCGTATGTCCAGTATATACAGAAGTTTTGTAAGAGATTTCGCAAGATTGAATTCAAACACACTCCCAGGATAAAAAATGAGTTTGTCGATGCTCTTGCCACCATCGCATCAATGATTAAACATCCAGATACAAGTTGCAATAATCCAGTGGATATAGAGATAAAAGAGCAGCCTGTCCATTGTTCACATGTTGAAGCGGAACCAGATGGTTTACCTTGATATTTTGACAGAAAGAGGTATTTGGAGACCGGGGTTTATCCTGAGAATGCGAAGTTCAATCAGAAGAAGTTGATACGTCATATGTCCAATAATTTCTTTCCAAGTGGGGAAATCTTTTATAGGAAGACTCCAGATTTAGGGATGTGTTGATGCAAGTGAAGCTACGAAGGTTCTGAAACAGATACATGCGGGAGTTTGTGGTACTCACATGAATGGACTCACTTTGGCAAGGAAGATCCTTCGAGCCGGTTACTTTTTGGATGACTATGGAATATGATTGTTGTAAGTTTGTGCAGAAATGTCATAAATGTCAAGTGCATGGTGATTTGATTCGAGTCCCGCCTCACGAACTCATTGCTATGAGTTCACCTTAGCCATTTGTAGATTGGGGCATGGATGTCATTGGTCCAGTAGAGCCAACCGCATCTAACGGACACAAATTCATTTTGGTTGCCATTGACTATTTTAACAAGTGGGTAGAAGCAGCTTCATACAAGTTGGTGACCAAGAAAGTTGTAGTTGATTTTGGTCGCAACAATTTGATATGTAGGTTTAGAGTACCAAAATCCATCATTACTGATAATGGAGCAAATCTCAACAGTCACGTCATAAGATAGATATGTGAGCAATTCAGGATTACTCACCGAAACTCAATCGCTTATCGTCCCTAATTAAATGGAGTTGTAGAAGCCGCCAACAAGAACATAAAGAAAATTTTGAGGAAAATGATTGACAATCATCGAAGTTGGCACGAGATGTTGTCATATGCTTTGTTAGGTTATAGAACGACTGTCAAAACATCAATTGGAGCTACTCCATACTTGTTAGTGTATGGAACAGAAGCAGTTATACTTGCCGAAGTTGAGATACCTTCACTGAGAATTATCTAAAAAGCTGAATAAAGTGATGTTGATTGGGTTCGCAAGCGGATTGATCAGTTAACATTGATTGATAAGAAGAGAATGGTTGCAGTTTGTCATGGTCAATTGTATCGACAGACGATGATTCGTGCTTTCCATAAGAAAGTAAGAGCCAGGATATTCGAAATTGGTCAATTAGTTCTCAAACGCATTTTTCCTCATCAGGATGAGTACAAAGGGAAATCTGCACCAAATTGGCAAGGACCCTACATGGTCCGCAAAGTGTTATCTAAAGGTTCCTTGGTACTGTCGGAGATGGATGGCACCGAATGATCAAAGCCGATCAACTCAGATGATGTCAAGAGATATTATGTGTGAAGTTTCAGTTTGTATTTCTTTTGTTCCTTTGTATTCTTTTTATTTGCTTGTAATCTCTTTGTTTAGAATTTTATCCCTCTTGTAATGAACTACGTCTGACCTGAATTCTCAAGAATGAGATACGTAGATGGTCTATGTTGGCCCCATTCACCCCTTTTACCCCTTTTAATGTTTCCTTTTCTATTTGAACTACATTTGACCTCAAAAATGAGATACGTAGGCGGCCTATCTCGGCCTCGGTCGTTTCCTTCTTTAATTTTCCTTTTTTTGTTAATCTTTGAGGGGGGACTACGTTTGACCTGATTCCTGCTCAACGGGATACATAGGTGCCACAACGGTTCGGTCATATCTCCCGTAAGATTTCTATTTTTATTTACAATAGAAACTAGACAGAATATTTGAGAAGGACTAAAAAATTCTCAAGAATAAGATCTTTTCAACAAGTTGAGACTAAAGTGACATCGAGATTTGCAACTGGGACAGAATTTTTAAGAAGATCTCAAAAATTCCATGATTCGATCACCAACAATTAAAGATACACCGAGCCAATTAACTGGGACGGAAATTTGAGGATGACCTCAAAATTTTCAACAGGGTTCATCGGCAGTTTAGAGCAACTTTGAATACTTCCTAGCAAATAACCGGATAGACTTCGAGGTATCAACTTCAAAGACGTTCGCTAAAGCTTGACATGACATGACACTTGGCAGTGACCTTTTCCAAACATTACTTTTGAAAATCTATTTTTCTTAAAAACTTTTCCTTCATGTTTCAATTACTTTTGCATAAAAAAATTTTGTCTTATCTATCAAGAAGCGGGAGATCAGAAAAATCAACTGGAGATAGTCATACAAGGAGCAGACAAACGAAGAGATCGACACAGATCAGTTCATTTTTAAACTAACAATTTTTTTGTGGATGCAGGTCTATAGGTTTTCCTCAAGATCAGCATATCAATCCATTCAATGAATATGGAGAAGTCAAAAGGGCTAGGAGCCCTCCCACCGCCCCCAAAACTAACAATTTTTCTGTGGATGCGAGAAATATTTTATACTTCTTATATCAAAGAACTAAGGGATAGAAAGAGCATTATTTCATTCAATTCTCAGCAAGGCGAGGTCCATAATGAACATGCAATTATGTTGGGAGATGGAACAAATGAAAACTTTGAAGAGAGAAATCTTATTGTTTTCCATCAACTAAAGATACCTAAAGGACATTATCTGTATCATATTATCAGACATAATAATATTACTACCTGTAGAGTCATTTATATAGTATTGTCGAATGAGAAGATGTCATTACTCTAAGGGTCATTTTATTGTATTATTGATTGATACGATACCACCACCCAGAAGATCACCTATGTTGCTTAGTGGAGAATTATCTTCATTCGGTACCAGGGAGGCATCATCAAAGAGAGAGGAGTCATGTGTCAAAGAGAAAGAAGTCATGCGTCAAAGAGAAAGGAGTCATGTCTCAAAGAAAAAGGAGTCATGCGTAAAAGAGAAAAGAGTCATGCTTCAAAGAGAAATAAGTCAAGCATCAAGAGAAAGAATTCATACGGAAAAGAGAAAGAAGTCATGAGTCAAAGAGAAAGGAGTCATGTATCAAAGAGAAAGAAGTCATGCCTCAAAAAGAAAGAAGTCATGCATCAAAAAGAAAGAAGTCATGTGTCAAAGAGAAAGAAATCATGCATCAAAGAGAAAGGAGTCATGCGTCAAAGAGGAAGGAGTCATGCGTCAAAGAGAAAGGAGTTATGCCTCAAAGAGAAAGGAGTCATTCTCAAAGAGAAAGAATTCATCCGTCACAAAGAGAAGGAGTCATGCGTCACAAAGAGAAAGAAGTTATGCATCACAAAGAGAAAAAAGTCATCCGTCAAAGAGAAATGAGTCATGCATCACACAGTGAAGGGGTCATATATCACAAGAGAAAGGAGTCGTGCATCATAAGAGAAAGATTCACAGATCACAAGAAAATCAACATCAGCTACATCATTTTCATTTGCAAGAACGACATCGAGAGAACCAGCAACAACAACATCAAAAGAACTATCAACATATTAGATCAGCCTATTTTATTATTTTAACATCAAATGAAGAGTACATTGAAGATTATATTGCAAATATGAGTCACGAGCTTTATTTGCTTTGCGTCAAACTTGAGGAAGTTGACGTCCAATGTTCAAGGAGAAAATTAAGTGTCAACACGATAAAAGACACTATCTCCTCATTTTGAATTGCATTTTATGCTAATGAGTTTTCTCTCAATTTCTGTCGAGAGCATCCGAGAGGATGAATTCTCAAAACAAACCACAACTGAGGAGCGACTTCCACCACAATCAAACCACACCCCTATTAGAAGGCATGTGGGTTTTTCTTAGGTCTATCGATTTCAGTTTCGCATTCGGAAAATTTTGGTTTTCACCAGAAGCATCCTTCTAATCCAAGTGACAATGTACCAAGAGCTTTGGAAATTATGTCTATGTAAGTTCTTAATTATAGGTATGAACTAAGAGGTTGCAAGTCTCCTTTTCATACTCGACTTACTTTGTCATTTTTCCATAACCAAATGTTATCCTACATAATGGATTTCTTTTTCAACCGATTAAGTCGAACTACAAACAACCTGATTCCCTAAGTTGAGGGATATGTAGGCGGGATAAGTGTTGAAAACTTGGCTATATTCCGACATTCACCCCTAAATCTTATTCTCCAGCATTCCAATCACTTCATAATTTGATATTGGGATGACTTTTGAATTCTTTCAAAATCGTGCATCAAATCGAGCGTATTGAACTACAAGTGGCCTGAATTCTCATATAGCCTGAGCTATGTAGGATACCCACTTTCGGGGTTCGGCCATAATTCCTATGGTCTATACCAAATCCCTTTTCCAAAAGATGAAGATGTGGTCGGCCAAAATTGAATTCATAAATTTCATTTTCCTCAGATTTCTTTCATCAATCCAAGTCAAAGGAGAGACAGTTGTTGACACTCAATTTTGGCCCTCCCCGATAATAATTAATTTTCGAGCTTCTTAAATCCCCAAATGATTTAAAATAATTTACTTCATAAAATTTCAAATATTTTTCAAGTAAGTTTGTTAAATAGTTTTGTCACTTTATTACAATTTTTGAAATGATAAATATATTTCATATAGTTTCATATATATATAATTAGTATATTTTATAAATATTTGAAAACCATTTAAAAAGATTTCTACCTTGTTTTAGTAAATATTTTACTACTTTAGTCTAGTATTATTTATAGTTATAATTTTGAGTTATTGAAATTGGTTAGCTTATAATAGAATTAATTATTTTATTGTTAAGTTTGAGAAGCTCCATTAATTGGTGGATTTGGTCAACATTTAATCAAGATTAAAATAATTGTTTGTTGAGCTCACCTAGAAGTGTATGATGTCGTTTTCTCTTCCCAGATTCTTAGCCCCCCTCTTCTAGTCCTCGTCTTCTTTCAAATTTCCCCTTGACTGCTTAACCTTTCTTCTTGTTACTTCTCTAGCATTCCTGTTTTAGTCCTTCTGTTCATAGTGAAACATGGTGCATCAAACCCCTTTCCCGTAGCTGTTGTTGCCTCATAATTTGATTATTGAGTCCCTTGCATATTATGTGGTTGCGTTGACTTATGTCTGCCATTTAGTCATGTGGTAAGAAAGGTTTTGAGTTCGTTGGCTACGATAGTTTGAAAGACTTGTTAATCTGCTGGTTAAAGACCCTTTGTATAGAATGCTCAAATGGATATTTAAGTAGCTTGTTTTCTCTTTTCCCTCAGATTTTACTGTTACAGCGTGATCAAGCTTTGTTTGAGTTTTGTTGCTTAATTATTTTATTTAGCTTTAGGAGGTCTATTTCTTTTACATGTTAAAGTTGTTTTTAATTCTAAATATTTTGGGAATTTGATTGTCTTCTTTGGTTTCTGATTATAGCTTGACTTTATTTTTTAAGTTTGAGTGTTCCAATCAATTTGTGGTCATCTGTCATTTACATTCTAGTGTGTCTTGTTCTTTCCTTTCCTCATAACCTGGAATATGTCATGGTATTGTGTGATCTTAATTTTGTGTTAACTTGAGTTAGCATAGTGTTCTTAGCGAAATCTCTTCATGCGCTTCCCGATTCAACCATCATGTACCTCTATCTGGTGATCAGGAACACTGCTTAATGTTAAGTTTCCTAGTTCTTTAGGGATTAGTTTTATAAGGATAGCATGTTTAACTTCTAGTTGGTTTGAAATTGTTTTGGGACAGCTTTGATAAGTCTTAATGTTGAAAATCAATATCTCTTTTTCCCTCTAGAGGCCATTATTAATTTATTCACTGCCAATTGATTGCTACGTATCCAACTTTAATGTATTCGCTTTTGTTTACCTAAAAATGTGTTTAATTGTGTGCCTTTCGATGCATTACTATTTTATAATTGAGGAATCCTATTATTATTTAGAGTTAGGTTCAAAAATTTTATTATTATTAGATACTAACTCTTAAATCTCTTTTTTGGTTGCATGTGAAATCTGCCCGAGTTTGCTATGAACTCTCATAGTTTTCCTTGCATTTTGGGAGTGCCATAAAGGCTCAAATTCCTTTTTCACCAGCTATAAAAATCGATGAATAGGTCCCGGAGTTGAAAGAGTATGCAATAGATCGGGAAATTGAAAAGATTGGGCCAAAAGCCCAGTCTTAATGCCAAAAGTTGTATTTTGTTATTTTTGGGCCTAAGCCCACTTATTCGCTATTATCTTGTTAGATTCTAGGACTTGTGGAATTGGGCCTATGGCCCAATAAAAGATCAGATTTCTAGGACAGGTAACAAGTGTTGGGCCAAAAGCTCAAAAATAGGATTAGGCCCAAGTATCGGCCCAGGCGAACAGAAATCGGATTTGGGCCCACATTTTCTCTCTTTTGTTATTTAATTGGCTTTGCATGCTAGTGTGTTTATCTAATTTTAAGGTTTTCCTAATCAATGCCCCAAAAGATAGTCATTTTGAATTAATGATTAAAAGTTAAGTAAATATTTTCACTCTCTCTATTTATTCAAGTATGTGTATTTTCTCAAAACTGTTTAGCCAATTAGTTAATTATCGGATAACCATGTGTTAATGGGCATTTCGGATGCTTTCAAATTCTTCCCAAAATGCTAATATGAACCCCGAACCCCCTTTTAATATTTTTATTAGATCTCTGTTTTAATCTTTTGGGAAAATAGTTTTCTTGATTTTTCTTTAAAAATTAAGTGGCGGCTCTAAAACATTTTTTTCTTTATTTTTAAAATAAAACAAACCTAACCTTCAATTCTTATTGGCCCTCTTCCCTATCAAATTTTACTTTCCTTTATCCATTTTCTGTAGTCTTTATTTGTACATTTGGTTCTTTTCTTGCAAAGACTAGAAGACAATTAGTTTAATCTATTGACTATTTTGCTGAATTTTCTTATTTTAGGCCTTACACATTTTATTTTATTTTTTTGGATTCTTTGACTTCTTATGGATGTTACTTCCGTAGGTTGAAATTAAAGTCAAAGTTATGAGTATATGGATACTCTCTTAATTGACTTTTTGCACATGCATATTTTTTTTTCAATATTTTGCAGTATCAAGAGCTTAAATGCTAAAACATTAGTACTTTCTTAGCAATATGATACTTTTTGCGGATAATTGATGCGGTCAGGTGTTTGACGAAAGTCCCAGGGAAGGCAAGACTTGTATGTCATGAAGAAAAAAATAGTTCCAAAAGTTCGTTGTTTTGACAGATGTTTCAAGGCAAATGAAGGTGAATTGTGGGCTTCCTTGAGTAAATATTTTCTCTCATGATGTCTTTTTCCATTTAGTAGTTTTCCAAAAAGTAAATTTGATAAATTTTACAACTTCTAGGTCATTGGTTTAGCTTTAGCAAGAATTTGAGCTCTCGAATTCTTTGATGCTGCCATCAAATAGCAGTGATTGTAGACACGTAATATTTGATCAGACATAAGGTTTTACACCATATTTATTATTTAAATATTTCTTTTAGGTCTACGTTAAATATTTTATTTTTTATTGTATTTTAGTAAATTTATTTTAAAAGATTTGAGAACTACAAAAATATATGTTTTCTTTTAATTTTAATTTTTAATAAATAAGCTAGTATTTCTTAATTATACTTTTAGACTAGCTATTTGACTTTTCTTATATTTTATTAATTCAAAATAATTAATTAATATTTTTATTATATATATGTGTGTGTGTGTGTGTTTAATTTAATAAAAAATATAGTAACCTAACAGTACCCAGACTACCCCAATACATCTACCCTCACCGCACTTTCAATCCCACAACTCCCTCACACTCACCCATATACTGCCCCCACTCCCACATACACCCACACACCCCTATCCTACATATACTACACTACACCATCCAAAAAAGAAGAAGAAAAAACACCACATAAAGATATACACACACATGCAGCACACACACACAAAAAAAAACGTACAGAAAAAGAAAGCAATACCAAACCAAGATATATACGACCACATACATAAGTACATGAAAAGAGAACACAACATCCAAACATTTTAATTTTCTTCCAACTACTACAACACACGGAAACAAAAATACAACACACATCCACACCAAAAAAAGGATTTGTTAGCGTTCTAATCGAGCTTCGGTCAAGATTTTGTGTTCTTATTTCGTCATTTAAGGTTCAACTTTACCTTATCTCTTTAATTTATTTATGGAATGTGATGTAATTTTATGACACTTTTTTTTGTATAGTTTTGTTTCATTCATAATTTGATTGAAATGAATTTGAAATTAAATATATTTGTTGTTATATATTGTTGTACAATTTTGATGCTTTCAATAAGTTTCTAGTTAACGTCATGTAGAATTTCAATGAATATGGGAAATTAATTAAGGATTTAGAATTAGTACATTGAGTTTTGTTTTATTTAAAATAACAAGTTTCGGCTTAAGATAGGTTGAATCATTAATTGAATTACTATTTCTTTACAATTTCTATTGGTGTTAACATTCCAAATTTTAATCTAAAGGAGCTTATATCATAAGTTATACCATTTTTTTGTTTACTATTTAAATTCAACTTGTTGGACCTTATACAAATTTAGTCTGAGTTAATAATAATGATTCGATTTGAATAAGTTGTTTTGGATTTATAAAGGAAAATAATTATTTTTAACGTTAAACAAATTTTTATACACCTTTTAAAAAAATATTTGTCTCAATTAAGAATATGGTTACACATCTTTTTTTGAGACCTTAAAAGAAATTAAGGTTGCAGTGACGCACCTTGACAAAATAATTTTTTGTAATTAACTTTCATTAAATTTAACTAAAATTATGGACAGAGAAAATTAGGAGATGCACTCAAGAGAAGAAAGCAGTTATGCTCTTAAGCTATTTATATGTCAAAATCGAGAATGCAGTTATTCATTCGATTTGAGATTAATAAAAGTTCAACAATAAAAAATGTGAATAAATCATGGCACATTATAATATACCAAAAAAATAATAATAAAAATAAGTCAAGTATAAGTCAATAAAAGCGACCGTGCTAGAACCATGGGACTCGAGGGATGTCTAATATCTTCCCCTCTGTCAACAGAATTCTCACCCGGATTTATAGTTTGCAGACCAAATAATAAAGAGTCATTTTCTTTCGATTAGGAATTAAAAATAAAAAGGTGAATTGAAACATCATAAATCAATTCCAAGTGGCGACTCTGAAAATTATAATAATCTCTAATCAATATCGTCAATTAAATTGGAAAAACTCTTCCTCTGTGCGAAAAAGGGGTGTGACATCTCTGGCGACTCCACTGCGGAATAATCAGAATTTGAGCTTTGTTATATTGACTTTTACTTGAATTTATTATTGTATTTTTTTGATGTATTGTGTATGATGGTCTAATGTGTCACTTCCTTCTCATTTATCATTTTTATATTGTTGAATTGCAATAAGTTGTCTTCTCTAGCACACTATCTGAGTCTCTAAAAATAGGATATCAGAAAATGCAGTTATGCATCCCACTTTCTTTTCAGATAAAGCTGGAGTGTCTTGACACCCAGTAAAGAATTTTTAGTCACACATGTTAGACAGGGCTGAAGTAGCAATAAAGTTGGAAAAGCGCTGCTATATTCCCTCCCTGGCTCGAGTTGTCCACTCGGGTAAGCCAATCTAGATATCTATCTTATTCAGGTTTGAACCTAGTAAAACTAGAACATAGACATGATTATCCCTAGAAGACTCCGCTTATTTGCATCATTTGCACGTGACTTAGTGAGCCTTAAAACTAGAGTTGAGTCCGCCTAGTATAAGTATCCCTCTCTTACTTGACCACTTAGCTCATTTTATGTGCTACATGAAAATGCATTTATTTATAAAGTCTCTATAAGTTGACTCATTTTAGTGTGATCAATGTAATGATAAAAAAAAAAAATAATAAGCTATCTTTTGACCTTAGAAAAAATAAAAATAAAAAGGAGAAACAAGAAAAATTTTCTTCTTTTAGAAGTTATTATACATTTCTTAAAAATAAAATAACAAAATTTGCATTACTTAATGAAAAGAATAATAATATTTTATTTTACATTTTTTTTTAGAGAGTTTATAAAAAGAAAATTTAAAATATTTTACTTTCATAATTCTTTGAAAAAATGCATTTGTCAAGTCAAGTGTCAATATAGTTTTTCTTACCGTCCAATTTGGATGAATACGCACACCTAATTTTCCACTTGATGAGATATGTAGGCAACCCTTCTCGGTTTTAGTGATCCTTATTAATTTTTTTAAAAAAAGAGAGAAATATTTCTTATTAAAATTAATGTTGTGTTTATAATCTTTCTGAACTATGTTTGACCTGATTCATGCTTTGACAAGATACGTAGGTAGCCTTATTTTGAGGTTCGGTCCAAAAACAATGTAGAAAGTCTTCATCACAAAAATTGGGAAATAATAGTAATAATAATAATAATAATAATAATAATAATAATTTTTTTTTTATTATTATTATTATTATTATTACTACTACTAATAATAATATTATTATTTTATTTTATTTTTACAAAAAAGAGTCGATTCCAAAAGTTGTAAGTCTTAACCATGTTACCGCAATATCTTCGAGCTTTCATGCCGATCATTTCTTTGTAACCCTGTCCAAAAGCCTTGTTACAATCCAAATAAATACCTTCTGATCAATTTTTAACAATGACAAGTCAAGCAAGCTTTCAGTGTTGATTATCATATAAGGAAACATGTCATGACACTCACATAAGGAGTGAAAAATGAATCTTATCGATGAAAATCCTTGAAAGCACTATAGGAGATCATTTGAGTTGAGAGAAAGTGAAAAATGAGAGTCTTATTGGTCAAAACCCTCATGGCACTGTAAGACAATAGTGAGTGAGAGATGATAAAAAAGAGAGAGAATTGTTAGTGAAAATCTTTCAAGGCACCACAAGTCAAGTGTTAGTCATAAATCTAGAACAAAAGTTGGATTATAGAAGTCCGACTTCAAAGTTGAAAGTTGACAAAGATAAAGTTTAGATTGATTGGACAGACCAGCCATTTAATCCAAAAATGCATGTCAGGATCATTAGAATTAACCACCACTATCAACAGAGTCCATTTATTTTTTCTCAAAAGGGTCAAATATTATTTCTTCTTATTTTGTGTCGCTCAATTCAATCTTGAGTTAGTCTTCATTTAGCAAGCAGAAAATGATTTCAAAATTGGTATCATCTCTTCAATTGCACAAAACAAAGTTTGGTCAGCACATCAATCATGACATGATTCAAGAAATAATGATATGCATAGTAACTTGTCAACAATTGAAAATATTTGAGAATTTATATGAATACAAGATTCAATTATTGTTGGAGGGTGGAAATAATATAACAAATATGAAGTTTGAAGTTTTGAACAATTAGAGATGATTTCAAGATTATCAAGGTGGGCTGACTAGCAAAAGAAAACAATCTGCCCAGTTGATATGATTCAGCATTGCAATAATAGGAGCAATCATCTTCAAAGCCAAGGCCACAAATCGACCACCAGTTTAAAACTCACAATTTATTTTTGAAGGCTTTATTGCTGAAATAAACATTGTTTCACATGTTCAAATTGAATAACAAAGTTACAATAACAACCTATCACTATTTTTATATTTATGCTTGAACAAACCGTTATTTTTTATTTTTTCCTAGGATAAACACTTCCTAGTCTGATACCGTTGTTTTTTATTTTCTCCTAGGATAAACACTTCATAGTCTGATACTGTTATTTTTTATTTTCTCCTAGGATAAACACTTCCTAGTCTGAGATATTTATTTTTTATTTTTTCCTATGATAAACACTTTCTAGTCTGAGACATTTTTTTTTATTTTTCTCCTAGGATAAACATTTCCTAGTTTGAGATGTTATTTTTTTATTTTCTCCTAGGATAAACACTTTCTAGTTTGAGACATTGTTTTTTATTTTTCTCTTAGGATAAACGTTTCCTAGTTGAGATGATATATTTTATTTTCTCCTAGGATAAACACTTTCTAGTCTTGAGACTTTATTTTTTATTTTCTCCTAGAATAAGCACTTTCTAGTATGATTTTATTATTTTAAGAAAATTCACATTTGCTAATAACTCACAAATTTTTTCTATGAATACTGGGGCAAAAAAATTTTGTTTATTGCTTTTGTTTGTGATGATTTTCAGGTTTCTTCAAGCGAAACATGGATCTGAAATTCAAAAACAAAGTTTCAACTATTTCGGAATGATCAATCTCCAAGATAGTCAGAATCAGTCTTTTCAATGCATGTAGCAACTTGACTTCCTAACATCTATTTCTATTCAGCTACTGATCAACAAAACAAGTAGACATTCAAGAATATTTTCAAATCGTTACTTTGAAGAGTGCCAAAAGCTCACTCCATGTGGCAAGTTAAGCCTCGAATTCAATTCAAGATCAAGATACTCACAAAAAAAATTCAAAGTTATATCTGAAAGTCAAGACTCAAGTGTAGACTCAAGAGAAGATGCATAGATAGGAGCTTGTACTTTTGTTTCCCTTTTGACTATCAACTTTCATTGCTTTTATATAAGGATAGGAGTCGGGACCTGGAGTCTCGATGGAACCTCACTTAGCTTCCAACTCATCGCCTTATCTCCTTGAACTACATGTGTAGGATGTCCAAAACCAAGACTCGGTCACACAAATTTTTTCTTTCAAATAAGAGTCCGGTCAAAACTTGTCACATTGTCGACTTCTTTGTCTGAAAAGTCTTCGTGTTTCTGATCAAAGAGGGTCAAATTGTAGACATGTAATTTTTGGCCGAACATAAGGTTTTACACCATTTTTATTCCTTGAATATTTGTTCTAGGTCTACATTAAATATTTTATTTTTTTCGTATTTTAGTAAGTTTATTTTAAAATATTTGAGAACTACAAAAATATATATTTTCTTTTAATTTAAAATTTTAATAAATAAGCTAGTATTTCTTAATTATATTTTAAAACTATCTATTTGACTTTTCGTATATTTTATTAATTCAAAATAATTAATCAATATTTGTATTATTATTATGATATATATATATATATATATATATATATATATATATATATATATATATATATAATTTTTTTTAAAAATATAATAACCTAAAACTACCCACACTACCCCAGTACATCTACCCTCACCCCACTTTCAATCCCACAACTCTCTCACACTCACCCTTATACTGCCCCCACTCCCACGTACACCCACATACCCCTATCCTACATATACTACACTACACCATCCAAAAATGAAGAAGAAAAAAGACCACATAAAGTGTAACGACCCATTTGGTCGTTTGGAGATTACAGCTTTTTATTTCATAAAAGTTTCTTCTGATAGATTTAAAATGAGTATTTTGGACTATTCGTAACTACAATTATGAAAATAGTGGGGCAGTTTTAATAATTAATTTAGTTGGTGATTAAAGAAGATAACATTAAAATTAGTAATGGACCCCTTTTATCATATTTATAATTAGTCATATAATAATTAAGGTAATAAATAATCTGTAGAAAAAGAAAAGAAAAGATGAGAAGAAGAGAATTACAGAAAGCGACGTTGAATGAAGGAAAGTCGCGAGTGCTTCAGGTAAAACATTAAGACGATTAATCAATATCTTAGTGTATATCAATTTTTTAATTAATGTTTTTCTATATGTTGGTTTGGGAAGAACAAGGTTTCAAAATCTATTTGGGGTGTTAGACTTTACAATTGGGGAGCGAATGGTGTTCCAGTGGGAATTATTAACAAATATTAGTGGTTAGTGATTTCATTGGATATTGCATTCTGTTGGCATCAGGATGCTACTTTTAGTAGTAAGTATATAGATGTACAGGTAGTGCTGTGATTTGAGTGTCACAGTGAGGAATTGAGTTCGCAAGATTCAACCCTAAGATTATTTCAATTATCTTATTATAAATGAAGTTTTCGTATATTAATATGAGTAATTAAATATTAGGTGTATTATATCATATGAATTTCATTAGAGGTATGCTTGTTGGAGGAAGATTTACCCTTAGGCATGAATTTTAGGAAATTAATTATAAAATTGGGTGAGTTTTGAGTCTAGACTAGACATATAGTAGTATAGGTGCCTATAGACTCATTAACTTATAAATTATGCATATTTGATAGATTGGGAACATTCGGAGGCATTGAGGAAAGGAGAAACATTAAAGAAGTAGCTTGTCTGAATTCGGTTCTTTGGTGGAGGTAGATTATGGTTTATTCTATGTAATATATAGACTCTTAATAGCGATTGATATTGTGAAGTTCTCTATGTACTTGGTTGTGTGTTTTGGATAATCTATGTGTTGTTTCTTATTGGTCTGAAATCCTGAGATTGTGAAATTTATAATCTTGATCACCTTCTCTATCAAAGTGATGCCTTGAATAAAGAAGGTTTGATGGAATATTGTTAATGAAGTGAAAAGTGATGATAATAAATGATAAATTAACGATATTATTAGATCGAGTGTCATGTTTCGACACGGTATTATTGGATCGGGTGTCACATTCTGACACGATATTATTGGATCGGATGTCACATTTTGAAACGGTATTATTGGATCGGATGTCATGTTCCAACACGATAATATTGAATCAGGTGTCACGTTCTGACATGGTAATGTTAAAGAAAAACATATTGAATTAACTTAATGTATTCAATCTCAAAGAACCCATTTCCCAAATGAGCATGGTGTGGAGGCATGAGTTCTCGTGTGTGTGTGTTTGATATTGTGACTGATTACGTAATTACTTCGGTGCTGTTGTCACTTGTTCATGTTGTTTGTTCCATGTCACCTTCTAAGTGCTATAATTTATTTCATGGTATTACTTTATGCATAACAGTTCCTATTTTGAGTAGATCAATGATATCTACTAGTACATGTAGCCCTGTACTGAGCCCTACTTGTGTTTTTCTTTGTTTTCATTTAGTGGAGTGCAGCGAGTGTACCAACAACTTCGACTTGCCCTCGGCTCTAGCTAGTCTCTAGCACCTCAAGTTCCAGGGTGAGCTATTCATTCTAGCTCATGTTGAATTCTCTCAGTCATGGCATGATGTCCTAAGTTTTCAGATATAGACTACGTTATTCTTTTATTTTGGTGTCTTTAATACTCTTAGACTTAGTGTTTGAAGATTAGATGTCCTTGATGTAATGATTTTCAGGTTTTGGGAAATGATAGTTAATATACTGTAGTGGATTTGTGTTTCATATATTAATAAAATTTGAGCTTCTGCATTATTGTTTGTATTTCATAAGTTGTACAATAAATATAAGTTGGGGTTGAATTCGTTGGTTCGTCCACCTAGGAGATTAAGTATGGGTATCACTCATGACTTATTTTGGATCGTTACATAAAGATATACACACATGAAGCACACACAAGAAAAACGTACAAAAAAAGAAAGAAATACCAAAATACCCACACACACTCATATATATACAGCCCAAGTACATAAGTACAGGAAAAGAGAAAACAACATCCAAACATTTTAATTTTCTTCCAACTACTACAACACACGGAAACAAAAATACAACACATCCACACCAAAAAAAGATTTGTTAGCGTTCTAATCGAGCTCCGGTCAAAATTTGCGGTTCTTATTTCTTCATTTAAGGTTTAACTTTACCTTATCTCTTTAATTTCTTTATGGAATGTGATGTAATTTTATGGAACTTTTTTTCTGTATAGTTTTGTTTCATTCATAATTTGATTGAAATGAATTTGAAATTAAATATATTTGTTGTTATTTATAGTTGTACAATTTTGATGCTTTCAATAAGTTTCTAGTTAACGTTATGTAGAATTTCATTGAATATGAGAAATTAATTAAGGATTTAGAGTTACTACATTGAGTTTTGTTTTATTTAAAATAACAATTTTTGGCTTAAGATAGGTTGAATCATTAACTGAATTACTATTTCTATACAATTTCAATTGGTGTTAACATTTCCAAATCTTAATCTAAAGGAGCTTATATCATAAGTTATATCATTTTTTTGTTTACTATTTAAATTCAACTTGTTGGACCTTATACAAGTTTAGTCGGAGTTAATAATAATGATTCGCTTTAAATAAGTTGTTTTGGATTTATAAAGGAAAATAATTATTTTTAACGTTAAACAAACTTTTATACACCTTCTAAAAAAATATTTGTCTCAATTGAGAATGTGGTTACACATCTTTTTTGAGACCTTAAAAGAAATTCAAGGATGCAGTGACACACCTTGACAAAATAATTGTTAGTACTTAACCTTCATTAAATTTAAACTAAAATTGTGGACAGAAAAAATTAGGTGATGTACTCGAGAGAAGAAATTAGTTATGCTCTTAAGCTATTTATATGTCAAAAATCGAGAATGGAGTTATGCATCCGATTTGAGATTAATAAAAGTTCAACAATAAAAAATGTGAATAAATCATGGCACGTTATAACATACCAAAAAAATAATAATAAAAACATGTCAAGTATAAGTCAATAAAAGCGACCGTACTAGAGCCATGGAACTCGAGGGATGCCTAATACCTTCCCCTTGGTTAACATAATTCCTTACCTGAATTTCTAGTTCTCAGATCAAATATTTAAGAGTCATTTCCTTTTGATTAGGGATTAAAAACAAAAAGATGACTTAGAACATCATAAATCAATTTCAGATGGCGACTCTAAAAATTAAAATAATCTCTAACCAATATTGTCACTTAAATTGAAAAAACCCTTCTGCTTTGCAAAAAAGGGGTGTGACAGTGATATCAAAGGCTAAGATCTCAGGGCCGTAAGCTTTCACTTTTGATCTTTTCGTTTGTTTGTATTACGTTTTCAAGAAAAATCTGTTATTAATATAGTAATTTGAGGCAGTATGACAAAGAAAAATTATTTATATTTTAGCTACAAAGTTAAAATAACAAGAAGGTTAAATCTTGCGAAAAGGTTGATTATTTCAGGTTCTCCAAATTTTCAAGCCCTTAAGGTACCATTCCACATTCTTTTAAGGACCTTTAAATTTTTGATCTGTTTTCTCTTAAAAACAGAATTTTTTTCGTTGTTTTGTTTTGTTTATTGATAATGGACAATTATTGATTATGACATTAGCGATTGTTCTTGGATAACGATTATAAGTTTAACATTAAAAATTATGTTACTAGATTTATCTCTAAAAGCCTGCCATGTGATCGTATACTTTCTCAAAGCTTCTATTTCATGTATTCATATTGGTTCAATAGATACAATTGATATGTTAAAATCTTTTTCATTTGACCAATCTTGAAAAAAATTGATGATAAAAAACTAGCAAACAAATAGCAATAAATAAAAATGTTGATGCTAGGGGATGTTCGGGAAATGGGAGAGAGTAAAACAAATGTTGGGGTAACGGGAGCATTGTATACTTAAGACTATTTGGTACGAACTATTTTCTTAATATTGAGTTTGTTGCTCAAGAGTAGCTACTAACTCCTATTTTTTTAAACTCATATGTGAAATAGAAGGAGTAATCTCATTATGTAATATAATAATATTGTGTTAAACTGTGGTCATATGCTTCTTATAGAGTTATATACTATTAATGTTATCTTCTTTAATTTGTAGCATGATATTTTGTCATTAGAATTTTGTGGCATGATCATTTGATACAATTTGGACTAAGCAGTACACTTTCTAAAGAAAATAAATCAATTGTATCTTTTAGATTTTCAACTAATTGATGTAATTCTCTATTGTTAGGAATCTGCTTTTGAACGGCAGTAAATATAATTTTACTGGTTTATTTTAAGTAAGACTTAGTCAATAAGTTGTTAGTCATGTGTTCCTATTAATTAGGAGTTATTTAGTGAACTGCTAAGGCGTGTATTTTTTTTTTTCATTATAGGTTCTTATATATGTAAAATGAAGCATTAATAAAAAACTTCTTCATCTGCTTCTATTCTTTTCTCTCTCTCGTCTTTTTTGTTCCGCTGCGGTCTTTGATTTTCCTTAGCCATCTTATTTAGCTTAACAGTTTTAAAACCTTCAATTGTTATTAGGAGCTTTATTTCTTAACAGACCTGTGTGTGCGTGTGCCAATCAAATTTTGTGAATACCAGGAACGGAGAAGTATATTTTTCTTCAATGACACCACCGATTTTTGGTGGAGAAAATTATCAAATCTGGATTTTTAGAATGCAATAATATCTGGAAGCTTTGGATCTTTAGGAGGCACTGTAGAAGATGAATACATCATTGCTCCCTTGAGAAACAATTCCACGATGATAAAAATTAAAAATCACCAAGGAAAATTAGAAAATCAAAGGCAAAGGCGTGTTTATTTTTTGAAATTTCATCCACCATCTTCACTCGCATCATGTCTCTAAAGTTAACAAAAGAGGTATGGGATTATCTTAAGACTGAGTATGAAGGATATGAAAGAATTTGAGGGATGCAAGTGCTGAATTTGGTACGTGAGTTTGAGTTGTAAAGGATGGAGGATAGTGAAACCATTAAGAAATACTCTGATCGACTTCTTAACATATTCAATCACGCCAAATTATTGGGTTCCACTTTTAATGATTCAAGGATCGTTGAGAAAATCCTTGTAACGGTACCTGAAAGATTTGAGGCGACCATTACAACCTTAGAATATACTAAGGACTAGTCTAGTATTACACTAACAGAGCTCTTAAGTGCCTTTAAAGCACAAGAGCAAGAACGTGTTATGAGACAAGAAGTTGTTGAATGAGTCTGACCTACCAAGCATAAAGAAGATGGATGATATAAGAAAAAGAAGTACCAGCCAATAGATGAAGAATAGGTGCAACACGCATGTCACGACCCAAGGGTACCCCCTAGATGTAACAGGGCACATAGAACCCCGAAAGAAACCATGTAAGTCACTTAGCATATCATAACATAAGTAAAGAACAATAAAGAGTAAAAACACATTTAAGTCCAAAAATTTCATAAAGGAAAGCGGAAATCTAGACTTGTCTCAATTAGCCATTTATTACAACTCTTGATTCAAAATAGGGTCACAACCCAGAGAATATAATCTAAAAGTGAAAGTACAAGAGTGAAACTACTAAATGACAACATCTGTCCTCGAACCATGATGACTTACCAACTAGCAAGGAGAAAGATCAATTCCAAGATTTAGCCACAATGGAGACCACCTTCAGAATCGGACCCTACACTTGGGAAAAATGTAGGAAAATATGGGTTAGTACAAAAATGCACTAAGTATGATAGTCATGCATGAAAACCTTGAAAACATGCTAAAAATGACATTTTAGTTTGATGTATGCAATTTGCTAAGTGAAAGCATCATTTTAAAGATAGTGTACAAAACAAGTCATAAGCATAATCAACTCATAGGTCATCAAATCATAAAAGGAACATACCATAGATACCCTCAAAGCCTACTTGTGCAATGCATGAATGGGATCGCATAATCCCACCCACACTAAGTAAAACTCCTTAAGTAACCATAGTCTATATTTCATACTCTTGTTCATACTATTGTGCTAGTGGGAATAAGCCTAAGCCTACATAGATCATGTGAGCTAACATGGAATTCGGTGTCTACCCCACACCGAAAAGGGGTTGTTCTACTTGCCTAAGGTAGAACCATACTCTTAGCTTAGGTGGATCCACTAGCTAAAGACCTATGTGGGCACATAGTTATGGGATAGGGAGATTGCTACTAGAAACCCGAACTCGACTAAGGTAGAAGGTTTCCTTCTCATGAGATATACTCGGAAAGCCGGACTCAACTATCGTATAAGCTTCCATCTCATATTCAAATCCACTCGGTGCTAGGCATTAATTCCCATAGATTACATATTAAGTCTTGACTTAAGTTCTTATTCATGGAAGAATGTCTTGACACTTCATCCAACATAATTCATACTAAATCTCATAGATTCAAAAGGTGAGACTAGTCTTCCAACCTTAGAATCACTACACGTGACAAACCTTTCACATCATACCATCTTCATACACAAGTGAGTTCATGAGGATAACATTCCAACATAAGAACAACTAGATCATAATCATAATCCATCAACACATATAGAATCACTACCTTAGACATGGATGATAACATAATTCAAGTAACCGAATTATAACAAGCATAATCTCATATTATCCTTCTATAATGAACAATTCACATCATTGGATCCAAATTGGGGAAATTGGGGATTTCATGTGTTCTTTGGGGAATTCATCATAAATCGTCAATTCAATCATAATCCGTCATAAATCAACCATTAAAAACATTTTTGGAAAGAACCCATAAGATTGAAGTCAAACCCTAACTTTTGGAGAAATCACTAGTTTTAAAATTGAGTTTTGAGGGACTCCATGGATGAAAATTATCCATGGATGAAAGACTACCATACCTTAGTTATGATTCTGCAAAAAATTGAGTGAAATAGCTTTGTTTCTTCAAGCCCTAGCTCGAATTTTACTCTTCTTCTTCCTTGAGTTCTAGATAGAGAAATTTTGTGTAGAAGATGAACTTTGGAGGTTTTATTTTTTGGATTTCTTGGGAGAAAGACTTAATTTGGGGAACTTTGAGTCTAAAAAGCTTATATGCTTTACTAGAGAAAGAGTAAAACAATGTAGTTTTAATTTAAGGAAAATAACCAAAGTCCCCTAAGACTCCCACTTAAAAGTTGTCAACTTGCCCGCTTTAGTTCGCCAAGGGCACTTGGCGATTCGCCAAGTGGACCCTTGGTCCGCTAAATTTTCCAGAATGCTCCCTCATGGAGGAAGCCTACTAGGCGATGGGGAGGGTCTTTGGGTGATGCGCCAACCAGGTTGACAAGCCCCGACCTAGCTCGTCCAATATTACAGTAGCTAGGGGGGGGGGGGGGGAGGGGGGCTGCTCAATAGGTGATGGTGGCTAACTTGGCTAATCACCAGGTCACTTAGGCGATGGTACTGCCCATCGCCAAGTGGATCAAGGCATCCTCAATATTTTCCTTTGTCTATTTCAATGCATGATATGCCCTTGCCCCTTTTTCCTTGATGTTAACCCTCGCGTTTAGCCCTAGTTTAGCTTAAAGACTTTTTGAGGTGTTACAATATCTCCCCCTTGAGAACATCCTTCCTCGAATGACGATCTAGACACCTTACAAGGTTAAAAACTTAAGACTAGCAACCCATCATGCATGCAATATCAAAATAATGCACAATTTAAAGGAGGAAACATCCACTCCATCTCATACATATTCAATGCAACACAAAGAAGTAGGAACTATATCTAACAACCCATTATGCATGAAACTCAACATTTATCATATTCATAGGAGGAACTACCTTCTCCACCTAAGTGCATGCTCAACACTACATCATTGAGCCAATATGCAATTACTCTCAAAAGCATACTAAAGCATGTTCATCAACTCATCTCATGAAGTCAAATAGACAACTCATATTAAATGCACAACAACATGAGGAATGCATCGATCATGAAAACTCACTCTCTTACTAATATGATTTTCATCAAGAACATGCATAGCATAAGGAAACCATGGAAAAACACATATAACCTACATGACTCCCAAAACACTACAACTCAAGAGAACTACTGCCAAAACACTAAAACTCGGGACTTCATATTGGCCTCGGCCTCCCAAGTAGCACACTTAACTAATTGGTTTCTCCATAAAACTTTTACGGAAGCTATTTCCTTATTTCTCAACCTCTTGACTTGCCGATCTAGGATTTCTATTGGGAATTCCTTAGAAGAAAGGATCTCATCAACCCCCAAGCCTTCTAGGGGAGTAATGGATCTCCAAAACACTTCTTAAGCATGGAAACGTGAAATACCGGATGAACCAGCACCAACTCATTTGGCAAATCTAACTCATAGGCAACATTCCTAATACACTTCAAAATTTGGTATGGGCCAACATACCATGGACTAAGTTTTCCCTTCTTGCCAAACCTCCTCACGCCTTTCATAGGTGATATTTTAAAATAGATCCAATCATTAACTTCAAATTCTAAATCCCTCCTTCTAATATTGGCATAAGACTTTTGCCGACTTTGGGCCGTTCTCAACCTCTCTCTAATGAGTCGGACCTTCTCAATAGCTTCATAAACCAATTTGGGACCAATAAGAGCAATTTCACCTACCTCAAACCAACCAACCGAAGACCTACATCTCTTACCATATAAATCTTCAAAAGGAGCCATATCAATACTTGAATGATAACTATTATTGTAGGCAAACTCTATTAATGGCAAGTGGTCCCAATTACCCTTGAAGTCTATAACACATGCCCTCAACATATCTTCTAATGTTTGGATGGTACATTCTGCTTGACCATCGATTTGGGGATGAAAAGTCGTGCTAAGCTTAACATTATTACCAAGCCCTTTTTGGAATGACATCCAAAAGTTTGAAGTAAATAGAGTACCCCTATCCAAAATAATAGACAAAGGAACCCCATGCAACTTTACTATCTCCTTGATATACAACTTGGCATAGTCTTCTGCCGAAAAAGAAACCTTGATGGGAATGAAGTGAGTTGATTTTCTCATCCTATCTATAATGACCCAAATAGAATCATGTTGCCTTCGGGTACGAAGCAAACCCACAATAAAATCCATATTAATCTCTTCCCACTTCCAAGTGGGAATTGGTATATCTTGTAATGAGCCTCCCGGCCTTTGATGCTCAACCTTAACTTGTTGACAATTTGGACATTTGGCTATAAACCCCGCAATATCTTTCTTCATGCCATTCCACCAATAGACTTCCTGTAGATCACGGTACATCTTGGTGGTTCCCGGATGAATAGAATACCGAGAACTATGAGCTTCTTCTAGAATTTTCTCCCTCAAATCATCAACATCTAGAACACATAACCGACCTTGGTATCTAAGCACCTCATCTTCCCCTTGGGAGAAACCCTCAACGAACTTTTTAAGTACCGACTCTGTAACACCCCTAAATGCTAATAAGAATTTGTATATTGATTTACCTTCGCTAAACTACTTCAATATGACTTACTCTCATTTTGGGAACTTTAATGTTGTGAAAAATTCTAACTTGCTTAACATAAAGTGTATCGTAATGGATGGATTTGTGTTCGGGTATATACATAATATTCTATCCTAATTATAGGTAATTAAATGGTGTTGAGGCATATACATATAAATATGTAAATATGCATTTTTGGGCAGCAAAAAGGATAAAAATATAAAGTATGTTGGCAGCACCTTGGCCAGCCAAGTGTCCCAAGTGATAAGCATCACTTGTTGACTATATAATTAACTCCTCTTTGAAAAATTTCGTGGAATGGAAGATTAAAACCCTTAGAAACTAGCTTATCATCTGTTCTTCAAAAATTACAAGATTAAAACCTTGGTCTTTTGGCTGGAATCAAAGAGACAAACTACCTTGTTGGTAAGTGCTGAAATATGTTTTCGAGCTGGGTAGTGTTTGGTAAATTGTGTATATCTTGTGATCTGGAAATCCGTTTTGAATGAATAAATATGTTTTGGAAATCTGATTCCTGTATCTACAACTTTTATGTTTATGTGAAAGTCTGATTTAGCTGTTATGAATGTGAAAACTGGGACGCAACACAGGACAAGTTCTGTCCAGATTTCTCTGTTGTTGTAGCTGAGTAGGTTGTGTTACGTTTAGAATATCTCGTTCTGTATAACTCCGTTTTGGGTGAATAAATATGTTTTGGAAATCTGATTCATGTATCTACAACTCTTATGTTTATGTGAAAGTCTTATTTAGCTGTTATGGATGTGAAAACTGGGACGCAACACAGGACAAATTCTGTCCAGATTTCTCTGTTGTTGTAGCTGAGTAGGTTGTGTTACGTTTAGAATATCTCGTTCTGTATAACTCCGTTTTCGGTGAATAAATATGCTTTGGAAAGCTGATTCATGTATCTATAACTCTTATGTTTATGTGAAAGTCTAATTTAGCTATAATGGATGAGAAATATGGGACGCAACACAGGACAAGTGTTGTCCAGATTTCGGGTTTAGAATTCCGGTAGGAACCACTATTAGTGTATTGATGATATCTTTTTGTATAAAATGTATTTTTCAGTGATTCTTGTTGCGTTGCAATATTAAGAGATGTATCTACAACTTTCATGAAGGTTACAAAATCTATTCTTGCTGATTTCCTGTTCAAATTTAAGTTGCAACATGGGGTACTAAACTGGCAAGAATCACAGTTTTGAGAACAAAATTGTGTCTGTGTGGGCTGAGCTTACTTATGATGATAATCCTTTTTTATTTAGATATTATTGAGATATTAGGAATTAAAGAAGTTATTTAATTGCATTTTTAAGGTTGTATAGACTTGTGAACAAGTTGAGGAACTTGACACGTTGGTTGGTCTCCGGTTTGAGCTTGCGAAGTTTATTGGACTATTGCTACGCTAAACTATTGAGGTTTGTGTATAAACTTGTACTTGAACTCTTGTGATGGCTGGTATAAATGAAATTTGATCTTGATACCTCAGCTACCTCTTGTTACTTTGCATTGTCATGTTGGTATGATGCTTGTGTAACTCACCCACTTGTACGGATTGTTTGATCGCTTGGCACTCTTGTTGGTACTATCTCCTTCTTGTGGCTGCGGCTTTGTCACTCTTGGCAGGCCTCTTGATTCAGATCATTTGCCATCTTGACTCTGGATTTGTAGTTCGTCTTAGGAATGGAAGTTATCCATTTTAAGTACGAACTAGAAAGCCATTTTTAATATGGTTCTTGGTCTTCTTGATACAGGGCTTCGGTCCTTCTTGATACAGGGCTTCGATCCTTCTTAATACAGGGCAACGACCCTTCTTGATACATGATTGTGCCGGGTGTGACGACATGAAGTATATATGGGGCGAACCTTGCTATTGAAATTCTTGGAAAAGGGTGCTATGAGCTTCTTGATATTTGTATCTTTGAATATCGAATTTGATACTTGTTATCTATTGCTACTTGATTTATTTATTATATTTCAAGTATGATGCTCATTGACTTGGAAAAGGTGGCTTGATGAATTTTGAGGTTTTCGACCCTATAGTTTTACACCACTAAGCTTTATGCTTAGCGATAGTTATTTCTATCATAAGGGCTGATCGAGAGGAGTGATGAAGATGGCCATGGAAGATGGAATTTTTGAGAACTTAAAAGAAGATCACATTTGCATATAGGCATATATATTTTGTATAAATTTTGGTACTTATATACGATCTATATGATGTATATATTTGCATTCGATTTTGAAGCCTTACCATATCATGTTCATGGATTGTAATCTAAGTATGGCTATGTGTTTGGTTTATTTGGGTGTGTAAGCCCAAGTTTTGTAACATGTTATATGTCCTATTTGTTGGTAATGATTGTATAAAGCATGAACCCAACTAGTTTGGGTACTCGGAAGTGGATAATTTTTTATTATCATTAATTACTTGCATGAGAAAAAAAAATATTTTTACATCTTGTAATTTATGTGCATACGGTAAATGGAAAGGGGTCGCTACAAGTTTGGTATCAGAGCCTAGGTTTATGGTTCTAGGACTTTAGCTGTAAAGTAATTGTATACTTGTTAGTTTCGTAGACGAAAGTTTATGTGGATTAATTGTTCGCTTGCATGGTTCATAATATTTTTATCGCATGTAGAGTGCACGTGCATCATATACATGTCCATAATGCAATGTGATCTTTCCTTTTTAAAGAATTAAATTATGGCCTCTTCTGCTGACCGACCTATGGAAGCTGCTCGTGATGGTTCTGGTGCCTCTGTTTCCCAACCTAATGCACTGGAAGAGGTTGGAGAACCATTATTGGATCATTATATTCCCCACACTAGTGGGTCTGAAGTGGGAAACCAGCTGGGTGCCAGAGATAGTTCACGTCCTCACTTGAGTCGGGATATTCATACTATAAATCCTCCTTTTCAACAAATGGCTGAATTCTTCCACCACATAGCGGAAGCGATCCATGATCCTAATGTGCTTAACTTTGAGAAAATAAGGAAAATGGGTGGAGTGGAATTTGAAGGCACCGTTGATCCCACGGATGCTGAACAATGGCTGGAACGCATGGAAAGGGTATTTGAGCAGTTAGAGTGTTCCGATGTTGCCAAATTCAAGTATGCTATTTCACTCCTACAAAAGGATGCTTATGATTGGTGGGTAAGTGTTCGCCAAGGTAAAACCTCCTGTTCTTACTTGGGATGATTTTCTTAGGGAATTTCGTATGAAGTATGTCCCACCTGCTTATTGTGACGCAAAGAGAAAAGAGTTTTTGAATTTAAGGCAACGAGGCATGTCTATTGCTGAGTATCAACAAAAGTTTCTACGGCTCTCTCGTTATGCTGGAGGTATTATTACAGAAGAAAAAGACAAGTGTCAAAAATTTGAAGATGGTTTAAATGATTCCATTAGGAAGAATGTGGCGATCTTGCAACATGAGAACTTTTGTAAGTTGGTGTCTGCTGCTTTTACTTGGGAGCGACTTGATAAAGAAGAAGCTAGTAGAAATGAAAACAAATTTTGAAAGCCGAGATCAGATTTTGGAGGTCCATCCAAAAGGGGAAAGTTTGATGATTCTAAAGCTGGTAGTGTTAACAGGTCACCTCATCAAAAGCAAAGCAGATCTAAATTTTCTACAGCTAGCACTCCAAATTATGGCCAAGGTAGGTCTCGGGTCCCCACTTGTCCATAATGTGGAAAAAATCATTATGGTGCTTGTAGGAGAGCTTCGGGTGCATGTTTCAATTGTGGGAGCTTTGATCATAAAGTGAAGGATTGTACTAATCCTAATAATGTTCGTTCCTTGAGAACTGAAGGCTCAGTTCATAAGCCTTCTATTAATTCTGCTCGAACTAATGAAGTTTCAAGACCTAAAAATACACAAGCAACAGGTGCAAGTGGAGCGAATAAAGCTAGTGGACCACGGGCTACTGCATGCACTTATGATATGAGGCAGAGGGAGGATCAAGATGGACAAGACGTGGTTGTCGGTAAATTTCACTTATTTGGCTTATGTGTGTTTACATTGTTTGATCTCGGTTCTACACATTCTTATCTTTGTTCATCACTTGCTCTTCCTGAAAATGTGAAATCTGTGAGGCTTGATTTTGATATGTTGGTTGAAAATCCTTTGGGTTATCAGGTTGTGCGTAATAGAGTTTATCAAGATTGTCCCTTCATGATTCAAAATCTAGTCTTCCCTGTTGATTTGATTGAAATGCCCTTCAAGGATTTTGATGTTATTATCGGGATGGATTGGCTTTATAAATATCATGCAGTTGTAGATTGTAGGTCTAAGCAGGTGACTTTTAAAGATCCTACATTTTCACATATCATTGTTCAAGGAGAAAGATCATTGACAGCTAGTATTATCTCGGCGACCTTGGCAAGAAAATTGATGCGTCAAGGTTGTGAGGCATACCTTGCTCACATAGTTGATTCACGGGTAGAGAGTCCTGGTATTAAGGACATCCCTGTTGTGCGTGATTTTCCAGAAGTCTTCCTAGAAAATCTTCCGGGATTGCCCCCGGAAAGAGAGGTTGAATTTCCTATCGAACTTATTCCTGGATCTGCCCCTATTTCTATTACTCCTTATAGAATAGCTCCGGAAGAATTAAGAGAATTGAAATCTCAATTGCAAGAACTTCTTGAGAAGGGTTTTATTCGACCTATTGTTTCTCCTTGGGGAGCCGCGGTGTTATTCGTAAAGAAGAAAGATGGCACTCTCAGGCTTTGTATTGACTACAGACAATTGAACAGAATCACAATTAAAAATAAAGATCCACTACCAAGGATCGATGATTTATTTGACCAACTGAAGGGAAGGAGTATGTAGTATATAGCGATGCTTCTCACAATGGTCTCGGATGTGTTTTGATGCAAGACGGGAAGGTTATTTCTTATGCTTCTCGGAAATTAAAACCGCATGAATTGAATTATCCTACTCATGATATTGAGCTTGCTGCAGTAGTGTTTGCTTTAAAAATATGGCGGCATTATTTGTATGGAGAGAAATGTCATATATTCACTGATCACAAGAGCTTAAAGTACTTGAGTACTCAGAAGGAGCTGAACCTCCGACAGCGTAGATGTCTTGAACTCATTAAGGATTATGACTGCACAATTAATTATCATCCAGGTAAAACTAATGTGGTTGCAGATGCCTTAAGTAGAAAATCCTTCGCAAGTATTTCTCTGAGGCCTTTGCCCTTGCTTCTTGAGTTGAGAGCCAGGAATGTTTGTTTGACACTTGATTCAAAGGGTTCAGTTGTCGCTAGTTTGCAAGTAAAGCCAATATTACTTGAACAGGTGAAAGAAGCACGGAAGTTGGATGAGAAACTTGTCAAAGTGGGCTGAGAAGTTCAAAACGGGGAAAAACTTGATTTTACATTATCCGAGGATGGTGTATTATTTTATCAAAATAGACTTTGTGTCCCTAATGATGACAATTTGAAGAAAGAGATACTGAATGAAGCACATACCTTATCCTATGCAATACATCCTGGGGGTATAAAGATGTACCAAACCATCAAAGCAAATTATTGGTGGAATGGTATGAAGAAAGACATTGCGGAGTTCGTTTCTAAATGTTTGATTTGTCAACAAGTAATGGCAGAACATCAGGTTCCAGTTGGGTTGCTACAACCCTTGTTGATACCGGAATGGAAATGGGAGAGAATAACTATGGACTTTGTTTCTGGACTTCCTCGCACCCAAAGAAATCATGATGCAATATGGGTGATTGTGGATAGGCTGACCAAGAGTGTGCACTTCTTAGCAATCAGGATGGATTACTCACTTGAGCGTTTAGCCGAATTGTACATTAATGAGATTGTAAGACTACATGGGATTTCTATGTCTATTGTATATGACCGAGACCTACGGTTTACATCTAGATTTTGGGGAAGCTTGCAGGAAGCGCTGGGTACTAAGCTGAAATTTAACACTTCATTCCACCCTCAGACGGACGGTCAGTCAGAAAGAGTGATACAAGTTTTGGAGGAAATGCTTCAGGCTTGCATTATAGAGTTTGAGGGTAGTTGGGACAAACATTTGGGCTTTGATAGAATTTGCTTATAATAACAGTTACCAATCGAGTATTGGAATGCCTCCCTATGAAGCTTTGTATGGAAGAAAATGTCGGACCCCTATTTGTTGGAGTGAAGTTGGTGACAGGAAACTCATTGGTCCTGAAATTGTGCAACAAACAGAGGACAAGGTAAAAATTATCAAGGATCGTCTAAAGATTGCTTCGGATAGACAAAAGTCATATGCTGATCTTAAAAGACGTGACATTGAATATCAAGTGGGAGATAAAGTATTTTTAAAGGTGTCTCCATGGAAAAAGATTATGAGATTTGGCAGAAAAGGAAAGCTTAGTCCTCGATTTATTGGGCCGTATGAGATACTTGAAAGAGTTGGACCGGTTGCATATAACTTGGCTTTGCCACCTGAGTTAGACAAGATACATAATGTCTTCCATGTTTCTATGCTCAGAAGATACCGTTCCGATCCATCTCATGTTCTTCCAGTTGAATCTATTGAGATTAATCCTGACTTGACGTATAATGAAGAACCTATTTTGATTCAAGCTTGGGAAGTGAAGCGACTTAGAAACAAGAAAATCCCCTTAGTAAAGGTGCATTGGAGGAACCATTCGAGAAAAGAAGCTACTTGGGAGAGAGAAGAAGACATGAGGACCCAATATCCGCACTTGTTTCGGGACTAAGGTAAGGTAAATTTCGAGACGAAATTTCTTTAAGGGGGAGAGAGTTGTAACACCCCTAAATGCTAATAAGAATTTGTATATTGATTTACCTTCGCTAAAATACTTCAATATGGCTTACTCTCATTTTGGGAACTTTAATGTTGTGAAAAATTCTAACTTGCTTAACATAAAGTGTATCGTAATGGATGGATTTGTGTTCGGGTATATACATAATATTCTATCCTAATTATAGGTAATTAAATGGTGTTGAGGCATATACATATAAATATGTAAATATGCATTTTTGGGCAGCAAAAAGGATAAAAATATAAAGTATATTGGCAGCACCTTGGCCAGCCAAGTGTCCCAAGTGATAAGCATCACTTGTTGACTATATAATTAACTCCTCTTTGAAAAATTTCATGGAATGGAAGATTAAAACCCTTAGAAACTAGCTTATCATCTGTTCTTCAAAAATTACAAGAAAAAAACCTTGGTCTTTTGGCTGGAATCAAAGAGACAAACTACCTTGTTGGTAAGTGCTGAAATCTGTTTTCGAGCTGGGTAGTGTTTGGTAAATTGTGTATATCTTGTGATCTGGAAATCCGTTTTGAATGAATAAATATGTTTTCGAAAGCTGATTCCTGTAGCTACAACTTTTATATTTATGTGAAAGTCTGATTTAGCTATTATGAATGTGAAAACTGGGACGCAACACAGGACAAGTTCTGTCCAGATTTCTCTGTTGTTGTAGCTGAGTAGGTTGTGTTACGTTTAGAATATCTCGTTCTGTATAACTCCGTTTTGGGTGAATAAATATGTTTTGGAAAGATGATTCATGTATGTACAACTCTTATGCTTATGTGAAAGTCTTATTTAGCTGTTATGGATGTGAAAACTGGGACGCAACACAGGACAAATTCTGTCCAGATTTCTCTGTTGTTGTAGCTGAGTAGGTTGTGTTACGTTTAGAATATCTCATTCTGTATAACTCTGTTTTGGGTGAATAAATATGTTTTAGAAAGCTGATTCATGTATATATAACCCTTATGTTTATGTGAAAGTCTAATTTAGCTATAATGGATGAGAAATATGGGACGCAACACAGGACAAGTGTTGTCCAGATTTCGGGTTTAGAATTCCGGTAGGAACCACTGTTAGTGTATCGATGATATCTTTTTGTATAAAATGTATTTTTCAGTGATTCTTGTTGCGTTACAATATTAAGAGATGTATCTACAACTTTCATGAAGGTTACAAAATCTATTCTTGCTGATTTCCTGTTCAAATTTAAGTTGCAACATGGGGTACTAAACTGGCCAGAATCACTGTTTTGAGAAAAGAATTGTGACTGTGTGGGCTGAGCTTACTTATGATGATAATCCTATTTTATTTCGATATGATTGAGATATTAGGAATTAAAGAAGTTATTTAATTGCATTTTTAAGGTTGTATAGACTTGTGAACAAGTTGAGGAACTTGACACGTTGGTTGGTCTCCGATTTGAGCTTGCGAAGTTTATTGGACTATTTCTACGCTAAAGTATTGAGGTTTGTGTATAAACTTGTACTTGAACTCTTGTGATGGCTGGTATAAATGAAATTTGATCTTGATACCTCAGCTACCTCTTGTTACTTTGCATTGTCATGTTGGTATGATGCTTGTGTAACTCGCCCACTTGTACGGATTGTTTGATCACTTGGCACTCTTGTTGGGACTATCTCCTTCTTGTGGCTGCGGCTTTGTCACTCTTGGCAGGCCTCTTAATTCAGATCATTTGCCATCTTGACTCTGGATTTGTAGTTCGTCTTAGGAATGGAAGTTATCCATTTTAAGTACGAACTAGAAAGCCATTTTTAATATGGTTCTTGGTCTTCTTGATACAGGGCTTCGGTCCTTCTTGATACAGGGCAGCGACCCTTCAGTATACTTGCTTGTGCCGAGTGTGACGACATGAAGTATATATGGGGCGAACCTTGCTATTGAAATTCTTGGAAAAGGGTGCTATGAGCTTCTTGATATTTGTATCTTTGAATATCAAATTTGATACTTGTTATCTATTGCTACTTGATTTATTTATTATATTTCAAGTATGATGCTCATTGACTTGGAAAAGGTGGCTTGATGAATTTTGAGGTTTTCGACCCTATAGTTTTACACCACTAAGCTTTATGCTTAGCAATAGTTGTTTCTATCGTAGGGGCAGATCGAGAGGAGTGATGAAGATGGCCATGGGAGATGGAAATTTTGAGAACTTAAAAGAAGATCACATTTGCATATAGGCATATATATTTTGTATAAATTTTGGTACTTATATACGATCTATATGATGTATATATTTGCATTTGATTTTGAAGCCTTACCGTATCATGTTCATGGATTGTAATCTAAGTATGGCTATGTGTTTGGTTTATTTGGGTGTGTAAGCCCAAGTTTTGTAAGATGTTACATGTCCTATTTGTTGGTAATGATTGTATAAAGCACGAACCCAACTAGTTTGGCACTCGGACGTGGATAATTTTTTATTATCATTAATTACTTGCATGAGAAAAAAATATATATATTTTTACATCTTGTAATTTATGTGCATACGGTAAATGGAAAGGGGTCGCTACAGACTCTTTCAACTCAACTAATATAGGGTCAAGGTCTTGCTTAGACTTCACATCCATCACAAAGGATGATTTAGAACCATTATGGACCATGACACCACCCTTGGTGGAATCCACAAGTTAGACACCTAACCAGGGCAACCTATGCACATCATGAATCAATTCTTTGTTTTCATCCTCTACATGAGCCACACTACCCATGGACAACCTACTAAGAGCATCTGCTACCACATTAGCTTTGTCAGGGTGGTAAAAGACACTCATGTCATAATCCATCAAGAGTTATAGCCACCTTCTTTGTCGGAGATTTAAGTCCTCTTGACTAAACACATATTGTAGACTCTTGTGATCGGTGAACACATAAACATGCACCCCATATAGATAATGCCTCCATATTTTTAAGGCAAATACAATCGCCGCTAATTCAAGGTCATGGGTTGGATAATTCTTCTCATGGAATTTGAGTTGCCTTGAAGCATAGACAATCACCTTACCATGTTGCATAAGTACACATCCCAACCTTGCCCTAGAGGCATCATAATATACTACAAAACCATCCGTGCCCTCCGGTAAGGTCAACACTGGAGCGGAAGTAAGTCTATCTTTCAATTCTTGAAAACTCTTCTCACAACTTCCGACCACTCAAATTTTTCCTTCTTTTGAGTCAAAGCCGTCGATGGAGAAGCAATGCAGGAAAACCTCTCAACAAATCTCCTACAGTAATCGGCCAAACCCGAGAAGCTTCTAATGTCGGAATGATTTAGAGGTCTAGGCCAACTCTTGACCGCACTCGTCTTCTTTGAATCTACCTCAATACCCTTGCTTAACACAATATGACCAAGGAATGGTACGGACCTTAACCAAAACTCGCATTTGCTAAATTTTGCAAAAAGTTGACAGTTTAAGAACTTGCAATACAACCCTCAAATGGTCAACATGCTCATTCTCATTCCTTGAATTTATCAAAATATCATCGATACACTATCACAAACATGTCAAGATAGACGCTATCACAAACATGTCAAGATAGACGCTGAGCATCTGGGTCTCTTTTGAACAGGGATTTAGGGCGGGTCATGGTTAAAGGACATGGGTTGGGGTCTGGAAATTGTTGAATTGGGCTTGGAATTGGAAAGCTGAAGAAATGGCTAAGGAAATGTAATCAAACAAAGCTCAAATGAATTTCAAAATGTAACCAAATTGAGATTAATTGGTGGATTTGGTCAATATTTAATCAAGATGAATTAATGTGAATTAATTAATGAGCTTCTCAAACTTAACGAAATAAAATAATTAATTTGATTATAAGCTAAACCAATTTCAATAACTCAAAATTATAACTATAAATTATACTAGACTAAATTAGTAAAATATTTACTAAAACAAGATAGAAATCTTTTTATATGGTTTTCAAATATTTATAAAATATACTAATTATATATATATAAAACTATATGAAATATATTTATCATTTAAAAATTTGTAATAAAGTGACAAAACTATTTAACAAACTTACTTGAAAAATATTTGAAATTTTATAAAGTCGATTATTTTAAATCGTTTGGGGATTTAAGAAGCTCGAAAATTAATTATTATTAGGAAGGGCTAAAATTAAGTGTCAACAAGGTTCTATTAAAATAAGAATTCGATAGTGAGAAGCCGAATGATCGTCTCTATCTAATGAATATTCTCTGGTGTATTATTAGTACTGCGTAAGAAATGTAGCAAAACAATACATGATATAGGAGCAAATTTTCTAAACCAATAAAGAGAAACGTCCATTAGAAAACTGCAAAAAAAAAAAAAAAACTACATAATTGTGCACAGGTGCAAGATAAGAGAAACTTTTGGGATCTATCATCACTATTCTAGTGTTGTCTGTATTGTAACTCTAATTAAAAGCTCTGTAAAGTTACATTTTTCATCCATATCTAAGTGATAGCATGGGTGTTTCTCTTAGTTTATGCTTTGAAGTAACATATAATGTTTTTTTTTTTTGGGAACCCATCAGTCCCTAAATTTGACATCAATTTTCACTTAGACATCTCAAGTAGGCTTTGTTTATTTTAAACGCCTCAAGTAGGGGTCCGTTGTGTCATTTTGACACTTTTTCTATTTTCAAAAGCACATATTAAGTGCGTATATCCAGATGCTCTTATGTGGAAAAATAAACGAATTGATATGTGACATGCAGAAATTTTATTTTATTTTTTAAAAACTCAATTTTACCTTCTTTTTTTCTTTATTCCAGATCCCAAACCCCGTGCCCTCACCTCTTTCTTCTTTTTCTTCTTGCATCTGGATGTACGCACTTAAAAAATAAGACAAATAAATTAAATGAGAGAGTATTAAAGTGGCCCCCACACCCTTGGCAACAAGCAAACAACACAACACACATATCATCCATGAATTATGTGCGTGTAGCCTCCAGTTTTAATTATACAAATGAATATTTTAATTTGTTAACTATTTCAATTTATTTTATTTTTTAAAAACTCAATTTTACTTTCTTTTTTTCTTTATTCCAAATCCCAAACCTTGTGCCCTTACCTCTTTCTTCTTCTTCTTCTTGCATCTGGAGTACGGATTTTACTCCCTTAATCTGTATTTCGATCCGTAGAACTTAGTTTCTTGGGTAATTATTGTTGGGGAAAGGTTTTGATCTGGGAATTATGGTGGAAGAAGCCCTAAATTGGGTATAGGGATCAAGGGTTTGACCTAGGGTTGATATTATTGATTATAATTCGGGTAATTAGGTCTTGTTTATTGATCCTCGCGCTATATTGATTGTTTGTAGACCAAGAACAAGGGGAAAGAACCTGAAAAGGAAAGAATCAAGTTTCTTAGGGGATTCAAGCTTTGTTTGAGGTAGGTGATGGTTGTGGTTCATGTTTGTGTGATGTATGTTAGTAATTGCTTCATTATAATACACGTATGTATGTGAATGTTGCACGATTGATCACACTAATTGTAAATGAATATTAATAAAGAATTGTATGCCATGAATTAACACTTGATTGTATGATTGTGCGAATGTACATTGTGATTGTGATTGTGGCTTGTTGAATGGAACAGGTGTCACGTTCCGACACACTAACTGGGATCGTATGTCACGTACCGACATACGTATTGGAACGAGTGTCACGATCCAACACACTAACTTAGAACGGGTGTCACGATCCGGCACACCAACAGTTTGGGTATGGGTTCCATGAGAGAACCATTGACTTGTCATATATGTGTATTATTGAGAATGTGGAATTGTACATTGATCCTGAAATGATGACTGATATTGTATATGTTCGGTATATGCCTGTTTTATAATATTGTGGTTGCTTACATATGTTTCACTTATTGGAATGGTCGCGCGATCCTACCAGTACACTGTGGTTGTTTCCATCCGTGCCAACTAGGCATTTACTACCATGCTTCTTACCACATTTTGCACAATTAGGCCTATCAACATAAGAACCGCTACTATTACCTCTTTTTGGCTTAGGGTTAGACACCCTATCTTTGTTGACCTTTGGAGCACTAGAAAACCCTTGGTTGGAGAACCTTCTCTTAAACCTTTGTTTACCTTGAACCTCAAATTTACCTTTGGAAGAATTCCCATCATCGGTCCTTGACCTCTTCTCTATTCACTTGCTTGAGCTTTTGTTCCTCAATTTGTTTGACATGAACCATAAGACGTAAAATATTCATACTTTGAATGAGCACTGCTGAACGACATTCATTGACAACCAAGAAAGATACCCCCATAACAAATTTGTTTATCTTGGCCCTTGAGTCCGCCACTAAGGTTGGAGCATACTTAGACAATTGGGTGAATTTAAAGGTTGAGGTTGAGTCTCCCTCTATTGAGTCTATTCCTGTGGTTTCAAAATTTAGAGAAGTGTTTTCTACAGATTTGCCTGGTATGCCTCCGGATAAAGATATAGATTTTTGCATTGATTTGGAACCTGGTACTCGCCCCATTTCCATCTCTCCGTATCGTATGGCTCCAGCAGAATTAAGAGAGCTTAAGGTTCAAATCCAATAGCTTCTTGATAAAGGTTTCATTCGTCCTAGTGTTTACATGTGGGGTGCTCCTGTCTTGTTTGTTAAGAAGAAGGATGGTGGTGTGAGGATGTAACACCCAGGAAATCTAATGACCTAAGCTAGAGCCTAACATGTAGTCTAGTATCCTAAATAGGGTTAACATGAGGATAAAAGTCATAAAATGACCTCCCTAAGTTAGTGTGAATGTTTTAGGACCTAGATGTCAAGGTATGACCCCCAAGGGTCCTTGAGGAGGACCCCAATGAAGGCCCAAAAAGCTATCAAAAGACAGTAGGACCTACGGATGGGCACCCACGAACCATGGATGGACCTACGCCCCGTAGGTGTGGGTAGTGGGTTGAGGCTTGACTTCCCCTAGTCCTCCCATTCTCTGAACCAACAATGAATAACTAGAACGGGGCGTGACCCCACCCACGGTCATAGGTGGGGGCTTCGTGGGTCACCCCTAAAGCTACCTAGGATTTAGCCAAGTGAGGGGTAGGTTCGTAAATTTATAATTAATTAATTAATTAAGGGTGGGGACGGTTGCTATTAGTTATTTTAGGCATATATAAGTACTAATTAAAAATTAACCAATTCCTTAACACCTCATAACTCGCAAGACACAAAAATTAGAAATTGTTTCCCTCTCCCAAAAATTCTCTCTCTAGGACTTGAAGAGCAAGATCAAGGTCAAGCTAGGGGTTCAAGAACCAGACTTTCCTCTCCAATTTCTTGTGGAAATCAAGCTAAGATATGGATGCTTTTCATCCTTGGGTAGCTATCACCCAAGGAGCCCCTTCAAACTATGTTTTAAGGCTTCCAAAAACCTAGGGTTTCATTCCATGTCATTGGTCTCCTTCCAAAACGATTTCAATTGTTTAATTATGGTTTATTTTGATTGATTATGATGATTTATGATTGGATTAATGGAGTTTTTTTTGGATTTTGATGAAAATCTCCCTTGGAACCATGATTTCCCTTTCTTCCTAAATTGTGAACTAAGGTGTGACTTGATTGATCATGGAAGGTTAACAATTGATTAAGTTTACATTTTTACATTGTTAAATCATGAAATCCCTCTATCTAATGTGATAATTCTTGAAGTTAGGGTTGATCTTGATTCCTAGCCTTGAAGGGCAATAACTAGGGTTTGTATATGTTGATGAGGATTGGTATATGAACTTATGATTCACTTAGATAGTGATGATCCTATGACTGTTGTATAATTGTGGTATTGATGCAAGATCCTCCTTCCTTATAACTTTACACTTGATTATGCATGAAGTATGTATGTATGTTTATGATAAGCTTGTTGTGTTGATTCAAAGGTCATTCTCATGAACATACTATGAATATGATGTGAAAGGTTTTCTCACATGTTGATGATTCTAAGGTTGAGAGGAAATTCTCACCTAATGAATCTATGAGCTATTATGATGTATGTTGGTTTGAGTGCCTAGTGCATTCTTTCATGAATATGAACTTAAGTAAATACTTAATATGACTTTTAAAGGGAATTATGCTTAGCACCGAGCGGATATGAACAATGAGATGGAAAATTTTACGTTAGAAAGTCCGGTTTCCCAATGTAAGTTGTCTCATGAGATGGAAATCTTTTACGTTAGTAGTCTGGGTTTCTAGTAGCAATCTCTTTAACCCATAACTATGTGCCCACATAGGTCTTTAGCTAGTGGATCCAGCTAAAATCTATTATGTAAGTTCTACCTTAGACAAGTAGCATATCTCTTTTCGGTGTGGGAGTAAGACATCGGATTCCATGTAGCTCACATGGTCTATGTCAGTTAATTCTATTTTCCCTATGTGATATGACTATGAACTATGATAAGAACATGGACTTTAATTATGACTTCTTAAGAGGTACTACTTAGTATGAGTGGAGGTACGAGACTTCACTTATGCATTGCACAAGTAGACTTTAAGAGGGGTTATGGTGAGGTTCTCTTATGTTATGAAGAATTATGGATTATGTATGTAAGATATGTATGGATGTTAAGGTTGACTTTATTTGTTACAAGTTATGAACATGAATAAGTCCTTACTTAAGTATGTTGATTATGGATGAGGCAAAAATAAGATATGTATGTTCTTGCTGGCCTAAATGTGATACTTAGCATTTGATAGGGTTATGGGATCTTGCCTTTCCATTGCACTAGTGTGGCTTTGGGTTGCTTTTATGTTGGTTTGACTTATGTTTCTTCATAAATGTGCATAATGGCTTTTAAATTTGATAAAGGCATGATTTCAACTAATTGTCCCTTTTATGCATGTTTTAAGGATTTTATGCGTGGCTTCCATACTTAGTACATTATTTGTGCTAACCCATATTTTCTACATTTGCTATGAGTGTAGGTTTTGGTCGTTGAGAAGTACTTCTTCTTTCAAGTAAAGCTTGGGTTGACTATTCCCTAGGCTTGGTGAGTCCTCATGGTTCGAGGACAAAATGTTATCATTTTCTAGTTTCTATTGTACTTTCTATTTTTGAGACTTTATTGATGTAAAGGGCTTTGACCCTATTTTTACTCTCTATTGTACTAGATGGTGATTGTGACAAGTCTAGATTCTTATTTTCATCTATGAAAAAGGAAGTTGACTTAGATTGTAAATGTTTTAAATTTTTCTGCATCATTTCTATGACTTAATGTTTATGATTGTGCTAAGGGCTTATATAAGGCCCCTTCGGGGTCAAGTACGTCGTGTTACGTCTAAGGGGTACCGTTGAGTCGTGACAAACTTGGTAATCAGAGCACAAGATTTGGAATGATTCTAGGATGATGTCTCATGAACCATGTCTAGTAGAGTCTTGTTCATGAGTGTAAAACATGCCACACTTATGAATGAGAGGCTATAAGATGTTTAGAAACTTTCACTTCTTTCATTACTCTTTAGTCGTGCCTTAGAGTTTTTACTCTATGAAGTCCTTTCTTAACCCTTTTCTTGTGTATATAGGATATGACTACAAGAAGGGTGGCCGCAAGAAGGATGGAAGAGGAGATTGTGGATGAGGGAGTTCCTCCCTATGGTCCTTAAGGGCCTCAAGTCCCTCAAGCTCCTAATGATGAGGGGCCTATGACAAATGTGGAAATAATGTCGGATCTCCAAACATTGAATCATGATTTAACAACTCAAGCCACTAGGGATGCTAGAGCTCATGTGAACCCCAATGCAAGTACAACCACTTCAAGAACTAGGGATTTCACAAGACTATGGATCCAAAGTGGATGAAGACCCTCAAGGGTTTATTGATGAAGTGCTTAAGGTGCTTGATGCTATGGGAGTGTCTCCACAATAGAAGACAAAAATAGCCGCCTACCAACTGAAGGATGTGGCTCAAGTTTGGTATGAGCAATGGAAGGATGAGAGACCCATAAGAGTGGGCCCAGTAGATTGGGGATTGTTTAAGTCGGTCTTCCTTTATAGGTTTTTCCCCATAGAGTTGAGAGAGAGAAAGATGCAAGAATTCATCAACCTTCGCCAAGGAGGTATGAGTGTTAAGGAGTTTAGCCAAATAAGCCAAATAAACTTTCCCCACCAATTTCCTACCCCGCATGATTGATATGACCTTAGTTGACTTAGGCTTGTACCCCCTTCCCACTCTAACCTTTCCCTACCCGGGATCTCTAGAGTTACCAACTTAGCATTACCATTAAGCACAACATAATAGGGGGACAATCAAGTCATGCCTAAGATTATATCAAGTTAGTCATATCCAGCATAACCAAATCAACTCGAGTTTGAAAATCCATAAACACAACAGGACAACACGATATACATGGGTGACTATGACCGACTCTTCATCTGGGCTAGAAACAGGGATGGGGCATAAAGTATGTCACAAATCATATCAAATTTTGAGGCAAATCACACGAACACATAAGAATAAGTAGAACCCAGATCAGACAACACATTAGCCATCTGATCACAAAAAATAACAGTACTTATGATCACTGCATTAGACCCTCAGCCTCGGTCTTGCTTGAAAAGGCATAAAACTAAACCCTGTCATTTTGACGGGCAACCACCTTGCCTGGCTGCACTGCTCCTCTACCTGCATTACCATTTCCCCGGCCTCTACGGCCTCGTTGATTTCCTGCTCATATGCGCAGGTTCAACATAATTTTAACACACTGAATGACTTAACCAAGTAAGCATCACTGCTATTGTAGTATTCATATCATTACCCTCTTTGGTATACACTCAATCTAGGAAATCGTAGTAGAGACTCTAATCTCAATTGTAACAACATAATTTCATCATTTACTAAGCAACCCATACATGTTATGCCAATAGTACTAAATGCATTTTCCAAAGTAATGGTGTTCATTATCTAGCCATCCCTTACCGAAACTTCTTGAATGTTGTCACCAATAAGCTTGAATCTGCAAATCTGACCTTAATCCCTTCACAAAGCGACGAATTTGCTCTATATTCAGGAACTCATCTCTCTTCCTATCCCTCAAAGTTCAAGGTACATACTTCTCTATAAAGAACACTATAAAATGCTTTCCAAGTCATGGGTAGTACATTTACTAGTCGACACTTAACATGAGACCACTACCACATTTTGGCTTCTCCTTGAACTGGTATATTATAAACTCAACAACAAATCACTCTACCTTATCCATGTTATGAAGCAGCTCATGACAATCAACAAGAAAATCATAAGAATCTTCAGATCTAGTACCCATGAAGAATGAAGGTTTCAACCTTAAGAACATAATAAAAACCTCATGTTTGTCTCTAGTCATTACATGCCCACAGGGAGTTAGGGAAACAAACCTATTTCCAAAGACATATTTTCTATTGTTGGTTTTGTTGTTTTCCAATTTTACAACTCAATTACTAACCAGATGTGAAATAGAGTGAAGGAAGGAAAGATACCAATTTGTATCACCCAGATACCAATTAGATTCAAGTCATAGTATGAAAGGAGTACAAAGAAATGAGTTTCTCCTAAAGTCTCATAGCCTCTCGAAGAAAAGTACAGACGTCTTTGTAGCATTCCTCAAGACTCTACTAGACTCGTTTTGATACAATAAGATAAACGAACCTAGGGCTTTGATACCAACTTTGTCACGACCCAGACCATTGTGAGTGACACCCACACTAATCCTCCGGTGGAAGAACCAAAACTACAACCCAACTAATCAACTTAACCAAAGTACTACGCATTTAAGCTACAGAAGAAGGTTTAAATAACTATATAATTAATATGGAGTCCCTATAAACTTTGGAAGTTCAACTAATATCTAACAACTAATGCAGAAACCTAAAAGTCATTGTACCAAAACTCTTATTAACTAACAAGTCTAAGAAAATGGGTGCAACTCATCTAACAAGAGAATAACTAAAGTACTAGTCTAAGTCTGAATAAGATGGACTAAGCAAAAAGTGAACACATGCCATCTTGGAAGAACTGGCTCACCGTTGAATTTGATTGATCATGGATCTCCTAGATGAGGTGTCTGTTAGTAGCCGCCTGAAGATGCCCTGTACTCAACAAAGAAAGAGCAAGTACAGTATCAGTACACAACCACAATGTAATGGTAGGATTACGCGGTTATACCAATAAGTGAAACATATATAAGAACCCACAACATTATAAAACAGGCATATACCAAACATATACAATATCAATCATCATTTCAGGATCAATGTATAATTCCACATTCTCAATAATATACATATATGACATGTTAGTGGTCCTCTCATGCAACCCATAACCAAACTGTTAGTGTTCCGGATCGTGACACCTGTTCCAAGTTAGTGTGTCGGATCGTGACACCCGTTCCAATATGTATGTCGGTACGTGACATCTGATCAAGTTAGTGTGTTGGAATGTGACATATGTTCCATTTAACAAGCCACAATCACAATCACAATGTACATTCTCACAATCATACAATCAAGTGTTAATTCATGACATGCAATCCTTCATTCATATTCATTTACGATTAGTGTGATCAATAGTACAATATTTGCATATATAAATGTATTATAATGAAGCAATTACTAACATACATCACACAAACATGAAATCACAAACATCACCTACCTCAAACAAAGCTTAAATCCCCTAAGAAACTTGATTCTTCCCTTTCCGGATTCTTTCCGCTTGTTCTTGGTCTACAAACAATCAATATAATATGAGGATCAATAAATAAGACCTAATTACCCAGATTATAATCAAGAATATCAATCGTAGGTTAAACCCTTGATCCCCATACCCAATTTAGGGTTTCTTCCACCATAATTTCCAGACCAAAACCTTCCCCCAACAATAATTACTCAAGAAACTAAGTTTTACAAATTGAAATACGTATTAAGAGAGTAAAATCCTTACCTTTAGTGCTAGAAGAGGTGGAAAACTATCAAGAACTTGCCCTGGATCGTCCCTTAACTCACAATAACGAAAATTGCAGAATAATAACATTTTGGGGTTTATTTCCGACTTAAGTCGCATCTGTCCCGCTATGCAGCCCACATCCCTCCACAGCGGCCCGACCCTGGCGGGAATAATCCCTTCCTAGCAGCTTGCTCATAAACAAAGAGTTAAATTAAGAGTTTCAAACCCCCATTTCACAACACACCTTCAATCCATGACACTCAGAAAATACTCATTCATGCTAAGATCATTTTCGAGAGTTTTACTCGCTCGAATTTGATTCCATAAAGTTGTACGGGTTCCTTAATGTCTTAGCTATCCACTTATGTAATCAAATTCATAATTAGGTCTCTCATTCATTGACAAATTTCCCTAGACCTCACTAACTCAAATTTCATCTAAATCTGGACTAGGTTAGAAAATTTCAAGTTACTACCAAAAAGTTTTCTGGCACCAATTCTTTCCTCATTGGCTTTTCCCTAACGACAGAATTAAGTCGTTACAAAATGAAAGTGGACAAATAAATAAAAACGAAAGGGTAGATAAATGAGACCTACACTCTTGACGACAAACACATATATCGTCCATAAATTATGTACTTGTATCCTCTTATTCTATATACAATCTTTAAATATTACATTTGTTTCATCATATATAACTATAAGAGGGAACAAAAAAAGTTGAAAGTTGAAATACCAAAATATCCCTCTAAAATTGAGTTACTACAATAATGTCATTAAAAAAGTTACTCTAAATTAAAATGTTATAACATATTTATTTAATTATATTTAGATAGTAATTATATAATATTATAGTTTACAACACTAGAAAACCCAAAAGTTGTAGTAAATAATATTCATACAATTAATGAATCAGTTAATAGTAAGAGATTATATACATTTAATTGTATGTCAATATGAATACCTTGAATATCTAGGCTTCTCCTTATAGCTCGTGAAACGTGTATTTTGAATTCCACAGACTTAATAATGTGTATTTACTATTTTTTGAACTTTGTATCACTTCTTTAGTACTTAATTATGTTTATTTAATGTCAATCTTGAATTGGTTCATCTTCCGATCTTTATTGCAATATTAACTTTTAAAATGTCAATATACATGTAATCAATCAAGGATTTATTTTTCTAATAAAATATACCCAACCTTTTCATTCATTTTCTCCATACACGAAGAGTTAAAAAGTTATAATCATGATTTCGCAGAATTGGGTTTTTGATGATTTAGTAGTGAACCAACATGGAGATGTAATCCTGGTTGCATAATATATGTTGCTTCTTGAAAAGGTATTTGGTGTATGAAATGAAATTTTTTTTATTTCTTGTTGCATCTTTTAACCAAAATAAAATTACATACTCTTGAATAAATCTAAAAATTATGTATCACATTCTAAAGATAATGGAGTTATTGGACATATATACATAGAAATAGCATGGTTGCCTTGAACGTGGTTCATCATTATTTATATACTTGTGCCTTTTTTTGGTTGGTATATAGCAAGTTAGTCCTATTTAGGTGTTTCAATCATATTTTTAATATTATAAGTATGAACGATAATTTTATGTCAGCAACTTCAATAATGTTAGATGTTATATTCTTAATTAGTTTTACATAGTTCAATATTTCCTATTTTGTGAACTACCCCTCCGTTCTTTTGTAGCTGTCACTATTTTCTTTTTAATAGTCAAACGATATAAACTTTAACTAACATTTTCAGATGTATTTTTCCATCATATTGATATGAAAAAAATTGCAATTTATAGTACTTTTCGTATAATTTTTGAATATCTAAATTCTTATTTCAAAATATCAAATTAGTGTAGTCTAAATTAACTTTAAAAATTAGTCAAATTGACTCTCATAAAGTGCAATATGACAACTACAAAAGGAATAATGGGAGTAATAAGTAAAATTGTGTTGAAATTAGATAATATTGTTGTTTTTGACAAAACACATACTTAGTAGAATAATACATTAAATTAGGCATGTACAAATTTTATAAAATAACAATCTTTGAAAACATAGGTTTGAAGATATAAATTTAGGCATGTACAAATTTTATAAAAATAGTTGAGAATAAACGTGCATTGCACGTTCCCAAAGACTAGTAATTAAAAAAGAATGGAAAGAAAGAAATAGGCATCTTCAATGAAATAATGGAGATAGCATGTGCATAACGGTAGAATATAAAGAAAGAAGGTCCATCCAAATAAAAAGAGGATCAATCATCCATCAAGCCATTATTGTTCTACACTCTCCTTCAGCAACTTGTTCAGTAGTAAATAGTCTATAAATATCCTTTACTACTACGTTATTTATAAAAAATGTTCAAGTGTAAATTAGGTTTTATAATATAATTTAAAAATATACAAACTTTAGTTCAAAACTAACATATCATTAATGCTAAAGTTTTCCTCGTACTTTTATGTTGAAAATCCAAATTGCCCCCCTTCCAACCCCCACCCCCCCACCCCCAAAAAACCTCCCCAACTCCCTACGCTCACACTCTTATTTACACTACATATTTTCTTTGCTCCTATCTCATCAAGTACGACTATTGATTCATGATTTTTCTTTTTTATTTTTTTCCTTTACATGAAATAGGTTAACTGTTTTTTACCTAAATATTTGACTTACAATAACGTCACTGTAAATTCATTTTCACAATATAAATACACAAGTTCTCTTTTTTATGATATTTGTTGCAAAGTGTGATGTTATTTACAAATAACCATTAAGCATCGTCTTTTTTTTTTTTTTTTTTTTTTTGAAATTCTATTTATAGGATTTAAAGGTTTGATTAACTTTAAGGAAAAAAAAAAAGAAATAGAAGCAACGATATCTATTTTATTTTTATTTCATGATTTAAAAGATTTCATTCTTCAATGTCGTTAACTAATATGTTTGAGTAGTGTCTGTTTAATTTTCTACACTATTTGATTAGATGTTGTAAATTGTCATTTTAAAGATTGACAACCAAATAAAGGGACGTGGTACCTCCAATGCTCTCATGCAAATCAAATAACACAGTTGTAAAGTGTACCATTTTTACATTGTGCAACAGGGAGGTAGGACTGCAATGTCTTTTTTTCCTTATTGACCAATGAAAATAATTCAAGGTTTAGCCCTTTCTCTCTTTCTTACATAAGAGGACATGATTAAGCAAAATCTAAGTTTTGCAAAATTGAAAATTTGCTCTCGTCTCACAACAAGTTGTCGCAGCTTTCATACAAAGGGAAGACCTCTACAGTAAGACAGTTCCATGCTAGTTAGATTTTGTATATTGTAAATCTACTCTACTTCAAAAAGCATGTGTAGGTATCTTTCTCATGTATTGTTCCTTTTAGAGTTTGTACCAATTAGAGGTAGTTGGCTAAAGAACATGAGAAACATATTTATTACATATATGTCTTGAAAGAGTTGTTACAAGGGGAAATGGGAAAAGAGTTTAATTTCTAGGATTACAAGAGTTTGTAATCAAATCCTTGCTCGTGTTAAGTGAAGTTGTTTGGTAAAATCCTATAGAGACAAGTCATGATTTTTCCTTTCTTGAGCAAGAAGATTCTCACGTAAATATTTGGTGTTCTTCACTTACAATTTGTAGTCTTTACCTTTTGTTCTTATTGGTCGTTCTAATCAAGGATCTGATCCCTTGACTGATGGTGGACTGATACAAGCTATCATGTTGGTATCAGAACAGTTTCTCCTAAAATGTTAACACCTAGGAAAAGATCCTACAAAATTGGTTGCTCTATCAAACCTCGAAGAAAGTCAGTCTACGACTAAACCATCCAGATTCAATGGACAATATAATGAATGGTGAAAAACAAGAATGAACGACTTCATCATGGCTGAAGATTGTGAGCTATGAGATGTCACCCATGACGTTCCTTATGTGCATGTGCAAACCGTTATTGAGGGAGAAGCTTCCAAATTTGCTCCAAAGACAAGAAAGGAATATTCTAATGCTAACAAGATACAAATTGTGAAAAAATTCAAGACTAAAACGCTTCTAATATGTTGTATTGAACCTGATGAAGAAAATTGAATCTCAACTTGTGATACTGCCAAGAAGATTTGGGAAGCTTTACAAACAAACCATGAAGGGACAAATCAAGTTAAGCAGACAAAAATCGTGCGATATACTTGCTACTCAATTCAAGAGATGTACACCAGGCTCACCTCCATCACTAAGGGGCTTCATTGTCTTGGTAAAGTGATGAAGACCAACAAGTTGGTTTGAAAGATTCTCAGCGATGTGCCAACCTCTTAGAAAATCAATATCAATAACATTGTTGAAGCTAAAGACCTTCAGATACCATGGATGAGTTGATAGGAAACTTGAAGACTGTAATGACCTGTTAGGCCATTTTGAGAATTTGTCCTCGTAGTTTCATAAAAGCTCCTTTTCATAAATTCAAAATGAAAATTTGGAACTATTATTTAACATTATTTAATTAATTGTGTAATCTTTAGATAATTAATTTAATTGCTAATGATGGTCCAAGTTTGAAATTTATTTAAAACCCTATATCATATATATATATATATATATATATATATATATATATATTAAAATATATAAAATAAGTTAGTAGGATTTGTCACTTTTAATACATATGAAAAAAAAGAGTAGGCTATGATGTATATTAAATTTTTAGGATAGAAGGCTCACCTTATTACTATTGAAAAATTTTTCTTTTGTTGCAAAAGTTAGCGCGGGGACAATATGATGCAATAATGACAAATTCAGGAAGGGTAAAAAAGAGAATTGACATTTTGTTTCATATATTGATATCGACTTTCCAATTGCTTTGCACACCTGATAAGATTAGTTGATCAAACTTTATAATTCTTCAATAGATTTGCATGTAGCAGTTAGCCTAAAATCATAATTTGAGTTCAAAGGATGAGATAGTTAGAAATAATAGGGGAAAACATATAAAGTTTATCGATAATTTACTCGTTAACTTCTTTGGAATTCGTGAGCTTTTCATAGTTAAGTTGGTTTGATATATCAGATATGTAATTAAACACTAGGTGTATCGTATTACATGAATATAATTAGATTTATGAAATTGGAAAAATTGGAACTTAACCCTAGAATTGAAATTTGGAAAATATGAGAATTGACATGTTAATTAGCACCAAGATTAGGAACTTGATTATAGATTTTGGTGAGTTTTTGGGTCTAGGTTAAACATATAGTAATATGGTGTTGTTAGTTTTGAAATCTTATTGTAATTATTTATTTGAATAGATTGCATTGGTTTGGAAGCCCAACGAAAGGGGAAGACTCAAGTTCCGGAGTGGTTGTTCGATTATTTGAGGTAATTGGATTTCTCAATCTTAGTTAAGTGTATCGAATCATGTATTTCCTTGTGGTATGTGTTGGGGAGTAATGGAACTTGATGATGAGTTTACTTGTCCATATTGAATAATTCTAATGATGAAAAGGGTATAAAAAAGACAATGTGATTAATTATTGGTGTGTGATGTGTTGAGAATGGTTTGAAAGACTTATTGATATATTGTTGATGTTGTATCGCAATTGTGTTGTTGTGAATTTTGCATTGTTATGGAAATGATCATCTCCTCATTATTTGTGTGAACATGTCATTTGCATTAGTTCTGAGACATGGTTGTGACAAGTGTTATGTGAATTGAGGAAGAGTAAGAAAATAAATATGATGTACCATTTCGAGGGACGTGTCGCACGCTGCGACAAATATTATGATTCAAGGGACATGTCACACGCTACGACGGACTTTATCGAGGGTCGTGTCGCACGCTGCGACGGATGCATGGACATATATGTCCCCATGGGTCCCGAACGGAGAGACAAGGAGTGTGTATCGTTAGGTCAGACATGCATCACTATACTTCATTGAATTTCATTACATTGTCCATCTTTATCATTTGTGAACTTATGAGTACTTTTCTATGGAACTCGTGACTTGTTACTTAATCTTGTGTGTTGCTGATCTGTAATTGTTGAAGTGAGGTGGTTGAACTATGTGTTATGTAAATTGTGAACTATTAGGTTGGACTGATTTTATCCGGGTTGTAGTTGTGGAGGTTCAGTTGGGGGGTAAGGATTATCCATATTATATTCCCTTAGCTTGTGTTTAGAAGTTGACTTGTTGAGTACCGTGTAGTTTGGTACTCACCCCTTGCTTCTACATTTTTGTAGGTTACGAGCCCAGATCTTCATTATACTTTTTATTCTCTTCTTTTTCGAGGTTTCATGTGGAGATTTGTGAGGTATATGTTTGTCATCTCATCGGACCTTCTTACTCCTATTTACGATCTTGTTCTATTTTAGTGACAACATCATTTGAGACTTGTGTTTTCTTTCAAATCCATTGTAATACATTAGAGGCTTGTGCACGTGACAACCAGGTCTTGAAGATTTAGTTTAGTTGACTTGTTATCCGTATTATTACATGTTATTAAACTTTCAACTATAGCTTATTTCCGCACTTTATCGTAATGGTTGAATTTTAGGCTGACTTGTCTTGGTGGGATAAGACGAGTGCCATCACATTCCTTTTTTGGATTGTGACAAAGACCTATGAGCTCAAGAAACAATAGATTAAGAAAGGAAAGTACCAAAGAAGGAGAAAAGTTCGTCTCTCAAAGCTGTTAAAAATGACTCCAATGAAGATGATGCTGAGATGGCCTACATCACGAGACGTTTTCAAAGGATGGTTAGAAGAAATAAAAGTTTTCCTATGAAAGAAAACTCAAGTAAACATTTTAAAAAAGATTTCTACCACAAGTGTGGAAAGCCTAGACACTTTATGAAGAATTGTCCTTCCACAGACAAGATATTATAAGGATTATGTCAAAAAAAATTTTGAGAAAGAAAGAATGAGGAAGCCGATCCCCTATCATTTCAAACTAAGAGAAGCTGTAGACGATGTATTCAGGCAAGCCCGGCAAGCCCTTGCAACATGAGGGCGCAAGAGTTTTTAATCAAATCTTTGCTCATGTTTAGTGAAGCTGTTTGGTAAAATTCTACAAAGGTAGGTCATATTTTTTCCTTCTTGCAGCAAAAAAGTTTTCCATATAAACATCGTGTGTTCCTTATATGTTGTTTGTAGGGGTGAACATGGTATGGTATGGTATTTCAAAATTTTGATACCATAATTTCGGTATTTGATTTTTAAAACATTATATCATTATCATACCAATTCAATTCGGTATGATTCGATATTTTGAAATTTGGTTGGTATTCTATGATACGATAAATCGATAGCCATAGTTTGTTTTGTTTCAACTAATATATACTTGTATAATAGAGTATTATCACTTTGATAATTAAAAAAAATCTCAATTGTATTATACATGTAGAAATATATATTTCAAAATAAAATACAAACAACTCCTTTTGTTAATTAATTACAATTAAATTTCAAACATTTCAATCAAAATATAATAGTCAAAGTTTCAACTTCTAAGCATTTAATATATAATAATATTAGGTTGCATATTTGATAGTAATTTAATAATATATATGTGTGTGTGTGTGTTATTTATGTAACTATATACTTCGGTATGATATTTAGTATTTCAATATATTATTTCTAAATATCAAATACAGTATCAAATAACAAAAATAAAATAAAATATACCATATACCGTACCAAATATCATACTACTAAAATCATAATATTAAAAATTTCGATATGATATAATAATTCGGTATATATCATACCATGCCTAGTTATTTGTACACTTTACCTTGTCCCTTATTAGTTGTTGTCAAGGACCTGGTCTCTTGACGGGTGATAGATTCATACTATCCTACACTAGTTATATAGACTAATCAAATAAACCTAATTAAAACAAGTTATGAAATAGATTAAAATAAAGTAAAGATGCATGAGGTTGATGATTGAAGGAAAATTAATTGGAGTTATATATATTCATTTTGGGATGGAAAGAAATGATTCCCATCCAAATTAGATGCGAAGTTAGAATCATTACTTTTTTGAATGGTGCGAGTAAAATTAATTAAAGTTAAAAAGAAGTAATTAAAGGGCTAATTTTTTAAATCCATAAATAAATGAGAAGAGAAGTGGGGTTGGTTGATTGATGTAGGCCCCACATAAGAAAGATTCCGAAGCAGATAAAAATATTTAGAAAAAAGAGAAACAGAAAAGATCCTTCCTTACATATTCAAAAGCGCGTTAAACTCATCAGATAAGAAGTTCACAAACATACAACAAAAGGGGCAGAGAAAGAAGAGAACCTCTTGAAGTGAATTTTTTTATTGAGGTATTTTGTTTGTATTTTATGTGTATGTTAACGTGTACACGTATTTAGGGTTATCTTGTTGACTTTTATACATTTCTTTGATTTTATATTTTAATGTTTATTTCTTGTAATACTCATCATTGGTGCTGGACATGGAATAAGTTTGTTCTTGAATGGTATAGATAAATTTTAATTTTCTTTTTACTTTGTTAAGCTTCTATTTGCTTCTTCAACCTTCTAGACCCTTCTATTTACCAACCTTTGTGTTAATTATTAGGTATATAAACTATCCTAAATTATTTTCTTCTTTTTAATTTAAGCATTTATACGCCGGATCTGCAGAATTTGTTTGTTTTTTCCTTGTTTTCAGCTGTGCAATTTTGCTAAATCTCCGTACACCTTTCAAACAAGGGTAAGATGAATAAAGTTTGCATCAACTTGTCTGGGTTTTCTCTACCTTTTTTTTTTTTTTTGCGTCCCCATATCCATTTTTCTTGTGGGTTTTTCTTTTTTGTATTTTTGCAGTGAGGGACTTAAATATTTATGATTTTTTTTTTTTGTTGATGCTAGGTTATTGTTTGTTTGATATAGATAAAAGACCCTAATATTTGATGCTAAGATCTTGTTGATGTTTGGATGCTGTTTGTTTGATTGAGAAAGAAGCCCTTAATATTTGATACCAGGATCAAACTTTTTGTCCAGTCTTGCTTCACATTCTTTTTATTTAAGTTCCATTTTTCTCTTTTGCATTTTTATCTTTTGGAATGAAGTATGTTTTGTTGATACACATATTATGATGTTGACAGATTCAATGGACGGAAGAGGAGCGTCGAGATATTGGTGTCATCATTGTTCAAGGAGGGTGAACCCCATGATGGAGGTTGAGTTAAAATGTCCCATTTGTCAACTAGGATTTATTGAAGAAATGGGATCAGGCACTACTGAGATCCCTTTAGATTCTGATTCTGATCGTGCCCTCTCACTTTGGGCACCTATCTTGTTAGGCATGATGACCAACCCTCATCGTCGTTCTAGACTTAGGCATCTCGAATTTGAAGATGATGACGATGATGATCATACACGTGAAGCCGATACACAACTTGATCCAGACCTGACATCTATAATGAATAGGCGCAGGAGGAACTCTGCCACAATTCTCCAGCTCTTGCAAGGTATTCGAGCTGGAATGTTGGCTGAGTCGGAGAACCCTAACCCTGAGCATGAAAACAGGGAGACAGGTAGAGAGAGTGAGCGTGTTATACTTATAAATCCATTCAATCAAACCATCATTGTGCAGGGTTCGGATAATAATTCCAGGAACCAACCTATTGGCTCATTGGGTGATTATTTCATTGGTCCTGGTTTAGACGTGTTGCTGCAACATTTGGCAGAGAATGATCCAAATAGGTATGGTACTCCACCAGCTCAAAAAGAGGTTGTAGAGGCATTGCCTGTGGTGACAATTGATGAGACATTGCAGTGTTCTGTCTGTTTGGAAGACTTTGAGATTGGGACTGAAGCCAAAGAGATGCCTTGTAAGCACAAGTTTCATGGTTGCTGCATCTTACCATGGCTGGAGCTTCATAGCACATGTCCAGTCTGTAGGCACCAGTTGCCCTCTGATGAATCAAAAGTTGAATCTGCTGGAACCAATGATGGAAGTGGTAACACAAATGCTCAGAGTAGTAATGGTAATGGTAATGGTAGAAGGTATGAAGATGAGGATACTAGGAATGAAAACGGTCGCCGGTTTCCAGTGTCACTTCCGTGGCCTTTGAGTGGCTTGTTTTCATCCCCAAACTCAGGTAGTAATGGAAATTCATCATCAATGACGTCTTCTGCATCAAATGCAAACTCCAATGCTCATATGCATGAGGATTAAATTTCATCATATTGAGTTTGTGCTCTATGATACATGGATTTCCTTTGGCGTTTTGCTTGTGTACATAGCGTGGTACTTGCTAAATTATAGTATTGCAAACACTGGATCCTGTCTTGCTTGCCTGTATTATATAGAGGATCATTTTACTTTTGTTAGACTAGAAGCCAACGACTCTCTTCTGTTTGTATAGAGCTTTAAATATGCGATCTTTGTACACTTTTTGGTCAACTCAACTCTCAAATCCTTTAAGCTAATGGAATGCATAATGAAAGGGTTTTATGTCAATTGTCCTCTGAACCACAAGAATCAAGAGAAAGCTCTTGGTCTCGTTTCTGATTTGTCAGCTTTTAAGCTATAGCAATGTGCTATGGTTCAGTCATTATTGATCTGTTGTTTACATGCTATACGAGTCATGGTAATGACTTCCTACTTGTCAAGTTAAATTGCTAGATCTACTAAATTTCTTCGTTGAGGTTGGATTTCAGTATCAGAATGAAGTTGGAAAAGTTTGGCTTCTTGTATGAAATTCTGTTCTTTGTTTGTGGACATTCATAACTTATATATGGGTTTTATATGTCAAGATCATAAGGACATATTGAAGGGACCTTGTTAAATGGGAGTGAATTGCAATTGTTGATATGCGAGCTGAGATTCTTAGTCCATCCCTAGAGACTAGAGTAAGTGTTTTTTGTATGCATTTCTGGGATCACTAGAGGCAACAGAGTTATTAAACTTCACTCCGATTGAAAACTGTATTGATGTTCTCAACTATTACAACCAGGACCACTTAAATGAATTAGTGGTAAGTGTATGATATCCAGTGTTGTGATAGGTTAATCCACAATTTGAAATTTACCCTTGTGTTTTGGCATGTTCAAAGAGAAAATTTTGTGAACTCTTGCACTTGTAAAATCATTGCCTTTTTAGCCAAGAATATGTTTTCAATTGGAACTCGCAAAAGCATTTGGAGTGGTCATCACAATAGCACTTTTAAGAGTATATTGTGAGTCTAAATCCATGTCAAGGTAAAAAATAAAAACACACAATTGCCTCATTCAATGCACAACATTCAGTGTATACATCTAGCACATGACTAACATTGCCAACAATTAATATATTCTGGTAATGTAACGAGATCACACAGAAGAAGATGATTGATTACTACTTGTTTAGTTCAATTCATTTACGTTATTTCTTCAATTCAGGGGGTAAAAGTCACTAGTAATCTCTCATAAATTACATTTCTATAAAACCACAACCTACTCTTCAATCACGATTTGGCAAAACAAAGGTCGCACTACTCTCTAAACCTAAAAACTAAAATCTTAAAAAACCTTGCCATCTTCGCCACTAATGGCCGCCACTCGGAAGCCTCCGTTGGGGGTTGCTCAGTCTGTTTCAGAAAACTTAGCAAGAGGTATGAACTATGCTGCCACATTACAACCCACAGCACCCACTACCAAGGAAGCCTTTGACGTATTTACATGGAGAACCACGAGTGGTATGGGAAGAAGAAGAAGTATAACAGATGATAATGAATGAAGATTTGCAATTTGCTATTTGCTGTGATTGGGAAGTTCTCATGTGGATGGCCAGAACTGGAGAATTTGAGGAAAATACTTCCAAAACAATGCGAGCTCAAGAATGAAAGCACGATAGGATATCTGAGTAATAGATATGTTCTGATCAGAGCATCAAGTATGGAGGATTATGTTCATCTGCTATCAAAGCCTATTTATTATACTGGACATAGGAGTTGTTATTACCCAATGCACACACTCAAATGGGATCTGCTATTTGATCTGGAGGAAGAAACAACGACAACTAATGCATGGATATCTTTTCCATTTTACCATCAAATTTCTTTGGTAAGGAAACAATTTTTCTCTTTGGCGGCAGCGGTAGGGAAGGCTCTGCAGGTGGATATGAAAACATGGAATAAAACAAGACCTAGTTGTCCAACGGTGAAGGTTGAAGTGATTTTGTTGGGAGAATTTCCAAAGAGTATAAATATAGGGGTGAGAAACAAGAACACCGGAGAAAACAAAGAAAAATGAATACAAATCAAATGTGATTACATGTCCAAATACTGCAAAAATTGTAAGTTACAAGGACACAATGAGAAAGAGTGCTATGTGTTACACCCAAAGATGTATCGAAAAGAAGAGGCTGATGGTGAGTAGAGAGGACAGAAAGAAAACGAAGAGAAGAATCAAGATCAAACAAAGCAAAAGGAGGCAAAGGATAAAGGTAAGGAAAATGTTCATGCATTCTAGGAACAAAAGAGTAATGGGGGGGGGGGGGGAGGGGGGTGGGAGGAAGAGATAGATACAATAACATAGAAGGATTTATTCAGAGATGGAGCCAAAAAGAAAATTAGAAGGAAGGTAAGAAAATCATCAACGAGAACAAGTTTAGTGCACTAGAAAACACTACAGAAACAGAGGATGTGCAAATTACCCAGAAGGAGGGCAATGGTGAAGAAGAGATGCAAAAGAAAACTTCAAAGAAAAGGGTGGAAGAGGTTGTTGGGAGGCAACAACAATCAAAAAGTAAGGAAATTGATAGGGTGGAAAAAACAGGGGTTTCTGCAAAAGAAAATAATGAAACAAAGTCTACATCCGGAAGAATGATTAGCAACGAGATAGTAACTCCAAAAGTGATTCAAATGCAAAAATAATGGTTGGGTTGTCAAAAAGAAATCATTATTTTTGTAGTTTATACAAGGTGTAGCTCATAGGAGAGGTTAGAAATATGGGAGGATCTCGAAGTTATGACATAAGATATGAGTTTTCCACGGGTTGTTTGTGGAGACTTTAGTGTGACACTCAATGAAATGAAGAATTGGGGAGGACTATCAGTAACTCATCACGAGACACCAGATTTTGCTCAATGTATAAGTTCTTGTAATATGACAGAGATCAAATTCACATGTAGTCTTTATACATGGTGGAATAGGAGAATAGAGGGGGAGAGTATTTTCAAAAGATTGAATAGAGTACTCAGGAATTCATGCAAGATTTCCCATCTAGTGATGTACACTATTTGATAAGGCAAGGCTCAGATCATGCTCCATTACATGTGATCTGTAAAAGTGACTAGGAAGATGTGATAGTGAATTCGTTTAGGTTCTTGAGTTTTTGGACAAATCATAAAAATTTTAAGGGTCTTATAACACAACATTGGGAAGTAAATATAGATGGAAGCATGTTCTATGCATTTCATCCGAAGATGAAAAATGTGAAAAGGATTTCATGAAGATGGAGCGGGGAGCCGTATCGAAATATTTTTATGAGAATTGCTACAATAGAGGATATTGTTAAGGTAAAGGAAACTTAGGTGGAAGTGAACCCATCAGAAGCCAACATGAAATATTTAGCAAGGGTTGAAGAAGCAATCAAGAGATACCACCAGATAGAAGAAGAGTATTGGAAACAGAAGGCGGGGATGCAATGGTTCAAAGAAGGAAATACAAAAAAAAAGTTTTTATCATTCATATCTCAAGGAAAAATTTAGATAGAACGAGGATATATAATATAGACTACTCAGAACATTGAAGATGAAGTGGTTAATGTCTTCAAGGAACAGTTAAAGGAAGGGTGCAGGATTGAGGAATAATCTATGCTCGATGTTATTCCTAAATTAATAACCAATGAGAAGAATGATGACATGACAAGGGCTCCAACAAAGAAGGAAGTCAAGGATAGTTCAAGTGGCCTAGATGGTTTCTCAGGAGCATTTTTCCAATCATGTTGAGAGATTATTGAAGAGGACATGTGGAGGATGGTGATGGACTTGTATATGGAGGTGAAATTCCTAAATATATCTCTCACACTAATGTAGTGCTTATTCCTAAAAAAGTGAAGGTAAGTAGATTCTCAGATTTAAGGCAAATTAGTCGTAGTTCCTTTGCAAATAAGATTATATCAAAAGTATAGCATAGATGGATTTCACAGATACTGCCTTTCATAATCTCAAATAACCAATCAGGATTCATGAAAGATAAGAGCATAACTGAAAATGTTTTTTTAGCCCAACTTATTATTAAATACATTAAAAAGTAAAGTCCAAATCACAATGTGGTGGTAAAATTTGATTTGACAAAGGCCTATGAAAGAGTTTCATGGATCTTTTTGACTAAAGTTATGAGAAGTTTTGGTTTTGATGAAAGTATCATTGATATGGCGTGGATACTAATTTCTAATAATTGGTACTCTATATTAGTCAATGGATAGTCTTTTTATTTCTTTGAATCATCAAGGGGGCTGAAACAGGGAGATCCACTGTCACCTACTCTCTTTATCATAGCGGGAGAATTCTTGACTAGAGGTCTCTATAAGCTGAATGAGGATTTAGGTTTCAGAGGGTTTAGAATTTCCAAATGGAGCAAAACAATTAATCGTCTATCATATGCAGATGATACAATACTATTTTTCTCTGGACATAAGTTTCCATAAGGAAAATGATGAAGGTTTTAAGGAGATATGAGTTTGTGTTAGGGCAACTTATCAATTTATCAAAAAGTTATATATACTTGCATGAAAAAGTTCCTACTGCAGTTTGTCACAGGATTAAAAGAATCACTGGAATAGCACAAGGTGCTTTCCCTTTCACTTACTTGAGATGCCCGATATTTTATGGGATTCAACAAAAGCTCATTTTGAAGAGCCATTTAAAATGGTAGCAAAAAGGGTGCTGGGATGGCGGAACATGCTATTAACATATGGTGGAAGGTATGTTCTTATTGCACATGTTTTACAATTAGTGCCTGTATATCTTATGTCGGTCATGAATCCACCAAAAGGGGTAACAGATCAAGTTCATAAGATTCTTGCAAAATTTTTTTAGGGAGAGTTAAGGGTAAGAATTGGGTTGTGTAGGAAACACCATGTTTACCGAAATCAGAGGATGGTGTGAGTTTTAGATCATTACATGATGTATTAGATGCTTTGTTTTCTAAACTGTGGTGGGTATTCACAACACCCACAAACACATTATGGAGTGAATTCATGTGGAATAAGTACTGCAAGAAATGGCATCCCATTATGGCATAAGGCAAATGGGCCCCTCATGGTTGGAGGAAAATGATCAAAGTCAAAGAAGAGGTGGAGCACAATATTTGATGAAAAATAAAGTCACGAGATGCTAGCTTCTAGTATGAAAATTGGACAAAACAAGGTGCTTTGTATTATGTGGAGGAAGCCAAAAGTGGGGAAGATGAGATAGAGGTAAAAATTTGTATTGCAAATGATCAGTGGGAAAAAATTAAGTTAATGCAATTCATTGATGAGGAGATGACTGAATGTATTATGAGTAGAATTTCTCTAGTAATAAGGTGTGGGGAACAAGATAAACCTTGGTGGATATGTAGCTTGAGAGGATCCTATTCTGTTAAATTATCCCAATTTTTAATAAGAATGAAAAAAAAGAAAAGGAAGAGAAGTTTGAGAAGATTTGGATGAAAACTTTGCCTTTCAAGATTAATTTCTTCCTTTGGAGGACTTGGAAAATAAGGATTGCCATTGATGATAACCTAAGGAGAATGAGAATCAACATTGCCTCCAGATGTTGGTGTTGTGAAACATACCAAATAGAAACAATGTCTTATTTATTTATAACAACTTCCATAGCCCAAAAGGTATGGAAGTACTTTGCTTCATATGCAGGGCTGGATATCAAAGACAACAATTATTATGCAAACCATTAAATGCTGGTGGTATGCTGAAGCACCTAACAAGCTGAACATAGTTATGAGAGCTATACCAACACTGATTATGTGGGGCTTGTGGAAAAGAAGAAATCAAATCAAACACGAAGGGCATACAAGTTTTGAAGTGTCACGACCCAGAGGTACCCCCTAGATGTAACATGGCGTATAGAACCCCGAAGGACTCTATACAAGCCACTTAGCATATCATAACATAAGCAATAAGAGTAAAAACACATTTCAAGTCTAAAATTTTCATATAAGAAAGTGGAAGTCTAGACTCTAAGTGTCACATTGCCATCTATTACACTGTCTTAATGAAAAAGGGGCATAGCCCATACAACATTGTTAAAAAAGGGAAATACATGAAATGAAACTACAATATGGGAAAAGCAGTTCTCGAACCATGAGGACTCACCAACAAGCTAGGAGAATAAGAAAGTCCAAGCTTTAGCCACTATGATGATCATCTTGAGAACTGGACCCTACACTTTGGGAAAATGTAGGAAAAGTAGGCATTAGTACAAAAATGAACGTAGGAAAAGTAGGCATTAGAACAAAAAGCACCAAGTATGATAGCATGCATAAAAACATTGAAAACATGCTAAAAGGGACATTTCATTTGAAAGTATGCAATTTACCAAGTTTAAACCTCATCATAAACATAGTGCAAAAGCATAAGTCATAAACATAGTCATAATCATCCTAAAAGCCTTTGAAAACTCATATACAAAGCTTATTGAGTAACCATAGTTCATAGTTTATATACTTGTTCTTGTTGTGAGAATAGACCTTAACCGACATGAGACCATTTGAGCTTAACATGGAATCCGGTGGCTCCCACATTGAAATGGGTTGTTCTACTTGCCTAAGGTAGAACCATACTCTTAGCTTAGGTGGATCCACTAGCTAATGATATATGGGGGTACATAGTTTATGGGATAAGGGATTGCTACTAGAAACCCGACCTCTGCTATCATGAGGGCTTCCATCCCAAAAGATTGCTCCTATAAACCCTGGCTCAACTAATGTGAGGGCTACCATCTCATATCAATATCTACTCGGTGCTAAGCATTTATTCCCATGGAGTACATATTAAGTCTTGACTTAATTCATATTTATGGAAGGATGTCTTGAAACTCAATCCAACATAATTCATAGGATATCTCTTAGATCATGCGTGAGAATAACCTTTCACAGTCCATGTCTACATATAGATTCAATAGGTGAGAAAGCCTTTCAGCCTTAGAATCATTATATTATGAGAAAAACTTTCATGTCATATCATATTCATACATAAGTGTGTATGTGAGAATATCCTTTCAACAACACAACAACTACATCATAATCATAGACACTTCACCCTCAAAGTGTTCTTAAAGCATATACATAAATCTTATAAGCATGCATAATTCTCATACTTTGCACTTTCAAGGTTCAAAGCTCATATCAAATAAACACATTTAGAATTGCTACATTAGACATGGATATCATCATAATTCAAGTAACCCAATTACTACATGCATATTTTCATAACATTCTTCTATCATCAACAAACCCACATCACAAGATCACAATTGAGAAATATGGGGTTTCATGGGTTCTTGGGGATACAACATAAAAACCATAGGAAATCATAAATACATGCATAATATAACATAATTCAATCATTAGAATCGATTTTGAAAGGAACCCATGACTTTGGAATCAGACCCTAACTTTTGGGGATTTCTATCTTTGAAATTGAGATTTTGAAGGAAGTCCATGGATGAATTCTATCCATGTTTGAAGACTACCATACCTTATCTATGAAGCCCAATTAATTTGGTGTGAAAACCTAGCTTCTTGAACCCTAGCTCAAACTTTCTTTTTCTTCTTCTTCTTCAAGTTCAAATATTTGGAGAGGATGAACTTTGGGGATTTGATTTGGGTTTTGGGAAATAATGAGGTGAATGGGTGTATTTTTAGTTAAAATGACTTATATAGCTGTATAAAACTTAGGCAAAACGACCTCACTTAATACCCCTTTAAAAAGGAATTACCCAAAATAAGCCCCTCTTTAAGTTGGGTGCCTAGGGACCACGTCCCTCTTCATGAACCGTCAAGGGCACCACCGCCCTTGAAGGTGCCCATGGTCCCTTCACCAGTAGCTATGCTACCTTGAAAAAAATCCCCATATGGTGAAGGCAACTCCACGAGCCTTCCCACAAGTCGTGGTCTTCCCCATGGGTCGTGAAATGGCTCGTGAAGGGGAGCCTTCTTAGGGAAGCTTTAGGGAGGCTACTGCCTCACCACCACGGGTGGCCCCATGGGGCCTGGTGGTCACCATGGGTCGTGAAGACCCTCGTTGCAAGGTGGGCAGTGCCTTGGCCAATTTTTGGCAGCCTTATCCCCTTGCCTTGGCCCTTGCCCATTTTCCTTGGCTCTTGCCCTTCTTCCTTGACATTAGCCCTCACGTTTAACTCTAGTTTAGCCTACCAATTTCTGGGGTGTTACAATATCTCCCCCTTGGGAAAATTCATCCTCAAATGATGATCTAGAAACCTTACGAAAGTAACGACTCAAGACTAGAAACCCATTATGCGTGCAACATTGAAATAATGTACAATTCAAAGGAGGAAACTTCAACTCCAGCTCAAACATAATCAATGCATCACAAGGAAGTAGAAATTGCATCTAACAACCCATTGTTCTTGAAACTCAACATTTCTCATATCCATAGGAGGAACTACCTTCTCTAAACTAAAAGCATGCTCAACACAATCTCATGGAGCCCTTATGCAATATGCTTTCAAAAAGCACACTAAAGCATGTTCAACAATTCATCTCATGAAGCATATAGGAAACTCTTACTCTATGCACAACAACATAAGGAAAAAAATTAATCATAAAAACTCATTTTCTTACTACACATAACTTTCTCAAGAACATGCATAATTTAGGGAAATCATGGAAAAACTCATATAACACACATGACTCCTAATACAAGTAAAACTCAAGAGGAACTAGTTACCTCAAGCTAGGGTAGGAGTATGTAGAAGGAAAAAGATGAGGATAGTGGGACTTCATATCCGCTTCAGCCTCCTAAGTAGCACTCTCAACTAGATGGTTCCTCTACAAAACCTTCACGAAAGTTATTTCCTTGTTTCTCAACCTCTTAACTTGCCGGTCTAGAATCTCTACTGGAACTTCCTCATATCAAAGAATCTTATCAACCCCCAAACCTTCTAAGGGTATAATGCATGCCGGATCTCCAATACACTTCTTGAGCATAGAAACATGAAACACCGGATGCACCGAAGCCAACTCATTTGGCAAATCTAACTTATTGGCAACTTTATCAATACGCCTCATAATTTGGTATGGGACTACATACCGGGGAATAAGATTCCCCTTCTTGCCAAATCTCATCACACCCTTCATGGGTGAGATTTTCAAATAGACCCAATCGTTAACCTCAAATTCTAGATCCCTCCTCCTCACATCGGCATAAGACTTTTGCCGGCTTTGAGCCGTTCTCAATCTATCTTTAATGAGTCAGACTTTCTCAATGGCCTCTAGAACCAATTCAGGACCTATCAAAGCCATTTCCCCACCTCGAACCAACCTATAGGAGATCTACACCTCCTACCATACAAGGCCTCAAATGGGGCCATACCAATGCTTGAGTGATAGCTATTGTTGTAGGCAAACTCTACCAATGGCAAATGGTCATCCCAATTACCCTTAAAGTCAATCACACAAGCCCTTAACATATCTTTCAAAGTTTGAATGGTGCACTCCTCTTGCCCATCGGTTTGGGGATGAAAAGCCGAACTAAGCTTAACCTTGGTACCAAGGCCCTTATGAAAAGACCTCCAAAAGTGAGAAGTGAATTGAGGGCCACTATCGGAAATAATGGATAAAGGCACTTCATGCAACTTCACCTTTTTTATTTTAGGTACAACTTGGCATAGTCCTCCACCAAATAGGAAACCTTGACGGGAATGAAGTGAGCCGATTTGGTCATCCAATCTACAATAACCCATATAGAATCATTTTGTCTCTGAGTGCGAGGTAAACCCACAGTAAAATTCATATTTATCCCTTCCCACTTCCAAGTGGGGATACCTATATCTTGTGATAAGCCCCCGGGCTTTCCTACTCCACCTTAACTTGTTGATTATTAGGACACTTAGCCACAAACTCCGCAATATATTTCTTTATCCCATTCCACCAATAGACCTCCCGCAAGTCACGGTACAACTTGGTGGCTCCTTGGTGAATAGAGTACCAAGAACGATGAGCTTCTGACAAGGTTAGCTCTCTCAAGTCATTAACATTAGGAACACATATATGGCCTTGGTATTTAAGTACACCATCTTCCCATTGGGAGAAAGCCTCTCAACGGATTTTTTAAGTACCGCCTCTTTCAATTCAACCAAAATAGGATCAAGACCTTGCTTAGATTTCACATCTGCCACAAAAGACAAGTTGTACCCATTATGAACCATGACACCACATTTGGTGGAATCCACTTATTGAACACCTAGCCGAGCCAACCTATGAACATCCCAAACCAACTATTTCTTATCTTCCTCAACATGGGCCACACTACCATGGACAACCTATTTAGAGCATCCGCTACCACATTAGCCTTGCCGGGATGATAAAGAATACTCATATTATAATCCTTCGACAATTCAGGCCACTTTCTTTGGTGAAAATTTAAATATTTTTGACTAAACACATATTGTAAGCTCTTGTGATCAGTAATCACATCAACATGCACCCCATATAGATAATGCCTCCACATATTTAAGGCAAAAACAATTGCCGCTAATTCAAGGTCTTGGGTAGGATAATTCTTCTCATGGACTTTAAGTTGCCTTGAAGCATAAGCAATCACCTCACCATTTTGCATAAGTACACATCCCAACCCAACTCTAGAGGCATTACAATACACCACAAAACCATTTGTACCTTCTAGTAAAGTTAACACCGGGGTGGAAGTAAGTCTATCCTTCAACTCTTTAAAACTCTTCTTACAAGCTTCCGACCAAATGAACTTAGCCTTTTTTTAAGTCAAAGCCGTCATCGGAGAGGCAATGAAAGAAAAAACCTCCACAAATAAGTCAAAGCCGTCATCGGAGAGGCAATGAAAGAAAAAACCTCCACAAATCTTCTATAATAACCGACCAAAGCTTTTAATGTCTGAAGGAGTTAGAGGTCTTGGCGAACTCTTGACCACTTATGTCTTCTTAGGATCCACCTCAATACCCTACTAGACACAATATGACCAAGGAAGGCTACAGACCTTAACAAAAGATCACACTTGCTAAATTTTGGTAAAATTTGATGGTACTTAAGAACTTGCAATACATTTCTCAAATGATCAACATGCTCATTCTCACTCCTTGAATAGATCAAAATGTCATCGATGAACACAAGCACAAACATGTCAAGTTATTGTCTAAACACTTTATTCATCAAGTCCATTAACGCCGCCGGAGCATTAGTCAACCTAAACGACATAACCAAGAACTTATAATGACCATACCGGGTACTAAAAGGCGTCTTTGGGATATCTTCACCTCTCACCCTTAATTGGTGATAACCCGATTAAGGTTAATTTTCAAGAAGTAACTTGCCCCTTGTAGTTGATCAAACAAATCATCTATCCTTGGAAGAGGATACTTGATCTTAATGGTCACTTTGTTCAATTGACGATAATCGATCCACATACGAAGGGACCCATCTTTCTTTCTAACTAACAATACGGGAGAACCCCATAGTGAGATACTTGGGCGGATGAAGCCCTTATCTAACAAGTCATTTAACTATTCTTTCAACTCTTTAAACTTAGTCGGGGCCATTCTATAAGGAGGAATTAAGATAGGTTGTATATTCTGGAGAAGGTCAATACTGAAGTCTATCTCTCGCTCGGGAGGAATATTGGGTAGATCATCTGGGAATACTTCTGGAAACTCATTTACGATGGGGACTGACTCAAGAGTAGGGGTCTCAGAATTTACATCCCTCACCCTAAAAAGATGGTAAATGCAACCCTTGGAGATCATCTTTCTAGCCTTCAAACATGAGACAAACTGACCCTTAGGCATAGAATTTCCCACCTTCCACTCAAGGACAGGCTCACTAGGGAACTGAAACTTAACTACCTGAGTTCTATAATCAATCGACGTATAACAGGAGTGCAACCAATCCATACCAATTATGACATCGAAATCTAATATGTCCAGCTCTAACAAATCGACAAGAGTAACTTTATGGGATAGGGAAATGGGGTATCTTTTATAAACCCTCTTAGCCACCACAGAATTACCAACATGAGTAGAGACCAAAAAATGGTTCTAACAACACAACGGGAAGCACATCAAATCTCATTACCACACATGGCATCACAAAAGATAAAGTAGCACTGGGGTCTAAAAAAGCATACACATCTATATGGAAAACATTTAACATACTGGTGACCATGTACGGAGAACTCTCTTGTTCACCTTGGTTTTGGAGAGCATAGAAGCGGTTTCTCTTGGGAGCATTGGAGTTTGAACCACCAGGAGGAGCTTGCTTGCTCTCTCTCCCTTAGCCATAAGAATTGGACAATCTATCATATTGTGACCACTCTTTCCACAACTACAACAACCATTCGTGCCAACTAGGCACTTACCATCATGCTTTCTTCCACACTTCGCACAAGTAGATCTAGCGACGTAAGAACCACTACCATTACCTCTTTGAGGTTTAAAGTTGGAAACCCTATCTTTGTTGACCCTTGGAGCACTAGAGGAACCTTAGTTGGAAAATCTTTGTTTAAACCTTGGTCGACCTTTTCCATCGGACCTAGTATTGGAGAAGTTCCTATCACTGGTCCTAGCTTTTTTCACCTCCCTATTCTTTTCCTTGAGTTTTGATTCCTCAATTTGTTGGGCGTAAACCATAAGATGTGAGATATCCATATCATGATGGAGAATTGTAGTACGACTTTCTTTTTCTACCATGTCAGACACGCCCGTCAAAAACCTACTCATCTTAGCCCTCGAATCTTCCACCATAGTTGGAGCATACTTGGACAATTGAGTAAATTTTAGGGCTTACACCTTAACACTCATACTTCCTTGCCAAAGGTTAATGACCTCTTCCACTTTAGCTTCCTTCAACTCTCGGGGAAAGAACCTATCAAGTAACACTGATTTAAATAATTCTCATATGGGACCTGCTCCTACCGGCCTCTCCCCCTTCCATTGATCATAGCAAACTTGAGCAACGTCTTTCAATTGGTAAGAGGCTAACTATGCCTTCTCTTTTGGATTTACCCCCATAATAGCAAGTACCTTATAGACCTCGTCGATAAACCTTTGAGGATCCTCTTCCACTTTGGAGCCATGAAATTCGGGGGGGGGGGGGGGGTCATTCTTGCAAAAATACCTCTTGAAGCCACTGAATTCAAATTAGGATTCATAGGAGCTACAACATCTCTATTGGCTTGAGCCGCCAAAGCTTGGGCTAACATTTTAAAAGCTGACCTAACCTCCTCATTTGTCATATTCTCGGCTAAAGGATAAACCAGAGCTTGAGGAAGAGATCCTTGATTCACATTGTCCCCCTCAATTCCACTAGTGAAGGCTCCTTAAGTGTTCATGTCCTGTAGACCACCGAGTAAGGATTAGGAGAGAGATCTTATAGAGTTAAACTCTTGGCACGACTTAAGAGTAATGAAAGAAGTGAAGTTTCCTAATCATCTTATAGCTTCTTGCGTGCTTCACACTCATGAACAAGACTCTACCAGAAATGTCCTATGAGACATAATCGTAGAATCATTCTAAACCTTGTGCTCTGATACTAAGTTTGTTACAACCTAGAGGTACCCCCAAGATGTAACATGGCACATAGAACCCTGAAAGACTTGATACAAGCCACTTAGCATATCATAACATAATCAATAGAACAATAAGAGTAAAAACACATTTCAAGTATAAAATTTTCATATAAGAAAAGAGGAAGTCTAGACTCTAAGTCTCAACATAGCCATCTATTACGATGTCTTGAATGAAAAAGGGGCATAGCCTATACAACATTGTTTAAAAAGGGAAATACATGAAACGAAACTACAAGATGGGAAAATCCATCCTTGAACCATGATACTCACCAATAATCTAGGAAAATAAGCAAGTCCAAGCTTTAGCCACTATGATGATTACCTTGAGAAGTGGGCCCTACACTTGGGGAAAATGTAGGAAAACTAGGCGTTAGTACAAAAAAACACTAAGTATGATAGATATGAATAAAAACATTGAAAACATGCTAAAAGGGACATTTTATTTTAAAGTATGCAATTTACCAGGCTTAAACCTCATCATAAACATAGTGGAAAAGCATAAGTCATAAACATAGTCACGATAATCATAGTCATAATCATCATAAAAGCTTTTGAGAACTCATATACAAAGCTTATTGATTAACCATAGTTCATAATTCATATACTTGTTCTTGTTGTGGGAATAAGCCTTAACCGACATGGACCATGTGAGCTTAACATTGAATTCAATGACTCCCATACCAAAAGGGGTTGTTCTACTTTCCTAAGGTAGAACCATACTCTTAGCTTAGGTGGATCCGCTATCTAATAACCTATGGGGACACATAGTTTATGGGCTAAGTGGATTGATACTAGAAACCCGGTCTCTACTATCGTGAGGGTTTCCATCCCAAGAGATTGCTCCTAGAGACCCGGGCTCAACTAACATGAGGGCTCCCATCTCATATCAATATCCACTTGGTTCTAAGAATTTATCCCCACGGAGTACCTATTAAGTCTTGACTTAATTCATATTTATGGAAGCATATGTTGACACTCAATCCAAAATAATTCATAGGATAGCTCTTAAATCATGTGTGAGAATAATCTTTCACCGTCCATGTATAAATATAGATTCAATGGGTTAGAAAGCCTTTAAACCTTAGAATAAACCTTTCACATCATATCACATTCATGCATAAGTGTGTATGTGATACTATCCTTTCAACAACACAAAAACTACACCATAATTATAGACACTTCACCTTTAGAGTGTTTTTAAAGCATATACATTAATCTCATACTTTGCCCTTTCAAGGTTCAAATCTCATATCAAATCAACACATCTAGAATTGCTACATTAGACATGGATATCATCCTAATTCAAGTAACCCAATTACTACATGCATAATTTCATAAGATTCTTCCAACATCAACAAGCCCACATCACAAGATCACAACTGAGAAATATGGGGATTTCATGGGTTCTTGGGGATACAACATAAAAACCATAGGAAATAATCAATTCATGCGTAATATAACATAATTCAATCATTATAATCGATTTTGAAAGCAACCCATGATTTTGGAATCAAACCCTAACTTTTGGAGCTTTCAATCTTTAAAATTGAGATTTTGAAGGCATTCCATGGATGATATCTATTCATGGATGAAGACTACCATACTTTAACAATGAAGCCCAATGAATTTGGTGTGAAAACCTAGCTTCTTGATCCCTAGCTCTAACTTCTTTTCCTCCTTCTCCTTCTCCTTCTTCTTTTACTTCTCCTTTTTTTCCTCCTCCTCCTCTTCCTCCTGCTCCTTCTGCTTCTCATTCTCCTTCTCCTTCTCATTCTTATTCTCCTTCTCCTTCTCCTCCCCCTTCCTTCTCCTTCTCCTTCTCCTCCTCCTCTTTATTTTCTTCCTCTTCCTCCTCCTGCTCCTTCATCTCTTTCTCCTCCTCCTCCCCCTCCTTCTCCTTCTCCTCCTCATTCTTCAATTTCTCCTCCTCCTCCTATTTCTTGTGCTCTTGCTCTTGCTCGTGCTCGTGCTCCTTCTCCTTTTTCTTCTCCTTCTCCTTCTCCTTCTTCTACTTTTTATCCTTCTTATCCTTCTTATCCTTCTCCTTCTCCTTCTCCTTCTACTCCTCCTCCTTCTCCCCCTCCTACTCTTTCTCCTTCTTCTTATTCTTCTCCTTCTTGTACTCCTCCTCCTCCTCCTCCTCCTACTCCTTCTTCTTCTCCTCCTCCTCCTCCTCTTCTTCCTACTCATCCTCCTCCTCCTTCTCCTCCTCCTCCTCCTCCTCCTCCTCCTTCTCTTTCTCCTCCTCCTTCTCTTTCTCCTCCTCCACCTCTTTCTTCTCCTCCTCCTCCTCCTCTTCTTATCCTTCTCCTCCTCCTCCGACTCCTCGTTCCCCTTCTCCTTCTCCTTTTTCTTCTGCTGCTTCTTCTTATTCTTCTTATTCTTCTTCTCCTTCTCTTTCTCCTCCACCTCCTTCTCCTCCTCCTCCTCCTCCTCCTTTTGCTTCTCCTTCTCTTTCTTATCCTCCTCATCCTCCTCTTCCTCCTGCTCCTGCTCCTTCTCCTTCTTCTCCTCCTCCTGCTCCTTCTCCTTCTCCTTCTTTTTATCCTTCTTCTTCTCTTCTCTCTACTCCTCCTTCTCCTTCTTCTTCTCCTTCTCCTTCTCCTCCTCTTCCACCTCCTCCTATTCCTCCTACTCTTGCTCTTTCTCCTTCTCCTTTTAACTCTACTTCTCCTTCTCCTTCTCCTTCTCTTTCTCCTTCTTCTCCTCTTCCTTCTTCTACCTCTCCTTCTCCTTCTCCTTCTTCTCCTTCTCCTTCTTCCTCTTCCTTCTCCTCCTCCTTCTACTTCTTCTTTTTCTTTTTTTTCTTCTTCTCCTTCTCCTTCTCCTTATCCTTCTCCTCTTTCATCTCCTTCTTCTTCTCCTTCTCCTTCTTCTCCTCCTGCTCTTGCTGTTTCTCCTTCTCCTTCTCCTTCTCCTCCTCCTCCTTCTTATCCTTCTCCTTCTCCTTCTCCTTCTCCTTCTTCTCCTTCTTCTCATCCTCCTCCTTCCTTCTTATTCTTCTCCTCCTCCTCCTCCTCCTCCTTTTTCTTCTCCTTCTTCTTCTTCTTCTCCTCTCCTCTTCCTCCTCATTCTTCTTCTCCTTCTCCTTCTCCTTCTCCTTCTCCTCCTCCTTCTTCTCATCCTCCTCCTTTTTATTCTTCTCCTTCTTCTTCTTCTCCTTCTCCTCCTCCTTCTTCTCCTCTTTCTCCTCCTTCTTCTCCTCTTTCTCCTCCTTCTTCTTCTCCTTCTTATTCTCCTTCTCCTTCTTCTTCTTCTTCTTCTTCTTCATCTTCTTCTTCTTCTTCTTCTTCTTCTTCTTCTTCTTCTTCTTCTTCTTCTTCTTCTTCTTCTTCTTCTTCTTCTTCTTCTTCTTCTTCTTCTCCTCCTCCTCTTCCTTCTCTTCCTCCTTCTCTTCCTCCTTCTCCTTCTTCTTCTTCTTCTTCTTCTGGTTCTCCTCCTCCTCTTCCTCCTTCTCTTTCTCCTTCTTCTTCTCCTCCTCCTCCTCCTTCTTTTTGTCCTCATCCTCATCCTTCTCCTCCTCCTTCTGCTTCTCCTTCCCTCTTCCTCCTTCTCCTTCTCCTTCTCCTTTTCCTCCTTCTCCTCCTCCTTCTCATTCTTCTTATCCTTCTCCTTCTTCTCCTCTTCCTCCTCCTCTTCTTCATCCTGCTCCTACTCCTTCTTCTTCTCCTTCTCCTTCTCCTTCTTCTTCTCCTTCTCCTCCTCCTTCTCCTCCTTCTTCTTCTCCTCTTCTCCTTCTCCTTCTCTTCCTCCTGCTCCTGCTCATTCTCCTTCTCCTTCTCATTCTCTTTCTCCTCATCCTCCTCTTTCTCCTCCTGCTACTCCTCGTTCTCCTCCTCCTCTTTCTCCTTCTCCTTCTCCTTCTCCTTCTCCTGCTCCTTCTCCTCCTCCTCCTCCTCCTTCTCCTTCTCCTCCTTCTCCTCCTCCTTCTCTTTCACCTACTCTTCCTCCTCCTCTTTCTCCGTCTCCTTCTCCTTCTTCAACTTCAACTTCAAGATCTTCTTCAAGTTCTAAAGAGAGAATATTTGGAGAGGATGAACTTTGGAGATTTCATTTGGTGTTGGGAAATAATGAGGTAAATGGGTGTATTTTGAGTTAAAATGACTTATATAGGTGTATAAAACTTAGGCAAAACGACCTCACTTAATATCCTCTTAAAAATGAATTACCCAAAATAATCCCCACTTTAAGTGGGGTGCCCAGGTACCATGTCCCTCTTCACGAACCGTTAGGGGCACCATTTCCTTTGAAGGTGCCCGTTGTCTCTTTACCAATAGCTATTCTACCTTGAAAAAGCCTCCACATGGTGAAGGCAACCCCACAAGCCTTCCCATAGGCGGTGTTGTTCGCCATGAGATGTGAAGTTGCTCGTGAAGGGGAGCCTTTTTGGGGCAGCTTGAGAGAGGCTACTACCTCACCACTAGAGGTGGCACCACAGGGTGTGGTTCCCACAACGGGCCATGAAGAACCTCATGGCAGTGTGGGCAGTGCCTTGGCCAATTTTGGGTAGCCTTGGCCCCTTGCGTTGGCCCTTGCCTATTTTTCTTGGTTGTTGCCCTTCGTTCTTGACGTTAGCCCTCACGTCTAGCTCTATTTTAGCCTACTAATTCCAAGGTGTTACATGAAGGGATAGTGCATCAAGTGGAGAAGAACCTGCAACTAATGGTGAGGATGAAAAGTCTATATATCAAAGTAACATTAAGATCTTGGCAAGACATGGTGAAAATATTAGCTGCACATAAACCTAGAATTTATCATCATATTGGCCAATGACAACACTAGATGAAAGACTACTAAAATGCAACACTGATGGTACAAGTTGAGGTAACCCAGGAGAAAGTGCATATGAATTCCGTTTCAGAGATAGTATTGGAGACCTAATTCATGTGCAAGCTGAAAGAATTAGTTTTGCTCCAAATATCGAAGCAAAAGCGAGAGCTATTTAAGCAGCTTTACAATTTAGCAAAGTATAAGGGTGGCAGAATATGTAGATAGAAACAGACTCCTTGACAATAAAGAACATCATTCAAGGGATCTAGAGAATTTCATGGGAGATAGCGGAGATGATGGATGCTATAATAAGAGAGGTGCAACAAGAACATGTTAGAATTAAGCATATTTTTAGAGAAGGTAGCTAAATGACAAAATTATTTAGCAAATCTAGATATTAATTAAGAATGTTTGCACACTCTCAGATCATTCATAGATCTACCAAAAATAGGTAAGGATCCTGATCGGCTAGAGTTACAGTAGTTGAATAGTGAAGAGGCAAGCCAAGAAGGTGATGAAGAGGGGCACTTGGAGCATCGTTGACCTGGCCGATGATGCTCGACTAATTCTGTTGATCAATCCAAAATATTAAAATCTGGAAGAGTAAAAATGCAAACTTTTAGAAGATGAAAAATGTATTCTAAATTCCAAAAATTTTAAGCGAATGTTCTAGGTGTTTTAGAGTTCTAACTTTGCGTTTTTGATCCCAAACACTGTTTTTGGAAGTTTTTGAGTAGAATTTTAAGTTGGGTTTTGATTTTAAGTTAATTAAAGCATTGTAAAGACTCAAATCTTATTACCAGTTGATGGAGAACATATTTGATAATATTTTCCTGCTTTTTATAATCTGTGGCTAAAACCCCCATTCTTGGGGGGTGTGATTATGTGATTAATTGTCTCAATTAGCTTATGGGTGTAAGTAATTACTGATTTAATAGTGGTTTTGAAGTGGATTCGATTGATAACCGAGTCCTAATTCATGTATTGTAGTTGCAAATGCTTTTCTAGTCTAGTATTTTATGCTTGCTTGAGAAAGAGGTCTTACAATTAAGGTTATCAATTGATGATTGTAGTGGTTGGGTTGTTGTGGATTCAGCTTGAGATAGTGAGTCTAAGATCGATCCTACCAATCTAGCTCGAGAGAGTAGATTAATCGAGGTTTTAGGCTACTCATAATTGTTATGCTTGTCGAGGTTCTAGAGAACTCGCTTGAATCATGATAGTTCATCTAGAGATGGCTATTACATTTAAAGTCTAGCTTACCCACTAAGATTCAATAGTTTTCAGTAAATAGTAATCACCCATATAATGAAATTGACAATTAATCGATCACATCCCCAAGGATCCCTCTCTACTTGAATACTCCCCTATTTTTGTAGTTGTTAATTGACAAATCTAATCCCCTATTTGACACTAGTTTTCAATCCCTGCAACTTACTTTAATTGTTTTGATAAATTCTATTCCTACAACTGATTAGAACATATCTTTCACTTCGTAATTAAATTCTCTATTGTATCACTCCTTGTGGGATTGACCCTAACTCTTTGTTGGGTTTATACTAGATTTCGATTGCCTACACTTAAAATTGGATGGAGTGTAGTTGAGCGTTATAAAAAAATGGCGTTGTAGCCGGGAAGTGGTGTTCAGAATTCTTTTAGGGAAGTTAGTTGTGATCTAATTTTATTTGTAGTTACATCGAGTTACTTTGTTTTGTGTTTGTCGTTGGTTGTTCTTGAAACGGTGATGAGATGAGCGTGAACGGGAGCAACGCTAGCCAACTTGGACATCATGATAGCATCGCTAACTTGAACGATATCAATTAAGCTCAATTAGGTGGTGTAGGTGCTATTTGTTTACCTACGGTCTTGGGAAATGTGGTATTCCATGTGACTAGCACGATGTTGCAACTATTGCAAATGAAAGGTTTATTCGGAGGGCTGGCTCATCAGGATCCCCGTGAATATAATTTTGTAGATGTGTGTGGTCCATTTTTGTTGAAGAACACCTCACAGGAGTCAGTCTGGCTTCGATTGTTTCCTTTTTCATTGATGGGGGAAGCGACAAAGTGGTTAGCTGACCTTCCAAAGGACTTGATTACGTCTTGGGATGAGCTTACCGAGGCACTCTACATAAGATTTTTCCTTCCTTCATAGATGATGGCATTGATAGACAATATTCAGGGCTTCAAATGATTGGATGGAGAACCAGTCCACGAGACATGATTGAGGTTTCAGAAGCTGTTACTTCAATGCCCAACTCACAGACTCCCTAACAACGTGTTGTTACAACGTTACTACCAGAGTCTAGATTCAGGTAACAATGGTGTGGTTGACCAACTTGTCCAAGGAGGAATTATGCAACAACCTTTTGAAATAGTGTAGACTCTTCTTGATGGGATGATGAAGATAAATCGTGCTTCGTACACTAGGGAAGATCATGCGTCTCGTTTGACCTTCAGGTTGACAAAGGAACAAATAGAAAAGGACCAAGAGCAGGATGAAAACATGGCTAAAATGATGACCCAAATGGATCTTTTGTCAAAACATGTCATGGGTAGTAGTTCTAAGACTGTGAACGCAGCTAGAGTTAGCAGAGTAAATCCCGATGATGCACACTTTGATGCTTTGTACAATGAAGGACTACACTTTGTAGCAAATCAAGGAGGAGGTTATCGTCAAAATTATCCAAAGCTAGGTAGGAACCAACAATAGAATAGAGAGCGTGATGAAGGTTGAAAGGACGGTGATAGGGAGTGGCGTGACCGTGGTACAAACTTAAGAGAGAGAGATGGTGGCAAAGAGAGATATGTACCTCCCCATGAGCGTCAAAAACCAAAAGAGCAAAGGGCTGACCCAAAAAGTTTCTACATTGAAGTCTCAACTCTGAACAAGATGGTTACTTCTCACTCGGTGTCCATTAAATAGATAGAAACACAAATGGGTAAAATCTTGACTCATTTGAACCCAAGGCCAAAAGGAGAATTATTGAGTGATACCATGGCAAACCCAAAGAATGAAGCGTGAAAGTGTATACTCATTGTGCCACAACTTTAAATAAGATGCTTTTTGGGAGGCAACCCAGTTCTTAGCTTTTATTATTGCTATTTAAATAATGAGTGTTAGATGTGCAGGTAGAAAATTTGAAGTTTTGGGTAGAGGAGCAAGTAGGCAAGCCCAGGTACCAGTCGGTGACTCATGGAATAGGTTGGTGACTCGCCGAACAGGTTGGCGACTCGCCGAACAGGTTGGTGAGCCCGATTTGGATCGCTATGTAGACCAACTAATTAGCTGGAGGTTCTGTAAAACTCATGGGACAAAAGAGTCATTCAACGCGTCATCGAATGGTCGGCGACATAAGTGGGTGTCGCCGAATGGCGCGCGAACTAAAGGGTCAAAAGGCCTAAATCATTTTTAAAATTCAAAAACTCCCTTCATTTCCTATTTTCTTACTTTTGCAATTTCACAACCATAGTTTAGCTTTCTATTCTCGTTATTGTGAGTGGTATCAACTGCTCGGGGGATGTTTCATGCACTTTTTCTTGTCGATTCTCTAGCCTAGCACTTGTTTATCAACTCTTGAGGTTGGTTATCAGAACCTCACCTTTAATTTTTTTTTTTGTAGTTTCAAATGCATGAAAGTATCCCTGTTGAATTGTTTGTGTAATATTAATGGTTTGATTGATTGTTGTTTTGTTCGTGCCTTGTCGTACTCTATTTATGCGTATTTTAGCCTTTAACTGTCGAATCCATGTGTTGAATGAGTGGAAATGCGGACGTGTGCTAATTGTGTGTTGGGTCTAGTGTGGGAGAATTTTGAGTAACCCCAATTGCACCAATCAATGGATTTTGCCCAATGATAGAGTGGACGATGTCATTCTTTGTGGCAAAAGACGTCAATTGGTCAATTTTGGACAAATCAGGGGAAGTCGATTGACTTTGCTTTGGATGCCTTCACTGTGAGAGTGGGGGCTTGTGAGGAAGGGGAAAGAGTGTTTGAGGATGTTTGTTGGGTTGATATGTGATATGGAAAAGCTGAAATCCACAGATCTTTCGATGTTATTCGACTCAGTGGACCTTCCTGAGCTTTCAAGCATAGATTTTCCAGCTAGTTCTAAGATCCCTCCAGCTACTATAACCGGATATTTTGCTAGGGGTGATGAGGATACAGAGTTAGAAGCTCCCGAGACTGAAGAGGAGGAGTTTGGTGTTCGAGACACAGCTGCATATGATGACTTAGAGGACCTCGAGCTAGCAATGGTGCTAACAGATGTGAAGGCATCTCTGAGGTATACATCGATGATGGGCTCCAGTGGAGTAGATGATGGAGTAGAGCCGGGCATTGATGCCCAGACTGAGAGAGTCACTGATATGCAAAGTTCACCGTTGGCTTGGCCTAACAGGGGATTTTGACTCTTCTCAGTTTTGTTTTTAGACTTTTTATTTAGTTTGCATTTGAGGACAATTGCTTGTTTTGTTTGGCGGGGTGAGGTATATGCATATCTACCTCTTTTCGATTGTTTTTATAGATATTATTGTTGTTTTTGTGTTGTATATGAAGTCTTGTGTGAATGCTGGATTTTGTTGGTATATATTGGTTTTTTATCCATTGGTTTTAAATGTTAATGTTGGTTTTGACCTGAATTAAATTTTTTGTCACCTCTTGATATTTGTGAATGTGGTTGTTCTCTTGCAAATTTGAGTGTCAGTTGAGATCAATACCGATGACTTAAATAGTGCTCTTGATTGAACGATATGTGTGTATGGCTCCAATGAGGCAAATTGAGTTGCATAAGTCATATGTGAATTCTTAGCATCGCATTGTGACTAGCCGGTTGTTGAGTGACCCGTTGTGATGATCGTTGCATGCAAGCTAAAAATTGTAGAGTCTTGTTTGTATATTGTGTTGAATGCCGTGTGTGGTGAGATTACATGAAAATATGTGCTTGGTAATACCTAGAACTTGCCCCGTTTGTTCAATTGACTAATGTAGGCAAACAATAGAGATGATCTTAGGCCCAATTTGTGAAGAGAACCAAAATTATTATTATACCTCTTTGTGACCACTTTGTGAGAGTGTGAACCTAGCTTTGCACCATTTGAGCCTACCCTTTTCTTTGGATGAAACATGAACAACTTTGACCTCTTTGTCCCATCACCTATAACTTGTATGAAGCATTGGTTCATTTGGATAGCCAACTTTGGCCAAAAGCCTAAGTTGGGGGTGTGGTGAAAAAGGAGAAAAGTCAAGAATTTGTAAAAATTGACCCTTGAAGGATCATGTTGAAAAAGATGGAACCCCTCCATGTAAAAAAAAAAAAAAAAAGAAAGAAAAGAGAAGAGTGAAAGAAGAAAAAGATTGAAAAGGAAAAAACTTGTTGAAATAAAGTTGTACAATGAAAAAAAAGGGATATCTACTGAGTCATGCTTAAAAGAACATAGGGTGGATTGTGAAAATCCTAAAGTCTGAAAGAGAAGGTGTAGAAGTGAAATGTGGCCATGCTTTGTGAAGGTAGAAGTCACTAAGCCAAAATGATCATACCTTTACCTTCTACCCCGCTACAAGCCTTTGAAGACCTTTGTGATCTTGAGTGAGCTGAAAGTCATATTTGTTTGAAAATATGGGCAAAGCTATGGTTAAATTCATGCATATATTTCTCTTTGAGAGTGTGAGAGTTGCCTTTGATTCCGAAATTCTGGAAATTTGATGAGTTTTGTGTGAGCATGGAATCATTCTTGGTGTGAGGGAATTTGAATGTTTTTATTGAGATTGAACTTGCATTTGAAGTAAGCATTGTGAGCTTGAGTTCTATTTGATGATGACTAGTTACAGTTTGAAACTTAAAGTGCACAATTGAACATTGCATGGGTAGTTTGAACCTCTTGTGTACATTCATGTTAAGTCTTGATTAGCACTATTTGTATACATGTTAAACCGATTAATCTTGTGCTCTACTGGAGGACAAGTAAAAGTTTAAATTGGGGTGCATGTCATGACCCGAGAGCACCCCCTAGTCGTAACATGGTGTATTCGATCCCGAAGGGGTCTAATGCAAGCCTCTTAGCATTCATAACATTCGATACATAGAAATAGTGCAGAATTTAAAAATTTTCTTTAATAAATCCAACATCAAAAGACATTTCATAAAGTAGCGGAAATACTAAGTCTCACATGGCCATCTTAGACAAACTTTAACAAGATAGGGTCACGACCCTTTACAATCGCATCTTAACAATAGTCTCAAAATAAGAAAGAACTAGAAACAATAGAAGTCTTTGTCCTCGACATATGAGGGCATACCAAAAGACGTCTTGAGAGAATTCTAATCCCAAGCTTCACTAGAGAATGCAATCACTTGCCGGAACCTACACTTGTAGTAAAAATAAGAAAATATGGGTTAGCAAACAAAAATGTACTAAGTATGATGACCATGCAAAAACATGCTTTAAAAGGGACATTTTGGTTGGAAGTCATGCTTTATGCCATTTTAGTAAAACTTCATGAACATTTATAAAAGAGGCATAATATAAGTCACAACCAACATACAAGTCACCTTACCACATTTGAACAAAATCACATACAACCCTTTACCTTCATCTTGAGCTTCCACCTTAAGTAATCCTCAAACTATGCCTTGTGCAATGTTTGGGTAGCGTCCCATACCACCACCCACACTAAGACACCACCTTAAGATCACCAAAAGTTAACTTACCATTCATCATGCTTCACATTACAAGTATTCATGTTCAACTAGTACCAACATACAACACATAAGCGTATTCGTCAAGTAGGCCATTTCATCATCTTAGGATCTCTATCTAAAGTTACACTAAGACACACCTAAGTAAGATATGGAGTGGCCGCCCATACAACCTCTTCATACACACCTAGGCATTCCTCAAGGCTATAATAGACAAGAACCTTTACATTTTGACATAACATGCGAAGTAACTCATTTCATCAATATAAGCTACTCATTCATCATTTCATTTCGACAATAAGTTGACATTCTTCAATTACATGATTTAGAGGAGTTTCATACATTTAGTCCTTCGGACTTAGAGAACTCACTATAGCACCTTCAAAGCCTGCTCGTGCAATGTATAGATAGCATCCCTTACTACTACCTACACTTTGTAGTACCTATCAAGTAACTAGAGAGCATATCTCACATGATAGGAATAAACGTTTAACTGACATAGACCATGCAAGCTAGACATGGAGTTCGATGTACTATCCCACATCGTAAGGGTTTATCTCCTTGCTGAAAGAAGACCGGTTCATCTAGTTTAGGTGGATCCATTAGCTAGGACCTATGTGGGCACATAGTTATAGGATATGAAAGATGTTCATTGAGATCCTACCTAACGTTGGGAGGGCCTCCATCTAACCATATCCGCTCTGTGCTTAGCCTACATTCCCATAGAGTAGTTTCATTGCATTAGTGTACTAGGTAGGGCCACCAACATTAGGCCTACCGTCCCAAAGTACTTTCCCAAGAAAGGGCCACCACCAATAGGTCTACCATTTCAAGGTACTTTAAGGATATCTCTTGACTTCCCTAGAGAGAGCTACGACCTTTAGGTCTACCATCTCTTAGTCCATCATTTCACACAAGAAGGAGGCCACCATCATTAGGTCTACCGCTTCAAGGTTTAACACACACAAGAAAAGGACACAAGCATTTGGTCTACCAACCCAAGGTGTTACTTTCATATTAGCACCTAGACTCCTAATGAAAGGCCATTAAAATTAAGTCTACCAATCCAAGGTTTAGCCTAGAATACTTCATTAGACATTTATAGAAAGGCTACCAACATTAGGTCTACTAATTCTAGACATTCATTCATTTATTTATGAAAGGCTACCAACAATAGGTCTACCAATCTAGGACATTGAGACATTAAGTCAAGATACATTCATCATTCAAGAGGAGGACTCGTAAGCCTACCAAGTCAAGAGATCACATTCAATATAGTTTTCATTAGTCAAGAAGAGGGCACTTAAGCCTACCAATTCAAGATATCACATTCATCATTATAGAACACTTCACACTCCATCAGCTTCATTCATGAGTGTTAAGAGAGAATATACTATAAATCACAACACACTCATATTCTATACAATATCATCATTCCATCATTGAAATCACAAGTATATTATTCACATTATACATTCCCAATTACAAAATTATGATAATACTTCAATTCCTCACAATATGCCTTCAAGGCCATGATCACAATGTACATAGTAAGTAACCACATCCACCTTTCAAGTGGATCAACAATTCAAGTACAATTCTACTTCAACAAGCAATTAGGTCAAACTTGCCCTTTCAAGGCTATGGTGACAAATCCTCAATTCACCAACAATTCACCATAATTAGACCAATATAATGATACAAATCAACAATCTAAATCAATCTACACATAAATCCATTATCATTCATTCATAATGATCAAACCCACTTTATAAGTCACAATTTAGGAATTGAGAGGAATCCTGGGTTCAAGGAGTAAAATCATCTTTAATCGTCAATTAAACATCAATATAATCATAATATGACATTAGTAAACCTTTAAAATAGTTTAATGAAAGAACCCATGAGATTGAGTAAAACTCTTAAAATTTCATGAACTTGAAAGTTTTGAAAACTTATTGGAAATTGACTCTAGGGTGAAGACTAACCCTAGATGAAGGATCATCATACCTTTGCTAAGATTCCCCAAGAAATTTGATGAAGAAACCACCTTCCATCCAAACCCTAGCTCTAAGTTCTTGACCTTCTTCAATGGAGGATTGTAGAGAGAGAAATATTTGAGAGGAGGCGGGTTTCTTTTTAATTCTAATTGGAGTGACTTAAATGGAAGAATTTAGGTCTAAAAGGGTTTTATAGTAGGAAAGGCATAGAATAATAGGGACTCAACTTAGGAAAAGAATTAAGGACCCACAAAGTTTAAACTTAAAAGTTTTCACTAAACCCGTCTAAGCTCACCCTTTGCACCTCTTAGCTCGCCTAGGGCACTAGGAGACTCGCCTAGGGCACTAGGTGACTCGCCTAATGGCCCTTGCCTCTCCCATTTTGACAGTGCTTCACTATTTTGGGCATAATGTTTTACTCTGAGATCGAAATTGAGCAAACTCGGTGGTGTTGGAAAGAGGACTCAGAGACCTTTAGTTGGATAGATAATGGCCCACCTAATTCGTTTTGAGCTAAGAGATATCATCATTTGAAGTTGACCCTACAAGTTGTAACTTAAAAATCTACCCCTTGCCCATTTGAGCTCACCTTTTGGACACTTGTGCTCGCCAAGTGCACTAGGCGACTCACCAAGTGCACTCTTGGCTTGCCCTTTGTTCCAGTAGGCTCACTCAAAGGCTGGTCATTGGGCGATGGAGGGGCATAAAGGCTACACGCCAATCCCTTGGCGATCTAGCAGCCCCATCGCCAAACAATCCTTTCAAGGACAAGGCTTCTTTCACCCTAACTTGCTAGCCTAGGCCTTAGCTTAAACCCTAGGCTGCTAGCTAGCTCCATTTAAGTTCTAAAACAAAATAAACATCAACCTAAGGTCACACTAACCCAAATATCAAGGCTCTAGTTTATCCTGTCATTTTCCGAGTCATTACAGTGTAGATGAGTCTGGGATTTAGACTCATTTAGGGATTAATATTCATAGTTTTAGTGACCTAAATTCCAATCTTATGCTCTAAACTGATGTTTATATGATAATTTGCAGATATCTGGGCAAAAGAGCAAGGCAAGGACATTACATGGCAAAAAAAGAGTGGAAAAGCTAAAGAAAGAAAAAGTTGAAGAAAGGAAAAGCTGACAATGGCCAAGACCACTCAGCGACTCGCCAAGACCACTCGACAACTTGCCAAGACCACTCGGTGACTCATCAAGACCACTCGGCTACTCTCCAAGACCACTTGGTGTCTCATCGAGTGGTAGTTCAACTCGCCTAAAGTTATAGCATGCCAACCCCGAGAAAAGCCAACTCAGCGATGGAAATGGAACTTTGGCGAAACGTCGAATGGATCAATGATATGGATCGTGATCACCTAAAGTTACATGAGTTGAATGGTGAAGATGCAAATCAAGAAAGCGATGAAGAGGGACACTTGGTGCATCGCCGACATGGTAGGTGATGCTCGACTAATTCCGTCGATCAATCTAAAAGCTAAAAATATGGAAGAGTATAAATGCGAATTTTTGAAAAATGAAAAGGGGGTTTCGAGTTCTAATATTTTGAGCGAATGTTCTGAGTGTTTGAGAGTTCTAACTTTGAGTTTTTGATCCCAAATACTGTTTTTGGAAGTTTTTGAGTAGAATTTTAAGTTGGGTTTTGTTTTTAAGTTAATTTCAACCATTGTGAAGACTTGAATTTGGTTACGCAGCTGATGGAGAACATAGTTGGTAATATTTTCCTTTTTTTTTTTTTTTTTTTATAATGTGTGGCTAAAACCCCCATTCTTGGGGGAGAGATTATGTGATTAATTTTCTTAATTAGCTTATGGGTGTTCGTAATTACTGATTTAATTGTTGTTTTGAAGTGAGTTCGATTGATAACTTAGTCTTAATTCATGAATGGTAGTTGAAAATGCCGTTCTAGTCTAGTATTTTATGATTTCTTGATAAAGAGGTTTTGGAATTAAGGTTATCAATTGATGATTGTAATGATTGGGTTGTTGTGGATTCAACTTGGGAAAGTGAGCCTATGTTCGATCCTACAACTTTATGGAGGAAAATTGGGCACTACAAAGTTATTCTAAGAAGCAAGAAGGATGTCTTTTGCATGTTCAACTAGCAACTTATGGACCTCAACAAGATCTGAGCAAGGATAACACAATTATGTCTGTTGGTGTAATATAAATACCATTGATAGGTGGAGCCATGATTAAGAGGAGTTTGGGGGTTCTAATTTCCTTTCGAATACACTACTCTAGAGTGAAAAACATTTCTATGGTCCCTTCATTACCACTAAACCATCAATCAATTTTGTTAGGGATTCAAATTTAATATAAATATATATTTATTGAATTTTCTAGTACAATTATAGGATCTATGAAAAAGATAAGGGGTTCGTCCGAACCCACGAACCTCCAGCCAGCTCCGTCTCTGAATACAATGAATTACATTTGAAAATAAAATAAACAAAAAATGAATAAAAAAGTACTCAAGTTGAGGCTCATATATCTCACTCTTTTTTAAATTATAAAATACAATAAATTACAATTGAAAATAAAATGAACAAAAATGAATAAAAAATGTTTTCAGGCCTAAGTCAGCACATCAAGACAAGAGATGTAAACATCATTCCGTTCAATGTCACTCTCTTCAAGAGATGGAAGAGAAGAGATGCAAGGGTAAAGTATTTTTCTACTTGCTTAATTCAAGTGGAGAAAAGGTAAAGAAAAAAAAACATTTTTACCTAATATTTTTCATGAATACAATGATATTACTTTTCATGAAGAAATGATAATTTAAAATTTTAAAATAGTGAGAGTTCATGAAATTAAAAAAAAAAAATCATTATGAAATTGTGATTTTTGCTTATGTGAAAGATGCTCTAAAAAGAGTCTTACGAGTGCATTTATTAATCTTGAAAAAAATCACATGATATTGTTAACATATGATTTGATCATTATGTTTTTATAGAAATGATAAAAAGATATAATGTTAAGTAGCCATATTGTGCTGAAATATTTAGGCGAGATAAAATTCATTTTTGAAATTAAAAATATCATAAAATATGTGACAAACTATTCCTAGCTTGTCAAGTCACATCACATTGAAAGAAATTGTGAAATATAATTTTGTTGGTTGTGTGAGTTTTGCAACACATTTTGTGTCACGATCCAAAGTACAACATAGACGTGACATGGCGAATAGGATCCCAAGAGGCTCTAAACTAGCCACTTGATATAAGCATGACACTATGTATATGAAATCAAGAGATTACAACATAAGGACACGATACAAGTCTCAAAACTGTTTCAAAGACATAAGGAAATATCAAGATAGTACATGAATAATATAATGCGGAAATCAACTATGTCTGGCAAAGCCTTTTACTACCATAGACTTGGTTAGGACAAACACCTAAACCACGTACATAGTTTGTAAACAAAAAAGACATAAAAAAAAATAAAATGATAATGGCCTCACCCTCGAGCCATGAGAACTCAACATTCCAAGTGCTAAGCAGAGAAGTCCAACTAGCCACAACTAGATGGAGGAGTGTCAAATTCTATATTATAAAACAATATAGGCACAATATGCATCAGTACTTTGAATGTAGTAAATATGGGGAAAATACAGGACATAAACATGATAATATGACAAGTTCAAAATATGATAATGCATGACTAAGTAAAACATAGTAAAGCTTACCTAGACAAAATCACAAATCATGGAACATGGTCAATGAACTTTTGAAAAGTCATGAGAAAAGTTTAAGACATAATCATTGAGAAAATTGTAAATCATTTGAAATAAAAAATCATAGTTCTTTTGTGGGATATTTATTATTAATTGACATAGACCAAGTGAGCTATAATATGGAATTCAGTGTCTTTCTCACACCCAAAAATGTCATGACCCAACGTAAACTCTAGACGTGACATGACAATAGAACCCCGAGAGGCCCTAAACAAGCAACTTGACATAAACATGATGTAATGAAATATATTTTTAGAGGTATAGACAATATAAGTTTCCAATCAATATATGACATAAATGATACCAACATAGTATATAAGAAATATGCAGAATACTACCAAGTGTGACAAAAGCCTTTCTAATATGAGTAGTTGAGATGTAACCCATACACCATGTACAGGTCTAAAAAAGATATCAAAACAATAAGAACATCAATGGCCTTGTCCTTGGATCATGATGACTCACCAATTCAAGTAATCAAGCTGAGCAATCCCGACCTAAGCACGCCCGAGAGGAGAAGCGTCATCCACTATATTATAAAAGAATATAGGTACATGTACGCATTAGTGTATGAAATGTACTAACTATGGGGAAATGCACAAAAACATATGCATGATCATATAAGGACTTTAAGCATGATATCATGACCAAGTTAAAACATAATAAAAAAACCTTTAAAGAATTCATGAAATCGTAAACACGGTCATGTATATTTAAAACCATTTGAGAAAAGCTTTCGTGGAATATTTAAACGTAAAATAGTTCATTTTGTGGGATATTTACCGTTAACTAAGATAGACCATGTGAGCTATAACATGGAATATAATATCTCACTCCCACACCGAAAAGAGATGTCCTACTCTATCAAGGCAAGGGCCATAAACTTCTATATTAGGTGGATCCACTTACTATGTCTTTCTAAGACAATTCCTACTGGTTCACGTAATTAGGGACAAAGAAATTGCTTCTAGAGACCCGACCTCTACTAATGGGAGAGCCTCCATCTCACAGTCCTCTCAGTGCTAAGTAAAATCCCAATGGAATTAGTCATAAAAATATTCAAATCATCATACTTGGAAAGACATCCAATCCAATCATAAGTCATCATAGAGTAGCTCCTTACAAATAAAAATTTCATAAAATTCTCATATTAAACACTTACCTTTCTAAGCACCGAAATCATGATTTTATTCATATGTGAGAACACCTTTCACAATTCATCTATGTATCTCAAAACCATCCTTAATTCATAAAACATCTTTTTCATAAAACATGCATAACTTTCATATTCATAGTTCATCACTTCATAGACTTTGTTCATAAATTCTTAGTCATAATCAAGTAAAAATGGGTCCATATGAAATCAATTACAAACTATGTAATTGAATCAAATAAGATTGAAAATAGACAATTGAATCATAATAAGACCTATGGCGGTCTACATGAAACCTAATAAAATTAGGTGAAATCAATTTAGGAATTTGAGATTTCTTTTGAGACCCAATGGATAAAAGGGATCCATTGGTGAATTTCCATATATCTTGATATAAAATCCCTAAGAAAAGCAACAGAAGCAAGACCTTGAAGCTTGAAACCCTAGCTTTTCTTCCTTGAGCTTGAGAGAGAATTTGAGCGGATGAACTTAGATGAAAATTGGGGTTTTGAGAGAGTGAGAGGGTTGGGTAGTTTTAGGAAGTAAAAATTAGTTATAGGAGTAGTTATAGGTCCAAAACAATATAATTTATGTGTTGGTTGGGTAGGAAAATACCAAAACACCCTTAATTAAAAAATTGATGGAGTGACCTATTGTTCCGATCTATGGTCCATAGGAATTTCTACGGATAGTCCTGATCAATTGTAGAGTCACTTACTGGGGCCTAAAGATATATTCAACTTCCAAGAAACCATTCTACGGGTCATCATCCATTCTATAATTCGTAGACCTCATTTGTAGAACCTAACTTAAAGTCCAAAATTTTACTAAGTCTGCATCCCTTTTATGAAACCATCAAAAGGCCCGTAGAACACCCTATGACTTGTCGTGTTCACTCGGAGATGAAACATCAGAGACTTGATATTTCAAAACTCAACGCAAGTTCTACTATTGTGTTTTTAGAGCTCGTTGACAGGACTCGTAGTTCACAGTAGCAGAGCCAAAAATAAACTTTTCCTTTTCGATTAAACTTTACAATTTCTAAGGTGTTACAATATCTCCTCCTTGGAAACATTCATCTCTGAATGGAACTCAAGCTAGCATGAGTAGAGTGGGAGAGGAACTTCAATCCAATATGAATGCAAATCTCATCATAATGCATTGATGAGTTCAAAAAATTGGACTCATTTAGGGCTCTATTTTAATACAAGTTGTGTCCTCAAATGCTTATTTACCTCAATATCTGATGAAAATCCTTAAGTTTCAGGTATCTGAAGTTTGAAGAAAAGCATGGACACTACGTTGCAAAAAAGGAACGAAAAGGCTAAAAATAATGAAGAAATGAAGGACTGAGGATCACCGAGTCCACTTGGGGAGTCACTGAAGGGTCTTTCTTTGCCTTTTGTTCAGTGTGCTGAGCCCTAAAGGGAAGGATCAAGTCGGCGGATAAAGGGAGCAATCGGCGCCTCGCTGAGAAGTTCTGCCAAGCAGTACCATGTCGCCCAATGACCCAAAGCACGACGATGCTGAAGGTTGGTGCAAGACGGCAATGAAATACACCCAAGGGCAAATCGCCGAGTTGATCGGGGATTTCGACTAAAGACGCCAAATGATCAGCTACAATGCAAATCTGTGAAAACTATAAATACTAGTTAGAGTTGTAGTTTTAATAGTTGAAAAATTAATATAATTTTCATATAGAATAGTGCTTTTTGATATTTTGCTCTAAGTTTGAGGGGGTTTTGAAGACTTGAAGATCCAAAGGGTTTCATCTTCAAGATATGGGTTTGGGTGTCTTGGATTCTTTAATTTTGGCATGTATTAAGACTGAAATATTCATACCCAGTTGAATGCGAGCTCAATTTGGTATAAATATATATTTCTCATACATGTGTGGCTAAAAATCTCAATTCTGATTTAGCTAATATAGGCTAAGCTAATTGTTGGGTCTTTCTTGCTGATAGTTTAATCATAGTTTAATTGTGATTTCATTTAGTAGTTGTGGATGAATTTAGTGAATTTGTAGTTGCAAATACAAGTTTATTTATGTGTTTTTGGCTTGCTCGAGAGAGAGAGGTTGTAAAACTAAAACTACTAAATTGATGGCCAGTGCGAGTAGGTCGACATAAGGTTCAGCTCAAGAGAGTGAACCCTAGTCCCATGTCCACACACTCATATTGAGAGAGTGAGTGGGTTAAGTCATAGGATGGCCTTCATGCTGCAAGTGGGTGTCCGTGAGGAACACATTTGAAATGGGGTAAGTTGATCGAGAGAGAGTTTATCCCCCTTAATGTTTGGCCTAGTCACAATTATTTTATAAATCTTCTATCGAAAGCATGTACCCAATAATCTAGCTTAACCCATATTCCCATCACATCCCAATGATCCCCTCTCATTGCTTAGAAATCCTTGTTTATTTTGCTGTTTTTACTTATTAGTGACAAAACCCCATTGTTAATTGACACTTTTGTGTCCTTTTTTAATTTACAATGTATTTAATCGTTAATGTCTTTAGCTACGACTAGTTAGAACTATATTTTATGTTTCTATTAATTCTCAAAACCACTCTCTTGGGAACGATCCCAACCCTTGGTTGGGTTACTAAACTATTGTACGATCAGAGACACTTGCATCAAAAGTTGTGTCTTGATTACGCAAACATCAAAATGGCACCGCTGCAGGGGAGTAGTGTTACTTTAGAATTTTTAGTTAAAGTCAATTTTGTTCTTGTTAGTTATAGTAATACTTACTTAATTTTTAGTTTTGGTTTGCTTGTTTGTGTGTTGAAATAGGAAGAATGACTGTGAATGATGATAAAAGTCTCAAATGGACCAAGTGCTATCTTCTCTTTACCCAGATCCAAAAGAGGGGTGGCCTTAAGAAAATGAGGAAAACCTCACTAACGGAACTTGAGTGAGGAGTTGCATCGTGCCACGACGTTAAATAAGGCACTTCTTGGGAGGCAACCCAAGGTTTTATCACTTTATGTTTATTTTAGAAATAATGGTGTGTTGATCATGGAGGTTAAAATGTGGAAAGTGTTTGAAAAATGCAGATTGGCGAACAAGAGGTCCAATCGGCAAATTGCCGAAGAAGTTAGCGACCCTGACTTAGACCACCGTTGGACTAAAGACAACTTCAAAGTGGAGTCTGTAAAAATCGGCGTGCCCAAGAAACTATTGGCGAATCACCGACCTGGTCGGCAATTGCGATCTAGTTCGCCGTTTGGACCCCCAGTTTAACTGGAGGTCCAGTAAAACTCAACGAGGTAAGTACCATTTGGCGAGTCACCGAATGGATCGGCGACCACGACTATCATCGAATGGGCGAGAACTAGATGGTTCTTAAAAGGCCAAAGGTTTAAACTTTCAAACTCTACACTTTCCCTCACTTTAGACCTCCACAAACTCTCACCCGTTTAGTATTTTCAATATTTCTTACGTTTTTACTATATTTGTGTTGTTGATTGGTGCTCAGAGTTGGATTACATTGCTGCATAACATTTCAAAAGTATTTTAATCGGCATCTAAGGTTAGTTTTCTGAACCCCGAATTTATATTTAGCAATTTTGTACTCATTTGCAATGATCTTATCTTAGTGATCTGTGCTGGGCATCTCTGATCTTAATTGTTTTTGTTTATGCCTGTGAAAATCTTTCCCATAGTGTTTATATTGTTAAAATCCCGTATTTTTTTGTGCCTTAAAATTGGTTATATTTTGTGGGGTTGTGCTTGCATGTTGTTGAGTCTAGCAGGGAGAAGTCTGAGTATCCCGAAAATATGGTAAATACCAATACTGTCATGCCACCTTGAAAAAGAGAACATGATATCACAATAAATGAAAGAGGGCCAAATCCTCCCAAGAGGGGAAGATAAGAACCTCCACCTGGAAATAAAGGCAAGGGAAAGAGCCTCACTTCTGATAGGAAGACCACTATCAGAGATTCTAATGATCCTTCATGGGTCTGGGGACTCTATGCAGTTGTGCAGCCTTTTTTAGCGGATACACCCTTGGTAGCTCCTAGTGAGTCTGGTACTGTTGTTTCTTCTGAGGAGACTCTGGGTACTGAGACCTAGGACCAGAATGATGCACCGGGCACTGATGACCAGACAGATAGAGTGACTACGTAGATAGGATCCCCTCTTTATCTCCCTCTCTGTCTTACTTTCTCTTACCTTTTGGATAATCTTTATTTGCATTTGAGGAATTTTTTTTATTTGTGGTGGGGTGAGGTCCACCTTTGTGTGTTGATTATGACTCTTGTTTTGTTTATATATTGGGTTTTTGTGCTTAAGTTGTGTTGACATTGCTTTTCGTGGATGTTTGAGCTTATGGCTCCTTGATTTTAAATTGTAAATTATTTTTGACCCTTATGAAAATTTTTTGCCACCCCTTCTGTGTTGAATGTGGCCGTTCCTTTACAAATTTGAGTATTGGTCCCGATCAATATTGACTTGAATAGTGTTCATAATCGAACAAACATGAATGTGCGGCTACAATGAGGCCAAATGAAGTTGCATACACAACATGTGAACTCTTTGCATCTCATTGTGACTAGCCAATTATCAAATCGAGTCTCTTGTGATGATCGTTGCACACTAGCGAAAGTGTGGAGTCTTGTTTGACCTTTGTGTCAATGCCTTGTGTGATAAACTTACTGTGAATGATGCATGATAAAACCTAGAATTTGTCTCGTTGGTCTGGTCGACAAAGTAAGGCTATCTCTTGATATGATCTTAGGCAACTTCAAAGAAAGTGAACCAATTTGACATATACCTCTTTTGTGACCTGCCTTGTGAGCGTGTGATTCTCTCTTGAACAACCTTTCAGCCTTACCCTTTTTTGAAAGAAACTTGATGAAAACAATGGCCTTTCTTTATCCATCACCCATAATCCTCATGAAGTTGTGGTTAGTTGAATAGCCAACTTAGGCCAAAAGCCTAAGTTGGGGGTGTGGTGAAAAGATAGGGGCAAGTCAAGAAGTGTAAGGAAAGTCTCCTCTTACCCATGGTTTTGAGAAAAATGGAACCCTCTCCATATAAAAAAAAAAAGAGAAAAGAGAAAAGACAGAAAAGAAAAAGAAAAAGAATGAAAAAGAAAAGTTTTGGAATAAAGTACAAAAGAAATGGGGTTTCCAAATAATTCATGGAAAGTAGATGATAGGATGACTTATGAGCACTAAAGAGAATAATGAAGGAAAAGGAAAGGAAGTGTTGTGAGCACCACATTTCATGAGGATGAAAGTCACTAAGCCTAAATGACCATACCTTTGCACTCAACCCCATTACAAGCCTTGAAAAGACCTTTTTGATCTTGAGTGAGCTGAAACAAGTGTTGATTGGAAAATTCGGGCAAACCTATGGGTGAAATTATGCATTATGTTCTTCTTTGTCAGTGTGAGCGTTTCATCTGATTCCAAAGCTTTATATTGTGAAACCATTGTATGAATATGGAATCATTCTATGTGTGAGAGCATTTGAACACTATAGTTGAGCTTGAACTTGCATTTGAAGCAAGTATTATGAGCATGAGATTCATTGATATTGGTGAGCCACAACTTGAATCTTTCAGTGCACATTATATTTGCATAAGTAAATTAAGTCTTGTTGTGTGCATTCATGATTGAGTCTTGTGTAGCACTATTTGAGACACCCTTTTTGAATGACTGAACTTGAGTTTGCTTGAGGACAAGTAAAAGTTTAAGTTGGGGGTATTGATGAGTCCACAAATTGGACTCATTTAGGGCTATATTTTAATAGAAATTATGTCCTCAAAATCTGATGAAAACCCTTAAGTCTCAGGTATTTGAAGTTTGAAGGAAAGCATGGACACTACGTCGCAAAAAGAAACGAAAAGGTAGAAAAGAACGAAGAAATGAAGGCCTGAGGATCGCCGAGTCCACTTGTCGAGTTGCTGAAAGGTCTTATTTTGCCTTTTGTTCCAGTGTGCAGAGCCCTGAAGGAAAGGATCAAGTCGACAGAAAAAGGGAGCAGGCGGCGGCTCACCGAGAAGTTCTGCGAAGCAGTACCATGTCGCCCAATGACCCAGAGCACGACTATGCTTAAGGCTAGTGCAAGATGGCGATGAACTACACCAAAGGGTGAATCGCAGAGTTGATTGGCGATTTCGACTAACGACACCGAATGATCCGCTGCAGCACAAATCTGTGAAAACTATAAATACTAGTTAGAGTTGTAGTTTTAAGAGTCGAACAATTATTATAATTTTCATATAGACTAGTACTTTTTTTGATATTTTTGCTCTATGTTTGAGAGGGTTTTGAAGACTTGAAGATCCAAAGGGTTTCATCTTCAAGATTTGGGTTTAGGCCTCTTGGATTCTTCAATTTTGGCATGTATTAGTACTTAAATCTTCATACCCAGTTGAATGCGAGCTCAATTTGGTATAAATTTATATCTCTTATATATGTGTGGCTAAAAACCCTAATTCTTGGTGTGTGATTTAGCGAATATGGGTTAAGATAATTGTTGGGTCTTGCTTATTGATAGTTTAATCATAGTTTAATTGTGATTTCATTTAGTAGTTGTGGATGAATTTAATGAATTTGTAGTTGCAAATACAAGTTTATTTATGTGTTTTCGGCTTGCTCGAGAGAGAGGTCGTAAAAATAAAACTACTAAATTGATGGCCAGTGCGACTGGGTCGACATAAGGTTCAACTCGAGAGAGTGAACCCTAGTCCCATGTCCACACACTCAGCTCAAGAGAGTGGGTTAAGGCGTAGGTTGGCCTTCATGCGGCAAGTGGGTGTCCAAGAGGAACACATTTGAAATGGGGTAAGTTGCTCAAGAGAGAGCTTATCCCCCGTAAAGTTTAGCCTAGTCACAATTATTTTATGAATCTGCTGTCGAAAACATGTACCCAATAATCTAGCTTAACCCATATTCCCACCACATCCCAATGATCCCCTCTCATTGCTTAGAAATTCTTGATGTTTTTACTTACTAGTGACAAAACCCCATTGTTAATTGACACTTTAGTGTCCCCGTTTAATTTACAATGTTTTTAATTCTTAATGTCTTTAGCTACGACTAGTTAGAAGTAAATTTTAATTTTTTATTAATTCTCAAAACCACTCTCTTGGGAACGATCCCAACCCTTGGTTGGGTTTTTAAACTATTGTACGATCGTAGACATTTGCATTAGAAGTTGTGTCTTGATTACGCAAACATCAAGCACATAAACAAGGAGAAATCTCTCCAAGCTAAAATATAAGTAAAAAAATAAAGTTTTTCATGAACATGCATGCATATGAAAACATGAGAATGACTAAAACACATGAATCCAAAAGAATGAATCATGAGTAACAAATACCTCAAGCTAGAATAAGAGAAGAGGGACAGAGGTAAGGATACTAGGACATCATATCAGCTTCAGCTTCCTAAGTAGCACCCTCAACTAATTGATTCCTCCAAAGATCTTTTATAGAAGCTACTTCTTTATTTCTCAACTTCTGAATTTAATGACCTAAAATCTCAACCGGAACCTTTTCATATGAAAGACTTTTCTTAACTCCCAATCTTTCCAAGGCATAATGGACATATAATCTCCAACATACTTTTTAAACAAAGAGACATGGAATACCAGATGTACCGGTGTGAACTGATTAGGTAACTCTAGTTCATAAGCAGCTCTCCGAAAACGCTTCAAAATCTGATATGGGTCCACATATCGGGTACTAAGCCTCCCTTTCTTTCCGAATCTCATCACACCATTCATGGGTGAGATTTTCAAGTAAACCCAATAATCAATATCAAATGAAAAACCTCTCCTTCCATATAAGACTTTTTTCGACTTTGAACCTTTTTCAATCTTTCATGAATAAGTCAAACCTTTTCCATATCCCTATGTACCAACTCGGACCCTATCAAAGCGACATCACAACCATCAAACCAACCAATAGGAGACCTACACCTTCTACCATAGAGAGCTTCAAACGGTGCCATTCTAATTCTAGAATGATAACTATTATGATAAGTAAAATCAATCAAAGGCAAATGACCATCCTAATTACCCTTAGAGTCAATCACACAAACTCTCAACATATCTTCCAAAGTATAAATAGTACACTCGGCTTGCCCATCGGTCCAAGGATGAAAATACATTGTAAGCTTCACTTAGTTACAAGAACTAATGGAAACGACCTCCAAAACTGAGATGTAAACTGAGTACCATGATCCGAGATCATGGATAAAGGCCCTCTATGCAACCTTACAACCATTTACCGAATACAAAGATTGGCATACTCTTTGGCTGAATGAAGTCTTTATGGGAGGAAAGTGATTTGATTTCATCATTCTGTCCACAATTACCCAAATCGAGTCAAACTGATGATAGGTACGAGGTAAACCCGTAATAAAGTCCAAATTCAAATCTTTCCACTTCCAAGTAGGAATGCAAATGTCTTGAGCCAAACCACACGGTTTCTTATGCTCAACTTTCACTTGTTGATAATTCATACACTTATCCATAAATTTTTCAATATCCTTCTTTATCCCATTCCATAGATAGACTTTCAAAAATCTCGGTACATCTTGGTGGCTCTCAAGTGAATAGAATATCCAGAATTGTAGTTTCTTTCAAAATCTGATTATTTAAATCATCAATATTCAGAACACATAACTGACTATGGTATCAAAGGACATCATCTCCCCATTGGGAGAAAGCCTTAATAGTTTTTTTAGAAACTGACTTCTTCAAATCAACCATAACCAGATCAAGATCTTGCTTAGCCTTTACATAAAAAATGAGAGACGATTCTAAGCTATTCTAAACCATCATACCTCCCTTATTAGAAACAACCAAGCAAACACCCAACCATGCTAATCTATGAATATCACGAACTAGCTCTTTCTAACCATCTTCAACATAAGCCACACTACCCATTGATAGTGGACTAAGAGCATCCGCCACCACATTCACATTACCGGATTATAAATGATACTCATGTTATAATCTTTCAATAACTCAAGCCATATCCTTTGGTGAAGATTCAAGTCCTCTTGAGTGAACACATACCTTAAGCTTATGTGGTCGGTAAACACATCTACATGAAAACCATATAAATAACGTCTCCAAATCTCTAATGCAAACACTGCTGCCGCTAATTCCAAATCATGAGTCAGATAATTCTTTTCATTAACCTTCAATTGTGTTAAAGCATAAGCGATGACTTTCTCATGTTGCATCAAAACAAAACCAAGACCAATTCGAAACGCATAACAATAAACCACAAAACCATCTGACCAATCTGATAATGTCAATATAGGGGCTAAAGTGAGTCTATTATTCAATTCTTAGAAACTCTTCTCACAAACTTTTGACCATAGGAATTTCACCTTCTTTTGAATCAATATCGTCAAATGTGAAGCAATAGAGGAGAACTCTTTCACAAACCTTCTATGATAACTGGCCAAACCCAAGAAACTCTGAATATCTGAGGCGGATAAAGGTCCAAGCCAATTCTTAACTCCCCGGTCTTCTTAGTGTAAAACACCTAATTTTTGACCAAACCCAAGATTTTACACCATCTTAGTGCTTAAATTATTTCTTCTAGGTTAAAATTTAATTATTTAAAATTTTACTTCTTCCTACTGAATTTATTTTAAAAGATTTGAAAACTATAAAAAATAGATTCACATTATATAGTGTTTTTGTCCGTTGATACTTTTAATTAATTTTATATTTTAAAAAAAAAGACAAAAATAAAAAAGAAAAAATAGGAAAACAAAATATGCATAAAATAAGGAAAGAAAAAGAAAAAGAGATTAAAAAAAGAAACGCACGGAATAAGGAAACAAAAGAAAAGAAAAAAAGAAAAAGAAAGACGAAACACACGTATAGGAGAGAAAAAAAAAGAACCGCCTCCCCCCGCAATAAAAAAACTAGTCCTAATTCCTTTAGAATTTCTTCCTAAAAACTAATCCAAATTCCATAAAACCTTATCTCGTATTTTAAATCTAACTAAAAAAAATTACTACTAAAATTACCCAAACTCTAAAAATCTACTCTACACAAATCTTAGTTCCTAGAAACTAGAATTTTTTTTTAATATATACTCTACCCACAAAAAAAATCACACACAATCACACTTAAGAACGAAAAAAAGTCTTCTTTTATCTACTCTTTTTAAAAAGAAAAGAGCTTGAGAATTAGTAAGATCAAGTATCGGTCCCTTTTTGAGTTTTCATCTACGGTTCTTGATTCAATAAAATATTTACGAAAGTTCAAGATTCAAATTTGTAAAGGCCCATCTCTTGACTTTACACAATTTTTTTGAATATATTTGCGTGCTTATACATAATCTTTTTTTATATAGTATATAATATATGATATTGTTTTCATGCTAATCTAGCAAATTTTGTGTGTTCATGAGTTTAAAATAAACCACTCAACTATACTAGAATGTGTTTTTAAAAATAAATAAAAACAACGATAAGAATATGTAGATAACTTAATTCTTCATATTCAAGAAAACACATACATGTTTATATTTAAACGAATTCAAGGTTGAATTTCTTTTTAAAAAAGTTGACCTAACATTATTTTTATTTGAAGACTTAGCAAAAATTAATATGTTTAATTTAATGAGTACAAATTATTCTTTTTTTAAAATTAAGATTGATATTTTAATTTTTGATTAAAAAAATAAAATTGTTCATTGCACTTTTATTTATGGCCTTGATCGACTATGTCAAAATTGAGGTCACACATTGCGTCTTGGGTAAGATTAATGGAAGTTCAACAAATCTAAAGTGAATCATATGCATACATAATAACACAATTTATTCAAAAAATTAGTTTAAGTCAAGTATAAGTTAATAACGAGTTCGTGCTAGAACCACAAGATTTGAGGGATGCCTAATATCTTCCCCTCGATCAACAAAATTCCTTACCCAAATTTCTAGTTCGTTGGCCATTAATTAATAGATTCAAATCTTCCTTTTGATTAGGAATTTCAATAAGGCGACTTGGAACACCAAAACTCAATTTCAAGTGGTGACTCTGTAAATAAATAATCTCTTATCAAAACATCACTTTAATTGGAAAAAACTTTTTCGAAACCTATAAGTGTGGCTGGAAAAAAGAGGTTTGACAGATGACGACTCTATTGAGGAATAACCAAAATTCGATCTTTGATGTATTGACTTATACTTGGGTTTATTTTATTATTATATTATAAAATATTATACGTGTGTTGACATAATGTGTTACATGCCTGCTTATTTATTGTTTTGATATTGTTGAACTGTGATATAAATGTCTTCTTTGCGCACCCCTCTCACTAATACATTTACAAGTATTGCAACTACGCACCCCGCTTCTATCCAGATGTTACCAGTTGATCTTTAATTTGGTACATGGTGAAGGATTTTAGTCACATATGTTTTAGGATGGGGAGCACTCACGCACAAAGCCGAAAGCACTACAACTAGTACGTTGCTACTCCCAAACTCGAGTTGTCCATTCGTTTTATAGCTAGTCTAGATACCTTTCTCCATCAAGTTTAATCTTAGTAGAACTGAAATACAAACATGATATCCTTAGTAGGTTTCGTTTTATCGGCATCATGTGTATTTAACTTAGTGGGACTCGACCCAGGGGTGGGGTCCATATCTGATAGATACCTTTTATTGAGACTATCATGTACATTTTTGTTCTCTACTTGTTGCATAATGGGAAAAACTACATCAAATGTTGACCGACCTTAGATGAAAAATTTAACCAAAAAAGTGAGCCTTAAATTCTTTTTAATTTTATTAAATATCTTTTCTATATCAAAATTCATATATATTTTTCTCTTAAATAGTAGAAATTCAACTTTTTTTTTTTTAAAGGTAAAATTCTTTTTTTAATCCTACTTAGATTACCTAATATTGGACTTTTTAAAATAAATAAATAAATGAAAAGAATTAAAAGAGTTTGATGGCTTGTTTAAGAAAATAATAATAAAAAATGTTCCTCCTATCGTCTAATCATTTTTTCCAAAATAATTTGAACTCTCCTATAAAAATGTGTCAAGATTGATTTCGCAGGTGTTTATATTTCTTTTCTTTTGTTGTGAAAATATATTTGTGAGTATCATAGAGTCCATTTTTACAAAATAAGTTTGAAAATTTATTACATCATCCAAACATTTATTCTTGTTCAAATTATTTGATCGTCCCTAATGGTTTTAGTCCAAGGGTCATTAAGAACTTGTTTCGAGTTTAAGATATATTCTTTTTTTAAAAAATAGAGAACTCTATTAAATTCTTTCATGACCAATTTTATTTTTCCATGTCATCGTGATTTTTAGTTCCATTTCATTTCATTATTTCTTTATTTTATCAAAAAAGTAAATAAAATTATTTCACCCAAAATCCGGGATGAAACAAAAGAACTTTTCCAAGTTCATTTTGGAAACAAATATTATTTAACGGCATGACAAATAACATGTGATCTATATATGCAAAATTTTTATTAATACATTTGCTTTTGTTGCAAATTTGTAGAGAAAATGAAAGTTGATTGGTTTGTGGTTAAACTGACATCTCATTCATATAACACAAGGTCTAAGAGAAAGGAGAAAATGACAAATAAAGTTAGAACAGAGTCTGATAACGAAGAAATACAAAATCAATTGATCCAACAGGAATTTTCATCAATTGCTGAGATAAGGATGTTGAGACAACAAATGGTTTAAATGTATAAAACTTGGATAAATGGGCAAGCCCCGACTTCTTCAATCTCTAGATGTGAACATTGCCAATTTCCACCCAAGCTCTAGCAAGTGATCCACTCCTACCCGACTAGTTTCAACCCACCCGCTAACACATCAATCATTTTTGGAACTTCCATATTACATTCTACCAATGCATCTCTCATAAATAATTCACTTTTCACTCCCACAACACCAACTTCTACAATCCCTCAATCGATGCCAATACATAAGTTCAATAACGAGTTGAAAGTCTTAATGAATAATATTTTCCTGAATTAACTTTTAAACAGCCAGACTCTTACTACCCTACTCATAAGTACAATTCTCCTATCACAATCGAGAGGACTAATAAGAACGAGGAACAAGAATAGATGGCCAAGAAAATAAAAAGCTTGAAACAAAAAATGAGTAATATGCAAGGACTAGGAGGGAACAAAAATGTTTCTTTTAAGGACTTGTGTATGTTACATAATGCCCATTTACTTCTTGGATTTAAAACCCCAAAGTTTGACACGTACTATGGTTATGATAACCCTTTGGTTCATTTGAAAAGGTTTTGTAATCAGCTGAGAGGAGTAGGTGGGAAAGAAGAACTACTTATGGCATACTTTGGAGAAAGTCTTATGGGATTAGCCTCTAAATGTTTTATTGATCAATATATTTCTCATTAGCATATTTGGGATTACATGGCTCAGGATTTTGTCCAGCAATTTCAATGCAATATTGATATCGTTTCAGATTGCAATTCACTCGGTACCATGAAAAAGAAGCCAACTGAAAGCTTCAGAGGGTATTCCATAAAAGGGAGAGAGCAAGTGACTATAGTCAACCCCCCCCATGTATGATCATGAGTTAATCGTTGTTTTTTTTTTCTAGGCTCAAGAACCTAGCTTATTTCATTGTTTACTCGATGCGATGGGTTAACATTTCACCGATACAATTATGATTGGAGAAATGGTGGAGAATGGAATAAAGTCTTGGGAAAATTGTGAATCAAGCAACCCTTAAAGTCACCACAAAAGCTATTCAAAATGGCTTTGTTGGTTTGGGAAATCGAAAAAAGATAGAGGAAAGATCTATGATAGAGCCAGGGCCTGGAAATGCTCAAAAAAGGTCGAACCTTCCATATATAAAAATCCAATAGGGACAATACGGATCCCCCCAAAATTATTATCCACATTAGGGCCCCCGTTACATGGTTGAACATCCAGGCGTATTCCCAATCTTCTCATCGCCAACAATGGCGGGCTATAGCTCCACAAAGATTTCGTCCACAACAACGAAATTTTCAAGAACCTCATAATCCCTATCATAAAACAAATTTTGTAAGAGAGCAAGGGCATAGAGAGAACTTCACTCTAGTTGGAGAATCGTACACGAGCCTATTGCAAAAATTACTAAAATTGGGATTGGTTAAACCTATCATGACCTTGAATGTAAACTCTAGTGCAAGAGGATTTGACCCTACTATTAGGTATGGGTGTCACTCGAACACCCACGATCACAGTATTGAAAATTGTTGGATCTTGAAGAGAGTCATTGAAAGTTTACCGATGATAAGATAATTGTGATACATAACGAAGAGACCCCAAACATCGCTAGTAATCCACTTCACAATCACAATAATGTGCATGTCATGGAAATTATCTATGATGACGGGGAACACATGCCAATAAATAGATCAATAGTGAAAATTGACACCTCAAAGAAAGAGTTGGATATGGAATCAAAATCGACACTAAGGGCACCATTGATCATAAAGAGTAAATGTTTTTTTGCAAATCTCAGAGATTTAATTTTCCACATTCCCATGCCTTTTACTTAAGAGATTCAAGACATGTCTGACCAGACTGACATGGGTGAAATATGCCAAGGTCTTAAGGGAATATTTTATGTGGTAAAGATGATTCCTTTAGGTAGTATATTTAGTCATGCAAATATTCAATCTGTTGGCCCAGACATCAAGCTAACCAACTGGGAAGTCACTCTTTGATGAGTCCATGACTTGTACTCATTTAGGGCTTTATTTTAATAGATTTAGTGTCCTCAAATGCTTATTTTGTGCCAATAAATGATGTAAATCCTTGATTTCCAGGTATTTGGATTGAGGAACAAAGCATGGAAACTAGTGAGAAAAAAAGGAACAAGGCAACTGAAAAAACGAAGAAAAGAAGGTGTGTTGATCGCCTAACCCATTGGACGAGTCGCCAAATGGCTATGATCTCGCCTAAAGTTCAAGTGTGCCAAGCCCTGAAGGAGAAAATCAAGTCGGCGATAGAATGGAGCAGTCAGCGTGTCGCCAAACGATTCCGCGATGCAATGCTAAGATCGCCCAAAGTTACAGAACTTGAGGATGCTAAAGGCCAAAGTATAAAGGGGATGAAATTGACCAAAAGCGGTTCACTGAATGGTTTGGCGATCCCAACTTACTGCGCCGAATGGTCCTTCGCAACATACTTTTGGCGACTATAAATACATTTTCAAACATTATGTTTAGAATCAATGAATGAATCCAAATTTTATTCTGAACATTGATTAGAGTAATTTGAGTTTTTGAACTAAGAGTATTGAGACAATATTTTCCTTAGCTTGGAAGAATTAAAGTTCTCCATTTTTGAGAAATTGGAAGTGGGTCTTTGAGATTCTTCAACCTTGACCTTTGTAAATACGAAATTAATCTTACCTAGTTGATGGAAACACAATTTGGTAACGATTTCTATATTTTTATGAGGTCTAGCTAAAATCCCAAGAACCCAATTCTTAGGGTGTGATTATGTGATTATGGGTTGATTTAGCTCTTGGGTATTGTTAATTGATAGTTTAAAAGTAATTTCAATAAGTAATTACAATTTAATTTAAAGGGTTGTAGTTGCAAATGCAACTCTACCTTCGTGTTTTTGGCTTGCTCGGGAGAGAGGTTTTAAAACCAAGGTTACTGATTTGATGGCATATGGGTATTGGGTTGTCACGGGTTCAGCTCGAGAGAGTGAATCCTAAACCCTTTTCCACACATTTAGCTCAAGAAAGTGAATGGACAAAAGCGTAGGCTGTTCTTAATTGTTGCTTATTAGTGTTTGCAGTAAACCAGTTTGATTTGGGGTAAATTGTTTGAGAGAACGTTTATCCCCACTAAAGTCTAGCTTATTCATGATATACAACTATTTACTATCAATTGCAATTACCCATTTGTCTACCTTAGCCTATAATCCAATCACATCCCAAGAACCCGTCTCTTTACTTGTTAATTAGTGTTATTTGCTGTTGTTGTAGCTGATAATTCAAACCAAAACCCCTATATTTGACACTTGTGTCACCCTAAATTTGAACTATGCTTTTATTCATAAATGTCTTTACCTATGATTAACCTGAACATATTTGTACTTGGCTCTTGAATCTTAAGCACGTACGACTCCCTGTGGGATTCGACCCCAACTTACTTAGTTGGGTTATATTACTGACTAATGATCTTTGGCATTTAGTAGTGGTGATGAAGGGTCCTGATATGTGAAATCAAAATGGCGCTGCTACTGGGGAGTGGTGTTGTTTAAGATTCTTTAGTTAAGTTAAATTTTGTTCTTGTTAGTCATAGTTGAAATTACTTAATTTTAGTTTTGTTTTACTTTTTTGTGTTTTAAAATAGGAAGTATGAGTGTGAACGACAATAATGGTAGCCAAGTAGGCCACAAAGATGACATCGGAAAACTCAACGATGTTAGCGAGCCTAATGCTAATGACCCCTATCTTTTGGGTGGTATTGGTGCCATTCGCTTGCCTCCGGCCAAAGGGAATGCGGTATTCCACATCACAAGTACTATGTTGTAGCTCTTGTAATTAAAGGGGTTGTTCGATGGTTTGGCTTATGAGGATCCCCATGATTTAGCTGTTAGGTATTGTTAATTGATAGTTTAAATGCTGTTTAAAAGTGATTTCAATCAGTAATTATGGTTTAATTTAAAAGGTTGTAGTTGCAAAGGCAACTCTACCTTCATGTTTTTGGCTTGCTCGAGAGAGATGTTTTAAAACCAAGGTTACTGATTTGATGGTCTGTAGGTATTGGTTTGTCATGAGTTTAGTCGAGAGAGTGAATCCTAAACCCTTTTTCACACATTCAGCTCAAGAGAGTGAATGGACTAAAGCATTGACTGTTCTTAATTGCTGCTTATTAGTGTTCGAGAGAAACCAATTTGATTCGGGGTAAATTGCTCCAGAGAAAGTTTATCCCCACTAAAGTCTAGCTTATTCACTGATTTACAACTATTTACTATCAGTTGCAATTACACATTTGTCTACCTTAGCCTATAATCCAATCACATCCCAAGAACCCATCTCTTTACTTGTTAATTAGTGTTATTTGCTGTTGTCGTAGCTGATAATTAAAACTAAAACCCTCATATTTGACACTTGTGTCACCCTAAATTTGAACTATGCTTTTATTTGTAAATTTCTTTACATATGATTGACTTGAACATATTTGTACTTGTCTCTTGAATCTTAAGCATGTACCATTCCCTGTGGGGTTCGACCCCAACTCACTTAGTTGGGTTATATTACTGACTAACGATCGCAGACACTTAGTATTGGATAAAGTGTCCTGATACGTGAAGCCACTCCTCTCCAAATAAAAAAATTATGGTAGTTTATTATGTGTTGTTTTTTCTCGCATTTGAATTATTCTCACGGTTATCGTTCGAATATTTTTGTTTATTTGCTTTGATGTTAAGCTTTCTATCCTTTGCAACTCAATAAAATTCCCGTTTCGTATCTAATTATGTTTCTATGTTTCTCTAATCTTCACTATTTCATCTCATTTCAAACTTGTTAGTATCAACTTTAATAACATGACATGCATGCGGAGCTCACGTCCAGATCCTAAAGGGTTGTCTAAACATAAAACAATGAATCAAGAGGTTAATGAATATGATGAATGTGAGTCCTTTGAAGAAGTGACAAAGGGATTGGATCAATTTGAATATAAACCCAAGACTAATTTAAATGAAATAGAGGTAATTAACTTAAGGTACATTTGAAGAAATTAAAGAAACAAAGATAAGCATTCACACCGAGCAAAGATCAAATATGACATTATTTAGATTTTGTTCGAATATAGTAATATTTTTGCTTGGTCTTATGATGATACGCCAGGTTTGATTATTGATTTGTAGTCCAAAAAATTCCTATGTATACTGATTTCATGTTAGTCTAACAAAAGAAAAGAAAATTCAAAGTCGACTTGAGCAATAAGATAAAGGAAGAAACCATGAAACAATTGAATGACAATTCCTAGGGTACAGGCAATGTAACCAATCTTAATAGTCATATGATGAAGGAGGTATGTGAGCAATTTAAAATTATACATCCCAATTCCATACCCTATCAACTCAAAGCAAATTGGGCAGTAAAAGCAACAAACAAGAATATCAAGAAGATTCTTAGGAACATGGTCCAAAGAATCTAGACAATGGCATGAGAAATTACCTTTTTCTCTTTATGGATATCACACAACTATCCGTACCTCATTTGGTGCAACTCCTTATTTTTTGATTTATGGGACCAAGGCTGTCATACCCACATAAGTTGAAATCCCCTCTCTTCGAGTAATTGTTGAAGCAGAGAATGATGACACTAAATGGGTCAAGACTAGGTTAGAAAGAGTATCATTGATAGAGAAAAAATGATTAATGTTTGTTTGTTTTGGTCAGTTATACCAGCAAAGAATGGCTCGGGCTTACAACAAAAAGGTGCATCAAAGGAATTTTGAGGTTGGTTATCTTGTTTTGAAACGCATCCTTCCATATCAAGAAGAGGCAAAAGGAAAATTTGCCCCAAACAAGAAAGGTCCTTATGTTGTCACAAAAGTGTTACCAAAAAGAGCTTTACAATTAACAAATATAGAAGGAAAAGCAGCAAACATAGCCATTAATGCAGATTCTATCAAAAGATATTATGCCTAAAATTTCCTTTTTGGCATTTTTTGTACTTGGAAACCTCAGGTAGGGATGAAAAAAGGCTATCATTATCTCAACCTTAAACTCTAGATCTTTAGATTTTGTATTACACTTTTTATGTTTCCCCTCTTTGGAACCCAAAATAAAATCAAACAAAAAACCAAAAAGACCAAAATATCCAACGGAACTATGTTAGACCTGATTCCTAAGAGGATACGTAGGTAGCCCTATCTTGGGGTTGACTTTCAAAGAAATTGGTGCATATATTACATTTTAATTTATTAAAAAAAAATGACTGCCCAATACTCAAAGTAATTGAGGCATATTCATATTGAAAAGTTATAGTTTACTTGTAGTTTCTCTTATCCTTCATTGTCCTGTTAGGACCTTTTTGATCAATCTTTAAGAATTTCATGTTCGACGTGATAGGAATATATTGTTTATATATAGAAAATAATAATAATAAGAAAAATGAGAGTCTTATAGGTGAAAACCCTAATGGGCACCTTGAGAGAAATGAAAATGAGAGTCTTATAGGTGAAAACTCATAGGTCCATCTTGAGGCAATGTGAAGTTGAGAGAAATAAAATGAGAGAGAGTCTTTAGGTGAAAACCCTCATGGTCATCTTGAGGCAATGGAAGGTTGAGAGAAATAAACAGAGAAATTCTTATAGGTGAAAACCCTCATATTAGGAATCTTGAGACGATGAAAAGTTGAGAGAAATAAAATGAGAGTCTTACAGGTGAAAAACCTTCACGAGCACTTTGAGACAATTGGTAATAGTGATTGGTTGGTGAATATTTATAAAAGTGACCATTGTTCAAATGAAGATTTTTACAATTTCAGCATAAAAATGAACATGGCAGAGAATTTGGTTTCGAATTGAAAGGTGCGACTTATTTTGAGATTTAGAAAACTCTGACGGGTTAAACATCCAGTTCAAGATGCATGTCATGATTCATTAATGTTGATGCATACCTCCAGATAAGCTTGCCCCTCTTTTCCTCAAAAGAGACACCTTCATCTAATCACAACTCTATTTACTTATTATTTATTTTTACCTTTCCTTTCATCAATTTTTATTCCTTTTTCTAATACATTCTTTGACTCCCTTACGGTATAATCTTACTTCAAATGGGAAAGGAAAGAAATATCGCAAAATTTACGATGATTTCTCAACAATATAGTTAAAAGATTATTTGACAGAAACAACATTGACATTGAATTATTTATGATAAACCCTTATAATTGCAGTAACCAAAGAATAAAACATTATCCGAGGAGTCAAAAAAGGGGGTAAAAGAAGGCCATTGAAGAAAGAATGTTATTTGAGAATAAGAATGGTTACGCCATATACACAATATGGTGCCACATGAGAATAATTAAGCTAGTTTCCAAAAGATAAAGCCGAATGGTTATGCCATAGACTCTATATGGTACCAGATGAAAATAATTAAGTTGGTTCACAAAAAAATGATGGATAAAGGGCTAGAGCAATTTTCTCAATCACAGATAAAGTCAATTGTACAAATGTTTGAATAGACGTGAATGATAATTTTCACTGAGTATCAAGGCCACAAACCAATCATCACTTTAAAAAACTCACGAGTCTTTCTTTGATCCAACAAGAATAAGTATGTCACACAAAAGCAGTTCACAAAAAGTCGAGTGCTACAAAGTTAAGTTTTTTCAAGCCTTTTTCCTATATGAGATTTATATCATTCACTCGTCATTTTAGGGCACAATAACCCCTAATTTATTTTCATTTCATCATAGGGCACAACAAACCTTGGTTGCATTTTAGGACAAAATAAACCCTATTTTTTTTTTTTCATGTCTTTACAGGATACAACAATTCCAGGTTGCATTTTATGGAATTATAACCTCTATTTTATTTTTATGTCTTCAAGGGATATAACAATCCCTGGATGCATTTTAGGGCACAATAACCCCTATTTTTTCATGTTTCACAAGGTACAACAATCTCCGGTTGCATTTTATGGCACAAAAAACCCTTATTTTTATTTTTCATTCCTTCACAAGATACAACATTCCCTAGTTGCACTTTAGGGCACAATAACTCCTATTTTATTTTTATCCATTCATATAGTATAATAATCCCTAGTTGCATTTTAGGGCAGAATAAACCCTATTTTTATTTTTCTTGTCTTTACATAGTACAACATTCCCTGGTTGCATTTTAGGGCACTATAACCCCTATTTTATTTTCATATCTTCACAGGGTACAACAATTCCTAGTTGTATTTTAGGATACAATAATCCCTATTTTATTTTCATGTCTTTACATGGTACAACAATGCCTGGTTACATTTTAGGGCATAATAACCCCTATTTAATTCTCACGTCTTCCCAGGGTACAACAATCCCCATTGCATTTTTGGGCACAATAACCTCTATATTACTTTCCATGCCTTCAGAGGGTATAACAAATCCTAGTTGCATTTTAGGGTACAATTACCCCTATTTCATCTTTCATACCTTCAAAGGGTACAATAATCCCTGGTTGTATTTTAGGGTACAAACAACCCCTATTTTCATTTTTCATGCCTTTGTAGGGTACAACATTCCCTGGTTGCGTTTTAGGGCACAATGACCCCTATTTTATTTTTATCCTTTCACATAATATAACAATTGATATACTGTGAGTTAATGATATTTTTGATACATTTCACTTAAGAGTTGTGTGTGTCTAGGGCCATATTGTATTACAAGTTAATGTTTTTGTGTTATATTTGTAGGAAATAGGCTTGGACGTAGAAGTGTGAGATGACAACTGGAAATTTGCAGAAGAAGCCATCCATGGAGGTGACCAACGGACCGTAATCCAGTGACAGTCCATGGATGGGTGGCGTAGATGGAGCATCAAGTAAGTCTGACCAAGTGTGGAACTATGGATGCAAGTGATGGATCGTAGGTTGACCCATTGGCCATCCTGCACATTCGCCGAATGATTCAAAGAGGTTGAAGTTCTAGTACCTGATAAAATTCCTAAGTGTGGAGACACAAAAAAGGATCCACGGGCCATAGGTCAACCTATGATCTATTCTGAACGTCCGTCGTATTTTATTTGAGAGTGAAGGTTCCAGCCTCTGTGGAAAAGTTCTATGTGTTGACCAACGGAGGGGACCTACGAACCGTAGGTCGACCCACGGTCTGTAGGTCAAGCTTGTCGATCGAAGCTGCGTCCAGAAAGTTTATTTCCTTGTTTTGTTTCCTTTTCGTATAGGACATGTTTTTCTATAAATAGGGTATGTAAACCTCGTTTTTGGAGATTATACATTAGTTTTTACTTTTAGTTCTTGATATTTTCTTGGGAATTAACTTACAAACTTTGGCATTTTGATTTCAGGATTTCGGTTTATAAGATTTTTGCTTTGAAATTTAGTTCAAGATTTTGGGTTTCTTCTACTCTAAACGTAAGTTCATGAATTCTTATTATCAAAACATGAATTGTGTTCTTCCAAGCATGAGTAGCTAAATACACAACTTGGGTTGTGGGAACCATGAGCAAATAAAAATGTATGAATAATAACTAAGTAATTCTTGAATAGTGTTTGTGCATGTATTGGTAATTCTTCCGCTTAGAAGTCTTTTTAACGAGTGCACGCGTTAGATCTCGCCTTGTTGCTACTTGCCGGACCAATGAGGTAGTTAATATGAAAAGAATTATCTACTGAGATTTAGTGTGATACTATCTAATAGTCTATGTCAATTTGTGCTAGGGTAAAAACTAAGTCATATATTGATGTGATGTCTAATTTGAGGTAAAGCTAAGGGTTAGTAAAGCAACAAACGTAGCATGACCAAGGTGAAAATTCCCTATTTGGAGGACCAATCAGTTAGGGATACCTATCTTACAAACTTTTCATGTAAAACACTAGGAAATGATTACAGTTATTAGGATTACCATGTTAAAAACTTATAGGGAGCACATACACCCTAGTTTCTCTCTCTTATTAATAACTCGAAGTTTGAATCTTGCTCACTTGTTACTTAAACAACAATCAATTATTTGTTTCACAAAACCCCCTCCCCCCTTTATTTACTTGTTTCGGAAATAGTTTGACTAAACGGATATAATAGTGAGTTAAGTTTAAGTCTATACCATATTCCTCGTGGGATTGACCCCAACCTACAAGTTGGGTTCTTTATTTGACAACGATCGCTTATGCTTCTTTAGGGAGGTGTAATTTGAGCGTATCAACAATCCCTGGTTGCATTTTAGGGTACAATAAACCTTATTTTTATTTTTCATGTCTTTACAGGGTACAAAATTCTCTAGTTGTGTATTAGGGCACTATAACCCCTATTTATTTTCATCTTTACAAGGTACAACATTCCCTAGTTGCATTATAGGGAACAAAAACTCCTATTTCATTTTTATGCCTTCACGGGGTACAACCTTCCTGGCTTGCACTTTAGTAATTAGATATCTTATTTCTTTTTGAGTTTTCATAGGGTACAACATCCCTTGGTGGAATTATTATTGAGAATGTAATTCTTGTTTAAAATAGAATCTAGCTTTATTTTTTATCATCATATTTATTTTATTATTTATCTAGTTTGTTTATAATTTAACTAATAAATCACAAATTTTTCCTATTACAAACAGGGGAAAAAATGTTTTTGTTTGTTTTGTTGTCTTTTTGAAGTTTTTTTTTTCCGTAAAGCGCAAATTTAATGTTCAAGAATGAAACTTTCAGATTAAAGCTAAGAAGAATGTTCAATCTTGAAGGACATTAAAGTCAACTTTGACACATACAACGACCTAACGTCTCAAGAGTCATATTCTTAGTCTCTGATTAACGAAACTTGTAGTTTGAAATATTCTATGAACTGTCCTTATAGCACGCAACAATGACTCAGTCCAAGTTAAAATACACCTCTCAAATCTTACTTCAAGATCAAACTTCGAGATCAAAGTACTTATCTAAAGAAGGTGAGGTTATAACTTAGAATTCATAGGAATATCTAAAGAAAATAATCAAGACAAGTAGAGTAGATAGGATCTTGCATTTTTCCTTTCTTGTTCATTTTTTCTAATGTAATAGCAAGAGTCACAGACTGGAAACTTGACAGGACCTCACTTGATCCTCCATCCACATAAACTATACATGACTTGATTAGCTAATAACTCAAGATATATAAGTTGTTGCGAAATAGAGTTAGAATAAAAGTAGTATACCTTGTATCCTAACTCTAATCCTATTCTAACTCTAATGTATCTCCTTAGATTTGTAGTTGTACTAGTATTCTACTTGTGGCTGTATGTAATTGTATAAGTAGCATACATATTGTACTCAATTATTATCAAGAAATAATATCATCCCTTCTCTCTAGTTGTGTGTTTTCATCTTGGTATCAAAGCATTAACACACACAAACCTACGCTGCATCAAACTTATTCAAGAACCAATGGCTTCCTCTTCACTATCGGCCTTTTTGTCCCTCTCAGCTTCTTCATTGCACCATGTTATGGATGTGTGTCCTATCAAACTTAAACCTACCAATTAACTTATATGGGGAACACAAATTCTACAACTGATGCAAGTAATGAAGGTGACTAAGTTGGTCCAAGAAAAGAAACATGATGAAGTTGAAACTCCAGCCAAAGATAACAATGGAAAGGTAGTTGATGGTTAGAAAAAAGCTTCCGACAGTAATTGGGATGAGCTAGATGAAATGCTAAGAACCTGGATCTCAGGAACTATGACTGTAGAGAGCATGCATCTCATTGTGGGCTGCTCAACAACCAAGGAGATGTAGGAATGCTTGGAGGAAGCCTACCTTCAAGCAATAAAGGATAAAAAGTTCCAACTTAAGCAACAACTGCTGAACAATAAGTTAGGAACCAAGAAACTTGATGAGTACTTGAAAGATTTCAAAGACATATGCGATGGACTTGCTGCCATTCACAAGCCAGTTGATCAAGACTGCAAAGTCATTAACTTTTCTCGAGGACTAGGTCCAAAGTACAGGACATTTAGGACCATTATGTTGGGAAATCCCTCCTATCCTACCTTCAATCAATTTGTCAATTCTCTTAGAGGTTTTGACATGAGAGAAGAAGATGAAGAGGTGCCCCAACAAGACTATAATATGGCCTTTACTTAACATAGAGGTAGGGGTCGAGGGAGTTACAATCACATGAGAGGCAAATCTAGTTTCAACTCAAGAGGAAGAGGATTCAGGGCTGCTGGATAGTCAAATAATAATCAAAACAATCAGAATATGCAGACTACAAACATTGAGAAAGTAAAACCCAGGCCTACTCTATGTAAAATATGTGGTATAAATAATCACTCTTCTTTGAAGTGCTTCTATAGGTGGGATTACTCTTATCAAACTGAAGATGATCTTCCTCAGGCCCTATCTACTATGAACATGCAGAATACCACAGGTGAAGATGCTACAATTTATGTGGATTCTGGTGCAACAGCTCACATAACAAACCCATCAGGTAATCTATTCGATCTTCAAATCTATAATGGGACAAATAAAATAATTGTTGGGAATGGTTTGCAATTAGAAATTACACATGTTAGAAATCTCAACAAGTCAGGTTTGAAAGTTAAATATATACTGGTAGTCCTTAAAATCACAAAGAATCTTCTTTCAGTTAGTAAACTTGTAAAAGACAATTCTGCAAATCTTGAGTTTGATGAATTTGGTGTTCTTATTAAGGACAAGAAGTCAGGAACACCACTGGCTAAGGGCTCAAATGCAAGAGGACTCTATCAACTAGAAGACAACGATCTCTTTGCCTTAACAACAACACAAGATTGGAAGAAGTCAGAGAGTATTTCGCACTCTAGATTAGGACATCTTAGTCTGAAGTCCTTACAACTTTTTAGTAGCAATAAATGCATCGATGTTAAGAGTTGGAATAAGGTTCCCAGTATCTGTACTAGTTGTCAATTAGGGGAAAGTTGTAAAATTTCTTTTGAGTTGAGAAATAAAATTGAGCAGATTCCTTTACACAAAATACAATGTGATCTTTAGGGACCAGCACCTGTTGAGTCTTCCCAATATATGAAATACGATGTGATCTTTGTGGATGATAATATTAGATATACTTGGCTCTATCTTTTGAAGAAGAAATCTGAATTCTTTGAAGTAAAAAGAGAATTTTAAAAAGCTATTAAAATTTTCTAGTGTGTTGAAGGTGATAAATTTATCCAAACTGAGTTTATCAAGCATTTCGAGAACTGTGGCATCATTAGGCAAACATTGTGTCCTCACACTCCCAATCAGAATGGAGTTTCGAGAGAAAACATAGACACATAGTGGAAACTGGTCTAACATCGTTGTTTCATGCTAAGCTGCCACAATTCTTATAGGTTGAAGCATTTCTAACTATTGTGTTTCTAATAAACATAATACCTTCCTCAGTTCTAAAGAATGGGATCCTGTTTGTGAAACTTTTTGGTGCCTCTTTCGATTATAATAGCCTGAAAGTCTTTGATTGCAGATGTTATCCTTACCTAAACACATCCTTGTATGTTTATTGGCTATAGTAGCCTACACAAAGGATATAGGTGCTACCACCCACAGATTAGAAGGGTGCATGTGTCTAGGCATGTCATATTTGATGAGCTCACATTGCCCTATGTGCATATTGATAAGCGTAATATTAATGTCTCACCTCATCTTGCCACTTTCCTTGATTTTTTCTCTAATATGCAGGATCCAGCTACCAGTTCAAGTGACACTATCACTTCAGGGGAAGTGTTGGACAACTTGACTGAAACAATTGCACCATCAACTATAACAGTGGTAGACACTCAGGTTCAACCTGAGCCTTCTGGAAAAGTTCTGACTACCTCTAGTTTAGAGTATGATAGGGAAGACAACCATAGTGATAACAATGATGGTTAAGATGTGGAAGTTCTGCCAGGAGATGATCAAAGTATTGATAAATCAACAAATTCTACTCCTGCAAATACAAGTTTAAATGGCGCCAATGAAGCGCAAATGCCCGATGTACAACTAGACGTTGACTTCTCAAATTGTCTTAACACTAAGACTATTGATCCTATAGAAACTTCTATAAATGAAAATGAAGTTGCAAAAGACAATGTAGAGGGACACCACATGGTCACAAGGCATAAAGCTAAGCAAATGTCCATAACTCACACATCACTAGCGTCAGAAAAATTGAGCATGGAACCTACCACTGTGTAGCAAGTCCACACTGGTATGAAGTAATGCAAGAAGAAGTTGACGCTTTGCACAAAAACCAGACTTGGACCTTGATACCAAGAACTGTGGGCATGAATGTAGTTGGCTCCAAATTGGTGTTTAAGACCAAATTAAAGTCAAATGGTGTTATAGATAGATACAAAGCTAATCAAGTGGCAAAGAGATATTCAGAACTTGAAGGCATTAACTTTGAAGAGACCTTCAATCCAGCAGTTAAGGCTACCACTATAAGAGTAGGATTATCACTTGCAGTTAGTCTACAATGGCCTATCAGGCTATTAGATGTCAAAAATACTTTCTTGCATGGACATCTCCAGGAGGAAGTGTTCATGAGCCAACCTCCTGGCTTTTTTGATGAACAATATCTAAAACATGTTTTCCTACTCAAGAAAGCATTGTATGGTCTTAAACAGGCACCTAGGGCCTGGTTTGATAGGTTCAATCTCCATCTACTTCACCTTGGGTTTAAGTGTAGTAAGGAAAATTCCTCATTGATCATACTTCTGAGTGATAGATAGACGATTTTCCTTCTGTTGTATATAGATGATATTTAATAATCACCGGTAGCTCTTTTGAGCTTATTGCAAATATAACCTCTGGGCTTGGAAGGGAGTTTGCCATGAAGGATCTTGGACCATTACATTTCTTCCTAGCAGTTGAGGTAAGGTACTTCAAGGATGTTATTCATTTGAATCAAGGGAAGTTTGTTGTTGAGCTACTTATGAAGATTGACATGGCTCTTGCCAAAGCAGTCAGTACACCATTGGCACAAAAACATGGTTTACAACAGGTCACAGGCAATTCGTTTGATGTCTCTATGTACAGGAGCATTGTAGGAAGTCTCCAATATCTCACTCTAACAAGACATGACATATCACATGCAGTCAACTTGGTTAGTCAATTTATGCAAACTCCAAATAGTGAGCATCTTTAGGATGTGAAAAGAATTCTTAGATATGTGAAGGGTACTTCACAATATGGCCTAAGACTTCTTGCACGATCACCTCTCATATTATATGGGTTTTCAGAAGCAGATTAGGGAGGTTGTACAACAACAAGAAGGTCAACTACATGATACACAATTTACTTAGGTGTAAACTGCATAACTTGGGCCTCCAAGAAGCAACACACAATGTCAAGGTCTAGTGCTGAGGCAAAATATAGGGCACTTGCCTCTACTGCAACTGAAATCACCTGGATCACCTACATCGTAGGAGACATTGGAGTTTACTTGAAGACAACTCCTACATTGTTCTACGACAACATCAGTGCATTATACATGACTGTAAATCCAGTCTTACATGCTAAAACTAAACATGTAGAAATGGATTATCACTTTGTTAGGGAGAAGGTAGCCCGAGGACATCATGTAACGCGCTTTGTTCGATCAAAAGTGAGTTAGCAGATATTCACACCAAGGTATTTACAAAGCAGGAGTTCACAAAGTTTCGTAGCAAGCTAGGAGTGAGTGTTTCGCCTCTCACTAGCTTGAGGGGAAGTGTTGCAAAATAGAGTTAGAATAGAAGTAGTATTCCTTGTATCCTAATTCTAATCCTATTCTAACTCTAATGTATCTCCTTATATTTGTAGTTGTACTATGATTCTACTAGTGGCCGCATGTAACTGTATAAGTAGCATACATATTGTACGCAATTATTATCAAGAAATAATATCCTCCCTTCTCTCTGGTTGTGTGTTTTCTTCATAGGTTACCTAAAGTTAAGACACATTCATACTTCGTTTCTTTCCCTTCGATTTTGAATAAGTTGTTAGGTAAAAAATCAGTCACATTGTTCACTTCTTTGCTTGTGAGCTGTCCATGTTCTCAAGAAAATAGTGGCATGCTGTAAACGCTTAATTTTTTTACCAAACCGAAGATTTACACTATTTTAGTGCTGAAATTATTTCTTGTAGGTTAACATTTAATTAATTAAAATTTTACTTTTTCCTAGTGAATTTGTTTTAAAATATTTAAAACTACAAAAATAGAATAACATTTAAGGATAAGTATTATTTTAATATTATTATTTTATTTTTTAAAAAAAGAAAATCTACAAAAATATATATTTATAGTTAAGTGTTTTAGTCCATTGATACTTTTAATTGATTTTATATTTTTAAAAAATAAGACGAAACGAAAAAAGAAAAAAAAAAGGGAAAATAAAACGTGCAAAGAGTGAGGAAAGAATTTTTAAAAAATAGAGATAAAAAGAAACGTTCAGAATAAGAAAAGTAAATAAAAACAAAAAAGAGAAGAAACACATGTATAAGAGGGAGAAAAAGAGAATATAAACCCTAAAAGAAATTAGTCCTAATTGCTTTAGAATTTCTTCCTAAAAACTAACCCAAATTCCACAAAACATTATCTCCTACTTTAATCCAATTAAAAAAAGTAACCCTAAAATTACCCAAACTCTAAAAATCTACTCCTACATAAATCCTAATTTCTAGTAACTTCTGCTTATATATACTTACCCGCTCAAAAAATAAAAATTACATACAATCGCACGTACAATCAATAAAAGTCTTCTTTTATCTACTTTTTTTTTTTTTAAAAGAAGATAGTTTGAGAATTAGTGAGATCAAATTTGGGTCCCTTTTCGAGTTTTCATCTGCGGTTATTGATTCAAGAAAATATTAACGAAAGTTCAAGATTCAAATTTGTAAAGGTCCATCTCTTAACTTTACTCTATTTTGTTTGAATAAATTTGTGTGCTTATACATAATCTTTTTTATATAGTATATGATATATGATGTTATTTTCATGCTAATCTAGTAGTTTTTGTGCGTTCATGAATTTAAAATAAATAACTCAACTATAATAGAATGTATTTTAAAAATAAATAAAAGAGCGATAAGGATATGTAGATAAATTAATTTTACATATTCAAGAAAAAGATACATGTTTATATTTAAACAAATTCAAGGTTTGGTTATTTTTTAAAAAAATTAACTTAACATATTTTTTTAAAAAAGTTAGCAACAATTTATATGTTTAATGTAACATTCCAAAAATTTCTAAGTTTAGACTCAAGCCATTCTTTATTTTTTTGAATAAGATTGTACTATGTGATTCTTAATTTTCTTAGGTGTTAAGGTCACTAGAATTCCCCAGCATAAAGTTGAGTTGAAAACTTTCTTTCCAATTAAGTTTCACTATGAGATTTTTCATGGGTCAACTTCAAACGACCATATCTTTTAGCACATAAAAAGTTAGGTGGTCCATGACCTACAAAATTTATGGTCTTTGAGTCCTCTTTCTGTCATGACCCAAGGTACACCTTGGCGTAACATGGCGTATAGGACCCCGAGTGGCACTTAACATTCATAACATAAGAAATAGAACAGAGAGATAAGGAACAACATTTCAAGTCCAAATCATTTTTATAAAAGTAAAACGGAAGTCTAAACACTAGTCTCTTTAGCCATCTAGTACATAAGAATGAAATTGGGCCTAGCCCATACATCATGTCTAAAAATGAAAGTAACAAAGAAAACTAAAAACAATGAAAATCCATCCTCGAAGCATGAGGACTCACCAAAGCTTGAAATCTCTCAAATCAACGTGTACCCACCAAACTGAGAACCTTGACCGTCAGACCCTACATTTGGGAAAATGTGGGCAAGAGTATGCATTAATGCAAAATATGTACCAAGTATTTATATCCATGCATATAAACATTTAAATCATTCTAAAATATGACATTTAATGATATGCAATGACCAAGCTAAAACATGCAATAAAAAGGGTTAGAAAACATAAGTCATAAAACATGGTCAACGCAAGCTAACTACTTTAAAAACTTTGAACACATGTGAGATACTTCTTGATGTAACCTTAGTTCATTATTATTGTGGGAAGTATCCTTAACCGACATTGAGACCATGTGAGCTATAACATGATCCCCCGGTGTTTCCCACGCTGAAAAGGGTTATCCTACTTGTCAAGGTAGAACTATGAATTTCTAGCTTAAGTAGATCCACTAGCTAATATCCATCTAGACAATCATCCTATGGGGAAACATAGGTAAGGGATAAGGAAATTTCTTCTAGAAACCCGGCCTTTACTTACAGGAGAGCTTCTATTTCAATATCCTCTCGGTGCTAAGCATAAATCCATCTCAAAGTAAGCACATTCCTATGAAATTTATATAAATGTTTTAAGGATGCTTTGAAACTGAAGTATCAATGATGATGTTGTTGTTGTGTTGTTGAAAAGTTTTCTCATATACACATGAAAGTATGATTGTGAAAGGTTTTCTCACTTAGTAATGATTCTAAGGTTGGAAGGTCTTCTCAACTAAATGAATCAAAGATAAGGTGATATCCTAATGAGACCTAGCTTGGATTGTCTCCCATTAGTAGAGTTCTGGTTCATAGAAGAAATATCCTTATCCCTTACCTATGAGCCCCTATAGGTTGATTGTCTACATAGACATTAGCTAGTGGATCCAATTAAGATAGAAGTTCATGGTTCTACCTTGACAAGTAGGACAACCCTTTTCGGTGCGGGAGACACCGAGGGATCAAGTTATAGCTCACATTGTCTCTATTTCGGTAAGGGATACTTCCCACAATAATAATAAACAAAGGTTACTTTAAGGAGTATCTCATATGTGTTCAAAGGTTTTAAATGATGTTAGCTTGCATTGACCATGTTTTATGACTTATGTTTTCTAACCCTTTTATATCATGTTTTAGCTTGGTCAATTTGATGTCATGAAATGTCTTCTTTTAGTATGATTTAAATGTTTTATGCATAGCTATCATATTTGGTACATTGTTTTGTACTATACTCTTGCCTACATTTCACCAAAATGTAGGGTCCGACATTCAGGGTTCTCAGTTTCGTGGCTAGTGGTTGATTGTGAGGTCTCGAGATTTGGTGAGTCTTCATGCTTTGAGGATGGACTTTCATTGTTCTTAGTTTCTTTCTTTTTTTTCTAGTTTTTGGACATGATATATGGGCTAGGCCCAATTTCATTCAATTGTACTAGATTGCTAATGAGACAAGTGTTTTAGACTTTTGCTTTACTTTTATAAAACATTGGACTTGAAATGTTGTCTTGACTTCTTTTGTTCTATTTCTTATGTTATGAATGCTAAGTGACTTGTATGGGGTCTTTTGAGGTCATATACGCCATATTACATCCAGGGTGTACCCCTGGGTAGTTACAAACTTGGTAATCAGAGCACAAGGTTTAGAATGGTCCTAGTATGTCTCATAAGACACGTCGAGTAGAGTCTTGTTTATGAGTGTGAAGAGCGCCACATTTATGAATAAGAGGATATAAGATGTTTAGGAAATTCTACTTTTTTCATTACTCTATATTCGTGCGATAGAGTTTAACTCTATAAGGTCTCTCTCCTAATCCTTATTGGATGCTCTAGAGGACATAACTACTCATAGAGCTTATACTAAAAGGAATGTGAGGGAGAATTCGGAACAAGAAGCTCCTCCCCAAGCTCCTCAAGCGCCGGTGATCCTTTGGCCGAGCAAGTAACTAATGAAGAGTTTAGTGCTGCTTTTTAAGTGTTTCCTCAAGCCATGTCAGCCCAAGCCAACAAGGAGTTTGATGTTCCCATGAACTGAAACGTGGGTACGATGGAATCAAGAGTGAGGCACTTCACTAGGATGAATCTTCCAGAGTTTTATTGTTCTAAGGTTGAGGAAGATCATCAAGAGTTCATTGATGAGATTTATAAGGTATTGATGATCATGGGAGTGATGCCGGTGGAAAAGGTGGAGTTGTCAACTTAAAGGTGTGGGTCAAATTTGGTTCAACCAATGGAAAGAAGGGAGACTTGAGGATATGGGTCCTCTTGATTGGGAGAACTTTAAGGTTGCTTTCCTTGATTGGTTCTTTCCCCTTAAGATGAGGGAGGCAAAGGTGCTTGAGTTCATCAACCTTCATCAAGGAAGTATAAGTGAGAGGGAATATGCTTTGAAGTTCACTCAATTGTCTAAATATGCCCCTACAATGGTTGACAATCCGAGGGCAAGGATGAGTAAGTTCATTTTGGGTGTGTCCGAAATGGTAGTTAAAGAATGTCGTACTACCATGCTCATTTATGACATGGGCATCTCTTGTATCATGGTTCATGCTTAACAAATAGAAGAAGAGAAACTTAAGAAAAAGTCTAGGGAGACAAAGAGGGCTAAAATTGCTGATGGTAATTTCTCTCATGCGAGGTCCGATGGACATGGTCGTTCTAGATTGTGACAAAGGTTTTCCAGTCAAGGTTCCTCAAATGCTCATCTTAAGTTCAAAAAAGATAGGGTGTCTAACCCTAAGCCTCAAGGAGGAATAGTAGTGGATATTCATTGCATATGTCTACTTATGCTAGGTGTGGAAAAAAACACGAGCATAAGTGCCTAGTCGGCACAGGTAGTTGTTTTAGTTGTGGTAAAAGTGGTCATATGATTAGGGTTTCCCGATGCTTACGACTAAAGGAAGAGAGGGCAAGCAAGCTCATCCTAATGGTTCGGGTTCTAATGCTCCCAAGAAAAACCAATTCTATGCACTTCAGACTCGTGGTGAACAAGAGGGTTCTCATGATTTGGCTACTGGTATGTTGAAAGTCTTCCAACTTGATGTTTATGCTTTACTTGATCTCGGTGCTACCTTGTTTTTGTGACACGATATGTGGCTATGAAATTTGATGTTCTTCAGTATGTGTTGTTAGATCCTTTTTTTTGTCTCGACTCATATTGGTGGTTCTATTGTGGCTAAGATGTTTTATAGAAAGTTTCACGTTTCCTTGCCCCATAGAGTTACTCTTGTTGACTTGGTAGGGCTTGATACGCTAGACTTTGATGTTATCCTTGGTATGGATTGGCTGTACTCATATTATGCTTCTATTGATTGTAAAACTCGTGTAGTCAAGTTTCAGTTTTCGAATGAGTTTGTCCTAGAGTTGAAGGGGGGAAATTTTATGTCTAAAGGTTAGTTTGTCTTTTGTTTTAAAGCTAGAAAGATGATTTCTAAGGGTTGCATTTACCATCAAGTTAGAGTAAGGGATATGGATTCCGAAAGCCTACTCTTGAGTTGGTCCCCGTTGTATATAAGATTTCGAAAGTGTTCCCAGATGATTTACCTGGTATTACTTTCGAATAGGAAATAGACTTCGGTATTGACATTTTTCCACACACGCAACCTATTTCTATTCCTCCTTATATAATGGTCCTAGCAGAACTAAAGGTGTTGAAAGAACAATTGAAGGATTTGTTGGATAACAGTTTCATCCGATCGAGTATCTCTCCATGGGGTGCTCCATTTTTGTTTGTTAGAAAGAAATATGGTTCTCTTCGTATATGTATTGACTATCTTCAGTTGAATAAGGTGGCCATCAAGAATAAATATCCTCTTCCAAGGATAGATGATTTGTTTGGCCAACTTTAAGGAGCAAGTTACTTCTCTAAGATTAACCTTTGATCAGGCTATCACCATTTAAGGGTGAAGGAAGATGACATTCCAAAGATGGCTTTTCAAACTTAGTATGGTCCTTATGAGTTTTTGTTAATGTCATTTGGGTTGACTAATGCTCTGGTGGCGTTTATGGATTTGATGAATAGAGTGTTAAGACAATACCTCGACATGTTTGTGATTGTGTTTATTAATAATATATGGATCTATTCAAGAAGTGAGGATGAGCACATTGATCATTTGAGGATTGTGTTGCAAATTATTAAAGACCAACAACTATTTGCCAAGTTTAGCAAATGCGAGTTTTGGTTAAGGTTCGTAGCTTTTCATGGCCATATTATTTCAACTAAAGGTATTGAGGTAGATCATAAGAAGATGGATGCGGTCAAGGGTTGGCCTAGACCTCTATCCTTTTCGGATATTAGAAGTTTCTTGAGTTTAGCCAGTTATTATAAAAGGTTTGTTGAGGTGTTCTCTTTGATTGCCTCTCCTTTAATGGCTCTTACACAAAACAAGGCTAAGGTCATATGGTCCGAAGCATGCGAGAGGAGTTTTCAAGAGTTAAAGGATAGACTTACTTCTGCTTTGGTGTTGACCTTACTGTAATGGACAAATTGTTTTTTTGTTTATTGTGATACCTCTAGAATTGGGTGAGGATGTGTACTTATGTAAAATGGGAAGGTTATTGCCTATTCCTCAAGGTAACTTAAGATTCATGAAAAGAATTACCCTACCCGTGACATTGAACTAGCGGCTATTGTTTTTGCCTTAGAGATTTGGAGGAATTATTTTTATCGAGTTCATGTAGAAGTTTTCTAACCATACGAGTTTGTAATATGTGTATAATTAGAAAGACCTTAATCTTCGCCAAAGAAGGTGGCTTGACTTATTGAAGGATTCTGATATGAGTGTTCTCTATCACCCCGATAAGGCAAATGTGGTGGCTAAGTCTCTTAGTCGGTTATCTATGGAAGTGTTGCCCACATTGAAAAAGGTGAGTTGGTCGAGATGTTTATAGGTTGGACCAATTGGGTGTTTAGTTGGTGGACTCTACCTAGGGTGGTTTTATAGTTCATAATGGTTCAAAATCGTCTTTTGTGGCGGATGTGAAAGCTAAGAAAGATCTTGATCCAATTTTGGTTGACTTAAAGGAAGCGGTGCTTAAGAAATCAGTTGATGCTTTCTCCTAAGGGGGATATGGTGTAGTTAGATATCAAGGTCGTTTGTGTGTTCCTAATGTTGATGACTTTAGGGAACAAATCTTGTCAGAAGCCCACAACTGTCGATACTCTATTAATCCACGAGCCATAAAGATGTACCATTATTTACGGGAGGTCTATTGCTGGAATGGAATGAAGAAGGATATTGCGGAATTTGTGGCTAAGCGCCCTAATTGTCAACAAGTGAAAGTTGACCATCAGAAATCGGGAGGATTTTCCCAAGACATTAACATTCCTACTTGGAAGTGGAAAGATGTGAATATATATTTTATTGTTGGTTTGCCTCGTACCCAGTGACAACATGACTCAATTTGGGTTATAGTAGATCAGATGAAGAAATCGGCTCACTTTATTCTAGTCAAGGTTTCCTATTCGGCGGAGGATTATGATAAGTTGTACTTAAGAGAAATGGTAAAGTTCCATGGAGTGCCATTTCCATTATTTTATCTCGTGGTACCCAATTTACTTTTTAGTTTTGAAAGTCTTTTCGAAAGGGTCTTGGAACTCATGTTAAGCTTAATACAACCTTTCATTCCCAATCGATCGACAAGCGTAACATACTATCCAAACCTTGGAAGTCATGTTGAGAGATTGTGTGATTGATTTTAGAAGAACAAATCTTGAGTTTGACGTTCATGATTGGGTTTACTTGAAAATTTCACCCATGAAGGGAGTAATGAGGTTTGGTAATAAAGGGAAGCTTAGTCCCTGTTATGTAGGCCCATATCAGATTTTGAGACGTGTTGGTAAGGTTGCTTATGAACAAGATTTTCCTAATGAGTTGGCATCAGTGCATACGGTTTTCCATGTCTCTATGTTAAAGAAATGTGTTCCGACATTCATAGTTCCCTTAGATGGTTTGGGAGTTAAAGAGAAGCTTTCTTATGAAGAATTTCTTGTTGGGATTTTAGACCGACAAGTCAAGAGTTGAGAAATAAAGAGGCTGCTTCTATGAAAGTGTTGTGGAGGAATCAATTAGTTGAGGGTGCTACTTGGGAGGCCGAGGCCGTTATGATGTCCTGTCATCCTCAACTCTTTCCTTCTTCCCCTACTGTAGCTTGAGGTAATGCATCCCTCATGGTTTACTCTTTGTTTCGTTTCATGTGTCTTAAGTGTTTCCAGGATTTCCTTACGATGCATGATTCATGAAAAACTTAAGTTTGAGAAAATGAGTCAAATTGATTGATTTCTACATGTTTATGTGCATTATAGTACCAATTGCATATAGACTACATGACGTGATTTTTTGAACTTGCTTTAGCTTGGAGTTGATGTTTCCTTCTTGGATATATGCATTTGAGTATGAGTTGCATGTAGGTTTCATGATATGATGATAAACATATGTTTAGCTTGGAGTTAATGCTTCCTTCTCGGATATGTGCATTTATATGATTTCATGCGTAATGGGCTGCTACGTTTAGTTCCTATCTATCATATGATGTTTTAATTACTTCCTAGCTTGGAGTCGATACTTCTTCCTTGGTTATATGGATTTAGATTAAGTTCCATTGATGATTGGGTTGTTAGTTTCTCTCCTACTCTTTTCGTACTAGCTTGAATCTCATTCGAAGATGAATGATCCCAAGGGAGAGATATTGTAACACCCTGAATTCGAGAGTGGGTGAAGTTTCAATTTTGAGAAGCTGCAGGTGCCATCTGACAGAGGCCAACCATAGCCCGTAGATGGGACCACGGATCATAGGTGTGGTCCGTGGTTGGTCACCACAACTAAGACTGAGAAGTCTTGAACCACGGCCTAACCAATGGACCATTAGTGGGTCCACGGTTCGTGGTTAAGGGTTTGTAGGTCTGGACCCCTGTATCAGGTTTCTGACCATGGACAACAGTGATGCAGGACAGACCGTCAGTCAGTCCACGGTCTAGGGGTGTTGATGGAAAGTCAGCAGTTATCTTCAAGGACAGTTGAGTATTTTCCTAATTAGTCTTGCCTAATACTATGCCGTTTTACCCTTCACTAAGACCCATATATAACTATTTAAACCTCTAAAATTTCCCCAATAGATATCATTCTCTCAAATTTCTATAAGAAGAATAAGTCTCCTCTCCAAAATATTTCTCTCTCTAGTAAGCTTGAAGAAGAAGGATTCAACCTAGGGTTTCAAGTCAAGTATCCATTCCTCAATTGAAGATAAGAAATTGGCTTCAAGGTATGATAGTTTTGATCCATGGATTCCTTCCATTCATAGGGTTCCCAAATTCTTCTATTTTCAAAGTTAGAAATCCCTAATTGAGTTAGGGTTTTCTTCAATTGCCATGGGTTCTCTTGATCATTGATTTAAATGATAAAATTATGATCTCTTATGCATGAATTGATGAAATACTATGACTTTATGATGATTTCCCTTTGAAACCATGTAATCCCTATGTTTTTTTGAAGTTCTGATCATATGATGTGGGCTTTTGATTATGGAGGAAGAGTTTTATGAAATTAAGCATTTATTGATAGAATTACATGAATTTATGATGAAATCCATATCTAACCTATGTTTTCTAAATGTTGATGATTGAAAGTGTGTTTTGAACCTTGAAAGGTAAATTATGGAATTATGCATGTTCTTATGAAATCTATGCAAATGTTTTAAGGATGCTTTGAGAGTAAAGTATGAATGATGATGTTGTTGTTGTGTTGTTGAAAGGATTTCTCATAAATGCATAAACATATGATTGTGAAAGGTTTTCTCACATAGTAAGGATTCTATGGTAGAACGGTCTTCTCACCTAAATGAATAAGAGATACAGAGCTATCCTAATGAAACCTAGCTTGCATTGATTATAGAATGATACCTTTCCATGGATGACTTATGACTTAGCTTGGATTGGCAGGATGACGTGTCCTTCCATGGATAATAAGAACAAGTAAGAAATGACTATTCCGTGGGATTTATGCTTAGAACCAAGAGGATATTAAGATGGAAGCTCTCCAGTTAGTAGAGGCCAGGTTTCTAGAAGAAATCTCTTTATCCCTTACCTATGTGCCCTGATAGGATGATTATCTAGATAGACAGTAGCTAGTTGATCCACTTAAGCTAGAAGTTCATGGTTCTACCTTGGCAAGAAGAACAACCCTTTTCAGTGTGAGATAGACCGGGGGATCATGTTATAGCTCACATGGTCTCTATGTTGGTTAAGGCTACTTACCATAATAATAATGAACTAAGGTTACTTCAATAGTATCTTATATTTGTTAAATGGTTTTAAATGATGTTAGCTTGCATTGACTATGTTTTATGACTTATGCTTTCTGTCCCTTTTATATCATGTTTTAGTTTGGTCAATTGCATGTCATGAAATGTCCTCTTTTAGCATGATTTAAATGTTTTATGCATAGATATCATACTTGGTACATTTTTTTGTAATGATGCATACTCTTGCCTATATTTCCCCAAATGTAGTGTCCGAGAGTTAGGGTTTTCATTTTCGTGGCTAGTGGTTAATTGTGAGGTTCCGAGCTTTGGTGAGTCCTCATACTTCAAGGACGGACTTTCATTGGTCTTAGTTTTTTTCTTATTTCTAGTTTTTGGACATGATGTATGGGTTAGGTCAAATTTCATTCTATTATACTAGATGGCTAATGAGACAAGTGTTTTAGACTTCCGTTTTATTTTTATAAAACTTTGGACTTGAAATTTTGTATTTACTTCTTTTGTTCTATTCTTATGTTATAAATGCTAAGTGGCATGTATAGGGTCTCTCAGGGTCCTATACACTATATTACATCTAGGGTGTACCCATGTCATGACAACTATGACCCAAATCGAGTCATTTTATCGCCGGGTGCGAGGCAAACCAATAATAAAATCCATATTTAAATCATCCCACTTCCAAGTAGGAATGCTAATGTCTTGGGATAAACCTCTCGGTTTCTGATGCTCAACTTTCACTTGTTGACAATTAGGACACTTAGCCACAAATCCGGCAATATCATTCTTCATCCCATTCCACTAATAAATCTCCCGCAAATCACAGTACATCTTGGTGGCTCCCGGGTGAATAGAATACCAAGAACTATGGGTTTTTGACAAGATCTTTTCCCTTCAATCATCAACATTAGGAACACACAAATGGCCTTGATATCTAAGTACACCATCTCCCCCTTGGGAGAAAGCCTTTGCAAACTTTTTAAGCATCACATCCTTCAATTCAACCAAAATTGGATCAAGACCTTTCTTAGCTTTCACATCCGCCACTAAAGACGATTTTGAACCATTATGGACTATAACACCAACCTTGGTGGATTCCTCTAACTGAACACCCAACCGGGCCAATCTATGAACATCTCAAACAAACTACTTCTTATCTTCTTCAATATGAGCAACACTACCCATAAATAACCGACTAAGAGCATCCACCACCACATTTGCTTTACCAGGTGACAGAGAACATTTATATCATAATCTTTCAATAAATCAAGCCACCTTCTTAGGCAAAGATTTAGATCCTTTTGATTAAACACATATTGTAAACTCTTACTGCAACACCTTGGATTCCAATAAAAAAGGGCAACATAGCAGTTTTCAGGGATTTTCAGGTGCTAGCAACGAGGTCCACCCATGGCCTATGTATAGGACCACGGATCGTATGTGTGGTCCGTGGATGGACACCCAAATAGGGATGCAGTTGGAACCCTGACCCAAACCAATGGACCATTGGTTGGACCATGGTCCGTGGTTGAGGGTTCGTGGTCTAGACCCTTAGAAGACCCCTTTCTCACCAGAACGACGGTCGTGTAGGATGGCCCGTCATTCTAACAACTGACCGTCATTAGTGGTCCATGGATGGTGCGTAGGTAGTTAAGTTCAGGGGTAGTTGGGTCTTTTCCTAATTATTTTATTCCTATACTACATTGTTTTACCCTTCACTAAGACCCTAATATAGGTATTTTAACTCTCAAATTTCCCAATGGAAATCACTCTCTCAAAATCACGAAAAGAAATCAAGTTCTTCCTCTCCAAAATATTTCTCTCTCTAGAACTTGAAGAAGAAGAAATGGTTCAAGCTAGGATCAAGGTCAAGTCTCGAATCCTCAAGAAATTGTGGGCTTTGATAGTAAGGTATGATATTTTCATCCATGGAGTCCTTCCATTCATGGAGTTCCCAAATTCCTCTATTTTCAAAGTTAGAAATCTCCAATTGAGTTAGGGTTTTCTTCAATTGTCATGATTTCTTTTGATTATTGATTTAAATGATTGAATTATGATTTCTCATGAATGAATTAATGAAATACTATGATTTTATGATTATTTCCCCATGAACCCATATAATCCCTATGTTTTCCAAGTTATGATCATATGATGTGGGATTTTGATTACAAATGAAGAGTTTTATGAAATATAGCATGTATTGAGAGAATTACATGAAATTATGATGAACTCCATATCTAACCCATGCTTTCTAAATATTGATGATTGAAAGTGGGTTTTGAACCTTGAATGGTAAATTATATAATTATGCATGTTCTTATGAAATATATGCAAATGTTTTAAGGATGCTTTGAGAGTAAAGTATCAATGATGATGATGTCTATGTGTTATTGAAAGCATTTTCTCATATACATAGAATCATGATGTGAAAGGTTTTCTCAAATAATAAAGGGTTCTAAGGTTAAAAGGTATTCTCACCTAATTGAATCAAAGATTAAGAGTTATCCTAATAAAACCAAACTTGGATTGGTTATTTTATGATACCTTTCCATGGATGAAGACTTGTTTTGGATTGGCAAGATGATGTGCCTTTCCATGGATAATAAGAACAAGTAAGAAATGACTTTTTCGTGGAATTTATGCTTAGCACCAAGAGGATATTGAGATGGATGTTCTCCCATTAATAAAGGCCATGTTTGTAGAAGTAATCTCATTATCCCTTACCTATGTTCCGTCATAGGATGATTTTCTAGATGGACATTAGCTAGTGGATCCACCTAAGCTAGATGTTTATGGTCCTTACCTTGGCAAGTAGGACAACCATTTTAGGTGTGGGAGACACTGGGGAATCATGTTATAGCTCATATGGTCTCTACATTGGTTAAGACTACTTCTCACATTAGTAATGAAATAAGGTTACTGCGCTCTCGAGATTGTTAGTTGCAAATGGTATGGGTTGTATTTAAAAGAGAATAGTTTCTCGTATAGTTGCCTCTCCTAGTTGGATGTCCCCTTAAGTTAATCATAATTTCTTAAGTGTGTTTGTTCTTCATGAAGTTTCACCTAAGTCCTTGCTCTTAACCCAAGCCTAACATCAAGTTAATTATTTAGTTCCTTGCCCCATCGGTCGTTCCCATACCCTCAGTATGCATATGTGTCTAACGAATCCAACACTAATAATATTTCAGTTAGAAATAAATCGTCAAGATAGTAATTTAGTCTCTTTTTAATTTTTACTCAGGTAAAGGAGCTACTTAGGAAACAAATCAGCCGGGAAGGCCAAATACCCTCATCATTTTCCTTCCAATTTAGTTTCAGCTTGAGCTAAAATTTCCTCTCCAGTTTCTGAGTTTACTCATGTATAATTCACTCTCAATATCATGTTCCCTCACCTATTCTAGCATTTTACCATGTTTTATGTCCATAAGACTCAATTCAGTTAGATATCAGTTTCTAGTACTCAGTTGGTAGGGATTTCAACTCTTTCCTCCAAACTCAGCTTGTTTAGACTTCATTCAAGAATGAATGATCACAAGGGGGAGATATTGTAACACCAAAAATTCGAGAAAGGCTAGAAAAGGGTCAAACATGCAAGTCACAAACCAAAAAGTGGACAATGGAACCCTCCACGGAGACATAGACGGGTCGTGAAGGGACAAAGGTCTGTTAATTGGCTCGCGAAATCTTCCAGAACCTACCCCAAGAAGGCCTCAATTTGATGAAAGACCTTTGGTGATGCTGACGGGTCATTAATGGGGTCTTCAAGTGGCCCACTTAGAAAGGGGTTCTCCCCTAGTCACTGGTCAAGGATCACAAACATCTAAAAAGCCCGTGAAGCCCCACACGGATTGTGAAGAAATTCGTGAAGGGGGTTTATCAGACTTAGAGTTCAGGGTCAACTTCAAACAATCATATCTTATAGTACAGAAGGAATTCGGTAGCCCATGACCTATCTAATTAAAGATCTCTGAGTCCTTTTTCCAATGCCTCCGAATTTGCCTAATTCCAAGCTTGGACTAAGAAGTAAGGCTCAAAATAGTTAATCCTTATCAGGCAGAGCATTTTCACAACCCACTTGATGGGCCATGGTGCTATAGACGGCCCGTCTAGCCTCTGCTGAAGTCACTTCGGTAGCATTTAAGTCAGGATGGCACTGGTCTTTCTGCCTATGTTTGTGGTACTTAAACTACATCGTTTAGTGCTTAAACTACATCGTTTTACTTCGTTTAAGCCTAGTAAACTAGTCAGAAACTACCTAAAACATTCATTCTCCTAAAATCATGAGAACTAGAAAGAAAAGAAGAGAAATAAGCTACAATTTTCTCTCAAGAAAAAGCAAAGCCCTTCTTCAAGTTCATCCCCATTCTTCGTAAATTTCGTCCACCAGGTATGTGGGTATTCAACATTGGTTCCTTTTTATGCTTGTGTCGAATACCCCAACCTTCTAAATTTATTTTATTGAATTGCTAAATTAGGGTTCCTACCCAAATTGGAGAAACCTTATGGGCTCAGTTTTAAAGTATCAATTTATGGTTTCTCACTCATTACCCATGATTTATTTGTGATATCTTAAGTGTTTACAAAAGCCCATTCATGAAGAGTGAATTCTATTATTCTTTCATTAAATTGCTTGTTTTCAAGTATAGATTTGGCATGTTTAGATAACATGACCTTTAATAGGAATAAATTGTATGTTTGTTTCTTCAGGTTAAGTTTATTTTTTATCATGGCTATACAAAGCCCTCAGACTTATGATTTTATATTGCATGACATAAGATATTTCCTTATGCTTATGAACATATTTGATGTCAGATATGTCACCGTAGGTTTATAAGTCCCATCTTTTGGGCATCAGATTTAGTGATCACACGACATTCATGCCTCTATACACCGATAATGTATATTGGATACTCTCTATGGGCGCGTATACATCAGATTCCATGTAGCTCACATGGTCTATGTCGATTAGAGAACCTCCTAGAAAAATAGTTTTAGCTTTTATGTGCATTGAATTTTTGCTTTAAAATTTCAGAGCTTCTATTACTTACTAGGATTCGAAAGGTGTTTTCAATTTATGGCACTGCTTGAGTCATTCTATCACATATTTTACTATCATTATACGACTTCAATTTTAGCTATGCTTCAAGAATGTTTTTCAATGACATGTTCATGATATCAGTTTTAAGCATACTTTCAATTATATATTATTTTACTTTTGCACATCTTGCATACTCAGTATGTTCCATAGTACTGACCACATACTTCTTTGTGCTACATCCTTTTATGATGTTGATTTTATAGCCCGCTCTCCATTTCGTGTTTAGTTGGTCTTTTATGCGTCTTCATCATTCCAGGGCTTGGAGTTCAGCTTCATTTCAGTACGTAGTTTTCTTATTCAGTATTTAGAGTTAGTTGGGGACTTGCAGCTCACTTAGGATTTCAGAGATAGAGTCAAATGTTCAGTTATATTAAGATTGCCAGATTTTGAACTTTATCTATATCACGGATTAAGTTGTTCATTTTTTCCAGTTAAGCTTCTATCCTTATATTTTGATCCATTTTCAGTTATGACAATGCTAAGAGGGTTATATTGAGATCACTTATGGTCTTGGGTCCCATGCCACGTCTAGGATTTAGTCTCTGGGCGTGACATGAAAATTTGCCTTTAGTTCAAGTAAGATGGGGTCTTTGTTTTTCTTCTCCTTCACTTCTAACATTAATGATGCTTCAGCCCCATTCATCTACATAACTTGACACATTCAGTGGAATCTAACAAACACACTCTAAAATATGCAAGTCTGTGAACTTCCTTAGCCAAATCTTTCTTGCCTTCCTCAACATGAGCAGTACTCCTTATGGAAAATCGGCTCAAGAATCAACAACAATGTTAGCTTTACTTGGGTGATAGATGATACTCATTCTGTAATCCTTGAGTAACTCTAACAACCGTTTTGTCTGAGATTAATATCTTTCTAACTGAAAACATATTGGAGACTCTTGTGGTCGATGAACACATCCTTATGAATTCCATAGAGATAGAGACTATATGTTTAGAGCAAAAAATACCGCTACCAACTAAAGACTATGAGTCAGGTAGTTCCTCTTTTGAATCTTAAGCTATCCAGAGGCATAGTCTATAACCTTACCATTCTGCATCAACACATAACCATACCGCACTTTGGAGACATTATAATAAAAGAAAAAACCTCTATACCCTCTAGTAGGGTCAATAGTGGAGTAGTAATTAACCGAGCTTTCAATTCCTGAAAGCATTTTTGGTAAACTGGACAGAGGTCTTAATGGTTTAGAAGGATGTCCCATAGAGTATAAAGTGGCTGAAACGAAGGAAACAGAAGAAAATACAGAAAGAAGTTTTGGTGGCAATATGTGGGGCAATGATCTATTACACATGGAAAGTAAGAAATTGGAAGATTTTTTTAAGCATATATGTGAATACAAGTTTTGCGATTGTACTGATACATAAAGAAGTGAGCTCGAATAGACATTCTTCAGAATACAAGCGGTGCCACAAGGTGTTAGATTCTTCTTAGAAGACTTACTAGAGAGAAAATATGTTAGATCAAAAGAACGAATTTGCTTTATTTAGTAATAGCTTATGTTTTATTTCCATGAATAGTTTTGCTTGAGACCTACATAGTCCTAAACCACTTCTTAGAGGTGGTTGGGACAAGAGGTGCTCTTTAGGTTGTAAATTGAAGTTTTCATGTTGGAGTAATGGTAGTATTCACATTTATTACCAAAAGATTATAATTGGGAGATTCTATAACAAACAACGATCACTATGAGCAATATGATGATACAACATATCGCCTCCGCTTCCAGAATTATCGTATACCTTCTGGGATATAGAACATCTCAACTAAGTAGATCCACTAAAGCTCTACTCGAAAGCAATAAAGAATCGTCTAAAAAGTACAATCAATTACCCATGTCAGCTACATGGTTTATGAGGAATATGAGCTTTCTTAACTCATCTCTATATCGGTGCTCGATCTTATTCCCAATAAATATATATTCATGTTCAAATGTATAAAACATACTCTTTCTCAATTTGAGGCAATCACTCAAAATATCCTCTTAAAAGTGGTATCTGCTCTAAAATATCTCTTAACTCATTAACTTCTTTTGAAATCAAAATTTCTCTTATCTCAATGTAAAAAAATTTACATTTGGGAATACTTAGTTCCCTTATACTCTTACTCAATCACTCTTTAAACTCTACTTAAAACTCGTCTTTACTTTCTCAAAAATCAATTTAAGAAAAAAAATTAGTTAAAAGGATTCAGAATGATAACTCGGTAATAACTCAATAATTAGGTTCATGTTGAAAAATAGGCATGAACAATCAACTCAAGAATTTCAATGCAAGATATAACAACTCAAAAATCAAGAATAGAGTTCAGAACTCAACAATGAAACTATCTCAAAAATTGTCAAAACTAAGAATGTAACCCTAGATTATTCTTTAATGATAGAAAAAGGATGTAGGGTGGGAGGGAGGACTCAGTCCATCACTATGAATAGCCCTAGATACCAGGAAGAACAAAATTCTTGGCGAAATTAGTGAAAACTCAAAGAACACTCAAACCCGTAGCTTTCTCTTCTTGGATCCTTCTGCTAAGATGTGGAAGTGTTAAAGAACGTAAAAGGATTTATTAATACTATTTAAACCCTTAACTAGGTGTAAAAAAGTCATTATTTAGGCTTATAAGGGATGGGAAAAGACTAAACTATCCCTATTAAAATCTGACAAAAACCTTTTATGATTCCATCTATGGTTTGTGGTTTGATCGATGCACAGTAGATCCCATCCATAAAATACGGGTCAAATCTACAACCTGTAGAAGTTTCTATGGACCATAGATCAAATTCGTAGAATTTATATAATTTTCAAACTCAAAAATCCATTCTACAGGTCCAAACTACGGTCTGTTGAAGTTCTTACAGCCCACAGAATAGATTTATGGGGATAGGACCCCAAAAAATAACTTCTCTGAAGTTTTCTACAAGCTTCTTCTATGGGTCATAGTAATTTCGATGACTCATACATTCAAATCATAAAAATTGACTTTAGGGAACTTTGATGTGACAGTCTCTAGTATAATAACCATAACTTTTCACTCCAAACACAAAATGCGGCAAATTTGGTGAAGTTGGAAAGAGGATTCGTAGAACTTCAATTTGATAGGTTATGGGAAACCTAATTCATTATGTTGTGAGATATATGATCATTTGAAGTTGACGTAAGTAGAATATTACATCAAAACTTAATCGGTAAGGAAGCTTTCAACTCAACTTTGTGCTAGAGGGTTCTTGTGACCTTAATTCATATTCTGTGGATCGCCAAAATATTCGGCAAGTCACCAAACAAGATATTTGTGTAAGGAAATAAACCATCGTTATTCAAATAAGACACCTCATGTGAAATACTAAATTTTTTTAAATGCATTGCCAAATTAAAATTTTGGTAAATGATGATTTGTTTAAATTTGGATTTTATTCGCACTGATGCCATACTGTCATAGAGGGAAGCCTCCCACTTTGATTATATTATTAGAGTGCATGCATGGCCTCTATAGCTGGGTTGGCTGACAGAATCAGACCCTAGATAAAATGGTGTTTTTTTTATATATTTTTACTCATTTTCATGAAGAAAATAGGTGAGGGTTGGTCTACGAATTATCTTTAACCACTCTTAGCTTAGGAAGCATGAAGGGAAGATTTTTCGGTGCAAGAAAGGTTAAAACCTCAAGTATTCTTGATCTACGTTCCTCAATATTCTCCGCTATGGAGCCAAAAGCTTGTGTTCTGATTTATTCAACAGTTGTTTGGCATCCTGGTAGACTAGGTTTCCTTAACTTAGTAGTTAGAGCTATATTTACTTTCATATTATCTTGTATATAATCGGGAGATTTCATGCATAGGCCATTGAGCACTGAGTTTGGATGGTTGAATGACAGTGGTTAGGCTAATGAGGATTTGGTTTGTTATTGTTGGTATTAAGATGTTATTAATTGGGTGGTTTCCTGGGAATGAGCTTTTGGGTAATTGGGTTGTGAACATGAAATATTTGAGAAGGACTTCTCTAAGGTAGGTGATGGTATTTTTTTTCCCAACTATGTTATATGTGATTGTCAATTGCATCTTTAGTAATGCATGCATGATTTATAATTAAAGAATTTGGAAAGATAAGATGTGAAATGAAAGATGTTGTCAGTCGCATGCAATGAATGCGTTACATAAATGTACATATGTGATTGTGATTCATTGTGGTTGTGGTTGTGATTATGTTGTGTGTTGATTATTGGGATCGGGTGCCACACCGTACATATATTTATTAGATCAGGTACCATATACTGATACATATATATTATTAGTTGCACACACAAGGCAGAGTAAGAAAGAAAGACAAGACACATCCTATCACATCCTCGCAGAATCATGATTATAGAAATGGCCGGCAACATAACAATAATTGAGATTCTACTACTAACGTGTGCTCGATAAGTCACAAAAATAATTTCTCTTTGACAAGAACTGAAGGCATGGCAAACGACTATACATAAACAAGGTAAAAAAATAAATAGAAAATCATTGAAAATTTCTAGGTTATCTTATTCAAAAAATATTTCATTTTAGTTTTCTTGCAAATGCAGTAATTTCTTTCAAAATGGAAAATGACAGAACAATAATTAGATTTCACTCGTTAACTACAATAAACATTTAAGCATTGTTGGAACAAAAAAGGACAAATTAAAGAATCACCCAATACAACCTTACATGCAAATAAAGAATAGTTTGGGCCTTAACTTGGAAAATTTTGGGGCGTGACACTTCACATTCCCATGTAGACTCTTCAATCAAAATTTCACTAAGTGTAAAACCATTCTACGGGACGTTCCTACAATCCGTAGTCCATTTGACGAACCGTCCTAATCAATCGTAGAATAAGTTACAAGGGCTTGATTTCAAAAATAATTTTTTCCATTTCCTACGAGACAGGTCTACAACCCGTAGAACTTCCTATAAACCATAGCTAGTCTTGTGGAATTGAGCTAGTACCCCATTTTGACCTTCTTTCCTTTTCCAAATTCCACAGTTTTACACTTTCTCAACACCCCACCCAAATGTTTCAACACCAATCCGACCTCTCTTCTTAACTGTGTCACCTCTTAACAAATACCTTCACTTTCTTGATCATGAGTGTCTTATATCAAAAAAGAGCTTTTTGCGATAGTTAAAGTTCTACTACTTCATTCTTTGTTATTTTGGAAATCTTTTCAAGGTTTTCTGCATTTTATTGAAATGAGTTTTCTTCGTATGATCCTCTAATAGTAGTATCTAATACCATCTTCCATTTTCATCTAGTCCTCAGTAAAAGTACTCCTCAAGTGATTCATCATCATTTCAGTAGTTTGATTCACTTCTCATGAAACCTATAAATCTGTCCCCAAGAATCACTAACCAACTCCCCGGGTAGAGCCACGAAGTTTTTGAGTTTATCTTTAAGCTTCAATTTCTTTGAGAATGGAAAGTATTTTTCAATTAATACTCTGTGCGGCTTCCCCATGAGGTAATTGAGTTGTATAGAAGCTTAGATAGCCACGCAGTATCATTATCCGTCAATGATGGAAACACATGTAACCTGATCATACCTATATATAAGTCAGGCCTTCCCACACTACTTTTATGAACACGAGTGATTTTACTCAGATGAGAATATGGGTATTTCGATTACATACCATCAAATAACCCTGTAGTGTAAGAATTTGCATTAGACTTTTAGTAACCACAAATGTATGTTCGGGTGGAAGTCGAGGTACAACTATGGCACTTGTTGATCGAACAAGATTATGATTAACCCTGTAATGATCATGCACATTAGGTGCTTATTGATCTTGAACTATCGCAGGGTTGTTTTGGTTGTTTCCAGGTACTTCTTCTATACCTAGAAGTTGAGCTGTAGGATTATCCTCTTGTCATACTATGATTGGATCGTTGTTCAGCCCTAGATTCTGACCACGTCTGATGTTCACCTTTCTTCATAATGTTTGTTTAATTCTATATTGAAAGGGGTCGTGGGATTGCCTTGACTCCGTGTACTTGGCATACGCTTCGAACTAAACATGTAGAGTACAAAACAAATGAAAATGTATATCAGGAAATAATTGACTAATAGTGCAGTAACAAAACTAGTCTAATCTAAAAGCCTTATCCTCGGCAATGGATCCAAAATCCCCAAATTACACCTCTCTTAAAGTTTTATAAGCGGTCATTGTTCCAATAAGAACCTAACAAAGATTAGAGTCGATCCCACGAGGAATGAGGTCTAGACTTAGCCTAATTAACTGTTGATTGTACTTTTAGTCCGATTATTTCCATAAAATAGGGATATTTTGTAAAACAAAATATTAATTGATAGATTTTAGTAATAAGTACCAAATAAAAAGTATTTAATGTTTTGTAGAATGAATAGAAGATGAAACTATGGTGTTTGTGTTTCCCACAAGTCCTTAATGTAGTAAACATTATAAGAGTACTGTTGTCTAGTGTTTAGCATGCAAAGTCCATAAATTATGTATCTCTTATGTGATTGGTTGTCCAAATAGGGAATTTCACCATGCAACTTGGTTGGTCTACGGGGCTGTGCCTAACTAATCCTTACCCTTGATCCAAGATTAACTCTTACATAGATGGTTTAAGCTATTCGATGTCGTTTGTAGTCATCAAATTTTTTCTATTTAATCTTTTTTCTCATTTGTTACATTCTTGGATGGACAAATAGGAATAGGTTTATAACATTCGTCGCCGTTAAAAAACATTTGAAATGAAGAGATTAACAATACATACATAAACATTATTCAAGAGTTAATAATTATTAGGTCTACGTTGTTAATTCCTCATGATTCCCATAACCCTAGTAGTGAATTTAGCTACTCATAATAAGAATCTTAAAATAATTCATGAACCTACTATTAGAGTAGTTGAATTTTGTAGTATTAAATTGACAAACAAAACATTGTATTAAACCAATTCAATGCTCAAGAATTTCAAATGACAAATTGTTCACCAAATTAATTCTCAAAACCAAAATTTAAGTAATTAATTGTCTAATAGAAAAAATAACATAAATGATAATGAATATGTATAAATATCTAATGCTAAATCAATCTAAAAAAGGAAACACAGAAAGTGGGCTTCGATACTCAAGTCTATGGGTCATGGTCTACGCCTCGTAAACCATGACCATAGAAGGGTGCTTCTTCAAAGGTTATCTGGACTTTCTGTCATGCCCCGAGCCTAAATATTAGATGTGGACGACAATCCATAACCATTTTTGATCCCTAGGTGAACCCTTGGCCTGGCTATATGACATACATGACTCTAAAAAAATACATGGAAGCTTAAAATAAATGAACATTTAGACATTTAAGAAAGTCTTAAAATACTATCTTGCAAATACTTAACGTAAGTCATAAGTTAAATAAATATCCCTAGAATACAGTGGAAGCATTTAATTTTGTCTACCTATAAAGCCTCTAACAATGTAACATAGATATTAGGACAAGGCCCAGGACACCTCTAATACTACTAAGATGAATGAAAATGGAGTCTCCGGGACGTAAGGATGCCTCACCAAATATTGTCTGTGAGTGAATAGTGATCTCAACAAAACACATGTTGATGATCTTAGGCACCTATAACTGCATCATAATAAAATTCATGTTGAATGGCGTTAATACATTGAATGTACTGCTAAGTGATATGGCTAGAGTAAACAATTAACTAACCTAAATGAGTGAACCCAACATAATTGGATCAATACATGAATATAGAGTGAAAACCATTAAAGATTTACAGTAAGATATGCAATGAAAGCAACATGAAATAACATAATTGGATCAATAAATGAATATGGAGTGAAAACCATTAAAGATTTACAATATGATATGCAATGAAAGCAACATGAAAATAATATACTTTACTTTTTGGGGAGTTTCTCTAACCGACAGCCATTACTATGAGCCTAGCATTAAACATTTTGCCCACGTTACAAGGGCCATCCTACCTTTCCGGTGTTTAGGATGATATTGTGATTATGGATCGATCTAATATGCCTTCTCAAAGGAAGTGATGAGTCACATGAAGAATCAATGCTATCCTATGCAATGCTAGATACATAGTTTATGGGACTTCCGAGTTATAAAAAATGTAACCCAATTTGGTGTTCAATACTACTCCTAAAATAATCAATATAGTTACTTTTTAATTTATTAAAGTACTCTTCAATAAATTAGACATATTTACACAACTTATCTTTCAAGCCCAATAATCAACATAGGTATGTATACATACATATATATATAAAAACATTTGAAGCTCTTAAGTTTTTATGAAAAATTGATCCTTTAAACTTCCTCTTCTCTTACATTGATTTGGAATGTAAATGAAGACATGTGAGTGGGGCATGTAGAATCTCTCAAGGATTAATGAAGACTTTAAGAGTTAATATCAAGAAGAGAACAAACACACGATTCAAAGGAACACGTGCGGGAAGAAAAATAGAGAATAAAAAGGCCAGGCGACCCGATCACATCAATGGCACGTCACGCTATCACCAAGAGTATCGGTAGTACTTTGGGGTGCATTGTAGGTGCAGGGCACTAGCCCTCCTGAAGCTTTATTGGCCATTGCCCCATCCAGACCCCAAAAATTTGATGAATTTTCTTGTTCAATTTTGGGTCCTAACTCATATAATCGATTGCTTTCTTCTAAACTCTCTTTGATTCATAAACCCAACATAAATTCAATCAAATTTCACTCAAATTCTATAGAGAAACACCACTGATTCACCAAACCCTCACCTCAAGAACTCAAAACCTCTATTGTTAAATAATGGGGCTGCACTCAAGAACTTTTCAAGAATCTGTACATAAACGATTAACTGGAAAAATTAATGAAAGGATTGCATGATTGGCATGAGGACGAGCAAGTCCATAACTATCAGAAACTCACATACTTGGAAGAACAATGTTCTTGAATAAACATGAAGGAAAATCATGGAAGATTTACCCTAGCCTACGTTTCTTGAAGTTTTTGAGCGTAGAAATTTAGGAGTGAATTAGGGTTTGATTATGAAAACTAATTTTTCTATAGGTTTAGGGTAATTTAGATGACTTCCTAAGGTTTTTAGGACTTAAATATCCTTACAAAAATAATAAAATGATCTGGAAGTTGGGATATTTCTCCAGCGAACTATGAGGTCCGTATTCACTTACTAACGCAGAGGCATCATAGTGTTCCTGCTAGGTAAAAGAATCTCTAGTAAATTAGTCATATGCTTTTACTCAAAATTTGGAGTGAGGTAAACTTGGTAACGTTGGAAAGAGGACTCAAAGACCTTTAATTTGATAGTTTATGGGTCACCTAATTCTTTATATGCTGGGAGATATGATTGTTTAAAGTTGACCTACGCAGAATCTTATTTAAAAACTTAATAAGTAAGGAATACTTCAATTTGTGTGAGGGGATTTTAGTGATATTAATTCATATAAAAAACCATTCCTACACTAATGAATTGACCTAAGAATCTAAGAATAATTAAGAATCACTCGGTACGACCTTTAGGCAATTCAAGAATGGTTTGGGTCTTAATTTAGAAATTTTTGGGGTGTTACAATATCTCCAACTTGGAATCATTCATCCTTGAATGATGCTTAAGATGAGAATGGAGGGGAAACGAGTTACTATCACTACCTCTCTTGACTTTTGAGCTAGCCTACTAGCATAGATGAGACTGATTGATAATAATAGTTTTGAAACTAGCACTAGAGCACATAAGTCATGAACGATATGAGTTTGAACATAGTCAAACTCTATATGATATTATTTTACATGAATCAAAGGAATCTGGTCACGAAGTAAGTATAGAACTACTATGTCTTAAATTTAATATAGACTGATAGATGATAAGTTTTGCAACACTTTCCACCCCACTCTTTTAGGAATACTACTCATCATCAGCATCAGTGACATAACTGATAAGGATCGTTGGATAGATTTTAGGGAGAAAGATCATAAGCGCGTCTCATTCATGATATATAAGAATATGCATGGAATAACATTGTATTTCTAGCCATTGAGAGTAAGTCATAAATTTGCGAGAATAAGCATACTGTGTGACATGAGTGCTTATATAAATAGGTTCAAATCATGAGGCTGATAGCCATAACTTGATGGAGTAAGATTGAGATTAATGGGCTAAAGTCTTTGCCCCTCATTTTGTGAACTAAGCATAGATGTAAATTTGTTTGTAAATGTATGAGCGTAGGTCATGAACATAATTCTGATATAAGAGACATCAACATGATGTTGTGACGACTGACTTTGAGGATGATGCTAGAGTATGAATGGACTGATATAAAACTTTAACTCAACCTTAACACTTAACTATCTGATTCTCAACACTTGACTTGGATTCTCATCTTAACATCCCCCCCCTCCTCAGGTTTAAAGCTGATACTTTTAAGCTCTATGTCTATTCAACCATCTCTAAACTGGTCTACATTCACTTTACTCTAATCGAAAAGTGCTAATCTCATGTCTACAGACTCTCCATGTGCAAATATTAAGATTCCTTCTAGGGCTTCTTTCTAAGAAGCTTTTTTTAACCTATTCTCATTGGCTTATAAATCTGCTTAATCTAACTCTTCATAGTATGAATTCTCCTTCTTATCCCACTAATGTTGTCCTTTTGAGTTCATATCAATCTAACTCGAGGAAACTTGAATTAACTTTGGAAGGCTCATCATTGTCTATATGTAGTCCCTTCGACCAAACTCTTAAGGGTAATAACTAATTATTACGACTGTCTACTCCACATTGATAACTCAATTATACTATCTAGGCACATATAAAAATTCATAAACTTAATTAGAACCTCGTACAACTACATAAAATCTCAGGTATACCCCTTAATGATCTTGCTAGTCTAATGACTTAGCCTCACTTCATTGCTCTCATCTAAGTTATACCACACTAGTACTACTCACATTTACTGAAAAGAAACACCTTAATTCCTCACTAATATATATCAAACCTTCTAGATCAAATCATAAAACTAACATCATCACTTTCATGTTTCCATCCTTTTGATCCTGACACTCATCTCAAATTTATGCTTAGTGTTTATTTCTAAACACATATATCAATATAATTGCTCGCTTACTATAGTAACTTAAAACTACTAGATAGAATCAACAAATACTTGTCCACTTCTCATGTTGAGTAGTCAATCTTTATCTCTTAGTGTACATACTTACGTATTACTGTCACATTCCATTTCACAACTTAAGTACTATTTACTCATTCACTATACATCATTGCCTAATTAGCTATGTAACCCTCTGAATATTATGGGCTCACCCTTTAAAATCATACGCCTAGCTTAGAGTTATCACCTCATGAATACTCCTGCTCTTATAGGTATACTTGGTCGCTACTAATTCAATGAAACATCATTGTGAACACCTTTCTAGTTAAAGTATACTCTAACTTATCCTAACTCATAACTATTCCTCTACCCTTTATCATGAACTCCGTACAAAATTATTATTCTTTAGTCTACATATAAAGGAAAATTCATCCTTCATGACTTACTTGGTACATGACTACAACAACATGATTTTCCTTATCACTATCTCCCTTTCTTAGATTACTATACATCTAAATTCATTCGTTTAACTTTGGGTACTTTTACTACTACTGCTTACAACATTGCAACTCATACTATCTCTTTCAGCAAAAAAAAATACCATTCAATTATTCTAAAACACACTTCCCTCATAAAGGTCTCACCTGAAATGGGGTTTAGAGAAGAGAGTATGGGAGTACATCTCGCTTTTAGCTTGAATATACGATTCATATGAATAAGAGTGCATTCTTTTGAATATCAACACTTAAGCTCACTCACAGGCTTCTCTTAAGCCCCTCTGCAATCTCATGACATTATGAATTTCTTTTTTACTTAGAGTAACTCATAGATAAGAATCTAACTTTTCTTTTCAACAAGCTTGAGTATGTGGGCTAGTCAAAGGAATTTGAGAAATGCACGAGTGTAAATAAGTTCTTTATGATACAGTTCTACTGCACGATTTAAAGTATGATAGAAGAGAAACTTTTCCTAAATGTCTGCAGTCCCTCATTTATAACAGTGGGGCTCTCACAACCATAAATAAGATTTTATTGATACGGCTTCATATAACACTTCAACTCTATACTCTGATACCAAGTTTGTCGCACTCCGAGCTACACCTTGGACGTGGCCAACACTCAAGAACCATTTCTAATCCCCAAGTGAACCCTTGGCCTGGCTATAAGACTTACATGACTCTACACAATATGCAGAAGCTAAATATGGATGAACATTTAGACATTTAACAAAGTCTTAAAATATTGTCTTGCAAATACTTAACATAAGTCATACGTTAAATAAATATCCTGAGAAAAAAATAGAAGTATCTAATCTTGTCTGCCTATATGAAGCCTCTAACAATGTAAGATAGATATTGGAACAAGACCAACGACACCTCCAATACTACTAAGTTGAATGAAAATGGAGTCTCCCAAAAAAAAGGCCTTACTGAATATTGTATGTGAGTGAATAGTGATCTCAACGAAGCGTCTGTTGATGATCCAAGCACTAGTAAATGCATCATAATAAGATGCAGGTCGAATGACGGTCACTTAATTGAATGTAATGTTAAGAGATAGGGGTAGAGTAAACAATTAGCTGACCTGAATGTCTGAAAGCAACATAATTGTATCAATACATGAATACGGAGTGAAAACCATTTAAGATTTACAATAAGATATGCGATGAAAGCAACATGAAAATTGTATACTTTACTTTGTGGTTTCTCTAATCGTCAACCATTACTATGAGCCTAGAATTGATACAATGTTTCACCCACGTTACAAGGGTTATCTTATACCTTGACTGGGCATAGGATGATATTGTGATAATGGATACATCTAATAGGCCTTATTAGAGATAGTGAGGAGTACCATGAAGAATCAATATAACCCAATTTGGTGCTCGATACTACTCCTAAAATAATCAATATAACCTTATGCCCAATTCACCCATTTCAATGCATTCTTATAACATGCACTCATGAACTAATTTTCAAGCTCAATAATCAACATAGGTACATATATACATATATATAAATAACATTTGAAGTAAATGAAGACATGTGAGTGGGACATGTAGATTCTCTCAAGGATTATTGAAGATTATAAGAGGTAGTATCAAGAAGAGAACAAAGATACGATTCAAAGGAGCATATACAGGACGAAAAATGGAGAAGAAAAAGGCCAGGCAACCCTGGCACATCACTGGAGTGTTGCGCCAGCCCCAAGAGTTATGGGAATACTTTAGGGTGCACTGCAGGCGCAGGGCGCCAACCCTCCTCGTACTTTGGTGGCGCATTCCCCCATCCCGAACCCAGAAATCCAACAAATTTTCTTGTTCAATTTCGGGTCCTAACTCATCTAGAATCAATTAGTTTCTTCAAAAATATCTTTGATTAATAATAAACCCAACATAAATTCAATGAAATCTCACTCAAATTCTATCAAGAAACACCGCGTATTCACAAGACTCTTACCTTAAGAACTCAAAACCTACATTGTAAAATAATGGGGCTAAACTCAAGAACTCTTCAAGAATCTTTACATAAACGATATCATGGACAAATTAATGAAAGGATTCCATGATTGGCATGAGGACGAACAAGTACATCACTAAGAGAAACCTCACACGCCTTCAAGAACAATGTTGTTGAAGAAAATTGAAGGAAAATCCTGGAAGATGAACCCTAGACTTAGCGTTTCTTAATGTTCTTGAGTGAAGAAATTTACGAGTGAATGAGAGGGATTGATTATGAAAATTGATTTTCTACAAGTTTAGGTAATTTAGATGACTTCCTAAGGTTTAATAGGACTAAATGACATTTATAAAAATAACTAAAATGATCTGGAAGTCGGGATATTTTTCTAGCGGACAGAAAGCTTCATATTCACTCTCTAACATGGAGCCATCGCAGAGCTCCTGCTATGTTAAAACATCTCTATTAAATTAGTCATATCGTTTTACTCAAACTCAGTGTGAGGCAAACTCGGTGGCATTGGAAAGAGGATTCGAAGACCTCTAATTTGATAGTTCATGGGATACCTAATTTTGTATGTGCTGGGAGATTTTATTGTTGTTAAACATAAGTAGAATCTTATATAATAACTAAATAGGTTAAGAAGACTTCACCTTAACTTTGTGCTAGGGTATTTTAGTGATCTTCATTCATACCAAAAACCATCCCCACACTAATTAATTGACCTTAGAATCTACGAACAATTAAGAATCACTCGGTACGACCTTATATGCAATTCAAGAATAGTTCGGGTCTTAACTTAGAAATTTTTCAAGTCCATTTTGGAAATTCATCATTCTAAGTACTGTGGGTTAGAATTTTTGCCTCTTTCTACAACTCATAAGTATGGCTAGTAGGTCATCCTACAGCTCGTAGTCTTCTTATATCCCTCCTACTTAGCCAAAATGTTTAATTTGTCTTCAGCTTTATTCTATGAGTCAGTCTTACAACTCCTAGTATGGACTACGGCTCGTAGGTCGACTCATAGGTCATAAAAAATAAGTTGCTTTATTCAATTTCCATATTGAGACAATCACAACCTACTTTCCTGCAAATATAGATAAAAATAGCATCAACTCTATTAGCAAATATTTAAAACAAAATCAAAACTCCAAGTTTAAAGCATTATAAAACACCATAAATGCGTGGTACATCAACAAACTACAAAAAAATGGAAAATATAATTATTACACAATATTCACTAGTTTAAAAATAAATTTATACCTTCATATTTATTCCTTTGTACTTATATGGATCGCCTTCTATTATACGTTCTCTCCTTGCCATGTGCCCTCTAAGTAAATGAGGAATTGAAAGAGGATAGAAGCCAAGGACTTTTCGGCATACTTTTTAAGATAAGGAAAAGTCTCATATATCCAATCCTGAATTAATGGAAGGATAAATAAATAAATAAATGCTATGAGATACTTCAAAAATATATAATGGTTTGTCATAAATCAACAACATGATTGATAATAAGTACCTAAAATTCCAAGGAAAAGCCATACAAAGCATATGATGCATTCCCTTCATTATACACTTTACTCTGCTTCTTCAAATTGATTCTCTTTTTCAAGTTAGATCAAAAGACTCGTTCCCCCACAGATAACTCTTAAAGAAATCTAAATCATTCGTCATCTTGATGTGGTTTAAATCCACAATCTTAGGGCGATCACATGCAAGCAGTATTACGTTGACAAATCAAATCAAAGAGCACATCAACTTTTGCTCCTTATTAAATCTATAACCCTTGTAGAAGTGATGTTCTTATTCTTGGTCACCTTGTAATGAAAATTTGGACTTTTCTGAAGGACTTTTACATTTTTGCATCACGGGGATATGCTGAGCAATTCAACCTCATAATCAATGCAAATTCTTTTGAATCAAAACAAAGAGGCTTACTATTCAAACAAACCCGCATTTTATGCAATTTTTTATATTATTTTTCACACATAGCAACAACATATAATGAACCAATTATCCATTGAACTTGAAATATTTTGGAATATGCCTCATGTGTGTCCATAACAAATACCCTTGAAGTTATGATACATTTTTTTAAAGTCACAATAAAATAGTTATCCTCTCTCTTATAGAAATTTTTGCTCGAAATAATCTCATCTTATCTATCTATGTCGCTAAATCATACGACTTACCAAAGATATCTGTTGAACAAATTGGCAAGGACGGGAGATAATCACCCTCATCTCCAGTATGGGTATCCCTACTCTCCTCATCTTCGCTATCATTTTTCACTTCACTATATTAAACATCATCACTAGTCTGGGCACTACTATCCTAGTAGTTCTCAATCTCAACCATTGTATCAAATTCAAGTTCGACTCGAGTTCTTCGATTATAACTTTTGAAGCTTTAAACACTTCTTTTGCCTTTCGCTTTTTTATTCTAGAGGCTACTGGAATAGATTGTTTAATGATGTCGCCTCTAGTTTTTGCAATACTGCACTATATACAAGAAAAAATAAATTTGTCATATTAAAATATCGACCACTAGTTTATTAACACAATTAGAGTGATGTTCAATATAATATGCAAAACAAGTAGTAGTTCCAACAAATATAGGCAACACTATTCACGGAAAGGGTTTTAAAGTTGACCAAACTACAGTAAATATTTTCAAATCGATACACGAGATAAACATAAAAATTCCAAAAGTTTCTAGGCATTAGCCAAAGCAAAACGTCATGAATGATGAGGAATCAAAAACATTCACTAAAACAAGTCGAATTTTTAGAAGCTTAAGCAAAAATCTAAATATCACTACTAGCGCAATAAAATAAATCAAATAGGGCAAAAATTTATAGAAAAAATGATTAAATACTTGAGTGGAGAAAGATAGACGAAAGATCTAACTAAATTTGGGGAAGAAGGTTGAAGAAATAAAGACCCACTGGTTCCATTTTAAAATTTTAAGGAAAAGTTTAAGAAATCTCACATTTGTTTTTGGTCTTTTAAGAATGGAAGATGAAAATGTTGGTTGTTGGTGAAGAGTCAATTTATGGAGGCTTATGATTACTAGAAGGTGGGTAGATGGTAGATGGAAGATGAACAAGAACATTTGAAAAGAAAGGAGATAATTTCTCACAAAGGTTCTTTGGGAAAGGGTTTAAAAATTAAAATTTATTTGATTTTTTTTATTGAGTTTTTAATTTTATTTTTTGGATGGATTAAATTTATTTTATGTTTTAAGTATTGTGATTCAAATGTTTTTTATAAACCTGTATTTTATTTCCCATGTTTTAAAGTGGTGAAAAGGTTCAGCTCACAATCCAACACCACTTTTTCACTTTTTGAAAACCTAAATTTAAAAAATTAATCAAAAAAAAATTATTGGTTATTTATCAAAATAAGTTTTGATAGTGTCCCTTTTTTGAATTAATCTCATGCATTGTTCTTGTTGGCTTAGAGTTATTGTTACGATCCGATTTCGAAAACTAATGTTTCAAAATCATTATCGCAACTTTGGCAATTTATTAAGTTTTGGAAAAATTTATAATTTTAGGAGTTGCCACTTACGAAAAATTAAGAAACCTTTTACAAAGGGAAATTTGAACAAAACATTTTTAAATAAAAACCAAAGTCAGGTAAGGGTTCAATTAATTCTCTAAGACATCTTAAAGAATCCGCTAACACAATTGACCGGCAAATTAAAAGCTTGACTAATTTTTAAGGAAAAACTTAAGATTATTTGTGAAAAATCTTGTTTTAAAATAACAGAAGTCTTTTAATACTTATACAATCATCTTATTCCAAGTATGAAATAAGTCAAATGCTAAAGTGTCAAAATAATAATTTTAACTTAACATTTTATTCAAGTAAAAAAATCAACACAATAACTTAAGCGTTGATTTGAAAGTTAAATACTAACTATGAAAGAATATGAATAATTTTCAAATTAGTCTTGAAGCTTAGATTAGTTAGCTTGAAAGAAGTTTTGAAAGTTTGAATAACTTAAATAGACAAATAACCAAATAGAAGAGCCATTAAACCTCCAAATGATTCATCTAGGTTAACAAAAATAAATGTCACAAGTTAAAAAAAAATAATTATGACAAAAACACAATGTAAATGGAAAATAAAAATGCGAATAGAAATTTTAGAACTTTTGAGTTTACTTGCGGCTTGTTATTTGCTACTTATGGCGCTATTTTCAGACTTTTTAAGTCCAAAAAAAGTCATTTTCAGCCCTTCGAAACTGCTGCGATTCTGCCTCATTTCAGCTGTTCAAATTTCGGCCAATTTGAACCGAAAAACACTTCATTTCAGCTCTTTTTGAGCTGCTGTTGCTGCTGGTTTTGGGTTTCAACTCAATAATATTAGCTTGTTGACTTGAAGAGGTCTGACCGATGGAGAGTCCAAATGGACTCAAACAAGAAAGTTCATGCAAAGAAAACAAACGAAATAAGGATTAGCGAGTTTGAATAGAGAAAATACACATGAATCCTAAAAAGCAATAATTCAAATTCATTTATTATGGTCAGACAATAAGAATCCATGAACATGGGAGAAATAAATGAGCAAAAATGCAACTAGCTATTCATTTAGCCAACGTACGCGGCTACACATAGTAGACATAAATGGGTTATTTGCTACTATCATGGGGATTTTTAAAGCTAACTATAATAGCCAACTAGCAGCTAACCCAAACAGTGAATCAATATAACTAAATAGAAATTAACGATGGGGAAGGAACCAATATTAAATGCAACAAATCACCCTACTAAAACATCTCTAAAACAGCTAATTAATTAAGAATTCCACAAACTATTATTTAAACAAGGGAACCAGCTGCTAGCTATATTCAACATAGTTCAACTAAACTTATTCATTTTAAATAAACAATAAGCGATACTAGAGAGACACATCAGAGAGTGTTAAATAAACTCCAAACAAACTGTAGCAAAAATTAAGACAACAAACCAAATGTAGCATATGAAAACTCAATTACTACTTTTCTTTTAGTGAACATGCTAAGAAGAGAAAAGAAAAAGATATCTAGCAGAATAAATAAGTTGTTGGTCAAAATAAGAACAAATAGAGCTTAACATAAGAGCAACTCTTCATAAACGAGGGTGAAGTGATGCTAGCAACCATCCTCTTTTCAACAAATATGAACTTAGTAATAAACAGAGAGCATATACAGAGAATTTGACACATTTGAAACTTGAAAAAAAAAAATGAGCTTAAATGATTTAGCTAAACAGCATCTACACCAAACAAAGAAAATTAACTATTTTAAAAAAATACTAAGACCCTAAAATAGAAAGCAAAACCAGAACTTCTGGCAAATAGAAAAACTAAGCTAATCCAATCCAGTAATTAAACACACAAAGAAATTTAAAATACTTAAAAGGAGAAAGAATTACTTCTTTCCGAGCAGCGAACCGGACGAGGAGTTTGACGGAGACGATTCCACCACCTCTTTCAACTCAAACAACCACAAAAGCTACAAAATTTTGAACATTGAACCAAGAATTCTCAACCTTTTAGGGCTACTCTCAGGTCTCAAAAAAGGGTCATTTGAACGGTGAGAAGAAAGGTGTTTATATAAGAGAGATTTGGGGGAGATTTCTTGTTAGAAATGATGTGGGAATTCAGGATTTTCAAATATCCTTGAGTGGATAAGGCTTGAGGAGCTGTCAATAGTACAAATTTCTAACGGAAAAGAGGGGAGAGTCGTCTGATTTTGAGCCAAGGATGAACTCGGAAGGAGATGGAGACACCTGGACTTGTCCTCCAACGTTCTCGTACGAACGAATAAGAATAAAGGAGAGGGATGTGCGAGGTGGCGATTCAACACGCGATTTGGGTCGCGTCTGGTTCGTCTCTGTACTTGTTTTCTGCTGGGTCTGCATCGCTGCGAGGAAGACGCAGTAAAAGGGTCGGTCGGGTACTGCTTGGAATTGTTGTGTGTATGTATGTGTTTGATGGGTATTGGGTCTATTTTGTCATGAAAGGGATTGGGCTGGGTTGAGTATAATTGTTTTGGGCTGAAAATGGGTCTTTTGGGCTCATCAAGTTAAGGGTCCAATTGGATATCAAAGGGAGCAGGTCCCTTGGTCTCTATATTTCATCAAATCAAACTGTTTTAGTTTAAATTTGATAAAACGGAAACAAGATAAATTATGAATCTAATTGATTATTTAAGCTTCTTAACTTCGACAACACAAAATAATTATTTCGAAGAGACAGATCTTTATTAAATTGTGATCAGTTTTAAAGGAAATACTATACGTACTTAATTAAAACTCTATTTTTTTGGTAAAATGTTTTACTAACTATTTAGTCAAATTCAAAAATTATATAAATCTACATATTTAAGTATATAGAGATATATTTTATAGTAAAAATGGAAAATTGCCTTGAAAATGATTTCAAAAGTAATTTTGATTTTTTTCAAAATAACTACTTCAATTTGTTCGAAATTTAAGAAGCTTAAAAATTAATTAAATTGTGAAGGACAAAAATTGGATGTCAACCGTCATTATTTATTTTTCCTACTCTATGCAGATCCTTTCTCTAGTGTAGTTGTTGGTCGCACAATAAAAAAACTGGCAAAAGAGTCATATTTTTGAATTATTATTTTTAAATAAAACCAACCTTTTTATTATTAATGGATTCTTGATAAACACAGATACTATGTGTCAAATATAGTGCGAAGGTGTATGTCCGTTCACATGTGGAATTAGGTTTCATTCACTACTTTTTTGTAAGACAATTGAGCTAATTAAATACTATGTTCCTATTTATATGTTGTCCTTATTAAAAATAAATGAATTTTTATATTTGTCATTTCACAAAATCAATGCATAAATGATATTATTCTTTCTATTTTATCCTTGAAAATTATTAGCTTTGAAAGCAAGCATTAGACAAACATAGAAAAACAAAGTAAATAATCATGTCCATTGGTCAAACATATTAATCATAATAAATTAATTTATGTTCATTTATTGAAAACTTGACTTTAAGAAAACACCAAACAAGGGTACAATAACAAACTTACCTAGTTTTTTAAGGGACGTAAAATCTAAAATGATAACTATATAGGAATGGAGGGAGTAAATAACTACTCTCTCTGTCTTAATCTTATGTAAATGTGGCTTAATTAGACACAAAAATTATGAAGTATGACAAAACTTTATCATCTTCCAAAAACATCCTTAAAAAGAGCATAGATTTGTGGATGTTTTATTACTTAATAAGTTAGACCAACATGGATAAATATTAATAATGTCACTAAATATTTATCAAATAAAGAAATATATCATTCTTTTTAAGTTTTGCTAAAACATGCTATATACATTAAAAATTAGTATATTGAAATTTTTAAATGTTTCCAACAAGACATGAAGTGTAGAGGTTGAAATCCCCCAAATTCTACTCGTGAGATCTCCAATATATTCATTGTTGGAGGTTTAGAGAATTGGCATTACGTCTTCAACTATATGGATTGGGCTCAAAACAGTGCTCCTTTCTTTGTTAATGACAAATTAGGTATATCCCTCTCTCTTTTAAGTTGTATTTTAAGTGCATATATATATATATATATATATATATATATATAACAATCTGTGTTAGTGCATAGTTAATGATAAACAACTAACTCTTGTAGGTCAAACACGACATCAAAAAGGAAAGAGTCAAGAATGAAACATGGAATAAAAGTATTCTTGAAATCATAGAAAGTAAGATCCTTCATCAATCAAAGATTAGAGAAAATTTAAATCAATCATGCTAATGGACAAATTGAAGATTATCAATCAAAGCTCTTAAATAAGGAAAATGACCACAATGAAGATTCTCAAAATACAAAAATCTAGGAAGAAGAATATAATGGCTATAACGAAATTGATCTCAATCAAGAATCATTGGGGAAGCCAAGACAAGGACAATCAAGAAGAAAGATCTCAACGACTACATCTCAATTAGAATTCAATCAAGGAAGCTGAGATCACAATGAGTCAAGGCTAAAGCTAAAAGGAAGCTGAAGATTAGCCTTAAACTTTATTCTTGGAAAATAAGGATCTCTTGCCTTCTTTTCCACGGATCAAATCTAGGAAAATTTCAAGTCTCAAACACTATAAAGGAGAAATCAACTGTTAGTGGAAAAAATGTACAACAAGTCTAAATCATCTCACATTCTCTACTCTACTTTTAACAAGAATTGTATTACCTAGTTCTACTGTGTACTCAAAAAAGAGAGAAGAGATAATTATTGTTGGTAAGGTTTTGTATCAAAACAAAAAAGGGAAAACAAACTGAGTATAAACAATAGTCGACTAAGGAACTCCACAAGTCAACTACTTACGAAGAAAAATGAAAAAATAGTAATTCACGCCCCTCCCCCCCCCCCCCCCGGGCTTCTGGCACTTTCAATTGGTATCAGGGACTCATCTCACAAAGAATCTGTCTAACAACATGTTAGTGAAAGATCATGACACTAAAAATCATGGGCGTAGTATTTCAAGAAGGAACCTCTCAAACAAGACATATTTTAATGGAAAACACTTTTCTCATTGGAAAGTGAGAATGGAAACCTTCATAAAATCCTATGATGTGAAGGTTTACAGAGTTATCAAGCTTTGTGATATTCCTATTCCCATCTCAAAAAGTTTAGACGAAAGTCAGTCCTCCTCTACACCAAGTTTGGAGGACTACACAAATGAACAAATGGAGGTTATTCAAATAAACTCTAAAGAAAAAAAATATTTTGTATAACGCTATCACTAGAAAATGTTCTGTATAACGCTGTCACTGGCGAGGATTATGAGAAAATCTCATGTTGTGATACTGCCAAAGAAATGTGGGACAAAATAGAGGTTACTCACGAAGGAACTGATAAATCAAAGAAACCATCATCTGTTGGCTAGTACACAAATATGAACTCTTTCAAATTAAGGAAGGAGAAACAATGGAAAACATTTTTGCATAATTGAGTAATATCATTGGAGAACTAAAAGCTTCAAGAAAAAAATATCCTTCCATAGAGCACATAAAAAGAGTTCTTCAAAGCTTACCACCACAATGGCATGCCAAACTAGATGCTCTCGAAAGCATGAACTTAAATACTCTAACCTATGATGAGGTGAGAGAAGACATAATTGCCTTTGAGAAAAGACATCTTAACTGAAAGGGCCAAGAAGAAACCAAAAAGAAAACTGTGGCATTTAAAGCCAATCAGGAAAACAAAGGAGATGATGAACTAGCAGAAGACGGAATTGCTTTAATCACCATATCAGTCATGGAATCCTTTAGTAGATCCAGAAACAACAAAAGAGGAAGAAATTTTGTAAAGGGAGAGTATATTATTGATCAATCAAGAAATGATGAAAAATGCTATGAATGTGGAAAATATAGATACATAGCTAATGAATGTCCAAAAGCAAAGAAAAATTACTCTTAAGGAAATCAAAAAAACAAAGCACTAAGTAGCTCGAGTAATGATGACAACTTTGAAAATGAACATGAAGAAATTGGAAATATATGCTTCATGCGAGTTGGAGAATCAAGCACTGATGTATGTAATAATTGTTATGAACTGAAAAATCTGCTAGACCGTGCAATAACAGACCTTAATAGAATCTTTACAAATTTTCAAAATCTTCAAATTGAAAAAGAAAAACTTAGAAATAAAATTGGAGGTAAGTGAAGTTGAAAAAGATCTTTATGAAGAAATTCACGAACTAAAAACTGGTTTTGAGAATTCTCACGGCAAATCTGATTCTTCCAAAAATGCCTCCAAAACTCATAAAAAGGTCTCTAAAAGCAAAAATTCTTAAGATGGAAATTACTTTAGTTTTAATCACCCCTATAAGTCGGCTGAGTCAAAAACTAACCATAACAACTCCATCTAGGAAGAAGACATCCAAAAAAATTGTCAATACTGTTGGAAGTTTGGACAATTGTCGTATAATTTCAAGTTTCGAAATCAAAATACCTCTAAATGGGTTTGGAGATCTAAAAGAAATTTGGATAACTCTAACCTCAAAAGACCGAAAAAGGCTTGGATGAGATAATAATTTTGTTTTGCAAGAGCATCGCAAGAAAACTAAAGGAAAATGGTATATGGATAGAGGATGTTCAAATCACATGAAAGATAAAATTTTTCTGATATCTGTTGCTGAATACGAGGGAGGAAACATTTGTTTTGGTGATAACCCAAAAAGAATGGTGATTGGTATTGGTAAAATCACTTTCAATGATTTTTGTGATATCACAAAAATTTATTTAGTAACACGACTTATAATGAGTAAGACTAGAGGAGTATTACCTATGTCTATTCTTTGAGGTTACTTTAAGGAAGTATACCTTTTATGTTGCTATGATCTATTATGTGCATTGATTATTCTTATGACTTATATTGTCTAATTCTTAGGCTTATATTTATATTTATGCAAACTATCATATTTAGTACATGTTTGTACTAACACATACTCTTGCCTACATTTCTTATCCAAATGTAGGGTCTGGTGTTCCAGACTCTCATCCCTGTGGCTAGGATCTTAGTTGAGGCATTACTTGAAGATTGGTGAGTCCTCATAGCATTCGATGATTTGACCACCATTTCCTTATGTTCTTTCGATTTCAGTATTAAACATTATTTGTATGGGTTGTGTCCCAAGGATCTTTGTATTTGATGGTTTTGAGAAAATTGTATAAGACTTTCTCTTCGTTTTATGAATTTTGATTTGAAAATGTTTTAAATTTTACCCTTTTTCTATTATCTTGACTATGAAAGCTATGCGGTTTATATGACACCTCTCGAGGTCATGTATTCCATGTTACGTCTAGGGTGTATCCCTAGATCGTGATAGTAGGTCTTGTCTGTGGATGGGTACCCAAAAAGGACTCAAAAAACTTAGAGCCACGGCCTGGACCAACGGATCGTCGGTGGGTCCACGGTCCATGATTGAGTATCTGTAGGTCCATAGCCCCAAATCCCGATTCTGACCATGGTCGGTGGTCAGGATCCGTGGGTTGTGGGTCGGCAGTTAGTTTTAGGGAAAGTTGGGTCTTTTCCTAATTAGTCTAGTCTAATGCTATGTCATTTTACACATGCCTAAAACCCCTATATAAGTTATTTTAAGGCAGAATGACCTGATAGACTCTTATACTTGGCTTAGATTGTCAATTGGACGCTTCTACTCACGATATTGCCAACTAAACACTAAAAATCAATGAAACACAATCTTTTGAACCCTTTTGACTTCATGTGCACTTCAAACACATAATGAAAATGACATGTCATGATTCACATCAAACTTTTAGTGACAAGTCACTTATTTTACTCTATTTTAAGAAATTTAAATTTTTTTCTTTTCACTTATTTTTTACTTATTTAAAATTTTCATTATTTTTCTTTATCACTCCGTTTCTTCCTCACACTAACTTTATCATTAACCATCTCCCTCCATTTTTTTTTTACCAAAGATACCATTGTCATCTTACATCCTTATTCCTTACTATTTATTACTACCTTAAATAAATAAAAAATATCATTGTTCTCCATGTTTTCATCGCTCATAATTTTTCTCCATATTTGTTTTGCCAAGGTCTTCATCCACCACTTGAACAATTGTGAGTCTGTTTCCTCCATTAATGCTAATGAACCATACTAAAATATCTTAATACGTTCAAATATATATACATGTTCCACTTAATTTTACAAAGACATACCATAATCATTCTTCACTCTTTAAATTCAAAAATAATCAGATCTCTATCACCTAGCCGCCTCTAAATTACCCCTCCCCATTCCCCCAATAGCTTCTCTTCATATATTTTTATCTCACAAAAACTGAAGCAACTACTTTTAGAAAAGGATTTCTGAAATACTTTTTGCAAATATATTAAAGATTATAAAAGTGGGAAAGGGAGCAAGAAAGAAAAATGGAGACTAGAGGGGGGTGGGGAGAACGACAGTGATGTTGGGTAGAAAAGAAAAGAAAATGGGGAAAAGAAGATTTGTCTTTTTATTCATTTTTTCTTTTCTTTTAATTAATTTTAGTCACAAATTTTTCTCTTTAACGCATGAGATCGCACGTTCGTTCCACCTCGACTATTAAGTTGCCACATAGGATTGGTCAATGTTTAGAGGGGTTTAAAATATTGTATTTCATTGAGTTGAAGTGTTCAATTGGCAAAGTCATGAGTAGAAGGGTCTAGTTAACAATCCGAGCCAAGTATAAGGGTCTCCCATATCATTCCACCTTATTTTAACCCCAAAACTTACCCCTTCATGTCATTCTCTTAAATTTAGCAAAAGAAATAGGGTTCTCCCTTTCCAAGATATTTCTCTCTCTAGAAGTTTGAAGAAGAATATTCAAGCTAGGGCTCAAGGTCAAGTCTCCATTCTCCAATTGTTTGTGGGCTTTGATTGCAAGGTATGATAGCTGTTCATCCACGGAATCCTTGCATCCACGGAGCCCCTAAGTTCTCCTAATTAAAAGTAGAAATTCCCCAAATGGAGTTAGGGTTTCCTTCGAAGTTATGGGTCTTTATTAATGTTGATTTAATTGATTGAATTATGATGGCGTATGCATGCATTTATAGGATTCTATGCTTTTATGATAAAAATTCCATATACCCAAGCTTAACCCATGTTTCTAAGATGAAATTAAATAAAAAATATGGTTTACTCTATGCAAGGAGAATTGATGGATTTATATGTATTCTTATAGGATAAATAAGATACAATATGAGGTACTTTTAGATTGAAGCCTATATGATGACTTATGATGTGAAGTGCTTTGAGAGTGAACCTTATTTGTTGTTAATTGTTGATTATTGATTTCATTGTCGTGGAAGTGATTTTCCCACATGTTTTCTTATGTATGAATGTGAAAGGCTTTCTCTCATTGAATAATTCTAGGTTGAAAGGATTTTAATGAATCTAAGCTAAGGAATTATGAATGGCTAGAGGCGATTACCCATGACCTCTAAGTAAAGAAAAGATCACCCATGTCATATGATAGAAATAGAAAAGGCAAATACCAATGTCACATGATTGATGAGATTGGGATTTTGACTCATTTAGGGCTTGTTTTAATTAGTATTAGTGTCCTCGATGCCTATTTGGTGCTCTAAGCTAGTGTTTCAATGCTAATTTGCAGTTATGAAGGCAAAAGAGCAAGGCAAGGACATTACCGGACAAAAAGGAGAGGAAGATATGAAAAAAGCTGAATTTAATGAAAGATGATAATCACTAAGGCTACTCGGTGAATCATCAAGTGGCACTTCAGCTCGCCAAATGTTCCAGCATGTTAGCCCTAGGGAAAAGCCAACTTGGCGATAGAAATGGATGATCGATATAAGGCCGAATGGATACGTTACAATGACTTTGATCGCATAAAGTTACAGGGTCTGAATGGTGAAGAGTTAAGACAAAACGGTGATGGAGAAGAACACTTGGCACGGCACTAACTTGGTCGGCGATGCTTGACTTATATTGCTGAGTGACCCCGAAGGCAAAAATCTGGGAACATATAAATTGATTTTAAAAAAGAGAAAATAGGAGACTGATATTTTTAGACTTTGAGTTTTTGATTCCAAACACTACTCTTAGAGTTTTAAGTATATTTTCAAGTTGGGTTTTGATTTGAAGCAAAGTTGAAGCATTGTAAAGACTTGAAGTTTACAACCCAAGTTATTGAGAACGTAGTTGGTAATGTTTTCCTACTTTTTATAATGTGTGGCTAAAACCCCCATTCTTGGGGGTGTGATTATGTGATTAATTGTATCAATTAGCTTATGGGTGTTAGTAATTACTGATTTAATTGTTGTTTTGAAGTGGGTTCGATTTATAATTGCATTTTAATTATGAATTGTAGTTGCAAATATAGTTCTAGTCTACTATTCTATTCTTGCTTGAGAAAGAGGTTTTAGAATTTAGGTTATCAATTGATAATTGTAGTGATTAGGTTGTTGTGGGTTCAATTCGAGAGAGTGAATCTTAGATCAATCCTACCTATCTATCTCGAGAGAGTAGATAAATTGAGGTTTTGGGCTGTTTATAGTATGATGCTTGTTGAGGTTCGAGAGAACTCACCTTATTCATGATAGTTTATTGATAGATGGCTATTACATTTTAGGCCTAGCCTACCTACTAAGATTTTGCGACTTTTGGTATTTAGTAATCACCAGCATAGCGAAATTGGAAATTAATCGATCACATCTCCAAGTTTCCCTTTCTACTTGATTACTTCCCTGTTTTTCGTAGTTGTTAATTGACAAACCTTATCCCCCTATTTGACATTTATTGTCAACCCCTTAGATTTAATCTGATGATTTCTAAAATTTCTATTCTTACAACCGATTAGAACATGTCTTTCACTTCATAATTGAATTCTCTACCGTATCACTCCCTGTGAGATTGACCCCAACTCTTTGTTGGCTTTATACTAGATTATGATCGCCTACACTTAGTATTGGATGAAGGCTTGTTAAGTGTTATCAAAAAGGGAGTTGTTGCCAAGGAGTGGTGTTTAGAGTTCTCTTAGTGAAGTATAGTTGTGATCTAATATTACTTGTATTTGAATCAACTAACTTTAGTATGTGTTTGCTATTGGTTGTTTGTGAACCGGTGACGAGATGAGTGTGAACGGAAGTAATGGTAGCCAACTTGGAGACCAAGATGACATTGGCAATTTGAATGATGTTAATGAAGAAGCTCAAGTAGATGGTATAGGTGCTATTCGTTTACCTCCAGTCGTGGGAAATGTGGTGCTCCACGTGAGTAGCATGATGCTGCAACTTTTGCAAATGAAATGATTATTTGGAGGGCTAGCTTATGAGATCCCCATGACCATATCCGAAACTTTTTGGACGTTTGTGGTCCATTCTCATTTAAAAAAATCTCATAAGAGTCAGTCTGGATCATGAAGTTTCCTTTTTCGTTGATGGGGGAAGCGAACAAATGGTTAGCTGATCTACTGAGGGATTCGATTACATCTTGGGAAGAGCTTACCAAGGCATTTTACATAAGGGTTTTCCCTCCTTCAAAGATGTTGGCATTAAGAGACAATATTTATGGCTTTAAACATTTGGATGGTGAACTAATCCATGAAACATGGCTAAGGTTTCATAAGTTATTACTCCAATGCTTGACTTACGGACTTCCAAACAAAGTGTTGTTACAACACTTCTATTGGAGTTTAGATTCAGTTAACAAAGAAGTGGCTGATCAACTGGTCTGAGGAGGAATTATACAACAACCTTTTGAGGTAGTGTCGACTATCCTTGATAGAATGACAAAGATAAACCGAGCTTGGTAAAATAGAGTGGATCAGGTGTCTCCTTTGACTTTCAGGATGACAAAGGAACAAATAGAAAAAGACCAAGAGCGGGATCAAAACATGGCTAAAATGATGACCCAAATGGATCTGTTGTCAAAACATGTCATGGGTAGTGGTTCTAGGGCTGTGAATGTAGTTGGAGTTAGCAGAGTAAATTTGATGATGCACACTTTGAAGCATTTTACAATGAAAAAGTAAATTTTCTAGAAAATCAAGAAGGAGGTTTCCATCTAAATTATCAAGGCAAAGTGTTACCTAGGTTGGAATAGAGATCGTAAAGAAGGTTGGAAAGATAGTAATACGGAGTGGCGTGACCATGGTAAAAACTGGAGGGAGCGAGATGGTGACAATGAGAGATATGTCCCTCCCCATGAGCGTCAAAAGCCAAAAGAGCTAAGGGATGACCTGAAAAACTTTTGCATTGAAGATATGCTTGCACACATTCTCAATAAAGCGGAAGGGTCGGACAAAGTGCTTAAGGAAATGAAAGATGACGTCTAAACTCTAAACCAGATGGTTAGTCTCACTTGGTGTCTATTAAACAGTTGGAAACACAAATGGGTCAGATGTCATCTTATTTGAACCCAAGGCCAAGAAGAGGTTTACTAAGCGATACCTTGGTCAACCCAATGAATGAACCTTGAAAGCATATCCACATCGTGCCACGACGTTAAATAAGGCATTTCATGGAAGGAAACCCAAGAAGAGGTTTATTTGAATATGTAGGTTGAAAGTTTGAAATTTTTGGAAAAAGAGTAGTTTCGAGAGCCAAGTACCAGTCAGTGACTCGCCGAACGAGTCGGTGAGCCTGATCTAGATCACTAACAAAATTCAGCTGGCAAAAGAGCCATTCGGCGATGCGCCAAATGGGTCGGTGACATAAGTGAGCATAGCCGACTTGCGCACGAACTGAAGAATCAAAAGGCCAATACCATTTTTAAATAAAAAAATCTCCTTCATTTTATACGTTTCGATTTATACACTTTCACAACCACACTTTAAGATTTTGTAATTTCATTTCTTGCATTTTGTGTTGAATCAATTGCTTTGGGGGGGGGGGGGGGGGTCTTTGGTATAATTTGCTAGCCTAGCATCCAAATATCTACGCTGAGGTTGGTTATCAAAACTCCACCTTTATATTTTGGTAATTTCAAATGTATAATCATTGCCTTTTTGTTATATTTTTGTATTATTGATTTTTTGAATGCTTGTTGGTAGTGCATGCCCGTATCGTGTTCCATTTGTGTTTTTAGCCTTTAATTATGAAATCTCGTGTGTTTGATAAAATTTGTGTTGATTTGTTTGTTAGGTCTAGTGAGGGTGAAGTTTGAGTAACGCCGATTGTGTCGATCATCCGATTTGGCCCAATGATTGAGCGATTGGCATCATTCTTAAGGGCAAAGGACATCGATTAGCTAATTGTTGCAAAAATGGGGGAAGTCTGAGTACCCCAAGGTCATGGGTAGTATGATTCTTGGCTTAATTGCGTAAAATAGGTGCTTTAATTTGTTTTTGTAGGCTGTGGGTTAGAATTTGAAGGTCGTGGTCAAAATCTAGCACGTTGGATTATTCGGTGAGCTAGGTCGAGCTCGCCGAGTGGTTCGATGGTTCGCCTAAAGACCCTTGGATCATATTTTTATCCTTCATATTTGAGAATTCTGTTTAGTAACTTTCGGCGATATTGTAACAAACCGAAAAATTAGTAAGTGAAACTAGAAGAAAACGAGTTTGTTTTGAGTTTGTTATGGGGTTTTAAGTAGTAGAATATTGTCCCGAGCTTAGGTTAAGGGGTTAAACGTCAAGGTAAGACTCCCCAAGCACAAACCAAGGGGTCCTTGAGGACGATCCTAAAGCCTAACCCGCAAGACCCCAAGAAACCAAAAAGCTATTAAAAAGTTGGTGATTCACAGATAGGACCTACGCCCCGTAGGTCCATCCACTCCCCGTGGATGGCTTCCATGGGTCAAGGTCCCAAATGGCAAGCCACAACCCTAAACCACGGACCAGCAGGACGGGGCGTCACTGCACCTATGGTTCGTAGGTCATGGGGCGTAGGTCACACCTATGATCTGCCTCAATTCGGCCAAGTGTAGGGGTGGTTTGGTAAACTCCTAATTAAGTTAGTTTAGTTGGTGGACGGTTATTATTGATTGATTAATGTATTTTAAGGTTTTTTAAAGTATTAAACTCCTTTTTAGGCTTTATTTTTTCAAATCACAAAAGAGAAACCTCCCACCTTCTCCAAATATTCTTTCTCTAGAAACCTCCATTGGAGGTGAAGGATTCAAGCTCTCATGTTCAAGATTTCATCTTTTTCAAGTAATTTTCGTGGAGTTTCTTCCCTAAAGGTATTGAAGTCTTCATCCTTGTCTAAGTTTCATTCAAGGAGCCCTATCAAAAGATGATTTCAGGTTTCCAAAATTCCCCAAAAACCCTAGTTTTCAATCTATGCATGGATTCAATTCTACAACGTTTTCAAAAGGTTTTATATGATGAAATATGAAAGGATTGTTGAAATTATTGATGAATTATGGTCAATTTCTTCTATGCACCCATGTTTACCCCTAAATTCTTAAGTTGTGAATTGTGATAGAAAATTGATTGATCATCAAAGTATGTTGAATTGTTTGTGTTTATATTGAATTAGTTATTGAATCATGTTAATTCCCTTATCGATTGTAGTATCTTAGATGTTTGGGTTGTGATCGATGTATGACATTGGAGGGCAATTTCATAAAGGATCTATGAAGGATCATGATGTGAATTATATGTGTGTGATCTCAATGAATGTATTATGATCATGTTTAGAATGGAACTGTGTTAGTATTGAAAGCTTATTCTCAATTTAACTCTTATGAATGATGATGATATATGTGAAAGGTTATTAACACACACACACACACACACTTATGAATGAATAATGAATGAAGTTTCTATGATTATGTTAATGATGATGTGTTAATTGAAAGGCTATTCTCAATTGTACACTACTAAATGATAATGACATGTTGTGAAAGGACTTTCTCACAATATGGGGATTCTTAGTTGAAAGGATATTCTCATCTTTGAATCTATGAGCTATCCAATGAATGAGTGATTGGGTTTGAGGTGGATACCCATCCATGAGTTGAGGTGGGGTAACTAGTAACAATCTCTTATCCCATAACAATTAACTAAAGTAATGAATGTTAAGTATTCCATAGGGAATAATGCTAAGCACCGAGTGGATATGACTTGAGATGGGTGCTCATTCGTGAGTTGAGGCGGGGTATCTACTAGCAATCTCTTGAGATGGATGCTCATCCATGAGTTGAGGCGGTGTGTGTAGTAGCAATCTCCCTATCCCATAAACTATGTGCCCATATAGGTCTAGCTAGTGGATCCACCTAAGATAAAAGTAGTGGTCCTACATTAGGCAAGTAGGAATCCCTTATCCGGTGAGGGTGACACCGTGTTTCCATGAATTGCTCACACGGTCTATGTCGGTTAAGGCATACCCCCACAAAGAATGTTAATGAACTATGGCTTCTCAAGAATGCATTACTTAGTATGGGTGGTAGTATGGGATGCCATCCATGCATTGCACAAGTAGGCTTCGAAAGTAGTCATGGTGTGTTCCTTTATGATATAATGTTAAATGAAATAAATGTGCTCTTATGATGATGTTAATGAGAATGTTGGTTTAATGTCTAATGAATGAAGGTGCTCTTAATGATGCTAATAAAGAATGTTGACTTATGTGCTTAATAAGATGATGTATGATTTACTTAGATTGCATCATGACTTACTTCTTTCTCATGACTTATTGAATATGAATAGGCCTTGTCTATGGTGGCTCCAAAGGAGTACTTAGTGTGAGTAGTAGTATGAGAGACTACTCATACATTGTATAAGTATGACGTAGGGTTGCCCTAGATGATGGTCCTAATGTGTAGATATGACTTATGAAATGTTTATGTCTCTTATGTATGAGTATTGTATAAATATGGAAAGGATGAATGGTAAGTTCACTTTTGATGGCCTTGATGTGGTACTTAGTGTCGATGGTTGTATGGGACACTATACATTACACCAAGTATAGCTTGAGGGTTACTTGAGGTGAAAGCTTAATGTGATGAAATAGGTTAGATGTTGATTATGTCTCTCATGTGATGAAATGACTTGTATGTTAGTTATGTGTGTATATTATGCCTCTTATACTTATATTAATGAAGTTTTATCAAATTGGCATAAAAGCTTGACTTTCAAATAAAATGTCCATTTTAAGCATGTTTTTGCATGACTATCATACTTAGTACATTAAATGTGCTAACCCATATTTTCCTTATCTTATGAAGTGTAGGGATTGGTACTCGATTTGCTTTTCTCTAGTTGAAGCTTGGATTGAGTTCTTCCAAGATTATTGGTATGTCCTCATGTATTCGAGGACAATTACTTTGATGTTTCATTTCTTTCATGTAATAGACATTTGTTAGAATTTCTGTTGTAAAGGGCCATGTTTCTACTTTTGTTTCAGATATTGCTTTTAGATGGCCATGTGAGACTTATAGACTTCCATTATTTTAAATGAAGTTTTTCTATTATATGGATTTAGAGAGAAGTTTTAACTCCGTACCATTTTTTCGTATATCGAATGTTATGAATGCTATGAGGCTTGTATGAGACTTTTCGGAGTCTTATACACCGTGTCCCATCCGGGGTGTATGCCTGGGTCGTGATAGATATGCTTGATCTACTTTTAGTTTGCCGAATGGTGTCGACGATCCACTGAAATGCACTAGACATCATTGATTTGTGCTTATTTTTGGGTAATATTATTCTGGAACATTCGGCGAACCCGACTTGGCTCACTTAATGGGTTCGGCGACTCACCGAACGACTTAGCGAGATGTCCTACAATTTTTACACTTTAAGATTTTTTTCTAAACTACGTCTAACGTATTCGACTTTGTTTTGTAGGAATGGCTAGACCAAAAGTACCTAGAAGAAATCAACTGCTCAAAAGCAGGCAAAATGCATTGTAATAAAGGCAGGCGAAAGCCATTGTAATAAACGAAGGGGTTGCATCATCCAGGAATGCACCAACTAAACTTCCTCCAACTGCAGGAAAAGGCAAGGGGCTAGTAGTGTGAAAACTGGCGGTGGAGAGCTCCGATAGCAAGGGCATCTATGCCACCCACCTCACTACCTTTGAAAGTGAGGGTTATTCAAGTGATAGTTCTCCGGTCTCCGCATTTGAGCCAAAAGATGATCAAACTCTCCCGAATAGGATAGCGTAGCTATGCATGATCCATCTTGTATCCCCCTACATCCTACTCCTCCTCCACCTCCAACACAGGTAGTAGAGTAGGTAACACCAATTGAGGCTCCTACTCCTCGGTCACTGAATAGATTAAAGGCCGAGGGTTTGAGGATAATATTAGAGAAGAAGCGATTGTCTACAGATTGTGTTGTAAACCGGTACCCGGAGGTGTGGAATACTATTAAGTTCCATAGGTTTGAGATTTTCACAAAGAACTGAGGCCCTTATATTCCTACTTGGGACCGGGAGTTTTATGCCGAGTATGGCAAATTTGTCCCTAAAGAAAAGAAGAAGGCCAACTCCTTCAAGCGGTTGGACGATGTGGTAGTGCGGCGTACGAAAGTCAAATCTAGTAGAACCGATATCAAAGAGGTGCTAGGTTGTACGATGAACGTGATGCATTACTATATAGATAAAATCCAAAAGAAGACACTCGATGATTTGAAGGGTTGGTTGGCACCACCGATTTCTTACATCACGCCGCGGTGAATTGAAGCTGGTGTTCCTATTGAGAATAAGGACTTGAACGTGGCTGGAGATATTGGTTCGGGTTCAGCAACAACACATTGATGTCATCAAAGAATGAGTTGATACTCTGGAATTCGAAGGCTGCTTGTTTGGGTTGTATAATGGATAGGGATAGACTAAACGTAGGTTTGATCATCAAGTAGGAGATGGCAATAAGGGCCAAGCAGAGCTAGACCTCTTTGTCATTCCTAGTCCATATTACAGAGTTGTGCATGTAGACTCGTGTTCCTTTGATCGCCAAGATGGATGTGGAAGTGACTCCCACTTTCTCTATTTATATTCAGAGGATAGAGGTTGAGTAGATGAGGGATGAGGCTGATTGGAAGAGAGCTGCATCGGTGCATACATCCCCAGTATTCGATGTTGAGATGTTACCGACGAGGCAATTGATTAGTTTAACGTTATCAAAGACATTTCATCCAATTCTAAGTGTCAACGGTCGTTAATCAATATATAACCCAACTAAGTGAGTTGGGCTCTAATCCCACAGGGAGTGGTACATGTTTAAGATACAATAGGAAAGTATGAATGTGTTCAAATCAGTCATAGGAATAGAAGTTATTAAGTAAAGACATTATTCAAATCAGGGGATGACACAAATATCTAATGGGGGTTTTGGTTTGAAATTATCAACTACCAATAGTAGTAAACAAAATGAACTAACAATAATGAGATGGGTTCTTGGGATGTGATTCGATTATACACTAATATAGACAAATGGGTAATTGCAACTATTAGAAAATAGTTAAATATTAGCAAGTAAGCTAGACTATAGAGGAGGAAAAATTTCTCTCGAACAATTTACCCCGATCTCTCGAGCAATTTACCCAGAATCGAGTTGATTTTTCTCGAACATCAACAAGCAAGAAAACTAAGAACAGTCCACACCTTAGTCCATTCACTCTCTCGAGCTGAATGTGTGGAATTAGATTTATGATTCACTCTCTCGAGCTGAAACCATGTCAACCCAATACCCACTAACCATCAATCAATAAGCTTAGTTTTAAAACCTCTCTTTCTCGCAAGCTAAAAACACAAGGGTAGAAACTGCATTTGCAACTAAAATTCTTAAATTAAACCACAATTACTGATTGAACTCACTTCTAAACAACATTCAAACTAACAATTAGCAATACCCATAAACTAAATCAGCCCATAAGCACATAATCACACCCCAAGAATTGGGGTTTTAGCTAGACATCATAAAAGATAAAAATTGTTACCAAATTGAGTTTCCATCAACTGGGTAATATTAATTTTGTCCTTACAATGTTCCAAATCGAAGAATCTCAAAGATCCACTTCCTATTTCTCAAAAGTGAAAAACTTCAATTCTTGAAATTAAAAGACAACTAGAGAAAACATGTCTCCAGAGCTTAAAACTTAATAATAAAATATTTAAAGAGTTGATACTAAACTAAATGTTCAAAAATGTATTTATAGTCGTAAAAAATATGCTGCCAAGAGCTATTTGGCAAGGTAAGTCGGGCTCTCCGAACCACTTGTGAGTCACCCTTTGGTCACTGTCATCACTTTTCTAGCTTGGTATTCAACATCCTCAAGTTTTGTAACTTTGGGCGATCCAACACTGGAACATGGAATCTACTCGACGATTTGCCGACTGCTCCTTTCAATCGCACACTTGATTTTTTTCCTCAGAGCTTGGCACAATGGAACTTTAAGAGGTCAAATCAATGACTCGCCAAATGGACTTAGCGATCACCAGGATTGCATTTCTTCATTCTTTCAACTCACTTTGTTCCTTTTTGCAAATTAATGTCCTTGCTTTGTTCCTCAATTCATATACCTAGAAATCAAGGGTTTTACATCAGTTGTTGGCAAAAAATAAGCATTTGAGGACACTAAATCTATATAATTAAAGCCCTATATGTGTCCAAATATTGGACTCCTCAACACCCCAACTTAAACTTTTGCTTGTCCTCAAGTAAAACTCAAGTTCAGCAGTTCAAAAAGGATGTCTCAAATAGTGCTTCACAAGACTCTATTATGAATGCACAAAATAAGACTCAACTTACTGATGCAATGATCAATTGTGCACTCAAAGATTCAAGTTGTGACTCACCATCATCAAAGATTCTCAAGTTCACAATACTTGCTTCAAATGCAAGTTCAAGATCAACAAAGGTACTCAAATGCCCTTACACAGGAATGATTCCATATTCACACACAATTGTTCAATTGATTATAGTTTTGGAATCACATACAACTCTCACACTCACAAAGATGAACACATGCATGACTTCACCCATAGGTTTGCCCTTATTTTCCAATCAACATTCACTTCTGCTCACTCAAGATCAAAAAGGTCTTTTCAAGGCTTGTAATGAGGATGAGTGTACAGGTATGGTCATTTAAGCTTAGTGGCTGCAATCCTCATGAAATGTGGTGTGAACATCACTTTATTTCATTTCCTTCAACATTTTCTTTCATGCTCAAAATTCACCCCATGATTCACCTCTCATGGAATACTGGACACCCTATTTCTTTTGCAACTTTCACAACTTTTATGTCACAACGTTGCCATTCTTTTGTCCATTTTTATTTTTTATATGGAGGGTTCCATATTTTTCAAAACCATGGATCAAGGGGCACTTCTTCACACTTTTTGATTTACCTTCTCTTTTCACCACACCCCCACACTTAGACTTTTGGCCTAAGTTTGCTATTCAAACAAACCACACTTCATGACGATTATGGGTGAATGGATAAAGAGGGGTTACAATTGCACCAAGTTTTTTCCAAGAAAAGGATAAGGCTTAAAAATGGTTTTAAGCAAAGTTCACAGGCTCACAAGGTTTGCCACAAAAGAGGTATATTGTCAAATTGGTTCACTTTTCAAAATTATTGCCTATGATCATTTCAAGAGCTTGCATCACTTAGTCAACCAGACCAACAGGATAAATTCAAGATGTCATCACACAAGGTTCATGATAAGCTCATCACACAAGGCATTGACACCAATATCAAACGAGACTCCACACTTTTACTAATGTGCAATGTTCATCACAAGAGACACATTCGTTAATTGGCTAGTCACAACGAGATGCAAAAAGTTCACATATTGTTTATGCAACTTTATTTCGCCTCATCGTAGCCGCACATTCATTTTTGTTCGATTACGAGCACTATTCAAGTCATCGTATTAATCATAACCGACACTCAAATTTGCACAAGGATAGCCACAATCAAACACAATAATAAGGTGGCAAAATTTTTTAGAAGGGTCAAAAATCATTTGCATTTAAAACAACGAGCAATAATCTCAAATATCTACAAAACAATGTTAAAACACAATTTACAGCCCAAAATCCCGATAAATAAACAAAAATAATAATCAAAAGAGGTAGGTATGGAAATACCTCACCTAACCACAAATAAAAGCAATTTGTCCTCAAATGCAATAAAATATTAAAAATTCAATAAAAACAATAAAGAAGGAGGTAAAGAGGGGACTTGTCTACACACTCGCTCTATCCGTCGGGGCATCAATGCCTGGTGTCACATAAGGTGCGCTGGGTCCACTAGAGCCTGCCATGGGTTTGTCTGCCAATGAGATCTGCACAGCTGAATTTACCATGGCCTCCTCAAAATCTATAAGGCCCTCATAAATAGCCTCCTCATCAACACCAAGCTTCTCTTCATCAGTCTCAGCATCGGACTCTGCAATAACCATCTCCTTAACTCGAATATTATCTCTGGTGGTAGCCAGAGACACATTCACATCTACTGGCATGTTAGAGATCTCCATAGTCCCAAAAATAATAGACATGTCTTTGGATTTCGGCTGGTCCATATTATTCCTCAGCTCAGCAATATCGGCCTTTAGGGATGTCACCTTATCAGTAGCCCCCTGGCCTCGCTCTCACACCTCTATCCATACTGTAAGGGCATCAAAGGCCCTCTCGATCATTCCAAGAATGGTGGCCTTAAGCCTGGAGGCGCTCCTATCAGCAGAATGGGCTACTGGCCTCATCCGTAGTTATGCAGTCTAGGTGAGTGGGGGTCGAGATGTAGCAGCAGTAGAGGCACCATACCTTGGTGGCAAGGGAGAAGTAGAGGAACTATGCATCATGAAAGGGGCAGTGCTAGATATACCTAAAGGCTGAGGGGCCGAAGTAGGCAAAGGTGCCTCTACACGGAATGCATCAGTATCCACAACCGAGGATGTATCCACTGGGGCTGCCTTCTTTTTCTTGGCCTCATCCTTCACCTAAATCCTCTGGATGTTGGTACAGGAGATGGGAGACACCTCCACATCCTTCTTCTTATCTCGACGCACCTGAGCTCATCTGCAAAATTCGGTGATCAACGCCGAAAAATAAAGAGAGGTTTGGCACTGCTTGGCCCTCATGAACATGTCCTATACAATAATCATACCCAAGTTCACTTTTGTCCCATCAATGATGCAACCAAGGCAAGCTTCTTTCGCGTGGCGGAGGATAGACTCATTTTGGGATAGCATTAATAAAATGCCGATGAAGCCAAACCAGAACCTTCATGCTACATTGAGAACCTTCTTTTCAATGGGTGCTCCAATCTCGATCCACTTAGGCATACCATTAGATATCAAATGAGCCAACAACTTTTTCACATTTTCCAACATTTTTGCCTAGATCATGTATTGACAATCAGCCTTAGTTTCTTTTGAACACTCCATAACTACATTGATAACATCACTATGACACTTCACCTTTTTGCCCCTGACAACCACATGATTTACCAACTTGCATTTAGCGGCCTGCTTCTTCCCTTGTGGCATTAATGTAAAAATCCCATACCTAATTTAGAATGTAATGGCTATAGGGTCAAGTGAATAGCCGAAATTTGTGGGACCTCTAGCAGCTCATGCTCTCTTGGTATTTGTCTATGACTCCATCAGTAGACAGCCTCTTCTTTTTTATGATGGTCCTCAATCCCTTAGTCTTCAGTTTGCTCATAGACCCGGGAGGAGGACCCTGTGCAGGTGGCGCTGAGACCACAACCTATCCTGGAGAAGGAGGAGTAGTGTCCTAGGGCGTCCTGATCCTAGATAGATCATTCAACCTCTTGGAATGTAGCTCAGCTTTTTGGGCTGACAACAACTCATCATGTCAGGCTCATAAGTTGTAGCCTAAGGGTTTTTTTGCCCACCCTCACTCTTAATGGTGGTGAGATGAGTGGCATACATTCCCTCAATATCGGAGCTAGCCTCCAATGTTGTAGGTGCATGTGCCTTTCCTTTCCCACCTGTGTTAGGAAGTTTGGCTTCCTTTGCCTGGGAAGTAGCCGCAACCTCATTCATAATAATCCCATTTGCCCTTTTGCGGAGTGGCATGTCTCGACCTGCTACTTTCGTTCTAGCCATATTTGCAACAGAAATTGAAAATTGTTATACAGAGTTCAAGAAAAATGACAAAAATCAAATTGCAGACAGATTCGCCGAACCGATCGACGAGTCATCGAATTGATTTGTGAGTCATCGAATCACTTTGGCGAGCTAGATCGAGCTCACCGAAAGGATTGGTTTCAAAACTTTCCAGAATAATGGCATGTCGGTGATGGGAGGGGCCTTTTGACGAATTGCCGACAACTTTTGGCGAGCTCAGATTAGCCCACCGAAAATCACAGTGTATTTTAGGGGTTGGGGGTGCAGAAAAGGCGATCAAAGAAGACTTTTGGCGACACTGAGTGCACTCGGCAAACTCAGACTTCTTGCTGAAAGGTACAGAACCAAAATCATCAAAAACCAAGAAATTAAAGGTAATCATGAGGGGTTCGGTGAGCTCTACCCAACTCGCCAAATTGCCGAACGTTCCTTCTTTCTACCCCCAACTTCTATAAGCAACCTCACAGTGCTCGAAAACAAAATAAAAACATACACATACTTTATTAGACTTAGACTCATAAGACCTATGCCAATGAGGTATTCAAACTTCCCCCGGCTTGGCCAAAATTGGCCATTTGACCACTTTAACCCTTAAGAATGATGTCAAATGCTCAATCATTGGAAAAAAACACATCAATTAGAACAAATGTGGATTACACAGACTACAACCGACTAGAACCATTCAACAATTAAGGATAACCCAACAATTTAGATCAATTTTAAAGCACAAAATTTGAGATATCAACAATTAAGCATTTTAGGCATGATTCTGAAATTAAAACAGGCAGGAAAACACAAAAATACAAATTCAGAAAGGCCCAACACATTTCAAAACAATTTGTAAGAATGCAATTGAGTTTAACTACTAATTTATGAGTTTTGTGGTTTGGAAAACCAACTTGTAATGCTGAATATATGAATTGAAATGCTAGGAAGTAAAGTATCCAACTCCGAACACAGATTCAATGAATAGGAAGGGGTAAGAATGCAAAAATATTTAAAATATAGCACGGGTATGATTGTATGAAGATAAAAAGTGAGGCAATGTGAAAGAGTTTGAACTTTTAAACCTTTGGCATTTTAAAAATCGTCCAATTCTTGCCCCTCTGGGGACATTAGTTTTCCTCGCGAACCCACTCAGCGACACGTCGAATAGGTACTTACCTCGCCGAGTTTTACATGACCTCTAGTTAATGTGGGGGTCCAAACGGTGGACTATGTCGGGATCGCCGACCTGTTCGATGATCTGCTGACTAATTCACAGGCTCACCGAGTTTTACAGACTCCACTTTCTGATTTGTTGAGTCCAACGGCAGTCCAAGTCATGCTTGCCGACATCTTTGGTGAGTCACCGATCGGACATTTTGCTCGCCAACCTGCACTTTTTCAAACACATTCTACACTTCAACATGCACAATCAACACACAATTATTTCAAAAGCAAAAAAAAAAAAAAACTTGGGTTGCCTCCTAAGAAGCGCCTTATTTAACGTTGTGGCACTATGCAAGTCCTCACTCAAACTTCATTCTTGGGGTTTTCCATAGTGTCCCTAGGCAATCCCCCTTGTTGTCTCATGTTTAAATGAGAAGAAATTAGACCAATTTGGGTCTCCCACTATTTGATCGAGATGGAATGAGAGTTAATCGTTTGGCTAAGGGTCGATACATCTTCCTTCATTTCTTTCAAAACTTTTTCGGACCCTTCAACCTTGTTGAGAATACGAGAAAGCATATCTTTAGACCGGCCACCTTTAGAATTTTTAGGATTTTGATGCTCATGGGGATGAACATACCTATCCTTCTCCCTATCTCTTTCCTTCCAAGTGGGGTTACGATCCCTCCACTCTCTATCACGATCTATCTAGCCCTCATTCCTATTCCAACCTTGGTTATCACCCTACATTGGGTAGTTTGCACAATAACCTCCTCATTAGTTTGTTAGGAAGTTCACTTCCTTATTGTATAACTCTTCAAAGTTGGCCTTATCGGGGTTTACATACCCAACACCTATAGCACTGACACTCCTAGCACCAGCTCCCATGACATTTTTAGACAAAATGTCAAGTTGGGTCATGATCTTTGCCATGGTTTGGTCCCTCTCTTGATCTTTCTTAAGCTACTCCTTTGTCAATTTAAAAGTGAGAGGGGAAAGTTGGTGAGCTATTTCCTTGTTAACCGAATCAAGGCTTCGATAAAAGTATTGCAGCAAAACATTGTCGAGTAAACCATGAGTTGGGCCTTGCAGCACCAACTTCTTGAATCTTAGCGAATTCTCATGGATTGGCTCACCCTCCAAACGCTTGAAACTCTGGACGATGTCCCTAAGTGTCATCATCTTCGAAGGAGAGAAAAATCGTACCTGAAATACAGTAACAAGCTCTTCCCACGAAGTGATGGAGTCTCTTGGCAATTCAACAAACCACTTACATGCTTCTCCCATTAAATAAAATGGGAACAACCACTATCGGACAGACTCTTGGGATATGTTCTTGAAGGAGAACGACCCGCAAACATCAATAAACTTTCTTATATGCTCATGTGGATCTTCATGAGCCAACTGATGGTTCCACCATTTGGACTCATTTAGGGCTTTATCTTAGTAGATTTACTGTCCTCAAATGTATATTTTGTACCAATAACAAATGTTAATTCTTGAATTTCAGGTATTTGGATTGAGGAACAAAGCATGGACACTATTGAGCAAAGAGGCACAAGGCAGCTGAAAGAATGAAGAAAAGAAGGATTGAGGATCGCCTAACCCATTGGGAGAGTTGCTAAACAGTCATGATCTTGCCTAATGTTCCAATGTGCCAAGCCTTAAAGGACAAAATCAAGTCACTGATAGAAAAGACAGTCAACAAGTCGCCGAATGTTTCCGCGATGCAGTGCCATATCGCCCAAAGTACAAAACCTGAAGATGTTAAAGGTCAAAGCAAAAAGGCGATGAAATTGACCAAAGGGTGGATTGATGAGTGGATTGGCGATCCTGACTTATTGCGCCGAATGGTCCTTTGCAACTCATTTTTGGGATACTATAAATATGTTTTTAAATTCTTCGTTTAGTAACAAGTTTAGAATTTATCATTACTATTATTTAGTTTTCAAGTTTGAAAGTTGAGAGACATTTTTCCTTAGCTTTGAAGATTTGAAGATTTCCATTTCTAAGAAATTGGAAGTGGGTGTTGAAGATTCTTCATTGTAGACCTTTGTAAAAGCAATATCAATCTTACCCAGTTGATGGAAACACAATTTGGTAATGATTTTTACTTTTTTATGATGTCTAGCTAAAACCCAATTCTTGAGGTGTGATTATGTGATTATGGGTTGATTTAAATGCTGGATACTATTAATTAGTAGTTTATTTTCTGGTTGAAGGTGATTTTGATCAGTAATTCTAGTTGAAGTTAATGGGTTGAAGTTGCAAGTACAATCTTAACTTCGTGTTTTTGGCTTGATCGAGAGAGAGGTTTTAAAACCAAAATTACTGGATCGATGGTCTGTGGGTATTGCGTTGTCATGGATTCAGCTCGAGAGAGTGAATCCTAAACCCTTTTCCACACATTCAGTTCAACTCGAGAGAGTGAATGGACTAAAGCAAAGGCTATGCTTAACTAGTGCTTATTGGTGTTCGAAAGAAACCAATTTGATTTGGGATAAATTGTTCGAGAGAAAGTTTATCCCCACTAAAGTCTAGCTTATTCATAGATTTACAGTTGTTTACTATTAATTGCAATTACCCGGTTGTTTACCTTAGCCCATAATTCAATCAGATCCAAGAGCCCATCTCTTTATTCGTATTTTCATGTTATTTGCTATTTTAGCTGATAATTGAAACCAAATCCCCCTGATATTTCACACTTGTGGCACTCTTAATTTGAACAATGCTTTTATTCGTAAATGTTTTTAGCTATAATTGACTTGAGCATATTCTTACTTGTCTATTGATTCTCATCTACGTACCACTCCCTTGGGACTGGACCATTACTATTGAACGATCATTGACACTTAGTATTGGATAAAGTGTCCTGAGACATGAAATCAAAATGGTGTTGCTGCTGGGGAGTGGTGTTATTTGAGATTTTTTAGTTAAGTTGGATTTTGTTCTTGCCAATTATAGTGATACTTAATTTTAGTTTTATTTTGCTTGTTTGTGTGTTGAAATAGGAAGAATGAGTGTAAATAGTAACTTTGAACAAATGGAACACCTTCCGTTAGAATTGATGAGGTTCAGGGATAACATCCTAACCTACAAGCAACTAGAAGGTGAGCATATTCATGAGTCGTTGCTGAGGTTTAAAGCACTACTGATGCAATGCCCAACTCATGGGATTCCCGATTTAGTTCTACTGGAGTGCATCTATAGGAGTCTTAGTCCTGAGAAAAAAGGATTGATTAATCAACTTATCTCAAGTGGTCTGGTACGACAACCCTATGTGGTAGTAGCCTAACTCCTTGATCACATGGCTGTGGCCAACCAAGAAATAGAAAGGGATTTCAACTTAGCCACTTTGTTAACTCAGCTAGATGAGTTAACCAAAAGATCAAGGAATTGGAAGCACTGAACAAAAAGAAAGACCGGTACATTCCCCCTCACGAGCGTATAAAGCCCAAAGTGTCCGAGGGTGGACAAATAAAAGAGATGCTTTCTTTTATTCTCCATAAAATCGATGAGAATGACAAAATGTTGAATGAGATGAATGAAAATCTCTCACCACTGAATGCAATGACCGCTTCCCAGTCCATATATGTTCATCTGTTGGAGGCCCAAATGGGTCATGTGTTGTCTCATCTCTACCCTGCATGTCATAATTGAGTGGGGAAGTCGTGCCACGACGTTAACTAAGGCACTTCTTGGGAGGCAACCCAAGTGTTTATTGCTTTATTTTTTGCTTTATGAAATAATGGTGTGTTGATTGTGCAGGTCGAAGTGTGGAAAGTGGTTAAAAAGTGCAGGTTGGCGAGCTTAAGGTCCAGTCGGTGAATCGCCGAAGAGGTCGGCGACCTCGACTCAGACCGCCATTGGATTTAAGACAACTTTAAATTGGAGTCTGTACAACTCAGCGAGCCCAATAAATTATTGGAGAATCACCAACTAGGTCAGCTATCACAATCTGGTCCGCCGTTTGGACCCTAGATCAACTGAGGATCCTGTAAAACTCGGTGTGGTAAGTGTCCACTCAACGTGTCTTGAGGGGTCGGTGAGCACGACTAATGTCGCCGAATGGGCGAGAACTAGATTGTTTTTAAAAGGCCAAAGGTTTAAACTTTCAAACTCTTTACTTTCCCTCACATTTGAACTTCACAAACTCACACACGCACTTTAGTTTCTATATTTTTGCATTTCTAGTAGTATTTTAGTCATTTAATTGTGCTCAGATTGGGATTAGTTTACCGCCTAGCATTTCAATCTTGGTTATTCGGCATTAAATGTTGGTTTTCCGAACCTCAAGTTTACTTTAGGCATTTTGTACTCTTATGCAAATGATTTTATCTTGTTGAAGTGTGAGGATTAGAATATTTGAATGCGTGTTTTGATTTGATAATCTTGCTCATAGTGTTTATATTGTTGAAATCCCATAATTTTATGCATTAAAATTGATTTAATTTTATGGGGTTGTCCTCGCATGTTATTGGGTCTAGTCGGGTGAAGTCTAAGTAACCTGTATTGAGCCAAATAATGTAATTTTCCCAATGATAGAGCGGGTGACGTCAATCTTAAGGGCAAAAGTTGTTAAATGACCAAATTTGGAAAAATCGGGAGAAGTCTGAGTATCCTGGGGTAATAGGTGTTATGGGTCTTGTTTTAATTTGAGTTGTGCATGCTTTGATTTTTTTTTCGAGTGTTTTGAGGTCGAATTAGAGAAGTTGGGTTGATAGAAGGCACGTTGGGTCGTTTGATGAGCTGGGTCGAGCTCGCCGAACCACTCGGTGGTTCACTGAAGTTCCCCATCTTGCCTTTAATTTCATTCTTTACTTAATATTTGACTCTGTAACTTTCAGTGAAAATCCTTAAGGCACTGAAGGAACTCAGAGACTCGTCGAAAGTCCTCTTGTCCGTCCTTTGACTGCACCCTTGTAGCTTAAATTACATTATTACTTTTGGCAGGCTAATCCTTGCTCACCGAAGGATGTCAGAGATTCGCCGAAAGGTTTTCCCATCGCCGAACTGCTAAATTTTTCTGAGAATTTGGAGCCAATCCTTTTGGCAAGCCTGATCTAGCTTGCCAAAGTTATTCGGTGACTCGCTAACTTATTCAGCGAGTCTGTCTACAGTTATATTTCTATGCTTTTGATTGAAATTTTTCTAACTTTCTCCCAATGTTTTGCAGACATGGTCAAAACCAACATAGACATGCCACCCTGAAAAAGAGTACGGGCGATCACAATCAACGAAGGGGGATCAAATCCTCCAAAAAGTGGAAGGCAAGAGCCTCCAACAGGAGGTTAGGGTAGGGGCAAGAGGCCCATATTTGTAGGGTGCCTATTGGTTCCCAGGCTACTTTATTTGAGCCTAAGGATGACGACTTTTACAGTCCCGACGGGATGAGATTCGGCTAGATCTCACCCTGACTCAGCCAGAGTCCCTCCAGCTCCTACACCCACAGATTCAGTGCCAACTCCGACACCTCCTATGGCTTCTATTCCACCAATCGTCCTACCTCCCAGGCTTCTAAACAGATTGAAATGTGATGGTTTGCGAACCATCCTCGAGGAGAAGCTTCTATTTACAGAGGGCCTTAAGGGCAAATACTCTGCTGTGAGGTACACCCTTCATTTCTACAGATTTGAGTAGTTCACCAGGCCCTGAGGCCTCTATAGTCCTTCATGGGTCCAGGAGTTCTATATAACATATGGTGATTATGTGCTAAAGAGGAAGAAGAAGGCCAGCGAGTTCGGACCAGTTAAGTTGGTCATGGTTCGGGGTGAGAAAGTTGGGTACAACAGTGAGCACATCAACAATGTTTTGGATAGAGCTATACACTCAACACATCCTTATGATGGATTGTCAGTCCCTCAGTCCTTAAATGAACTGAAGGGCTGGTTGGCTCCATTGATTTTTGATACGACCCTGAGGTGGATCGAGGCAGGGGTCACCATAGAGAAGAGGGATTTAAGTATTGCTGCTCATTTCTGGTTTGGCTTCATTAGTAGCACCATAATGCTATCCTAGAACGAGTCCATTATGTGCCATCGTAAGGCATCCTGCCTTGGATCTATCATATCCTAAAGGAGCATCTACATGGGTCTCTTTATTGAGTAGGAGATGGCCATGAGGGCCCAGCAGAGACAAATCTCCTTTCCATTCCCGATCCTGATCACGAAGTTGTGCCGGCGTGCTGGAGTTCCCAAGGATGCTGTTAGAGATTTTGATGTTACCCCATTCTCCCCCACTAACATCTGGCACATTGATGATGAGTATACTAGAGAGATGGCTAATAAGAGGAGAGCAGCCCAGGTGGATACATCCTCGGAGGTAGATATTGATTCGACACCTGCAGAGGCATCTTTGCCTACTTTGACCTTTGAGCCTTAAGGTTCTTCTGCCCCTACCTCTTCTTCACATGCTCTAGGCATATCCATTTCCTCCCAATAGACCAAGTTTACTCAGCCAATGATCCTAAAGATGGGGCATCTGGCCCATTCAACTGACGTGAGGGCTACCAGACTTGAGAGAAACGTCCCCTTTATGATTGAGGCAGCCATTTTAGCTGCACCGACACCCCTCCAAACTTCTATTAACACTCTCACTAAGAGATTTGATGCTTGTGAGAGCAGACAGGGGGAGGCCCTTGAGGTTACGACTTTGAAAGCCGAAGTAGCAGACTTGAGGAAAGACGTAGACTATCTGAAGTCTATCGACTTCACTTCATTATTGGAGGCTGATAATGATGTATATGACCCTGTGACTTCAGAGATTCCTTTGGCTACCATCTGAGATCTACATAGGGAGGTTGTAGCAGTTTATGAGTTGGATATAGAGACCAACGAGGAGCAGATATAGATACAGAAGGAGTGCATATACAGAGATTTGATAGATCTTGAGGAGATGATTGTGTAGTCAGTGATCTAAACATCGCTGATAAAGGCATCCATGGCAGTCTCTAGTGGAGATGGTCCTTCTAAGGTGACTTCGGGCATTTATGCCCAAGTCCAGACTGATGCATAGGGCAGTGATGCCCAGACAAATGTAGCGACTGTGTAGACAGGACCCCTTCTTTACCTCCCTCTCTATCTTACTTTATTTTGACTTTTGGATATTTTTGTTTGCATTTGAGGATGAATGATTTTATTTGTGGTGGGGTGAGGCCTACCTTTTGTGACTTTTTGTGATTAATGTTTTGTGTATATATTTGAGTTTTGATCTATAATTGTGTTTTACACTGCTTTTGTGGATGATTGAGCTTGAAGCTCCTTTTTTTTAAATGATAAATGATTTTTGGACCCTTCCAAAAAAATTGTGTCACCTCTTGTTTGTGTAAAATGTGGTTGTTCTCTTGCAAATTTGAGTATAAGTTTTGATCAATATTGATGGCTTGAATAGTGCTCATAATCGAACAAAAACTAATGAGCGGCTACGATGAAGCCAAATGAAGTTGCATAGATAATGTGTGGACTCTATGCATCTGGTTGTGACTAGCCAAGTATCGAATGGAGTCTCTTGTGATGAACATTGCACACTAGCAAAAGTGTGGAGTCTTGTTTGCATTGGTGTCTATGCCTTGTGTGATGAGCTTACCATGAACCATGTGCGATGACATGTATAATTTTCTCCGTTGGTTCGGTTGACTAAGTGATGCAATCTCTTGATATGATCTTAGGCAATTCTAAAGAGTGTGAAACAAATTGATATTATACCTCTTTTGTGGCCTACCTTGTGAGTGTGTGAACCCCTTCTGAATACCCTTTGAGCCTTACCCTTTTCTTGGAAGAAACGTGATAAAATTGTGCACTTTCTTGATCCATTACCCAAAATCCTCATGATTTGTGATTTCTAAAGAAACCAATTTGATTCGGGATAAATTGTTTGAGAGAAAGTTTATCCCCACTAAAGTTTAGCTTATTCACTGATTTATAGCTGTTTACTATTAATTACAATTACACAGTTGTTTACCTTTGCCCATAATCCAATCATATCCCAAGAACCCATCTCTATATTTATATTTTTGTGTTAATTGCTGTTTTAGCTGATAATTGAAACCAAATGCCCTGATATTTGACATTAGTGTCACTCTTAATTTGAACAATGATTTTATTCGTAAATGTTTTTAGTTATGATTGACTTGAGCATATTCTTACTTGCCTATTGATTCTCATCTACGTACCATTCCCTTGGGACTCGACCCCAACTCACATAGTTGGGTTATATTACTATTGAACTATTGTTGACACTTAGTATTGGATGAAGTGAAATCACCAACCCACCAAACAACCCTTTCAATTGCAAGAGTTGCAACATGGTGCTTGTAATGTGGAACACTGCGTTCCCTTCCGCCGGATGCAAGCGAATGGCACCAATTCCACCCATAAGATTAGGGTCATTAGCATTCGGCTCATTGACATCATTGAGATTGCTGATGTCATCTTTGTGGCCCACTTGGCTACCATTGTTTCCGTTGATACTCATTTCCTCTGTTTTAAAATAACAACACAAAAACCAAAACTAAAAAGTAACTAGATTCAACTATGACTAACAAGAACAAACTTCACCAAATGAATCTCAATCAATACCACTTCCCAGCACAACACCATTTTGATTAATTTAACGTTATCAAAGACACCTTATCCAATTCTAAGCGTCAACAGTCGTTAATCTGTATATAACCCAACTAAGTGAGTTGGGGTCGAATCCCATAAGGAGCAATACGTGTTTAAGATTCAATTGGAATGTATGAATGTGTTCAAATTAGTCATAGGAATAGAAGTTATCGAATAAAGACATTATTCAAATCAGGGGATAACACGAATGTCAAATGGGGTTTTTGGTTTTATATTATCAACTAAGAACAGTGGTAATCAAAATGAAATAATAATAATGAGACAGGTTCTTGTGATGCGATTCAATTATAGGCTATCATAGACAAATAGGTAATTGCAACTATTAGAAAATAGTTAAATATTAGTGAGTAAGCTAGACTATAGAGGAGGTAAACTTTCTCTCGAACAATTTACCCCGAATCAAGTTGATTTCTCTCTAACATCAACAAGCAGTTAAAATAAGAACAACCCACAAATTAGTCCTTCTCTCTCTTGAGCTGAATGTGTGGAATTGGGTTTAGGATTCACTCTTTTGAGCTGAACCCATGCCAACCGAATACCCACTGACCATCAATCAATAAGCTTATTTTTAAAACCTCTCTCTCTCTCTCTCGCAAGCCAAGAACATAAAGGTAGAACTGCATTTGCAACTACAATTCTTAAATTAAACCACAATTACTGATTGAACTCATTTCTAAACAACATTCAAACTAGCAATTAGCAATACCCATAAACTAAATCAGCCCATAAGCACATAATCACACCCTAAGAATTGGGGTTTTTGCTACACATTAGAAAAAAGATAAAAATCGTTACCAAATTGAGTTTCGTCCTTATAATGTTCCAAATCGAAGAATCTCAAAGATCCACTTCCTATTTCTCAAAAGTGAAAAACTTCAATTCTTCAAAGCTAAAAGACAACTAGAGAAAACATATCTCTAGAGCTCAAAACTTAATAATAAAATGTTCTAAAGAGTAATTGCTACTAAACTTAATGTTCAAAAATGTATTTATTGTCATCAAAAATATGTTGCGAAGAGCCATTTGGCAAGGTAAGTCGGGCTCTCCGAACCACTCCGCGAGTCGCCCTTTGGTCACTGTCGTCGCCTTTCTACCTTGGTCTTCAGCATCCTTAAGTTCTGTAACTTTGGGCGATCCAGCACTGGAATATGAAATCTACTCGATGATTCACCAACTGTTCCTTTCCATCGCAGACTTCATTTCTTTCCTCAGAGCTTGGAACACTGTAATTCTAAAAGGTCAAATGGCCACTCGGCGACTCGCCAAATGGACTTGGTGATCAGTAGGCTTGTGTTTCTTTATTCTTTCAACTCGCTTTGTTCCTTTTTGCAAATTAGTGTCCTTGCTTTGTTCCTCAATTCATATACTTGGAAATCAAGGGTTTTACATCAGTTATTGGCACAAAATAGGCATTTAAGGACACTAAATCTATATCATTAAAGCCCTAAATGAGTCCAAATCTCATACTCATTAGCAATCCTGCCCCCTCAGGCCAGCGAGCCTACCTGTATCCTTAGCACCTCTACTTCTATCCCTTCTAGTTTGACTGATATTCCCCTCCTACTGTTGGTTCTTCCCGACCCCCGATCACCAGGCTATACTGTACAAAATAGGCCATCTGGACCATTCTGCTGATGTTCATGCCTCCCGAGTAGAAGTCAAATGCCTTGGTTGATTGAGTGGGCGATTGTTACTGTATTGGCCCTAATTAGGGCTGAGTTGAGAGATCATAGAGAGAGGATAGATGCCCATGGGTTTGTACTTGATTCCCTCTTCGTGATAGTTGAGGCTTATGAGTAGGGTAAGGGTACTTTTAAGGATGTGACGGACTTGAAGGCCGATATAGTTGGGCTGCAGAGAGATGTGGATAAGTTGAAATCCACCAATCTATCTATGTTATTCGCCACGGTTCAGATCCCGGAGAATCCGAGTACAGATTTCCCAGTAAGTTTTGAGATTCCTCCGACTACTACAGGAGATGTTGCTAGGGTTGAGGTCAATGCTGAGTCTGAGGCTGAGACCAATGAGGAGGAGCTGGGTATTCCAAACACAACAATGGATAATGACTTGGAGGATCTTGAGGGAGATGTAGATACTTCGATGGTAGGCTCTAGTGGAGCAATGGATGAGTGAGAGCCGGGCACTGATGCAAAGAAAGATGGAATCACAGATATACATGGTTCACCCAGACTTAGACTGGCAGGAGGATTCTTGACTCCCTTTCTATTTAGTGCTTTGACTTGTTTACTTATTTTTGGCATTTGAGGGAAATTGCTATTTTAGTTGGCAAGGTGAGGTATTTCCATGCCTGTCTCTTTTGGGTTATTTTCTAGATATTCCGTGTTTGTGATTGTTTTTGTGAATGTTGGATTTGATTGATATATATATATATATATATATATATATATATATATATATATTGGTTTGTGATCTATTTGTTTTAATATGTATGATGGTTTTGTCCCGTTTTAAAAAATTCCACCTCTTGATATGTACAAATATGGTTGATTTTTTGAAAGCTCGAGTATCGGTTGTGACCAATATCGATGACTTGAATAGTGCTCTCAATTGAACATTATGTGTGTATGGCTCCGATGAGGCATATTGAGTTGCACAGGTCATATGTGAACTCTTAGCATCTCATTGTGACTAGTCAGTTGTTGAATTGATCTGTTGTGATGATCGTTGCACGCTAGCTAAAAATTGTAGAGTCTTGTTTGATGCATGTGTTGAATGCCATGTGTGGTGAGATTGCCCTGAAACATGTGCTTGGTAATACCTAAAAATTGCCCTGTTAGGCTAATTGATTAATGTAAGCAAGCTATTGAGATGATCTTAGGCACAATTTTGAAGAGTGAACCAAAATTGATCTTATACCTCTTTGTGACCACCTTGTGAGAGTGTAAACCTAGCATGGCGCCATTTGAGCCACTCGTTTTCTTTGGAAGAAACTTGAATAACTTTGACCTCTTTATCCCATCACCTATAACCTTTATGGAGTATCGGTTCATTTAAATAGCCAACTTAGGCCAGAAGCCTAAGTTGGGGGTGTGCGGAAAAAGGACAAAAATCAATAAGTTTAAAAATTTTGCCCTTAAAGAATCATGTTGAAAAAGATGGAACCCCTCCATGTAAAAAAATATCGAAGTACAAAAAGATTGAAAAAGAGAAGAGTTGTTGAAATAAAGCTTGTAAAATGGACAAAAGAAATGGGGTATCCAATGAGTCATGCTTAAATGAACATAGGGTGAATTGTGAAAATCATATAGTGTTAAAGAGAAGCAAAAGAAGTGAAATGCAGGACATGCTTCAAGAAGGTTGAAGTCACTAAACCAAAATGATCATACCTTTACCCTCAGACCCATTTCCAGCCTTGAAAGATCATTGTGATCTTGAGTAAGCTAAAAATAATGTTGATTGGAAAATAAAGGCAAGTCTATGGGTAGAGTCATGTATGTGTTTATCTTTGGAAGCGTGCGAGTTGCCTTTGATTCCAAAATTCTGGAAAGTTGATGAATTATTTGTGAGCATGGAATCATTCTGGTGTGAGTGCATTTGAACACATTTGTTGAGCTTAAACTTGCATTTGAAGCAAGCATTGTGAGATTGAGTTATATCTAATAACGGTTAGTCATAGTTTAAAACTTAGAGTGCACAATTGAACATTACATAGGTAGTTTGAACCTCTTGTATGCATTCGTGTTGAGTCTTGAGTAGCACTGTTTGTAAACATCGTTATTGAACTGTTTGATCTTGTGTTTTACTTGAGGACAAGCAATGGTTTAAGTTGGGGGTGTTGATGCGTCTGGGATTTCGACTCATTTAGGGCTTGTTTTTATTAGTATTAGTGTCCTCAATGCCTATTTTGTGCTCTAAATATGTTTCAATGCTAATTTGCAGCTATGAAGGCAAAAGAGCAAGGCAAGGACATTATCAGGCAAAAAAGAGCGAAAAAGATGAATGAAACTGAAGTTAATGAATGCTAACAATCGCCAAGGCTACTCAGTGAATCACTGAGTGGCACTTCAGCTCACCAAATGTTCCAGCATGATAGCGACGAGGAAAAGCCAACTTGGCGATAGACATGTATGATCGGTGAACAACCGAATAGATCGGCGATAATGACTTTAATCTCATAAAGTTACAATGTCTGAATGGTGAAGAGTTAAGGCAAAGTGGCTATAGAGAACAACACTTTGTGCATCGCCAAATTGGTTGGCAATGCTCAACTAATACAGCCGAGTAACCCCAGAGGCAAAAATTTGGGAACGTATAAATTGATTTTTAAAAAGATAAAACAAGAGACTGATATTGTTAAACTTTGGGTTTTTGATTCCAAACACTATTCTTAGAGTTTTAAGTAGATTTTCAAGTTAGGTTTTGATTTGAAGCAAAATTGGAGAATTGTTAACACTTTGATTTTACTACCCAACTTATGGAGAACGTAGTTGATAATATTTTCCTACTTTTTATAATGTGTGGCTAAAACCCCCCATTCTTGGGAGTGTGATTATGTCATTAGTTGCCTCAATTAGCTTATGGGTGTTACTAATTATTGATTTAATTGCTATTTTTAAGTAGGTTCAATTGATAATTGAGTTTTAACTTATGAATTGTAATTGCAAATACAGTTCTAGTCTAGTATTCCATGCTTGCTTGAAAAAGAGGTTTTATAATTACAGTTATTAATTGATAATTGTAGTAATTGGGTTGTTGTGGTTTCAGTTCGAGAGAGTGAATCTTAATTCGATCCAACCTATCTAGCGCGATGAGTAGATAAATTAAGGTTTTGTGTAACGACTCGAAAAATGATAGGTTAAAGTAGAGCCTAAACATAGGGGTTAACGTCGAGAGTTAAGGGCAAGGGATTAAGATTTTAGGTGTAGGTCATGGTGAGGGGCCAAGGCTACTTAAAAACTACGCCTAGCCACTACCTCACATCACCACAATGGTCTTCACGACCCTTGGTGGCCACCACAAGTTGTGGTGCCACCAATGGTTACGAAGGCAGTGTGCCCTAGTTGGTGCCAAGTCAAGGCTCCCCTTCATGAGCTAATTCATAACTTGTGGTCATGACCATGGGCGTAGGAAGGCTCGTGGGGTTGCCTTAGCTTAGTAGGGATGGGGTAGAGTTGAGGAGCTACTAGTCAAGGGACCACAAGCATCACCACGGGCCGTGGTGACCTTGACAAGGCCTGAAGATGGGCGTGGAGGTGAATTGATGTCAAGTCTCCAAGGCCTTGCATCCATGAGTCTAAGGCTAGACCACGACCTCCACCACGACTGGTGGCCTTCAACACAGATCGTGGGAGTTCCCGTAATCATGCCTTGGCCTCATGAAGGCTTGGAAAGCAAAATGGAGCTACTGCCTAAAGGACCATGGGAGCCACCATGGACCGTGGTCCCCTTCACGGACCGTCCAAGTGGTCGTGTGACTGGACGGGCTGTCAAGTGAAGGTCCTTTTGGTAATTTTATATTTAAGTTGTATTGACGTGGGGTCATTTTAAATAGATATAATATATATATATATATATATATATATATATATATATATATATATATATATATAAAGGACACTTAGATAGTAAAGGGGTATAAGGAAAAGGGTAAATAGGGTATAGTATAACAGTATAATACAAAAACAGTAAATACAGTAAACACAGAAAAATATAAGGGACAGTAAACACAGAAAATACAGTAAAAATAGTAAATACAGTAAACACATAAAATACTTTAATATTATATATATATCTTAGGTATGGTAGGATATAATATATATAGTAATAGTACTTAATAATATATAAATATAAAAGTATATGTAAGTATATAATATAGTAATATGTATATATAGTATATAGATATGATGTATAGATATATAGTATATTTATAGTAATAATATATATAGTAAGACTTAATATAATATATATAGTAATACGTATATATGTATAAGTATAATATATAGATATATAGTATAATATATATAATATAATATTAGTACGTATATATAATATAATATTAGTAGTACGTATATAGTATTATAGTATATAATATTAATAGTCCGTATAGAATATATAAAATAATATTAGTATATAGAGTATATATAGTGTATATATAGTGTATATATAATTAATATAGTTTATTAGTCCTGGTAAGGTATGGCAAGATATTGCAAGTTGTTCCGTGTTTAGGCTTTGTTTCAAATATTTTGTAAGTCCTACTAAGTACTCCCTCTCTCATTTAGTTAAATCATGCTAATTTCCGACTTAATTCCCTAATTTCCCCATTTTTAATTGTATTTTTTGTTTTTTTTTTTTAACTTACCCAGTTCATCTCTTCTTCTTAACCTGTGTTCTTAACAACTTCATCTTTAACCACACCCCAGATATAAAAACTGGCAACAAATTTGTCATTTCATCAAGCGGACTGTAAAAGCCAAGAATCCTAGGAATTTACAGGTTAATCCATAGTTGTTATTAAGAAGTTAAGAAGCTAACCATATACTAAGGGTAATTTTTTAACATATGCACAACAATTACATTGAAACTAACAACTTAGAAAAATAACATATTTTTTAGGGGAATTTTGGGAAGTAAACATCGTAAAACTTACATGATAAATTGAGAGAGGTTTCCCTTTCGGGAACCCTCAAAGGACTTTGAAAAAGCTTTTTAAAACTTTAATACTCTAACACACTTATTTTTATTTCACAAACTTTAATATACAAAGGAGGATTTTTTATTCATAAAGGAGTATGGAAGGGGAATGGATGAAGTATGGAGGGAGTATGACAAACTTTTTCTAACTTCTATTCTTTCCACTCTTTTTCACACACTTCTCAACTCTTACTACTCCCCTTTCTATAAGCAAAATAAGAAACTTAAAACGACCAAAATGACACTACTAAGTGGCTGACAATTTGATAAAATTCCTTTAATAATGCAAGTCGAGTACTCATTGGGCCCCATCGTCACGTGCATCAGTAAGTTCATCTTATTGGACTTATATTACAGACTGACACAGTTATTGGACGCGTGTTATGTCAACAGTTTTCCCCTCTTTTGGAGGGTAGTGATAAAATAACAACACACTCTTTTTTAGAGGACACGTAGTGGGTATCCCCACTTACTAATAAATATTTACAAGACACGTAGTGAGCATTCCCACCTAACTTTATTAATATATATGTATATATATATATATATATATATTTGGTCTTCTTTGATGATTCATACCTAACATATATATATATATATATATATATATATATATATATATGTCCTTTTGTCTATACTTGCTCCATACTTTTAGCATGCCACTTTCTTTTTTCCACAATGCCGTAACTTTCCATCTTTGCCTGACTTTGTTGACTTTTTTTTTTTTTTTTGTAATAATTAATGAAGTCTTCTATAATATGGTTAAGTGTCTAAGTTGTGCAAAGCAATAGTATCAAAACTCATGACTGAATCATCGTCTTCATAAGGATCTTGAGAGTCTTGAATAATATTTATTTGTTCTTCATCTGTTAAAGAAGGACTGTTAATGTTGTCTTTTGAACCATTACTTTGACTGGACATGTCTTTGATAATATGTTTGTCTTTACTTTTGTCTTGAAAACATTTTTCTAAAGTTTGTTTAATTATTTTTTCTAATCTTTCATTTTTTTTCTTTTTTAATAATTCATTTTTTCTTAATGGGTCTTTCTGAATGTATTTAGGTAATCTCCTTCGTGAGGAAGAAGACTCCTCTTCTACACTTTTTGGCAAAGTGACAGCCTTTAACGGATTTGATAAGTCTTTACCGGTCACCGTTTGAACCGGACTAGCTATATCATGCTCCGATACAGTAGAGTTCTTAGCATTCAGAGGGGAATGCACACCCGTCTCATCCATTTTTAAAGGAGATGGAGAACTCTTTTCTTTTGTCTGAGTACTTTCTGTTCTTGGAACATACTTATTCTGAAAAATCTCTAGCTGTTTCATAAGTCTCATATTTTCTTGAATAAGGATTTCATTTTTTTTATTGAGTCTTTTGAAACCCTATGTCATTGCTGAACAATGGTCACAAAAAATTATTTTGTCTGAGTTTTTTTGGATATTATATTGTGGTATTTGGCATGGGTTTTGTCTGAGGGCTGGTGAAATATAATAATTAGGCCCAAGTATTCCTCTTGCATAGTCTAAAGCTTCAGTAAAATTATTAAATCTTTTAAAAAGTGGGTTTTTAACCCCATTTATAGAATCAACTACTTCGATCCATGTTTGGAAAGCTCCTTTGGTTTTTCCATGTATAACTACATAATATTTAAATTTGTTGTCTCTATTTTTGTCTGAAAAGTATTGACACAAAGCATTAGAAGCTGCTATAAAATATTTAGTATCTTGTTTATTATAGGCTATCCATAAATTATCTATCAAACATTGTTGACTTTTGTCTAAATTACAGTCTTAGTTTACTCTAAACGATAAATTACACTTAGGGTATGAAATTAAATTGTACTTACCAAAATAAGTTCTCTCCATTAAGTTGTCTGTGGTACTTAATGGTCTGAAATTTTGTCTTCCTAATATTGTTTGAGCATAAGTGTCTAGCTGGGTTGTGCCCTTGCCTTTGTCTGCTGGCTGTTGTCCAGTTGATCTCATGCTTGGTTTCATACTGAAATAAAAATTAATTGGTTTTTAATTGTAGTTTACTTAATTTATCTGCTAAATCATTGTCTTTTCCTTTAACATATTCAAAAATAATATTATTATATATCGATATTATATATATAAAATTTAACCATCTTCTTTTACTACTAACTTTACTGTTTATTTTTTCATGAAATTTTACTATTGCTTCGTAGTCTGTTTTAACTAGTACTTCTTGTTTATTTAAAATGTATAATTTAAAACTATTTAGTCCATATATTACTGCTAATACTTCTGCGTCTATACTACTCATATTACCTTTTTCTTTATATTGTCCACTTTGGTAGGCATATATTTTTTCTTCATTTGTTTGATTGTATTTATTAGGTCTAGATTTTAAAATAGCGCCCCATCCTAATTTACTTCCGTCTGTTTGAACTATTAAGTAATCCAATTCTAAAGGTATTTGTAACTCTGGTATATTTTTAACTTTTTCTTTTATTTGTTGGACTAATTTTATATCTTCTATGTTAAAATGTTTTTGTCCTTTACTACCTGTCTTAGCATATAATGATCATGCTATTTTTCCTAAATCTTGAATGAAATTTCTAGTATAATTTACTAAGCCTAGAAATTTTTGTAATTCTTTAGTATTATCTAACTTGTCGAGCATTTCTAATACTTTTTTAGCTATATATGGTTGTAATTTTATTTTTCCTTCTCCTAAAGTTACTCCTAAGAAATTTATATGTGTCTTATATAATGCCATTTTCTTTTTGCTAATTATTATTCCGTATTTTACAAATAGTCTAAATACTATCTGTAGGTGTCCTAAATGTTCTTGTATATTTTTACTAAATACTAGAATATCATCTACATATACTAACACAAAATTTTTACAGTCTCCAAACATCTCATCCATCTTTCTTTGGAAGATAGGCGGAGCTGTCTTAAGACCAAAAGGCATAGCAAGCCATTCAAAATGTCCTTCTGGACACGTGAAAGCTGTCCATTCTATGCTTTTCGGGTGCATTTTTACTTGCCAGTATCCTGATTTACAGTCAAATTTACTAAATATCTTTTTACCTTGTATTCTATTAATTAATTCACTTTTATCGGGTAATTTATATACATCTGTTCTAAAATTATCATTTAGTCCTTTGTAATTTATTACCATGTGAGCCTTTCCTCGTACTTGTTCTCTATGGTTTCTAACCATAAAAGTTGTTGATCTATGTCTAGATGTAGATCTTCTTATTACTTCTAGTTTTAGTAATTCTTTAATCTGTTTAGTAAATTCTTCAGTGTCTTCATTATTTGCTTCTATTGTTGTTGTTTTTATAGTATACTCGGGATTTATTATGTCTAATTTACACATAATTTTATTACTTCCCCAATGTATTAAAGGTTTTTCTCTTATTATTTCCATTTCATCTAATATTGCTACTATATTTTCTAGGTCTTTAGGATTGTTTATTTTTCCTATTATATTTATTCCTTTTTGAAAATTGTAAAATTCTGTTTCTATATTTATTAAGGTATAATCTTTTTCTATGTCTTCTATGTATGTATCTTCTAAATAATTTTCTTCTTGTTTTCCTTCATATAGGTAATTTGAACAACAACTACCATTATTGCCACAATCGTCACAACATGGAGTAGTATTTTTTATATTTATTTTATTGTCTTTATTTAATTCCTTGATTGGATTTTTTTTAGTTTGTACAGGGGTATATGTTGTATTTCTAAACAGCATTATTCCATCTCTGGAAATTAAACAATTTCCGTTATTTTGTATAAGGAATTGTAAACCTAAGACTAAGTTTGTTTTAATATTAAGATCTCGGACTAATATGTTATGCATATTATATGTAGGTTTATAGAATTCACTACATGTATTTATAAAACTTATTTGTGCTTTTTCTATGTACTGGTCGTAAAGATTATATGTTTCATCCATTTGTATTGCTTGTATAGGTTCCGTAAAATTTTTTAAAGTTGAAAATAGATTATGAGGTAGTATCTTTTTATTAAGTAGGCAACTTGTACAACCTGTATCTACTAAAGCTAAAGTCTCTATTTCTACTTCTTTTATTTTTATTCTGACTAATATTTTTATTGTTCCAAATGTTTTAGTTTTAAAGTCTTTTAACACCTATTTTAAACTATTATTCAAAACACCCAAATCAAAACCCCAAAGTTCTTCTCCTCTCAATATTTCTCTCTCCAACTCAAGGAAGAAGAAGAAGTGAGAGCTAGGGTTTGGATTCAAGGTGTTTCTTCACCAAATTTCTTGGGGAATCTTAGCCTAAGGGGGTCCCATGTTGGGTATTACCATGGATAGTAAGGATGTTGATCGAAGATCTATGGTGATCTTCATTTAGGGGCAACTTTCACCCCTAGAGTCAATTCAAAAGTAATATTCAAAGTTTTCAAGTTCATGAAAAACCTAGGGTTTTACTCAATCTCATGGGTTCCTTCTTCAAATGACTTCAACTGGTTATTAATGACATATTATGAATATCTTAGTATTTAATTTATGATTTATGATGAAAATACTCTATGAACCCATGATTTCTCTCAATTCCTAAATTGTGCCTTATGAAGTGGGTTTGATGATTATGGAAGCTTATGAATGGAATATGTCTAAATTTTTTGGGTTATTAAAGTGTATGATTATCTATGACTTAATTATGGTAAATTGTTGGTGAGTTGATGATTTGTGATCATGGCCTTGAAAGGGCAAGTTATGACCTTATTCCATGTTGAAGTAGAATTGTGTTAGAGATGTTGATCCACTTCAAAGGTGGAGGTGTTTAATTACTATGTATGTTTATGATGTGAAGGATATACATGTGATTTCAATGATAGAATCATGATCATGTATACAATGTAATTGTGTTGTTGTTGATAGAATATTCTCAATTGACACTCATGAATGATGTTGATAGAATGTGAAGGGTTTCTATGATGTAATGCTCTAACTTGAAATGGTAGGCTTAGGCATCCTTTCTTTTATAATGAATGTGTCTTAACTTGATGGATATGAATTGATAGGCTTAAGACATTCTTTCATAAATGATCTAATGTAATGAAGACTCTAGAATCGATAGGCTAATAACATTCCTTTCTTAGTGAGTTAATGTACCATGAATTGATAGGCTTATGGTATTACTTTCATGAATATTTGCATGTAATGAGGAACCATGAATCGATAGGCTTATGGCATTCCTTTCATGAGGACTCTAGATCTATCATTGAATGTACCATAGATCGATAGGCTTATAGCATTCCTTCCTTGTGTAATTATGTAACTTGGGTCGATAGGCCTATGGCATTCTTCCCTAGTACACTAATGTATGGTGAATGAAATAATCTATGGGAATGTAGGCAAAGCACCGAGTGGATATGGTTAGATGGAAACTCTCCCAATGTTAGGTTGGAGTTTCAATGAACATCTTTCTATCTCATAACTATGTGCCCACATATGATTTAAGCCAGTGGATTCCATCAGAGCTAAATATACCTAGTTCTACCTTAGGTAAGTAGAACACCTCTTTATGGTGTGGGGCCATATTACACTGAATTCCATGATCTAGATCTCATAGTCTATATAAGTTAAATGCTTATTCTGATCATGTGAGATGTGCAATATGGTTTCTTGAGGAATTCTATGAAGTACGGGTGGGAGTATGGGATGCCATCCATGCATTGCACGATTAGGCTTTGAGAGGGTCATAGTGAGTTCTCTAAGTCTTAATGACTAATGTATGAAATTCCTCTAAATGAAGTTATTGAAGAATGTTGACTCTTAAATGCTTATTGTGATGATGCATTCTATACTTGGGTTATGTTTTTAGTCATTTTCTCTTGTCATGCCTTATGAAATGTTATGCCTCTTATGTATGGATATTATGTAAAGGTGAAAAAGAAATGAATGGTAAGTTCAATTTTGGTGGCCTTAATGTGGTGCCTTATTGTGGATGGTGGTATGTGATGCTATCCATACATCGCACAAGGTACAACATGAGGGTTACTTGAGGTGAAGGTATAAGGTGAAGGTAATGGTTTACATATTGATATTGTTCAAATGTGATGTCATGACTTGTATGATGATTACACTTGTATTTGGTGTCTCTATGCTATTGTTCATGATATTTCTAAAAAGTGGCATAATACATGCTTTCCAACCAAAATGTCCCTTTTAAAGCATGTTTTTGCATGGTTATCATAATTAGTACATTTTTGTGTGCTAACCCATATTTCTCTTATTTTTTACTACAAGTATAGGTTTTGACGAGTGATTGCTTCTAGCTAGAATTGAAGTGCTTGGATTGAATTTCCTCCAAGACTTGGTATGTCCTCATGGATTCGAGGACAAGAACTTTTATGTTTCCTTTTATTTATGTAATAGACAATTCTAGTCTTTTTGATTGTGAAGGATTGTGTGCCTTCTTTAGTTTGAAGTACATTCTTTAGATGGCCATGTGAGACTTAGACTTCCGTTGTATCTTTTGAATGACTTTAAATGAGTATTTTTGATAGTTTGGATTTAAATAAGTTTCAAATTCCACAATATATCTATATATCGAATGTTATGAATGATAAGAGGCTCGTACGAGACCTATCGGGGTCAAGTACGCCATGTCGCATCCCGGGCCTAGACTCGGGTTGTGAAAAACTTTATATCAGAGCACAAGATTTTGGAAATGGTTTTCAAGGTTGATGTCTCACAAGACACGTCTAGTAGAGTCTTGTTCATCAGTGTTAGTCACAACACATCTATGAGCGAGAGGCTATAGGACGTTAGAAAGTTACACTTCTTTCATTATTCTTGAAGTTGTGCGTTAGAGTTTAGCTCTATAAGTGTCCTTTTCCTAATCCTTCATTTGTGTTTATAATTTATGAATACAAGAAAGACGCCCGCATGGAGAGTGGAAGAGGAGAATGTGAATGAGAGAGTTCCTTCCCAAAGTCCCCAAGGTCCTCAAGGTGACCAAGTTCCTCAAGGCAACCAAGTTCCGGTGGATCCCCCGACCATGACCAATGAAGAGATTAGGTTGGCTTTTCTAACTTTAACCCAAGCCATGACGGATCAAGTGAATTAGGATATGGGGCCTAGGGCGAATGCTAGTGAAAGTACCATGGCCTCAAGGTTGAGAGACTTTGTGAGGATGAATCCTCCGATATTTCTTGGCTCTAGAGTGGGAGAGGATCCCCAAGAATTCTTGGATGAAGTGTACAAGATAGTCAATGTTGTGGGAGTGACCTCAATTGAAAAAGTGGAATTTGTCGCTTACCAATTGAAAGATGTGGCCCAAGTGTTGTTCACTCAATGGAAAAGCAATAGGCCGGTGATGTTTACATAATCAAGACACAACTTTCGATGCAAGTGTCTATGATCGTACAATAGTTTAGTAACCCAACCAAGGGTTGGGATCATCCTAAAAGAGTGGTTTTGAGAATTTATAGAAAAATAAAATTTAGTTCTAACTAGTTGTAGCTAAAGATATTAAAGAGTAAAAACATTATAAGTTAAAGAGAGACACAAGAGTGTCAATTAACAATGGGCGAGGGGGGGGGCGTTTGCCACTACTAAGTAAAAACAACAAAATAACAAGTGTTTCTAAATAATGAGACAAGATCCTTGGGATGTGATGGGAATACAGGTTAATTTAGATTATTGGGTACATTCTTTCAATAGAAGATTAATAGAATAATTGTGACTAGGCTAGACTTTAAAGAGGATAAGCTCTCTCTTGAGCAACTTAACCCATTTCAAATGCGTTCCTCTGAGACACCCATTTGCCGCATAAAGACCAGTCTACACCTTAACCCACTCACTCTCTCGATCTGAGTGTGTGGACATGGGACTAGGGTTCACTCTCTCGAGATGAACCTCATGTTGACCTACTCACACCGGCCATCAATTTAGTGGTCTTAGTTTTACGAACTCTCTCTCTCTCTCTCTCACAAGTCGAAAATATATATATGAAATTATATTTGCAACTACAACCTCATTAAGTTCATACGCAACCACTGAACGAAATCACATTCAAACTACAGTTAATCTATCAGCAAGAAAGACCCAACAATTATCTTAACCCATATTAGCTAAATCAGACCCCAAAATTGGGGTTTTTAGCCATACATCAAGTGATAGAAATTTATACCTAAATGAGCTTGCATTCAAATGGGTATGAAGATTTAAGTCTTGTTACAAGCCAAGAATGAAGAATCCAAGAGACCCAAGTCCAAATCCTTGGAGATGAAATCCTCTTTTTCTTCAAGTCTTCAAAACCCTCAAAAAGTACTATTCTATATGAAAATTATCACACCTGTTCGACTCTAAGTGAAAATTATAATAATTCTTCCACATTAAAAATAATACTCTAACTAGTATTTATAGTTCTCACAGATTTGTGCTGCAGCAGATTGTTTGGCGTTGTTAGTCGAAACCGTCGAGTTCATCGCTGATCAACTAGGTGATTTGCCCTTTGGTGTAGTTCATCACTGTCTTGTACCAACCTTCAGCATCGTCGTGCTCTGGGTTAATGGGAGGCATGGTATTGCTTTGCGGAACTGCTCGGCGATGTGCTAACTGCTCCCTTTTTCCGCCAACTTGATCCTTTTCTTAAGGGCTCAGCAAACTGGAACAAAAGGTGAAGTAAGACCCTTCGGCACCTCACCAAGTGGACTCGGCGATCTGCAGACCTTTATTTCTTTGTTCTTTTCATCCTTTTCGTTCCATTTTGCAATGTAATGTCCATGCTTTTCTTAAAACATCAAATACCTAAAACTTTAGGATTTTCATCAGATATTGAGATAAAATAAGCATTTGAGGACACAGTTTCTATTAAAATATAGCCCTGAATGAGTCCAATTTGTGGACTCATTAACACCCCCAACTTAAACTTTTGTTTGTCCTCAAGCAAACTCAAGTTCAGTAGTTCAAAAAAGGTGTCTCGATCAGTGCTACAGAAAACTCAATCATAAATGCACACAATAAGATTCAATTTACTTATGCAAAGATAAAATGTACACTCAAAGATTCAAGTTGTAACTCACCAATATCAACGAATCTCATGCTCACAATACTTGCTTCAAATGCAAGTTCAAGCTCAACTATAATGTTCAAATGCCCTCACACAAAGAATAATTCCATATTCACACAATGGTTTCACTGTTTAAAGCTTTGTAATCAGATGCAACGCTCACACTCACAAAGAAGAACTTAATGCATAATTTCACCCATAGGTTTGCCCGTATTTACCAATCAACATTTGCTTCAGCTTGCTCAAGATCAAAAAGGTCTTTTCAAGGCCTATAATGGGTTGACTGCAAATGTATGGTCATTTAGGCTCAGTGACTTTCATCCTCATGAGATGTGGTGCTCACAACACTTTATTTACTTTCTCCTTCATCATTTTCATTAATGCTTATAAGTCCTCCTATTATTTACTTTCCATGAATTGTTTGGAAACCCCATTTCATTTTTCAACTTTATTCCACAACTTTTCTTTTTTATTCTTTCTCTTTTTCTTTTCTGTCTCTTTTTTTTATACGGAGGAGTTCCATTTTCCTCAAAACCATGGGTAGGAGGGACTTTCTTGCATTTCTTGATTTGCCTTCTCTTTTCACCACACCCCCAACTTAGGCTTTTAGCCTAAGTTGACTATTCAAACTAACCACAAATTGATGAGGATTATGGGTGATGGATTAAGAAAGGTTTAGTTTTCAACAAGTTTCTTCTAAAGAAAGGTAAGGCACAAAGGGTGTTCAAAATAGAGTCACACGCTCACAAGGGAGGTCACAAAAGAGGTATATGTCAAATTGGTTCACACTCTTTAAAGTTGTCTAAGATCATATCAAGAGAAAACATCACTCAATTGACTGGACCAACGGGGCAAATTCTGGGATCTATCATGCGTAGTTCATAGGTACTCATCACACTAGGCATTGACACTATAAGTTAAACAAGACTCCACACTTTCGCTAGTGTGCAATGATCATCACAACAGAATCCATTTGATAAAAGGCTAGTCATAACGAGATACAAAGAGTTCACATATTGTCTATGCAACTTCATTTGACCTTATCGTAGCCGTGGATTCATGTTCGTTCGATTGTAAGCACTATTCAAGTCATCAATATTGATCAAAACTAAGACTCAAATTTTGCAAAAGAACAACCACGTTCAACATACGAGGGGTGGCAAAAATGTGTGAAAAATTCAATATTTTTTTGGAAGAGTCAAAATTGTTTTGCAATTTAAAATAAAAGGAGCCACAAACTCAAACATCCACAGAAAGGCAGTATTTAACACAATAATAACTCAAAGCCCAAATACATAAGCGAAAACACGAGTCACAAATAGCACACAAAAGGTGGGCCTCACCCCACCACACACAATTAAGGAATACACAACTCAAATTAGGCTTAGACCAAGTGACAATCATGCTCAACCCATAAATTTTAAGCCAATTTAAAAACACAACGTTCTAGAATTAACTATTTAACTTAGTACAGGCAAAATTCGCAAATCTAACAGGCAGAAATATATTCTAATCGTACCGGAGAAACTCAGAACAAATCAACAAGGTAATATCATTGCATTTAGTCCAAAATCAAAGAAAGAACTTAGAGTTTGGGAAACAATTTTTCATGCTAACTAAAATGGAATTGATTTTCTAGACAACAATGTAATCCAATTCCCAAACACAAATCAATAACTAAAATACTCTAAAAGTGTAGGGATAATAAAAATAGAGTACAAGTGTTAGTTTGGGTAGATAAAAAGTGAGGAAAAGTGAATGAAGTTGAAACTTTTCAACCTTTGGCTTGCAAAAACCGTCAAGTTCTCGTCCGCTCGGCGACATTAGTCTACATCGCCTACTCACTCGACAGAACGTCGATTTTTTAGCTTCTTCACCAAAATTTATAGGACCTCTGGTTTATGGAGGGTCCAAACGCCGGTCTCTGTCGGGATCGCCGATACCTTCGACGGTTCGCCAATAAGTTCCTGTGATCACCGAGTTTTACAAACTCCAATGCAAGATGGTATTGAGTCTAACGGAGGTCTAGTTTTTAGTCACCGAACCATTCGGTGATTCACTGATTGGACCTGTTGCTCACCAATCTATACTTTTTATTCACTCTCCACGAAATAAAAAAGCAATTAAAAGGGTTTTGGGTTGCCTCCCAAACTACGCCTTAGTTAACATCATGGCACGACGCCAGTCTACCTTCAAACCTCACTCTTAGGGTTAGCCATAGTATCACTAGGCAAACCCCCTTTCTGTCTCGAATTGAGGTGAGACGATATATGACCCATTTGGGTCTCCAGCTGCTTGACTAAAATAGAATGGGAGGTGACGGTCTGGCTAAGGGTAGAAACATCTTCTTTCATGCCTTTCAGCATTTCAACTTTGTTAAGGATACGCGATAGCATATCCTCAGACCTACCAACCTCTGAATCCTTTGGCTTTTGGCGCTCGTGGGGAGACACATATCTTTCATTCTCCCCATCCTTCTAATTAGGATTTCAGTCTCTCCATTCACGATCGTTCCATCCTTCATCTCTAGCCCAACTTTGGTTACCACCCTACCTTGGGTAGTTTGAACGATAACCACCACCTTGGTCGGCTAGGAAGTTCACCTCCTTATTATATAAGGCTTCGAAGTTTTCCTCCTCAAGATTTGCACACCAGACCCCCAAAAAATTGACACCATGGGCACCAGCCCCCAAGACATTTTTGGATAAAATATCAAGCTATGTCATGATCTTAGCCATGTTTTGGTATCTCTCATTACCTTTGTCCATCTGCTCCTTGTATAATTATAATGTGAGAGGGGAGACTTGGTCTTCACTGGTGTACGATGCCCTATTGATGGTCGTCGTGCCATCTACAAGTTGGGCTGCTACTGCATATGGTTGTTGCATTAAGCCTCCATGCGAGAGTTAGTCCGTGACACCTTTGTTTACCGAATCCAAACTTTGATAAAAGTATTGATGTAGCACGTTGTTCGAAAAATCGTGGGTTGGGCATTACAGCACCAACTTTTTGAACCTTAGCCAAGTTTCGTGTAGAGGGTCTCCTTCTAGACATTTAAAGCTCTGGATGTTATCACGAAGTGACATCATCTTCGAGGAAGGGAAAAATTGCACTTGAAATACGATTACCAGGTTCTCCTAAGAAGTGATGGATTCACGTGGTAGCTCGGCTAGCTACTTGCATGCCTCTCCCATCAATGAGAAAGGGAATAGCCTCAACCAGACTGATTCCTGAGAGATGTTTTTGAATGAGAATGGTCCGTACATATCTACAAAGTTTCAAACATGCTCGTGAGGGTCCTCATGAGCCATTCCGCTGAAAAATCCCTTTAGTTGCAAGAGTTACAATGTGGTGTTTGTTATGTGGAACACTACATTTCCCTCGGCTGTGGTAAATGGATGGCTCCAACACATCCCATGAGATGGGGACCATTGATGTTGGGCTCTTGGACATCGTTGAGATTTCTGATGTCATCTTGGTGGCCTACCTGGTTACCGTTGCTACCATTAACACTCATGCTTTTTGAAATATTCACACAATAAACAAAAGAAAACTAAAGATTAGGTAAGGAAACTACAACTAAGAAGAACCAAAAAAGTTCTACTAATCTAAAAATTCTCAAATAACACCACTCCCCGGGAGCAGCGCCATTTTGATGTTTGCCTAATCAAGACTCAACTTCCTATGCAAGTGTCTACGTTCATACAATAGTTTAGTAACCCAACCAAGGGTTGGGATAATCCCAAGAGAGTGGTTTTGAGAATTTATAGAAAAATAAAATTTAGTTTTAACTAGTTGTAGCTAAAGACATGAACGAGTAAAAATATTGTAAATTAAAAGGAGACACAAGAGTATCAATTAACAATGGAGGGGGGGGGGGGGTTTCTTACTAGTAAGTAAAAACAACAAAATAAACAAGGGTTTTTAAATAATGAGAAGGGATCTTTGGGATGTGACGGGAATTTCGGTTAATCTATATTGTTGGGTACATGCTTTCGATAGAAGATTCATAGAATAATTATGACTAGGCTAGACTTTAAAGTGGATAAGCTCTCTCTCGAGCAACTTACCTTATTTCAAATGCGTTCCTCTGGACACCCATTTGCCGCATAAAGATCAGCCTACACCTTAACCGTCTCATTCTCTCAAGCTGAGTGTGTGGACAAGGGACTAGGGTTCACTCTCTCGAGTTGAACCTCATGTCAACCCACTCACACCGACCATCAATTTAGTGATCTTAGTTTTACGACCTCTCTCAAACAAGCCAAAAATAGATACATGATATTATATTTAAAACTATAACCTTATTAAGTTCATCCACAACCACTAAACGAAATCACATTTAAACTACATTAAACTATCAGCAAGCAAGATCTTAACCCATATTCTCTAAATTATACCCTAAGAATTAGGAGTTTTAGCCACACATCAAGAGATAGAAATTTATACCTAAATGAGATTTCATTCAAATAGGTATGAAGAATTAAGTCTTGCTGCAGGCCAAGAATGAAGAATCCAAGAGACCCATGTCCAAATCCTTGGAGATGAAACCCTCTTCGTCTTCAAGTCTTCAAAACTCTCAAAAAGTGCTATTCTATATGAAAATTATCACACCTGTTCGACTCAAAGTGAAACTTATAATAATTCTTCCACATTAATACTAAAACTCTATCTAGTATTTATAGTTTTCACATATTTTTGTTGCAGTGGATCATTCGGCGCCATTAGTTGGAATCACTGATCAACTTGGTGATTCACCCTTTGGTGTAGTTCATCGCCTTCTTGTACAAGCCTTCAACATCGTCATGCTCTGGGTCATTAGGCGACATGGTACTACTTCACGATACTGCTCGAAGATGTACTGACTGCTCTCTTTTTTCGCCGACTTGATCCATTTCTTCAGGGCTCAGCACACTGGAAAAAAAGGTGAAGTAAGACCCTTCGGTGACATGCCGAATGGGACACACCTCAGTGATCCTCATGCCTTCATTTCTTTGTTCTTTTCATCCTTTTCATTATTTTTTGCGACATAGTGTCTATGCTTTCCTTAAAACTTTAAATACGTGAAACTTAAGGGTTTTCATCAGATATTGAGATAAAATAAGCATTTTAGGACACAATTTCTATTAAAATATAGCCCTGAATAAGTCCAATTTGTGGACTCATCAGCCGGTAGGAGCAAGGTCTATAGATTGGTAATTATTCAAGGAAGCATTCCTTGGTAGGTTCTTTCCCTGTGAGAAGAGGGAGGCCAAGATGGATGAGTTTATAAATCTTAGGCAAGGTAGCATGTGTGTGGAGGAGTATTCCTTGAAGTTTACCCTATTGTCTAAGTATGCTCCATCCTTGGTGTCTAAACCTAAGGACGAGATGAGTAGCTTTGTGACCGGTGTATCTGACCTACTTAAGGAAGAGTGTCGTACGACAATGCTCGATGATGACATGAATAGCTATAGACTCATTCTATATGCTCAATCTATTGATGAGTCCAAACTTGAGAGGAAGAATAGGAAGTTGAAGAGGGGTAGATCCGATAAGCAAGGTCAACCTAGGTTCAAGAAGAGAACTCCTAACAAAGATTCTTTAAGTGCTCCTAAGGATAATGAGGAGAAAGGTGGTGGACCTCCAATTTCTATTCTTCTTTGCACCACCTATGGGAAGAGGCATCATGGGAAGTGCCTAGCTGGTACTAGTGGGTGCTATGGTTGTGGAAAGCATGATCACCAAGTGAGAAATTGTCCAACTCTTACAACTAGAGGAAGGGAGGCCAAACAAACTTCTCTTAGTGGCCCGAATCTTGATCCTCCAAAGAAGAACGGTTTCTATACACTTCAAGCCAAAGAGGGAAAAAGAGCTAATTCGGATGAAGGTACCAGTAAGTGATAGTTGCTTATAGTTGTGAATGTGTTATTGAGATAGTTGGGGATAGTATGTTGTGTAGTAAGGTTGTTGAGAGTTTTGATATCCTTATCTCTTTTCTCCTATTCTTATTCAAGCTTGAGACTAAGAGTTCCTCGTAGCTTGTTTCATGTTTTGGTTACTTGTGTGAAAATGTGTTTCCATGGTCTCCTTATGTTATGCATCTTTTGATGAGATTTACATTTAAATAAGAAAATAAACTTTCATGATTGTGTTCCTCATGTTGATATGCATCTATGATGAGTTGCCTAAATATTTCATGAGTTGCCTTTTTGAGCATGCTTAAATATGTTCTTAAAAAGAGTTACATAAATTTCCTTATGATGTTGTAATGAGCATGATGTGAGTTGGAGAAGGAAGTTCCTCCAACGAAATGAGAAATGTTATGTTTTGATGCTTACTGAGTTGTAGAAGTGGTTCCTACTTCCTTATATATGCATTTAGCTTGTTCATGTGGAGTTGATGTTTCCTCCTATGATTATGCATTTATATTGATGTGTCATGCATGATGGGTTGCTATTTTTGAATCGTTATTTCCTTAAAGTGTTTAAAGTGTCATTCGAGGAGGAATGTTCTTAAGTGGGGGATAATGTAACGGCTCGAATAAAGATAGGTTAAACTAGAGCCTAAACATGGGGGTTAACGTCGAGGGCTAAGGCCAAGAGCTTAAGGTTTGGGGTGTAGGCCATGGTGAGGGGCCAAGGATTCCTAAAGACAAGGCCTAGACACTGCCTCACACACCACGAGGGTTTTCACGACCCGTGGTTATGAAGGCAGTGTGCCCTAGTTGATGCCAAGTCAAGGTTCCCCACCATATGTGGCTATGTGGTTTGATGTTCTTCCGGAAGTGTTGTTAGATCATTTGTTTGTCTCTACTCCTGTTGGTGATTCTGTTGTGCAAAAGAGGGTCTATAGAAATTGTCATGTTTCCTTGTCCCATAAAGTTACGCTTGTTGATTTGGTAGAGCTTGATATGCTATATTTTGATGTTATCCTTGGTATGGATTGGATGCACTCATGTTATGATTTCATTGATTGTAGAACTCATGCAGTCAAGTCTCAGTTTCCGAATGAGCTTGTCCTAAAATGGAAAGGGGGAAATTCTATACCTAAGGATCAGTTTATCTCTTGCCTTAAAGCTATAAATATGATTGTTAAGGGTAGCATATACCATCTAGTTAGGGTGAGGATGTAGATTTTGAAACCCCTACTCTTGAGTCGGTCCCCGTTGTTAAAAAATTTCTAGAAGTTTTCCCAGATGAGTTACCCGTGATTCAGGGAAATAGACTTCTGTATTGGCCTCCCAGATATGCAACCTATTTATATCCCTCCATATCGAATGGCTCCAGTAGAACTTAAGGAATTGAAAGTGCAATTGAAATACTTTTTATGTAAGGGTTTCATCTGATTGACTATCTCTCTACGGGTGCTCCAATTTTTTTTGTTAGAAAGAAGGATGGTTCACTTCGTATGTGTATAGACTATCAGTAGTTGAACAAGGCTACCATTAAGAATAAGTTTTCTCTCCCAAGGATGGATGATTTTTTTGACCAACTTCAAGAAGCGAGTTATTTTTTCAAGATTGGCTTCTAGTTGGGTTATCATCAATTAAAGGTCAAAGAAGATGACATTTCGAAGACAACCTTTCGAATTTGTTATGGTCATTATGAGTTTGTGGTGATGTCTTTTGGTTTGACTAATTCTCCGGTGGCATTTATGGGTTTGTTGAATAGGGTGTCTAGACAATACCTTGACATGTTCGTGATCGTGTTCATGGATGATATATTGATCTATTCAAGAAGTGAGGATGATCACATCAATCATTTGAGGATTATGTTGCAAATTCTGAAGGACCAACAACTCTTTGCATAGTTTAGCAAATGTGATTTTTGGCTATGTTATGTTTCTTTTCTCGATCACATTGTTTCATGTAAGGTTATTGAGGTAGATCCTAAGAAGATAGATGCGGTCAAAATTTTGCCTAGACCATCATCCCCTTCGGATATTAGAAGCTTCTTGGGTTTGGCTGGTTACTACCGAAGGTTTGTTTAGGGGCTTTCATCGATTGCCAACATTGACTCAAAATAAGGTTAAGTTCATATGGTCGGAAGTATGTGAAAAGAGTTTTTAGGAATTGAAGGATAGACTTACTTTCGCTCCAGTTCTGACTTTACCTGAAGGGATTGATGGTTTTGTTGTTTATTGTGATGCCTTGAGAATTGGGTTAGCATGTGTGCTTATGTAAAATGGGAAAGTTATTGCTTATGCTTCAAGGTAACTTAAGGGTCATGAAAAGAATTATCTTACCCATGACCTTGAACTAGTAGTGGTTTTTTACCTTAAAGATTTGGAGGCACTATTTGTAAGGTGTTCATGTAGACTTTTCACTGACCATAAGAGTTTAGAATATGTGTTTAATTAGAATGATTAAAATCTTTTCCAAAGAAGGTGGCTTGAGTTATTGAAGGATTATGATATGAGTGTACTCTATCACCCCGATAAAGTGAATGTGGTGGTGGACGCTCTTAGTCAGTTATTTATGGGTAGTGTTGCTCATATCAAAGAAGATAAGAATGAGTTGGCTCGAGATGTTCATAGATTGGCTAGTTGAGTGTTCAGTTAGTGGGCTCTACCAAGGGTGGTGTTATGACCCACAATGGTTCAGAATCGTTTTTCGTGGCAAATGTGAAAACTAAGCAAGGTCTTGATCCGACTTTGGTTGAATTGAAAGTGGCGATAAGTAAAAAGTCTGTTGAGGCTTTATCCCAAGGGGGAGATGGTGTACTTATATACCAAGGTCATTTGTGTGTTCCCAATGTTAATAACTTGATGGAATAGATCTTGTCAGAAGCCCATAGTTCTCGGTATTCCATTCATATGAGATCCACCAAGATGTATCGTGATTTGCGGGAGATTTATTGGTGGAACGGGATGAAGAAGGATATTGCAGAATTTGTGGCCAAGTGCCCTAATTGTCAACAAGTAAAAGTTGAGCATCAGAAACTGGGAGGTTTATCCAAAGAAATTGGCGTTCCTACTTATTTGTTTGCCTTGCACCCGGTGACAACATGACTCGATTTGGGTTATAGTAGACCGAATTACGAAATTAGCTCGTTTTATTCCAGTCAAGATTTCTTATTCAATGGAAGACTATGCTAGATTATACTTGAGAGAAATGGTAAAGTTTCATGGTCTGCCTTTATCCATTATCTCAGACCGTGGTACCCATTTCACCTCTTAGTTATGGAGATCTTTACAAAAGTGTCTTTGTACTCAATTTAAGCTTAGTACGGCCTTTCACCCCCAAACTGATGGGCAAGTAGAGCGTACTATCAAAACTTTGGAAGATATATTGAGAGGTTGCGTGATAGATTTCAAAGGAAATTGGAATGATCACTTGCTTTTGGTTGAGGTTGCATATAACAACAGTTATCACTCAAATATTAGTATGGCTCCATATGAGGCCTTGTATGTTAGGAGTTGTAAATCTCCTATAGGCTGGTTTGAGCTGGGTGAAGTTTCTCATAGGTCCCAAGTTGGTGCATGATGCTATGAAGAAAGTTTAACTTATTAGAAAAAGGTGGAAAATGACTCAAAGTTGGCAAAAGTTAGATGTGATTGTTTTAATGTAATCAAAGATACAATTTCCAATTCAAGTGTCAACGATCGCGTGTAGTAATATAACCCAACCAAATGGGTTGGGGTCAAGTCCCAAGGGAGCGGTTAGTAATCGAGAATTAAATAGAAAAGTAAAATTATGTTCTAATCAATCATAGCTATAAACATTAACGAGTAAAAACATAATAAATTCAATAAATGACACGATTGTTAATTATCAAATGGGGGGTTTGTATACAACTAGTAAACAAAAATAGCGAAAACAAGGATACAAATTAGGGAGATGGGATTCTTGGGATGTGAATACATGCTATTGTTAGTAAATCGCTGTAAATTTGTAACTAAGCTAGACTTTAGTAGGGGTAAATTCTCTCTCGAGCTACTCACCCCGAATAAAATCAGTTTCTCTCAAACATCAATAAGATGCAATTACGCCCCGCCTTCGCCTTAGCCCATTCACTCTCTCGAACTGAATGTGTGGGAGAAGATCTAGGATTCACTCTCTCGAGCTGAACCCACGACAACCCAATAACCACCAGCTATCAATTGAGTAGTTTCTTCAAACCTCTCTCTCGAGCAAGCCAAAGAAATGAAGATGAAATCATATTTGCAACTACAATTCCATTAAGTTCATACACAAAAACTGAACAAAGTCACATTTAAACAGAAAATTAACTATTAATTAGCAAGACCTAACAGTAAATTCAACCTATATTCACGTAATCATACCCCAAGAATTGGAGTTTTAGCTAGACATGAAAAAGAGATAGAAATCAATACCAAAAAGTGTCTCCATCAAATGGATACGATAAATAACGTCTTTAAAAAAGTCAAGGATGAAGATTCTTCAAGACCCACTTCCAATTTCTTGGAGTTAAAAACCTTCAAATCTTCAAAGCTCAAGAACAATGTCTTGCTTAAACTCTAAGAACTCAAAACTGAAATATTCTAAAAAACAGTAATAATTCGCTACAACTTGATACTAAGCTTTAGATTTAAATGGGTATTTATAGTTTTCAAAAATTTATACTGCGAAGGACCACTCGGTGCAGTTAGTCGAGATCACTGATGCACTCAGCAATCCGTACTTTGGTCTGGTTCATCGCCTTTCAGCTTTTGCCTTCAGCATCTTCGCATTTTGAATCATTGGGCGATATGGTGTTGCTTCGTGAAACTGTTCGGCGATGTGCTGAGTGCTCCCTTTCATCGACAACTTGATCTTTTCCTTCAGGGCCAAGCACACTAGAACTTTGAGTGAGGTTAAGGTCATTCGGCGACTCGCCTAATGCATTAGTCGATCCTCAAGCCTTCTTTTCTTGGTTCTTTCAGCTGCCTTATTCCTTTTGGTTCCATAGTATCCATGCTTTATCTCTAACTCCAAATACCTGAAACTAAAGGATTTACATTAGTTTTTTAGACAAAATATGAATTTGAGGACACTAAATCGATCAAAATAAAGCCCTAAATGAGTACAAATTGTGGATTCATCAACACCCCCAACTTAAACTTTTGTTTGTCTTTAAGTAAAACTTAAGTTCGGCAGTTCAAAAAGGGTGTCTCAAATAGTGCTACATAAGACTCAATCATGAATGTACACACAAGACTCAACTTACTCATGCAAGGATCAATTGTGTACTCAAAGAATCAATTTGTGACACACCATTATCAAAGATTCTCAAGCTCACAATACTTTCTTCAAAAGCAAGTTCAAGCTCAACTAAAGTGTTCAAATTCCCTCTGTAACGACCTTTTCCAATTACCATATGCAAATAAATCACGAGATACTTTTATGCATATATTGTCCCCATGCAAGTAAATAATGATAATAAAAAATATCATCACCTTTGAAGTACCCAAACTAATTGGGTTCATGCGTCATACGATCATTCCAAACAAGTAGCAAATGTAACATATAACAATCTTGGGCTTACACACCCAAAATAAACCCAACATATAGCCGTACTTAGATTACAACCCATGGACATGATACGGTTAGGCCTCAAAATTTCATGCAAAAATACATCACATAAATCATGTTTAAGTACCAAAATTTATACAAAATATAGATGTCTATATGCAAATGTGATCTTCTTAAAATTTCTCAAAATTTCCATCTCCCATGGCCATCTTCCTGCCTCCTCTCGATCAGCCCCTACGATAGAAACAACTATCGCTAAGCATAGAGCTTAGTGGTGTAAAAACTATAGGTTCAGAATCCTCAACTTTCACCAAGCTACCATTCTCAAGTCAATGAGCAACATACTTGAAACATAATAATTATATAAATCAAGTAACAATATATAAAGAGTATCAAGTTCGATATTTTAAAGATCCAAATGTCAAGAACGCTCATAGCATCATTTTCCAAGAAATTTCAAAGCAAGGCTCGCCCAATATATACTTCATGTCGTCACACCCGGAACAAGCAATTATCAAGAAAGGTCGCTGCCCTGTAACAAGAAGGACCGAAGCCCTGTATCAAGAAGGGTCACAGCCCAATAATTAATAGAACCAAGAACCATATTAAAAATGGCTTTCTAGTTCGTACTTAAAATGGACAACTTCCATTTTTAAGACGAACTACAAATCCAAAGTCAAGATGGCAAATGATCGGAATCGAGAGGCATGCCACTAGTGACAAAGTCACAGCCACAAGAAGGACAAGGTCCCAACAAGAGTGTCAAGTGATCAAACAATCCGTACAAGTGAGCGAGTTACACAAGCATCATACCAACACGACAATGCAAAGTGACAAGAGGTAACCAAAGTATCAAGATCAAATTTCATATATACCAGCCGTTACAAGAGTGCAAGTACAAGTTTATACACAAACCTCAATACTTTAGCGTAGCCACAATACAACACAACTCCCCGAGTTCAAACCATAGACCAACCAACATATCAAGGCCCTCAACTTGTTCACAAGTATAAACAACCTTAAAAATACAATTAAATAACTTCTTTAATTCCTAATATCTCAATAATGTTGAAATAAAATAAGATTATCATCACAAGTAAGCTCAACCTGCACAGATACAACTATATTCCCAAATCAGTGATTCTGGCCAGTCTAGTACTCCCATGTTGCAACATAGATTTGAAGCACAAAACTGCAAAACTAGACTTTATCACCTTCATGAAAGATGCAGATACATCTCTTAAGGTTTCAACACAACAATAATCACTGAAAAATATATTTTGTACTAAAATATATCATCGATAAACTAACAGTGGTTCATAATGGATTTCTAAATCTGAAATCTGGACAGAACTTTTCCTGTATTGCGTCCCATATTTCGAATCCAAAACAGCTAAATTAGACTTTATAACCGTCTTGAAAGATGTAGATACATCTCTTAAGGTTACAACACAACAAGAATCACCAAAAAATACATTTTGTGCAAAAATATATCATCGATGCACTAACAGTGGTTCTTATAAGATTTCCAATTTCGAAATCTGGACATAACTTGTCCTGTGTTGCGTCCCATATTACAAATCCATAACAGCTAAATTAGAGTTTCACATAAACATAAGATTTGTAGGTATATGAATTATCTTTCCAAATCATATTTATTCACCCAAAACGGAGTTCTAGAGAACGAGATATTCTAAACGTAATACACATTACTCATCTACAAAAACAGATTTAAGCACTTACCAAAAAGCAGTGGCTGTATCGAATTCCAGCCCAGAGAACCAAATTTTTCTCTTGTGATTTTGATGAACAAAAGGTTAATAAGGGTTCTAAGGTTTCTAGACTTCAAGGCTTGAACTTATCTCAAAGAAAAGATATAAAAAATATAGGCTCCAAAAGGGATATTTATCCCTAATCCCAGCTGTCCCTCAAGCTGCCCCAAATAGTGTTTGGGCTGCCCAAAATGCTTGCATATACACCTATATCTATATATCCTTCACCTCCTTTTAAAAGTATACATAATTTTAATTAGATTAGTACGGAAATACCCCCATAAAATCCTTGAATTACAATCAAATTTATATTAAGAAAACTAGCACTTATCACAACATTTCAAGTTCCCAACAAGAGAGTAAAACATATTATAGTAACTAAGCAACTGTAAATCGACATGCAACTCTTGTTAGAATTTAGGGGTGTTACAACTCTCTCCCCCTAAAGAAAAATTTCGTCTCGAAATTTACCCTATACTAATCCCGAAACAAGTGCGGATACTGGGTCCTCATGTCTTCTTCTCTCTCCCAGGTAGCTTCTTTCCCAGAATGGTTCCTCCAAAGTACCTTTACTAAGTGAATTTCCTTGTTTCTAAGTTACTTCACTGCTCGAGCTTGAATTAAAATAGGTTCTTCATTATACGTCAAGTTAGGATTAACCTCAATATATTCAACTAAAGCACATGAGATGTATCAGAACAATATCTTCTGAGCATAGAAACATGGAAGACATTGTGGATCTTGTCTAACTTAGGTGGCAAAGCCAATCTATATGTAACTGGTCCAACCTTTTCATGCATCTCATAAGGTCCAATAAATCAGGGACTAAGTTTTCCCTTTTTGCCAAATCTCATAATCTTTTTCCATAGAGATACCATTAAAAATACTTTATCTCCCACTTGATATTCAATGTCATGCCTTTTAAGATCAGCATATGATTTTTGTCTATCCGATGCAATCTTTAGACGATCCTTGATAATTTTTACATTGTCCTCTGTTTGTTGCACAATTTCAGGACCAATGAGTTTCCTATCACCAACTTCACTCCAACAAAGAGGGGTCCGACATTTCCTTCCATACAAAGCTTCATAGGGAGACATTCCAATACTCGATTGGTAACTGTTATTGTAAGAAAATTCTATCAAAGCCAAGTGTTTGTCCCAACTACCCTCAAACTCCATAATGCAAGCTCGAAGCATATCTTCCAAAACTTGTGTCACCCTTTCCGACTGACCGTCTGTCTGAGGATGGAATGAAGTGCTAAATTTTAGCTTAGTACCCAAAGCTTCCTGTAAGCTACCCCAAAATCTAGATGTAAACCTTGGGTCTCGATCAGATACAATAGACATAGGGATCCCATGTAGTCTTACAATCTCATTAATGTACAATTCGGCCAAACGCTTAAGTGAATAATCTATCCTGATTGCTAAGAAGTGCTCACTCTTGGTTAATTGTCCACAATCACCCATATTGCATCATGATTTCTTTGGGTGCGAGGAAGTCTAGAAACAAAGTCCATAGTTATTCTCTCATATTTCCATTCCGACATCGACAAGGGCTGTAGTAAACCAACTGAGACCTGATGTTCTACCTTTACTTGTTGACAAACCAAACATATAAAAATGAACTCCGCAATGTCTTTCTTCATACCATTCCACCAATAATTTGCTTTGATGGTATGGTACATCTTTGTACCCCCAGGATGCATTGCATATAATGAGGTATGTGCTTCATTCAGTATCCCTCTCTTCAAATTGTCATCATTAGGGACACAAAGTTTATCTTTATAAAATAAGACACCATCCTCTGATAATGTAAAATCAAGTTTTTCCCCGTTTTGAACTTCTCGGGTCACTTTGACAAGTTTCTCATCTAACTTTTGTGCTTCTTTCACTTGTTCAAGTAATATTGGCTTTACTTGCAAATTAGCAATAATTGAACCCTTTGAATTAAGTGTGAAACAAACATTCATGGCTCTTAACTCAAGAAGCAAGGGCAAAGAACTCAAAGAAATACTTGCGAAGGATTTTCTACTTAAGGCATCTGCAACCACATTAGCTTTACCTGGATGATAATCAATCCTGCAGTCATTATTCTTAATGATTTCAAGCCATCTATGTTGTGAGAGGTTTAGCTCCTTATGAGTACCCAAATACTTTAAGCTCTTGTAATCAGTGAATATATGACATTTCTCTCCATACAAATAATGCCGCCATATTTTTAAAGCAAACACTACCGCAGCAAGTTCAAGATCATGAGTAGGATAATTCAATTCATGCGGTTTTAATTTTCAAGAAGCATAAGAAATAACCTTTCCTTCTTGTATCAAAACGCATTTGAGATCACTGTGAGAAGCATCGCTATATACTACATACTCCTTCCCTTCAGTTGGTAAAGTAAGTATAGGTACTTGAGTCAACAAGGATTTGAGAGTTTCAAAGCTTTCTTGGCATTTGTCATTCCAATTAAACTTCACTTCCTTCTATAATAGTTTAGTCAATGGAGAGGCAATAATAGAAAAGTCTTTCACAAATCTTCTGTAATATCCTGCTAAGCCCAAGAAACTTCTTACTTCGGTTTGACTTTTGGGAGGTCTCCACTCAACGACTGCTTGTATCTTACTAGGATCCACCTTCACGCTTTCGGCCGATACAACATGTCCCAAAAACTTCACTTCATCAAGCCAAAATTCACACTTGGAAATTTTTGCATAAAGTTCCCTCTCTTTCAAAATTTGCAAAATAATTCGGAGGTGTTTATCATGATCTTCACTACTTTTAGAAAATATTAAAATATCATCTATAGAAACAACCACAAACTAATCAAAGATAAAGCTTGAATACTCGATTCATTAGATCTATGAACACCGTAGGAGCATTTGTCAACCCGAATAGCATCGCCAAAAATTCATAATGACTATACCGAGTTCTAAAATCAGTTTTAGGAATATCATTCTCTCTAACACGCAGTTGGTGATATCTAGACCTTAAATCAATCTTCGAGAATACTTTAGCACCCTTCAATTTGTCAAATCAATCATCGATCCTTGGTAGTGGATATCTATTCTTGATTGTGATTATGTTCAATTGTCTATAGTCAATACAAAGCCTGAGAGTGCCATCTTTCTTCTTTACGAATAAAATCGAGGCTCCCTAAGGAGAAACACTAGGTCGAATAAAACCCTTCTCAAGAAGTTCTTGCAATTGAGATTTCAATTCTCTTAATTCTGTCGGAGCCATTCTATAAGGAGTGATAGAAATAGGAGTAGATCCAGGAATAAGCTCAATTGAAAATTCAACCTCTCTTTCCGAGGGCAATCCCGAAAGATTTTCTGGGAAGACTTCTGGGAAATCACATACAGTAGGTATATCCTTGATACTAGGACTCTCCAACCGTGTATCAACTCTATGAGCAAGGTGTGCCCCACAACCTTGACGCATCAACTTCCTTGCGAAGGCCGCAGAAATAATACTAGATGTCAATGATCTTTCACCTTGTCCAATGATGTGTGAAAATGTAGGATCTTTAAAAGTCACATACTTAGACCTACAATCTACCACTGCATGATATTTATAAAGCCAATCCATCCCGATAATAACATCAAAATCCTTGAAGGGAATTTCAATCAAATCAGCAGGGAAGACTAGATTTTGAATCATGAAGCGACAATCTTTATAAACTCGATTACACACAAATTGATAACCCAAAGGACTTTCAACCAACACATCAAAATTAAGTTTCACAGATGTCACGTTTTCAGGAAGATCAAGTGATGAACAAAGATAAGAATGTGTAGAACCAGGATCAAACAATGTAAACACATATAAGCCAAATAAGTGAAATTTACCGACAACCACGTCTTTTCCATCTTGATCCTCTCTCTACCTCATGGCATAAGCGCGTGCAGTAGCCCTTGGTCCACTAGCTTTATTCGCTCCACTTGCACCTGCTGCTTGTATATTTTTAGGTCTTGCACCTTCATTAGTTTGAGGAGGATTAATAGAAGGCTTATGAACTGAGCCTTCAGTTCTCAAGGAAGGAGCATTATTAGGATTAGGACAATCCTTCACTTTATGATCAAAGCTCTCACAATTGAAACATGCACCAGAAGCTCTCCTACAAGTACCATAATGATTTTTTCCACATTGTGGACAAGTGGGAACACGAGACCTGCCTTGGCCATAATTTGGAGTGCTAGCTGTAGAAAATTCTAATCTATTTTGCTTTTGCTGAAGTGGCTTGTTAACACTACCAGCTTTAGAATCATCAAACCTTCCCCTTTTGGATGGACCTCCAAAATTTGATCTAGCCTTTCAAAATTTGTTTTCATTTCGATTAGCTTCTTCTTTATCAAGTCGTTCCCAAGTAAAAGCAGCAGACATTAACTTACAAAAGTTCTCATGTTGCAAGATCGCCACATTCTTCCTAATGGAATCATTTAAACCATCTTCAAATTGCCTACACTTGTCATTTTCCTCTTTAATAATACCTCCAACATAACGAGAGAGCCTTAGAAAATTTTGTTGGTACTTAGCAATAGACATGCCTCGTTGCCTTAGATTCAAAAATTCCTTTCTATTTGCATCACAATAAGCAGGTGGGACATACTTCATACGAAATTCCCTAAAAAAATCATCCCAAGTAAGAATAGGAGGATTTACCTTGGCATTCGGAACACTTACCTACAAATCATAAGCATCCTTTTGTAAGAGTGAAATAGCATACTTAAATTTGGCACCATCTGAACACTCTAGCTGCTCAAATACCCTCTCAATGTGCTCCAACCATTGTTCAGCATCCGTGGGATCAACGGTGCCTTCAAACTCCACTCCACCCATTTTCCTCATTTTCTCAAAGTTAATCACGTTGGGATCATGCATCTCTTCAGCCATGTGGTGGAAGAATTCAACCATTTATTGAAAAGGAGGATTCATAGCTTGAGTACCACGATTCATGTGGAGATGTGAACCAGCTCTGGCACCCTGATGGTTTCCCACTTGAGACCCACTAGTGTGGGGAACAAAATGATCCGAGAAAGGTTCTCTAACCTCTTTTAGTGCATGAGGTTGGGAAACAGAGGCACCCAAACCTTCACGAGCAGCTTCCATAGATCGGTCAGCAAAAGAGGTCATAACTTAATTCCTTCAAAAGGGAAGATCACAATGCATTATAGGCATGTATATGATGTATGGGCACTCTACATGTGATAAAATATTATAAATCATGTAAGTGAACACATAGTCCAAATAAAATTTTTTTTTTCGAAAACGAACAAGTATACAAGTAATTCATAGCAAAAGTCCTAGAAAAACAAACTTACGCTCTGATACCAAACTTGTAACAACCTTTTCCAATTACCATATGCAAATAAATCACTAGATATTTTTATGCATATATTGTCCCCATGCAAGTAAATAATGATAATAAAAAATATCATCAACTTTCAAGTACACAAACTAATTGGGTTCATGCTTCATACGATCATTCCAAACAAGTAGGAAATGTAACATATTACAAAACTTGGGCTTACACACCCCAAATAAACCCAACATATAGCCATACTTAGATTACAATCCATGGACATGATACGGTTAACCCTCAAATTTTCATGCAAAAATACATCACATATATAGTGTATAAGTACCAAAATATATAGAAAATATAGATGCCTATACACAAATTTGATCTTCTTAAAAGTTCTCAAAATTTCCATCACCCATGGCCATCTTCATACCTCCTCTTGATCAGGCCCTACGATAGAAACAACTATAGCTAACCATATAGCTTAGTGGTGTAAAAACTATAGGTTCGTAATCCTCAACTTTCACCAAGCTACCATTCTCAAGTCAATGAGCAACATACTTGAAACATAATAACTATATGTATCAAGTAACAATATATAAAGAGTATCAAGTTTGATATTTAAAGATCCAAATAATGCTCATAGCATCATTTTCCAAGAAATTCCATAGCAAGGCTCGCCCAATATATATTTCATGTCATCACACCCGGCACAAGCAAGTATCAAGAAGGGTTCTGCCCTGTATCAAGAAGGACCGAAGCCCTTTATCAAGAAGGGTCACAGCCCAATAATCAATAGAACTAAGAACCATATTAAAAATGGCTTTCTAGTTCGTACTTAAAATGAACAACTTCCATTCCTAAGACGAACTACAAATCCAGAGTCAAGATGGCAAATGATCGGAATCGAGAGGCATGCCAATAGTGACAAAGTCACAGACACGAGAAGGACAGGGTTCCAACAAGAGTGCCAAGTGATCAAACTATCCATACAAGTGGGCGAGTTACACAAGCATCATACCAACACGACAGTGCAAAGTGACAAGAGGTAACCAAAGTATCAAGATCAAATTTCATATATACCATCCCTTAAAAGAGTGAAAGTACAAGTTTATACACAAACCTCAATACTTTAGCGTAGCCACAATCCAACACAACTCCCCGAGTTCAAACCGTAGACCAACCAACGTATCAAGGCCCTCAACTTGTTCACAAGTATAAACAACCTTAAAAATAAAGTTAAATAACTTATTTAATTCCTAATATATCAATAATGTCAAAATAAAACAGGATTATCATCACAAGTAACCTTAGCCTGCACAGATACAACTATATTCCCAAAACAGTGATTTTGGCCAGTCTAGTACTCCCATGTTGCAACTTAGATTTGAACAGGAAAACGGCAAACCTAGACTTTATCACCTTCATGAAAGATGTAGATACATATATTAAGGTTGCAACACAACAAGAATCACCAAAAAATACATTTTTTACAATAAGATATCATCGATACACTAACAGTGGTTCATACAGGATTTCTAAATCTGAAATCTGGACAGAACTTATCCTATATTACGTCCCATATTTCGAATCCAAAACAGCTAAATTAGACTTTATAACTTTCTTCAAAGATGTAGATACATCTCTTAAGGTTACAACACAATAAGAATCACCGAAAAATACATTTTGTACAAAAAGATATCATCGACGCAGTAAGAGTGGTTCATACAAGATTTCCAATTCCGAAATCTGGACATAGCTTGTCCTGTGTTGCGTCCCATATTTCGAATCCATAACAGCTAAATTAGAGTTTTACATAAACATAAGATTTGTAGGTATATGAATTATCTTTCCAAATCATATTTATTCACCCAAAACGGAGTTCTAGAGAATGAGATATTCTAAACATAATACACACTACTCAGCTACAAAAACAGATTTCAACACTTACCAAAAAGCAGTGGTTGTATCGAATTCCAGCCAAGAGAACCAAGTTTTTCTCTTGTGATTTTGATGAACAAAAGTTTAATAAGGGTTCTAAGGTTTTTAGACTTCAAGGCCTGAAATTATCTCAAAGAAAAGATGTAAAAAATATAGGCTCCAAAAGGGATATTTATCCCCTATCCCAGCTGTCCCTCAAGCTGCCCCAAATAGTGTTGTGGGCTGCCCAAAATGCATACATATACACCTATATCTATATATCCTTCATCTCCTTTTAAAAGTATACATAATTTTAATTATATTAGTACGGAAATACCCCCATAATATCCTTAAATTATGATCAAATTTATACTAAGCAAACTAGCACTTATCACAACATTTCAAGTTCCCAACAAGAGAGTAAAACATATTGTAGTAACTAAGCAGCGGTAAATCGACATGCAACTCTTGTTAGCATTTAGGTGTGTTACACCCTCACATAAAGAATGATTCGATTTTCACACACAATGGTTTAATCATTTAAAGCTCCGAAATCAAATGCAACGCTCACACTCACAAAGAAGAACACAATGCATGCTTTCACCCATATTTTCCAATTGACAACTGCTTCAGCTCACTCAAGATCACAAATGTCTTTTCAAGTCTTGTAATATGGCTGAGTGCAAAGGTATGGTCATTTATGTTCAGTGACTTTTATCCTCATGAAATGTGGTGTTCACAACACTTCCTTTTCTCTTCTTTCATCATTTTCTTTAGTGCTCATAAGTCAACCCACTATTCACTCTCCGTGGATTGCTCGAAACCCTATTCCCTTTTGCATTTTCACAACCTCTTCACGACTTTTTCTTTTTCATTCTTTTCTTCTCTTTTTTCTTTTTTTTTTTTTTTGTATGGAAGGATTCCATTTTTATCAACACCATGTGTTAAGGGGGACTTTTCTAGCACTTGTTTACTTGCCTTCTCTTTTCACCACACCCCCAACTTAGGTTTTTGGCCTAAGTTGGCTATTCAATCAACCACAAATTAGGAGGATTATAGGTAGTGGATTAAGAGAGGTCATGTTTTCATCAAGTTTCTTCCAAAGAAAGGTAAGGCTCAAGGGGTGTTTAAAAGAGGTTCACACACACTCACAAGGTAGGCCAGGAAAGAGGTATATGTCAAATTGGCTCACACTCTTCAAAGTTGCCTAAGAGCATATCAAGATATAACCTTAGCCGATCGGACTAACAGAGAAAATTCTAGGTGTCATCATACACGGTTCACGATAAGCTCATCACACAAGGTATTGAGACCAGAGTCAAAAAAGACTCTACACTTTTGCTAGTGTGCAACTATCATCACAACAGAATCAATTTGATACTTGGCTAATCACAACAAGATGCAAAGATTTCACCTATTGTCTATGTAACTTCATTTAGTCTCATCGTAGCCGCACATTCATGTTTGTTCAATTGTGATCACTATTTAAGTCATCGGTATTGATCAAAATCGAGATTCAAATTTGCCAAAGAATAGCCACATTCCACACATACAAGAGGTGGCGAAAAAAGAATTCGAAAAGGTCAAAAATCATTTACAATTAAAGCATAAGGAGCCATAATCTCAAACATCTGCGAAAAGCAGTATAAAGCACAATTTAAAGCATAATGACCCAAATACATAATCAAAAGGTGAGTCACGAATAGCACACAAAGGTGGGCCTCACCCTACCACAAATAAAAATATTTTTCCTCAAATGCAAATAAAAACATCCACCATTTGAAATAAAGTAGGACAGAGATGGAGGTAAAGAGAGGGTCCTGTCTACACAGTTTCTCCATCTGTTTGGGCCTCAGTGCCCGATGTATCACTCTGAGTCTGAGCATCAGTGCTTGGGATCACCTCAGGAGGAATGGCAGTGCCAAATCCACTAAGGGTTGTCACATATAAGTCCTCCAGAAAGACATGCACAGTTGCACTGAATCCTCTGGCCTATGAAGGAACATTAGGGTCTCTGATAGTGGTCTTCCTGTTAAAAGTGGACCTCTTACCCTTGCCTTTCCCACCCGTTGCGGGAAGTTTCGTAGCTTTTCCTTTGGAAGTAGTTGTATCCTCATTTATCATAATCCCCTTAGTCTTCTCTTGGACTGGTATTATTCTTTCAACTGCTTTAGATCTAGTCATGTCTGCAAAACCTCGAGGAGAAGTTAGGAAATATCCAAACGAACACATAGAGAATTAGGCGCAGACAGACTCGCCGAATCAGTTGGCGGATCACCGAGTTGCTTTGGCAAACTAGGTTGGCCCGCCGAAAGTTGTAATGTAAGAAGGGTTCAAAGGTGCAGACAAAAGATGATTGAGAAGACTTTCGACGAGTCACTGAGTGCTTTCGGCGACATTGGGCTTCTCGCCAAAAGTTACAAAATCAATCATCAAATAAAGCATGAAATTAAAGGTGAGATGGGGACATTAGGCAAACCGCTGAGTGGTTCGACGAGCTCAACCCAGCTCACCAAATGACCCGACGTTCCTATTTTCAATCCACCTTCTCGAATTCAACCCTGCAACCCCCGAAAACAACATCAAAGCATGCACTAGTTAAACTATGCTCAGACCCATAACACCCACGAAAATTACTTCATTTTAAGCACACCTACAGTATTTTGACAATCAAAATATTACAGGAACTATTATCAAATCAAATCAGGCATTCAAGCATACGAATTCTATCAGAGAGGCCTAGCACACAACTACACGACAAGATCATTGCAAATGAGTACAATTTTGATAAAATAATCTCATGGTTTGGAAAAACCAACCTTTGATGTCGATTAATGAATATTGAAATGCTAGGCGGTGAAGTGATCCACAATTCGAGCACCAAACAACGACTAAAATACACTAAAAATGCAAGAAATATAGAAACTAGAGTGCGGGTATGAGTTTGGGAAGATAAAAAGTGAGGGAAAGTGAATGAATTTAAAACTTTTAAACCTTTGGCCTGAAAAACTGTCTAGTTCACGTCCATTAGGTGACATTAGTCATGCTTCACCAAGATACTCGATGAAATGATGAGTAGTCATTCACCTCACCGAATTTTACAGGACCTCCAGTTATTGTGGGGGTCAAAACGGCGGTCTCTGTTGGGATCGCCAACATGATCGACGAATCGCCAATAATTTCCTAGGCTCACCATGTTTTACAGACTCCAATGTACAATTGTCTTGAGTCTGTTGGCAGTTTAGGTCGGGGTCGCCGACCTCTTCGGCTATTCGCTGAATGGACCTGATGCTAGCTAATTTGCATTTTTCAAACACTTTCCAAACTTCTAGCTACACAATCAACACACCATTATTTTATCAAAACAAAATAAAGCAATAAGGGGTCTTGGGTTGCCTCCTAAGCAGCGCCTTAGTTAACATCGCGGCACGATGCAAGTCCACCTTCAAACCTCATTCTTGGGGTTAGCCTTAGTATCACTAGGCAAACCCCCCGCTGTCTCGGGTTGAGATGAGAGGATATATAACCCATTTGGGTCTCCAACTGCTTGATCAATACTGAATAGGAGGTGACGGCCTGGCTAAGGGTAGATACATATTCTTTCATTTCCTTTAAAATCTTGTCTGACTGTTCAAATTTGTTGTGGATACGAGAGAGCATATCCTCCGGTCGACCACCTTCCAAATCCTTTGGCTTTTGGCATTCGTGGGAAGGCATATACCTATGCTTCTCCCCATCCTTCCAATTCGAATTACGGTCCCTCCATTCACGATCTCGATCTTTCCAACCTTTATCCCTAGCCCAACCTTGGTTACCACCCTGCCTCAGGTAGTTTGAATGATAGTTACCGCCTTGGTTGGCTAGGAAATTTACCTTTTCATTATACAAGGCTTCAAACTTGGACTCATCCGGATTAGCACACCCGTCACACACGGAATTGACTCTTCGAGCACTAGCTCCCACGACATTTTTAGATAAAATATCAAGTTGTGTCATGATCTTGGCCATGTTTTGGTCCCTTTCTTGGTCCTTCTCCATTTGTTCTTAGTTAACTTGAACGTGAAAGGGGAGACATGGTCTTCAAGGGTATACCATGCCCTATTGATGGTAGTCATGCCATCTAACAGTTGAGCAGTTATCACATAAGGTTGCTGCATCAAACCCCCTGGAGAGAGTTGGTCAGCAACACCCTTATTTACCGAATCCAAACTCTAGTAAAAATACTGCAGCAATATGTTATCAGGCAAGCCACGGGTTGGGAAGCACCAACTTTTTGAATCGCTGCCAAGTTTCATGAATAGGCTCACCTTCTAGACGCTTGAAGCTCTAAATGTTGTTCCAAATAGTCATCATGTTTGAGGGAGGGAAAATTGCACTTGAAATGTGGTGATCAACTCCTCCCACAAAGTGATTGATTCACGTGGCAATTCAACTAGCCACTTGCACGCCTCACCCATCAACGAGAATGGGAGCAACCTCAACCGGATCGATTCTTGGGAGATATTCTTGAAAGAGAATGGTCCACATACATCCACAAAGTTCCTAATGTGTTGATGGGGATCCTCATGAGCCAAACCACTGAAAAGACCTTTAAGTTGCAAGAGTTGCAACATAGTATTCGTGATGTGGAATATTATGTTCCCTTAGGCTGAAGGTAAGAGAATGGCACCAATACCGCCCATGAGATGGGGGTCATTAGCATGAGGCTCGTTGACATCGTTGAGATTTCCGATGTCATCTTGATGGCCTACTTGGCTGCCATTGTTGCCGTTTATGCTCATACTTCTTGTTCACAATACACACACGAGAAAAACAAAACTAAAAATTAAGTATCACTATAACTAATAAGAACAAAAATTCTACTTAACTAAAAATTCTCAACTAACACCACTCCCCGGCAGCGGCGCCATTTTGATTATTTTAACGTAATCAAAGACACAACTTCCTATTCAACTGTCAACGATTGCGTGTAGTAATATAACCCAACAGAATGGGTTAGAGTCGAGTCCTAAGGGAGCGATTAATAATCAAGAATTAAATAGAAAAGTAAAATTATGTTCTAATCAATCATAGTTATAAATATTAACGAGTTCAAACATAATAAATTCAAGAAATGACACGATTGTCAATTATTAGATGGGGGGTTTGTACACAACTAGTAAACAAAAATAGCGAAAACAAGGATACAAATTAGGCAGACGGGATCCTTAGGATGTCAAAGGAATATGGGCTCAAACAAACAACCGGGTACAAACTTTTGATAGTAAATCACTATAAATTTGTAACTAAGCTAGACTTTAGTATGGGTAAATTCTTTCTAGAGCAACTTACCCCAAATCAAATTGGTTTATCTCAAACATCGATAAGCCGCAATTATGCCCAGCCTTCGCCTTAGCCCATTCACTCTCTCGAGCTGAATGTGTGGGAGAAGCTCTAGTTTTACTCTCTCGAGTTGAACCAATGACGACCCAATAACCACCGACTATCGATTCAGTAGTTTTGGTCTTAAGACCTCTCTCTCGAGCAAGCCAAAGACACAAAGATGAAATCATATTTGCAACTACAATTCTAATAAGTTCATACAAAACTACTGAACGAAATTGCATTTAAACAGCAAATTAACTATTAATTAGCAAAGACCCAACAGTAAATTCAACCCATATTCACATAATCACACCCCAAGAATTAAGGTTTTAGCTAGACATAAAAAGGAGATAGAAATCAATACCAAAAAGTGTCTCCATCAAATGGGTACGATAAATAAAGTCTTTAAACAAGTCAAGGATGAAGATTCTTCAAGACCCACTTCCAATTTCTTGGAGTTGAAAACCTTCAAAATCTTCAAAGCTCAAGAACAATGTCTCACTAAAACTATAAGAACTAAAAATTGAAATATTCTAAAAATTTGAAATAATTCACTACAACTTGATACTTAATGAGTCCACAATTTAGACTCATTTAGGGCTATATTTTAATAGAAATTGTGTCCTCAAATGCTTATTTTATCTCAATATCTTATGAAAACCTTCAAGTTTCAGGTATTTGAAGATTGAAGGAAAGCATGGACACTACTTCGTAAAAGGAACGAAGAGGCTGAAAAGAATGAGAAAATGAAGCCCTGAAGATCGCCGAGTCTAGTTGGCGAGTCGCCAAAGGATCTTACTTCACCTTTTGTTCCAATGTGCTGAGCCTGAAGGAAAGGATGAAGTTGGCGGAACAAGGGAGCGGTCCGCACATTGTCGAAAATTTCTACGAAGCAGTACTATATCGCCCAATGACCCAGAGCACAATGATTCCAAATAATGGTGCAAGAAGGCAATGAACTATACTAAAAGGTGAATTACTGAGTTGATCGGCGATTCCGACTAATGTCGCCGAATGATCTGTCGCATTACAGATTTTTGGAAACTATAAATACTCATTGAGAGTTATAGAGAATAGACCATTAGGCAATATCATATTCTTGATATAATTTTTAGTACTTTTATTTTTGCTCTGAGTTTGGAAATGGTTTTGAAAACTTGAAGAAGAAGAGGGTTTCATCTCCGAGGATTTGCACTTGGGTCTCTTGGATTCTTCATTCTTGTTATGTAACAAGACTTAAATCTCAATTCCCATTTGAATTCTAGCTCATTTAGTTATAAATTTTTATCTCTTGATGTGTGGCTTAAAAAACCCCATTCTTGGGGAGTGATTTAGCAAATATGTGTTGAGATTATTGTTGGGTTTTGCTTGGTGATAGGTTAGATGTATTTTAATGGTGATTTCACTTAGTGGTTATGGTTTAATTTAATAGGCTTGTAGTGTCAAATACAAAACCACCCATGTGTTTTTGGCTTGCTCTAAAGAGAGGTTGCGAAACCAAGACCGCTAGACTGATGGCCTAAGGAGTGGGTCGATATAAGGCTCAGCCCGAAAGGGTGAGCCCTATTCCCATATCCTAACACTCAACTCGAAAGAGTGAGTGGGGTAAGGCGTAAGCTGGACTTCATGCGGCAAATGGGTGTCCTAGAGGAACCCATTTGAAACGAGGTAAGTTGCCCGAGAGGGAACTTATTTCCATCTAAAGCTTAGCATAGTCACTATTATCTTTTAAATTTCCTATCGAAAGCAAGTACCGAACGATTTAAATCAACATATATTGTGGTCACACCCTAAGAATCCCCTCTCATTCTTAGATTTCTTTGTTATTTTTACTGTTTTTGTTATACTTGTGACAAAACCCCCATATCAATATTTGACACTCTTGTGTCCTCCCTTTGATTTACATTGTTTTTAATGGTTAACGTCTTTCTGTATGACTAGTTAGAACTTAATTTCATTTTTCTATTAATTTTCAAAACCACTCCCTTGGGACTCGACCCCAACCCTTGGTTGAGTTATTATACTATTGCATAGTCGTAGACACTTGCATTGGAAGATGTGTTGTTGATTACACAAACATCACTAGTCTTCATGAGGCAAGTGGGTGTCTGAGAGGAACCCATTTGAAATGGTGTAAGTTGCTCGAGAGAGAGCTTATCCCCCTTAAAGTTTGGCCTAGTCACAATTATTCTATGAATCTTCTATCAAAAGCATGTATCCAATAGTTTAGTTTAACTCGTATTCCCGTCACATCCCAAGGATCCCCTCTCATTAATTAGAGATCCTTGTTTATTTTGTTGTTTTTACTCACTTGTGACAAAACCCCTTTGTTAATAGAGACTTTTGTGTCCCCCTTTAATTTACAATATTTTTAATCGCTAATGTTTTTAGCTACGACTAGTTAGAACTAAATTTTATTTTTCTATTAATTCTCAAAACCACATTCTTGGGAACGATCTCAACAATTGGTTGGGTTACTAAACTATTGTACGATCGTAGACACTTGCATCGAAAGTTGTGTCTTGATTACACAAAACCACTCTCTTGAGTATTGTGTAGCACTGTTCGAGACACCTTTTTGTGTGCCACTTTTATTTGTGTTTCATGTATATGTTTTGGATGTTCTATTTAAAATTGTGTTAATACTGCTTTTCTATGGATGTTTGAGGTTATGGCTCCTTTTGTTTTAAATTGCAAAATGATTTTTTAACCCGTCCAAAATATTTTTGCCACTTCTCGCGTGTTGAATGTGGCTGTTATTTTGCAAAATTTAAATCTTGGTTTCAATCAATACCAATGACTTGAATAGTATTCTCAAACGAAAGAACATGAATGCCCGGCTACAAGGAGGCCAAATGAAGTTGCATAGATAATATGTGAACTCTTTGCATCTTGTGACTAGCCTAGTATCGAATCGAGTCTCTTGTAATGACCGTTGCACACTAGCGAAAGTGTGGAGTCTTGTTTGACCTTAGTGTCGATGCCTAGTGTGCTGAGCTTACTTTGAAACATGCATGATAGCTACTAGAATTTGCCCTGTTGGTGCAATCGACTAAATAAGGCTATCTCTTGATATGGTCTTAGGCAACTTTACAGAATGTGGGCCAATTTGACATATACCTCTTTTGTGACCTACCTTGTGAGTGTGTGAACCACTTTTGAACACCCCTCGAGCCTTACCTTTCTTTGGAAGAAACTTGATGAAAGCACAACCTTTCTTTATCCATCACCGATAATCCTTATAAAGTTATGATTAGTTAAATAGCCAACTTAGGCCAAAAGCCTAAGTTGGGGGTGAGGTGAAAAGATAAGGGCAAGTCAAGAATTGCAAGGAAAGTCTCCTTTTACCCATGGTTTAAGAAAAATGGAACCCCTCCATTTATTAAAAAAAAAAAGAGAAAAATTAAAAGAAAACGAAAAAGAATGAAAAAGAAAATTATGGAATTAAGTACAAAAGAAATGGGGTTTCCAAACAATCCATGGGAAGTGAATAATGGGATGACTTATGAGCACTAGCAAAAATGATGAAGGAAATGGAAAGGAAGTGTTATGAATACCAAATCTCATGAGGATAAAAGTTATTGAGCCTAAATGACCATACCTTTGCACTTAGCCCCATTACAAGCTTTAAAAAGACCGTTTTAATCTTGAGTGAGCTGAAACAAATGCGAATATGGAATCATTCTTTCTCTGAGGGCATTCGAACACTCTAATTTAGCCTGAACTTGCATTTGAGGCAAGTATTGTGAGCATGAGATTCTTTGATATTGGTGAGTCACTACTTGAATCTTTGAGTGTACAATTGATCTTTGCATAAGTAAACTGTGTCTTGTTGTGTGCATTCATGATCGAGTCTTGTGTAACACTGTTCAAGATACCCTTTTTGAACGACTGAACTTGAGTTTGCTTGAAGACAAGCAAAAGTTTAAGTTGGGGGTGTTGATGAGTCCATAATTTGGACTCATTTAGGGCTATATTTTGATGAAATTAGTTTCCTCAAATGCATGTTTATCTCGATATCTAATGAAAACCTTCAGGTATTTGAAGTTTAAGGGAAAGCATGGACACTATCGAGCAAAAAGGAGCAAAAGAAGCAAAAAGAACGAAGAAATAAAGATTTGTTAATCGCCGAACCCATTGGGCAAATCACCAATAGATCGCATATTCGCCTTTTGTTCTAGTGTGCTTAGCCCTGAGGAAAGGAGCAAATCGGTGGTGAAAAGGAGTAGTCCGCGTATCGCCGAGCGACTCCATGAAGCAGTACTACATCACCCAATGATCCACGACACAAAGATGTTGAAGGCAAATGATGAAGGGCGACAAAGTAGACCAAAGGGCAGATCGCCCAGTGCATCGGCGATCCCGACTAACGTCATCGAAAGATCCTTCGAAGCACATTTTCTGAAAACTATAAATACTAGTTCAGTTTTAATTTTGATGGGGCAAATTTTACCTTGTTTTACCTAGTTTTTAGATTATTAAGTTTTAGACAGATTTTTGGAGATATTCTCTCTAAGTTTTCAAGAGGGTTTTGGAGAGGGTTTTGAAGAACTTGGAGCTTTCAAAGGGTTTCATCTTTATGAAATTGGACTTGGGTCTCTTGAATTCTTCACTTTTGGATTGTTTTAAGAATTAAACTTGCATACCCATTGATGGAAACTGATATTGGTATATGTATTTCTCTCTTTTACATGCTAAGCTAAAACCCCAATTCTTGGGGTGTAATTTTGTGAATATGGGGTAGATTTGTTGTTGGGTCTTGCTTGCTGATAGTCTATTCGTAGTTTAAATGTTATTTAATTTAGTGGTTGTGGATGAAATTAATGAGGTTGTAGTTGCAAATATAATCTCATATATGTGTTTTTGGCTTGCTCAAGAGAGAGGTCGTAAAACTAAGATCACTAAATTGATGGCCCTCGCGGTAGGTTGACATGAGGTTCAGCTTGAGAGAGTGAACCCTAGTCCCATGTCCACACACTCAGCTCAAGAGAGTGAGTGGGTTAAAGCGGAGGCTATTCTTCATGCGGCAAGTGGGTTGTTCAAGAGGAACCCGCTTGAAATGGGGTAAGTTGCCCAAGAGAAAGCTTATTCCCTTTAAAGTCTAGCCTAGTCATAATTACTCTATGAGTTCTCTATCGAAAGCATGTACCCAATGATTTAGTCTATCCCGTATTCCATTCACATCCCAAGAATCCCGTCTACATACTTGTATTTTTCCTTATTTTTCACTGCTTTAGTTGCTTCTTGCTTACAAACCCCCATTTGATACTTGACGTTTGTGTCACCCTTTCTAATTTGTTATGTTTTCTTTCACCAAAGTCTTTAGCTACGATTAGGTTTAGCACTTTCGCACTTAACCACTTAACCACTGATGCTCACGCCCACTCCATTGGGAATCGACCCAACCCTTGGTTGGGTTACTAAACAATTGTATGATCGTAGACACTTACATCGAAAGTTGTATCTTGATTATGCAAACATCAATACTAAGCTACAGATTTAAATGGGTATTTATAGTTTTCAAAAATTTGTGATGTAAAGGACCACTCAGCTCAGTTAGTCGGGATCACCAATGCACTCGGCAATCCGCCCTTTGGTCTAGTTCATCGCCTTTCAGCTTTTGCCTTCAGCATCTTCGCATTTTGAATCATTGGTCGATATGGTGTTGCTTCATGAAACTGTTCGGCGATGCACCGACTGCTCCCTTTCATCGCCAACTTGATCTTTTCCTTCAGGGCTAAGCACACAGAAACTTTGGGTGAGGTTAAGGACATTAGGCAACTCGCCTAATGCATTAGGCAATCCTCAGTCCTTCTTTTCTTTGTTCTTTCAGTTGCCTTGTTCCTTTTTGCTCCATAGTGTCCGCACTTTGAATACCTGAAACTCAAGGATATACATCAGTTTTTGAGAAAAAATATTCATTTGAGGACACTAAATCGATCAAAATAAAGCCCTAAATAAGTACAAATTATAGACTCATCAATATCCCAAAAGAGATCTTGAGTTTGATGTGCATGATTGGGTTTACTTGAAAATCTCACCCATGAAGGGCGTAATGAGGTTTGGTAAAAAGGGGAAGCTTAGCCCCCATTATGTAGGCCTATATCAGATTCTGAGGCATTTTGGTAAGGTTGCTTATTAACTTGAATTGCCTAATGAATTGGCATCGATGCATCTGATTTTCCATGTGTCTATGTTGAAGAAATGTGTTAGTGATCCGACATCTATATTTCCCTTAGAAGGTTTGGGAGTTGATGAGAATATTTCCTATGAAAAAGTTCTGATTGAGATTTTAGACCAGCAAGTCAAGAAGTTAAGAAATAAAGAAGTTGCTTCTGGGAGTTGAGGGTGCTATTTGGGAGGCCGAGGCCAATATGATGTCCCGATATCCTCATCACTTTCCTTATACCCCTACTCTAGCTTGAGGTAATGAGTTCCTCATGCTTTACTCTTTTGGTGTCATATGTCTTAGATATTCCCACGACTTCCTCATTATGCATGTTCATGAAAAAGCTTAAGTTTTTAGAAAATGAGTCAACTTGATTGATTTCTACATGTTTATGTGCATTTGAGTATGAGTTGCATATAGACTTCATGATATGATGTTTTTGAACATGATTTAGCTTGAAGTTGATGTTTCCTAGTGGGATATGTGCATTATATGATTGCATGTAAGATGGGTTGCTAGTTTAGATTTCTTTTCTTCATGTGATGTCTAGAATCCCATTCTAGGACAAATGTTCCCAATGGGGAGATAATTTAACACCCCGAAATCAAGAAACCTAGAAGAGAGAGGTAAGTGGGAGGTCACCAGCCCTCTAATGAGCTATGGCACCATTCATAGAGCCCTTCAGGGGCGGTGAAGGGCACCACGGCTCATGGTAGTGCACGTGCTGAATGGAAAGTGCCCTCCTCAAGGCCAGGCTCCTCTCACGAGCACCCAAACGACTCCTGAAGATCCAAACGGGTAGTGGTGGTGGCCATGGATGGGAGGCAAAATCCCCCGGGCCACTAGTCTAGGGTCACGATTGCCTAGACGGCTCGTGTGGGCCTCCATTGGTGGTTTACGTCAACTGTAAGTTAAGGGCAATTGGGTATTTTCCTAATTGTTTTATTGTAATACTATGTCATTTTGCCCTTAAATAGAACCCCTATATAAGTGATCTTAACCCCAAAGTTTACCCATTCAAGTCATTTTCTTAAATTTACCGAAGAAGATCAAGTTCTTCCTCTCCAAAATATTTCTCTCTTTAGAGGAGGAGGAGGAGGAGGAGGAGGAGGAGGAGGAGGAGAAGGAGAAGAAGAAGAAGAAGAAGAAGAATAAGAAGAAGAAGAAGAAGAAGAAGAAGAAGAAGAAGAAGAAGAAGAAGAAGAAGAAGAAGAAGGAGGAGGAGGAGGAGAAGGAGGAGGAGAAGAAGAAGAAGAAGAAGAAGGAGAAGAAGAAGAAGGAGGAGGAGGAGGAGAAGAAGGAGGAGAAGAAGAAGAAGGAGGAGGAGGAGAAGAAGAAGGAGGAGAAGAAGGAGAAGAAGTAGGAGCAAAAGAAGAAGAAGAAGAAGAAGAAAAAAAAAGGAGAAGAAGAAGAAGCAGAAGGAGGAGAAGCAAGAAGAGGAGGAGGCGGAGGGGAAGGCGGAGAAGGAGGCGAAGGAGGAGGCAGAGGCGAAGGCGGAGGCGAAGGCGAAGGCGCAGGAGAAGGTGAAGGCGGAGAAGGAGAAAGAGCAGGAGAAGGAGCAAGAGGAGCAGGAGGAGGAGGAGGCGGAGGCGAAGGAGAAGGCGAAGGCAAAGGAGGAGGAGGAGGAGAAGGCGGAGGCGGAGGTGGAGGAGGAGGCATAGGCAAAGGAGGCAAAGGAGAAGAAACAGAAGGAAAAAAAAAAAAAGAATGAGAAGGAGGAGGAGGAGCAAAAGGAGGAGGAGGAGGAGGGGAAGGAGAAGAAGAAGGAGAAGTAGAAGGAGAAGATAAGAAGGAAAAGAAGGAGAAGAAGGAGAAGGAAAAGGAGAAGGAGAAGAATAAGAAAGAGAAGAAAAAGAAGGAGGAGGAGGAAGATGAGGACGAGGACGAGGAGGAGGAGGAGAAGGAGGAGGAGAAGGAGAAGGAGAAGAATAAAGAGAAGAAGAAAAATAAGGAGGAGGACGAGGACGAGGAGGACGAGGAGGAGGAGGAGGGAGAGGAGGAGGAGAGGAGGAGGAAGAAGAAGAGGAGGAGGAAGAAGAGGAGGACGAGGATGAGGAGGAGGAAAAGGAAGAGGAAGAGGAAGAGGAGGAGGAGGAGGAGGAGGAGGATAAGGAGAAGCAGAAGAAGAAGAAGAAGAAGGGTTTATCCTTGGGTTTCAAGCAAGTCTCCAATTCCACCATTGAAGGCAAGCTTTTGGCATCGAGGTATGATAGTTTTCATCCATGGATTCCTTCCATTCATGGAGTTCTCAAATTCTCCAATTTTCAAAGATAGAAATCCTCAATTGAGTTAGGGTTTTCTTCTATGTTGTGGGTTCTCTTGATAATTGATTTAATTGATGGATTTATGATCTTTAAAGCTTGAATTGAGTTAATATCATGTTTTTATGATAATTCCCCATGAACCCATGTAATTCCCATGTTTTCCAAGTTATGATCATATAATGTGGGTTTTGGATTATGAAAGAAGATTATATGAAATCAAGCATGAATTGATAGAATTACATGAATTTATGATGAATTTCTATGAACCCATGTTTTCTAGATGTTGATGATTGAAAGTGGGTTTTTTTAACCTTGGAAGGTGAATTATGGAATTATGCATGTTCTCCTGGAATTTATGTAAATGTTTTAAGGATGTTTTGAGAGTGAAGTATCAATAATGTTGTTATTATTGTGTTGTTGAAAGGATTTCTCATACACATATGAAATCATGATTGTGAAAGGATTTCTCATATAATAAGGGTTCTTAGAATTGAAAGGTCTTCTCACCTAAAATGAATCGATAAGTAAGAATCCATGTTGATGTTGAAAGACAAGAGGTGATTACCCATGTCATATGATATAAGGAAAAGAGGTGATTACCCATCATAAGATGTAAGTACAAGAGGTGATTACCCGTGTTCCTTTAAGATCTAAGATGAATTTTGAAAAAACATATTCCGTGAAAGTTAAGCTTAGAACCGAGTGGACAAGTGGCAATTACCCGTTTCCACTAAACTATGTGCCGACATAGGATTGTCTAGATAGACATTAGCTAGTGGATCCACAATAGCTAGAAGTTCATGGTCCTTACCTTGGAAAATAGGACAACTTTTTTTGGTGTGGGAGACACCAAATTCCACGTTGATAGCTCACATGGTCTTATATGTTAGTTAAGGCTACTTCCCACAAATAAGTAAAGTTATGATGAATCAAGGTTACCTCAAGAAGTATCATAAGTATGTTTTAAGATGATGTTCACTTGCATTGATCATGTTTTCTAACCCTCTTATTTCATGTTTAAGCTTGATCATTTCATGCTCATGAAAATGTCCTATTTTTGCATGATTTAAACTTTTATATGCATGGCTATCATAATTGGTACATATTTTGTACTAATGCATTCTCTTGCCTACATTTCCCCAAATGTAGGGTCCGACAATCAGGGTTCTCAGTTTCATGGCTAGAGGTTGATTTGAGAGATTTCAAACTTTGGTGAGTCCTTATTCTTCGGGGACGAATTTTCATTGTTTTCAGTTCTTTCTTACTTTCAGTTTTGGAACATAATGTAGGGGCTAAACCCAATTTCACTCTTATGCTCTAAATGGTTAATGAGACAAGTGTTTAGACTTCCACTTTATTTTTATAAAACTTTTGGAGTTGAAATGTTGTTCTTTACCACTTTTCATTCTCTGTCTTATGTTATGAATGCTAAGTGGCTTGTATGGGGCCTTTCGGGTACTATACGTCATGTTACGCTTAGGGGGTACCTTGTGTCATGATAGAACACAACCAAACGCAAACATTTAATAATTCACTAAAATAAGCACAATTAAGAGGCTGGGAAGACCCTTTGGGGAGAAGTTTACCTCTGTCGCCCCCGTAAAGTCCCTAAACACTCTAACATGTAGCCACAACCTTTTAGGGAAACCAGGACTTGAAATCAACTGATTTGGACTTTTAGAGCTAAAGATATCAAAGAAGGAATTATTCTAACACAGTTGAATCGCGTCTGTCTTATTACCAGACGAAGTTTCTTTATACGAACACGGAGAAGGTGTCCATGAACGCGGAAAGACACTCTATTAGGTTTTCATGAACACGGACGGGAGATCGCGATCATGGAAAGCAAATCACCCTACCTTTTGCAATCACGGGTGAGGCCCTTCGATGCAGAGACCAATTTCTTAGGCCAAAAAATGCAGCCTACTGGCCGTGAATGCGAAGGGCAATTTTTTCTTGCACCAGCTAATGCACATCAGTTGGTTTAGTTTTGACCAATGCAAAATTTCCCGATCAGGTGCTCGAGATTCATTTAGAACCTCGTGTGTACAAACGAAATATGTTATCCCACCAAATTCATCATTCTAGACTCAACGGAGCCATCGAAACTTTCAGTCGATGCCATCTCGATGAAAAGTGGGTCCCACACTCAAGCTCCATTTTAAGTTAGATTCCACAAAGGGCCTCAAGATTAGCCTGGAAGACTCGAGATCCACACGAAAGGTTTTACTAGACCAAACTTGACATTTCAAAGCTGATGAAACCGTCAGAATTGCATTCTAAGGCCATCATCCTGAAATTTTGACTAAAGTTAACCGTTCAAGTTTCAAAAGTTCCAAAACAAATAATTTTGCACAGAATTCAAAACGGACGACCAGATTACCGAACTGTCAGTACCATCAAGTCATAAATGACTTAGGGTCGTTATAGGAGTGCTCCAAATGATGAAAAGAAGGCAATAAAATAGAAATGACTTGGAGGGTCATTACATTAATAAATATGGTTCGATGAGGGGTTTTCCTCTATTGCTTCTCCTTAGTCTAGACTGAATTAGAAGAAGGTTAAATTTCATTGGTCAGAAGCTTATCAGAAGATCTTTCAGGAGTTTAAGACTCGACTTACTTTAGCCTCAGTATTGACTTTACTAGAGGGTTTAGATGGGTTTGTGGTTTATTATGATGCTTCCAGGATTTGCCTTGGCTATGTGTTGATGTAACATGGTAAGGTCATAGCTAACGCTTCCAACCAACTTAAAGTTCATAGGAAGAGTTACCCGACTAAAGACCTTGATTTTCCAACAATGGTGCTTTCCTTGAAGATCTGGAGACACTATCTTTATGGTGTTCTACATACCATTAGAGCCTTCGATATTGTTCAATCAGAAGGAATTGAATCTTTGCCTGAGGAGATGGCTCAAGTTGTTAAAAGACTATGACATAAGCATCTTATACCATCCAGGTTAAGTCAATGTAGTGACAGATGCTCGTAGCAAGTTGTCTATTAACAATGTCATTCATGTTGAGGAGGAGGAGAAAGGATCTAATTTGTAATGTTGAAAGGCTGGCTCGTTTAGGGGTTCCTACGGTGGACTTAACAAATGGAGGAGTTATTATTCAGAATGGTTCAGAAGCATCTCTTATGATGAATTTTAAAGCGAAGCCCTATAACGATCCAACCTTAGTAGAACTTAAAGTAGTCCTTAAAAAGACCGTAGAGGTTTTTCCTTACCAAAACCAGTTGTGTGTTCTAGGTGTTGATATGTTGAGGTAACAAATTTCAGTAGAAGCTTATAGTTCTCAATATTCTATTCAACAAGGTATTTATGATTTCACAAAGGACAATAATGGAAAGTATAATTTAAATTATGTCCTTAATTGTTTTCCTTAATAAGTGTGTTAGTATGGAATAGAGGGGGTATTTTACTTGCAGATTACCCTCCTTCAGAACTCTATCATGCTCAGCAACCACTTGTAAACGTAATTCTGAAGTGAAACTAATGTGAATTCCGGAATTAGTAGTGACATTCTTAAGGAGATCGACAATTAAAATGTAAATTTGATTATACCGTTCAATATCTCCAAGAAATCAATGAATAAAGTAAATATTTGAACGCTGCATGCTTTTACCAACAAGGAAAAAGGAAATAAACTCAACCAAGAGCCTGATCCCCCTAATCCCCACACCCAGGAGTTGGAAAAATGAAGAATAACAATGGACGTGTATGACTTCCACTAATCCAAGAAATACACATGGACAAAAGTACATATATTTGCCCTTTATTGCCTCCTTATTTGAAATTGGGTGAAAAAAACATCAGCCGACTAATCGTTGAGATATCCAATTATTTTGGGAGATCACCCAAAAGAAGTGATGCAACAAGAAACCTAATCTTCCAAACACCAAAACATTAGGGCATACTGTACAACCTATTTACGGCCAAAAACCCAGCAGAACAAAGGGAGCAGAGTAGGAATTGAACATCTAACTGTCCCAGCAGAACAAAGGGAGCAGAGTAGGAATTGAACATCTAACTGTCTTGGCACTCTTACAACCTTTTGCTGATTGGCATTCTTACGACTGGTTTTTAACTACTCTAACATTGCTATAAAACCGTTTTAGGTCCTTGATAGCTCTTTCCTCAATCTGTATTGAACGTATAGATGAAGGTGTCTCAATTTCTGGTCTGAACCAGCAACTCGGACAACTAGATTCTGATGGTGAGCCTTGACCAGTCATAACAGAGAAGCCAGTAGTTGTTGTCTTTGGACTATGAGAGAGCGCCAATGGCTGCTTCCCCTACAGAAAAAGATGAGGCAGATATAATCTTGTGCAAGTAACAAAAGGCATTTATGGATTAGGGATTTTGAATTCAAGTGCAGTTATAAATTGACCAACATATTAAAACAGATAATTAGCTAGAAACCAGCTGCCCATACATATTGCTCAGAAATCCTCAAATAGTTCACTTGAGCATTGGGTTCTAAACCTCAAATAAAGTGAAATTTGAAATAAGTTTCTAAGCAAAATACAAAAGAGAACATCGAGGAAATTACATGTAAAAGGTGAAGTGGTGGAATGTATTTAAATATGAAGATAGACAAATTATTTGGGACAAGGATTGTAGTAATCCTATTAGAAATACAAGCTATTTCCAGTTGCCTATTATCACAGATCAAGTAGTTACTCAGTTACTCTAGACTAAAGGGTCTTGTTTACCTGTATAGGTTAACAAACAGCAGAATCGACCAGGCATGCAAGACAACTATAACTGGAATACAATGTAGATAAACAGATAGTACTATGCAACATGGATGTTCAGAAGTCCAAAATTTATTTCTGTAAACGCATGCACATTCCACCTTTGGCACAAGGGGGGGACAGGGAGGGTAGAGAATAACCAACCTGCTGCAGTTGGATATCCCTGAGAGAGGGACGTAAACGAGGAGGCGTCCCGGAGGCTGCCCAAGGAGGGGTGTTCTTTTCCACATCAGAGACATGTGCTGTTTGTGACATGGGTATTGGGTTGGACTGTATAAAAGAACTCAACCGTAATTTACCACCACTACTGTCACCAGAGGGGTCTTCTACTGGGTCTCCGAGTTTCAACATCTTTGTATCTATTACTTTGCTCTGCTCATCCTGTATTTCTCGAAGAGATGCAGAGCCTTTCGCAACCTTAGCACCACCCCAAGCAGGGCCTTCACTTTTTTGCACAACTGGTGACGGAACTACAACTTTAGGAACATCGTCAAGAGCACCGTTTAGAAACATGGAGAGTCCACCTTTCCTATTTTTCTTTTTTGATGCTAGAACTGATGAACTGTTACTATTACAGGTAATTCCAAGGTGTCTCTGGGTGACGGAGGAAGAATCTTTTGCATCTTGATTGGCAGCAGCTCCTTCCAAACCTTTGTGGTCATCCTACAATTGGAAGAGAACTATTAAGAAGCAAAACCATTTCCCCAGCCAAAATCATGAAGAAAAATAGAGTGCAAAAGTTCAATGACCCAATAAAAGCAGATTCCATGCATAAAGAGCACTGGGGTTTTGCTGAAATGACTTGTTAGAGACCACAAAAAGACTCATAAGAATACCTCCTCAAACTAGTGGTGACACACTTTTTAAGTCAAATAACCAGATTCCTAATTTACTAGACTTTGAAAAGTAGTTATATAGCAGCTCCTCAATATAAAATATAAAACTGAAAAGGGTCCAAAATAACAGAGGAAAGTCGTGACTGCTGTTTGTTACTGTTTTTCTTTTAAATACACTTCACATTAATGTACTGAACACACGTTTCATCAGCAAAATCATCCTTTACCTTTTACAAAATGCCCTTAAACTATGTGAAATGAACAAAACTGCCCTCAGTTGATAGTTTGGTCCAAAAATGCCCCAGTAGTCAATAGTTTGGAAAATGCCCCTTGTTGTCAATAGTTCGGAACAAAAAATGCCCTTGTCGTCTATAATTTGGTCCAAGAATACCCTTATTGTTACTTAATGGGTCAAAAATGTCCTTTTCCAATAAATATATCATTTATTTTCTTTTTAAACATATTTTTTCCTAATAATGATTTTTTTAATTAGAAAATATTTATCCTGGTTCAATTTGGAAAAGATTAAGAAATAAAAATATTTTCTATTTTATTAGAAATTTTTTATCATTATCTAAATGAAAATTAATGATGGGATTACTATGACCTTACATATACAATCTATATAATCATATAAAAGGGTACATGGAGTTGGTCTATTTTAATTGCTAAAATGAGATTAAGAAGAAAAAAGATTATTTCATCCTTATTTACTAGTTAAAAGTGATTCTAAAAGGAAAGAAACAAGAATAATGTTCTTTAAAAGTAATATTTTTATTGGAATGCCCACATAGTAACCCCGTCATTAATTTTCATTTAGATAACAATAAAAAAATTCTCATAAAATAGAAAATTTTTTATTTCTAAATCTTTTCTAAATTGAAGTAGGATAAACATTTTTTAATTAAAAAATAATCATTAGGAAAAGAATGTTTCAAAAAGAAAAATTATTGGAAAAGGAGCATTTTTGACCCATTAAGTTGACCCATTAAGTAACAATAAGGACATTTTTAGACCAAACTATTTATGGATTAAACTACCAACTGAGGGCATTTTTGATTCATTTCACATAGTTTAAGGGCATTTTTTACCCTTTTTCGAATATAAAATATACAAATACATAAGCAAACCACGCAGTGTTGTAACCAATAATCTGACACTATCAAGTATCAACCTGATCATCTTAAGATATCAAAAGATATTTCACACTTTTCACTCTTCAGCACATCATTACCCTTCCACATATTAAAATGAAAAACCTTAAAACATGAATGATACTTTTTAATTGGTTCAACTGGACATCGAACATAGTTTACTGTCTTCCACACCAAGGGATTGAACAAATACAAAAGGATAAAACCTCACCTCGTACTGGACTTCAGGAATTTGAACAATCGAGGCACCATTTCTGGGGCTGGGTTCAGCACTTTCACATTGACTGGATGCTACCTCAATTGATGCTGCCTTTTGTTTGCTCTTACTGCTTTTCTTCTTAGGTACATCCACTTTATTGCTCCCTTTTCCATCAGCAAGAACAGAGGATGATACTCTTGATTGGACCCTTTCTACAGGGACACCAAGCTCAGCAAGTGACTTCTCCAATTCTGACTTTGTCTGAAGCTTAGCAATTTGCTGGTTATCAAGAGTCTGCCCCTTGAATCGCTTCTCTTCAAGCATCTCAATCTGCTGCAACTTCTTCCTCAAAGCTCGTACTTGTTTCAGAACCCCTTCTTTAATTTCATCAGACTGTAGGAAGTTATCTAATCTCTGGTCTCTTACTAGTCTCAAAATTGGCCTGCTTGTACAATTGCCACGTGTTCTAAGTGCCTCAATTTTTTCATTATCTTCTTCACTGTCTATAATGGCAGGGAAGGGGGCAGTAGGAGTTGGAAGCCGGCGACAACTCCAGGGTTCAGCTGACTTCATATCCCACACTTTCTCAAGCATGACCAATACGTCAAGTGAAGTATTTGCAACTGCATGGCCCGAGACTGTAAATATATAATCAAGATTGCGGATTGCAATATCCTGCAAGAAAAATCCACATAGCTTCGGTAAGTGCTGCCCATAAAAATAGTCTTGAATGATAAGTAATGTAGGAAGCACCTATAACCTACTAACGAGCCCGGCAGCAAATAACAAATATCGGCACACTAATGCATGTAAGATTGTAAAATAAAAAGAAGAAAAGGTTAAAAAGTTAATCAAAGATTGTCCAGAATCTAAAGACTAAAAACTGTCACGAATAGACAATTGATAAAGAAATAGGGCACAATTACCACTTCATTTGTATTTATATCATGTTTTACAGCCAAGTACAATCTACCATCAAATTTGAAGTCAAAAGCATAACAATTAAAAGTAAGCTGGGCATCTAACAAAAAACAATATGCAGTAAGAAAGACAAGAGTTGATAAGACAACAGGTTTTAACCTTTTCTTGAAGCCAGTCCATATTTTTTTTTCAAAAGAAGCCTTTCCAACTAAGTGACTGAAAGATTGAAAGAAAGCTAGGATAGTAAGCAGATCTAATATAACCTTTTTGGGGGGCTTCCCCTCTACTTCCCTACCCACAAACTCTTTTTTGAGTCAGATGGCATTGACAAATCTGCCTCCCAGTGAACAAATCGTGAATTGGTCATGACTCTTAAAACATGTAGACTTTCAAGTAGTTTTGTTCAGAAACGACAGAGAACCAATACTCTACTGCATGGCTCTAGTAGCAGACAAAGAGAAGCAAGAAGAAGAAGAACTTTTAGAAGTAAGAGCCAGACTGATAGTCTCATTTTGTTTAATCTTTTAATAGAAACAATCAATGGTTAATTATATTGGAGAACAAACACCTAACCCTGAATCTTTTAGCAAATAGAACTACAGAAAATACTCGCGAGAGTTTAGAAAATGCTACTACTATAATTTCTATTTACTCTATCATTAACATTCTAACTTTATAATTCCTGAACCTTATTACTACATCATAACCTCTCTTTTAACAAAAGATCACATAAAAAGCACACAGAGGGAGTCAACAAGAAAATACCTCACAATGTTTCCTTAGATTTTCTGCCCCTAGTGAATCGGAAATTTCTAGCAGTTGAATAGAATTCCGTGGCTCCAACAAATGCTCGGCAGTCACCTTCTCACAAAGGCTCTTTAAGGTTGGTGCAGTCTTGTTTTTGGCATTGTCTTTTTCTGGGATATAGGAAACGTCCTCTGACTCAACCTCATCAAACATAAATCCCTCATTGAGTTCATCTGTATCACTTTTCATCTTCTGCTCGAGTACAGAATGATTATTGGACATATTAGGTGGGTAACCAGGATGATATAGAGAAGTGATAATCAACAAATGGGTCTCCCCAACGGAAATTGAAGTTGCCTTTTTAACCCCGTGTAACCGAGTTAAAGTAGGAGGTTTCTCCTTTCCTTTCTTCCCATCCCACATATACACATCACCTGTCACAGTAACCGCAGCTGTCCAATATTTCCCAGCAGAGATGCATACTACATTTGTACCACATAGTGAATATAACTACAAATAATTAAGATATGTTAGACATTATTCATGCAGTGATATAAACAGTATACACAACATAGACAGCAGCTAAAACCTGTTGACAACGCAGATCAGGATCAGATGACACCCAGTAAAATAATGTGCCGTCCTCTGTACGAGCCACACTATGTGTATTCCCGGCAGCTATTGCAACCACGTGAAGACGTTCCTTACGATGAAACTTCATTGGGATGTTGCCCATCTTTTTTAGGAACCGTCCAATCACAACTCTCTTTGGGGTAACAAGCCGGTGACCCCAAGTGAAAACCTCTCCATCAGATCCAAGAACAATTGTATGATACTTAGCTGCAGCAACTCCAACAAAGGCCTTTCCTTTCAGATACTCAACTACCCTTGGAGCATAGTTAGAAGCAGAGTTAGATGTTCCATAGCCTAGCTGACCCTCCTTATTGCATCCCCAAGTGAAAACCTCACCCAGGTCAGAAACTACAACAGTATGCTTGTTTGCTGCAGCTAGAGCAATTACTTTTGACCTCAGTGAACTCACTCTACGAGGTGTAGGTTGAGAGTCTACAGAAGTATACCCAAGTTGACCCTCTGTGCATCATCACTAAATGAATCAATATGCAGTAGGCATAAAGCCAAAAACACATTAACTGCAAGGACACTTGACCAGTTCATATGCACTAAATTACAACCAACAAGGAAGCATGACAATTTTAATACACCTAATAACATCAAGGAAATAAGCATTTGAAACAATATTAGCTGCTCGGGATAATAACTGAAAGTGTTGGTAAATATGGCAATGTGAATATCAGGAAAGCATTTACCTCTGTTGGAACCCCAAGTGAAAACTTCTCCAGCCTCTGTTGCAATAACAGTGTGATGTTTAGCTGCAACAACAGCTTTCACTCGACGTGCCCCTAAACCGCAGATCACCTTCCGTGGAGTTATTACGGCAGCTTGGCCGCTGGAAGAAGAGGAAAGAATATACATTAACAAACACACTTGAAGCTTGAAACATAAAGGAAACTAACTATGAACCTATACTGCTTTCATGATAAAGTCTAAGTAGCAGAGTTGAAGAACAGAAAACAATAGAACACAAAATAATCGCATTAAAACATTTAGGATTTTTAAAAAAATACTCACTCCATTTCAAATTTTTTAATCAGGAGTCACTCCATTTCAATTTTTTTTAATCAGGAGTCACTCCATTTCATTTAAGTGTCTTAGTTTACCTAAGCATGGAGTCCAAGAAAATGAAGGAGACTTGAGAATCTTGTGGTCTTAAACTAAAGATGTGTGTAATGTACCAAAAGGCCGATTGAATCTCGCGGTACGAAATATGCGATGTAGAATATTAGATTTACTGAGTTACTAAATATAAAAAGAGACATTATTTTTCTTAACTGACGAAAAAGGAAAGTAAGATACTTACATTGAAACAGAGGGAATACTAATCTGCCAAATGTCTTGCAAAATACAGATATACACTACATCCCTCTATAAAAACAAAAAAAATATATTGCTGGATTGTTCTGAACAATCAAAAACATTCCTCTTATTCAGGTTACCTATGTATATCAAAGTCAGGGTGCCCAAGACGGCCGCCTCTTCCAAAACCCCAAGTATAGAGTTCTCCACGGGCAGTAACGGCGGCACTATGAAATTTTGCTGCGGAAACCAACTTGATGACTGATCCATGGAGAGAATCAACTTTACAGGGTAACTTTTGAATGTGTGCGTTTCCAGTCCCTAGTTGATAATTCACACCACTGCCCCAACTGAAAACCTCCGTAGCAGCTAAAAGGAAAAAAAAAACATGCAAAAGACAAAGAAAGTCAACCTATCCACTCCTAAAAGAATCATCAAGTGTTGCAGAAATTGAAGAGTCTTCACATCCACCTGAATTATTCTTTTCAATGCCCTGTAAATCAGGTCCTGACAACAAATCAATGGGAGTCCTAGATTTCGTATCTTCCAGAGTGATAGAAGCACCAGACTGGAGAAGGATGCTAGCAACAGCAAGATGACCAAAATGCAGGGCGCGATGAAGGCTACTCCATCCAGATTCCCCATCCTGATAAGCTAAACAGACTTCATAAGACAAATGTATATCAAGCTTTCTAAACAGACGAGATTAAATTGAAAAACTGACATCTTCAGCAATAGATAACCATTACTTTAAAGGTCAGAGGTCCATAACCATTGTACTATACCGCTAAGAATTACTGCACGACTGGAACCCATCCAACCTTATCTGGATTGTGACATATTTTTCTCTTCTAACTTGTCAGGATACAAACTTGATACAACATTGAGGACCATGCCATTTGGTTGTCTGCTCAATAAGTCCCTACAATCTTTCAAGTTACATTGATTTTCACACATGCCATAGAAAATACAGTTTTTTTTTTCATTTTTCACCCCTACTAGTAGCTCATCTGAACAAATCCCCAAGACAGACATCAACACAAAACACATGATTGGTACGATACACCAAATAGCACTCCACAGTTAGCAACTCAACATTATATTGGCGTTCTAGCGTACACTTAAAAAAGACAAAAACACCACAGTCAGAGTATTTATCGAAGTACCATCAAAGGGAAAACAAAGTTGACAAATTAGCCATATGAGAAGAAGCGCACTAAAAACAAATAATCAAATAACTAAGCCTTGAATACATTGATGTTTTAGAGTGTTGTCCACTATATCTAAGAAACATGCCAATGTTAACCAAAGAGTGAGAAACAAAGGGGGGGAAATGTAAGTAATTACTCACCCTATCACGTGACGGCTAAAACTAAGAGAGCAACAAGTCAGCATGCAAGTATAAATGACATCATAAAATTGAGATGACAGAAGGATCAGAAGACTAACACACCCTAGTATTAGGATCTGCACCAGCAGCAAGGAGCCTCTTAACAATTGGGATGTGATTTCTCCAGGTTGCGATATGAAGAGGTGTAAGGCCAAAGTCATTCCTAAAATTGATATTTCCTCCACTCTTCTTGAAGAACGCCAAAGAAGAATCAACATCAGCTACAGACCCGTCTTGTACTGCAGCCCACAGATCCTTGGAGAATCCATTGAATGAAACTTTTCTAGCAGGAATGTGTTGCTTCTGGCTTGATAAATGAACTACTTCGTCCATTAGGTGATAATTGATATAAGTTGGTCTCTATCTTTTGGATCTCTTATAAAGTTAGCAGCTGTCACTACCACTCATGACAGCAAAAAAAAACTTTTGCCAAAATAATAGGCTAGTGAATATAACGTTCAAAGTTCTTCCAAGTTAGTATTTCAGAGTCTTCAGAAAATGAAATCAAGACATCTTGAACTTGTCGTACAACACGCTAAATCAATGTAGCCTTTAGAAAGACATCTCCATCCACACCTCCCACCTGAATGAATGTACACCATAAAATAGTCTTTGGTATAGCCTGTCAAAGAATATACCGAAATAAGAATTTCCACATTCTTTGACAGAAAATAGAAGGCACATAGCATGACCATCTTGGAGAAGAAGACAAATATTATTTACAATGAAACATGTGTGTGAGTGTGTATGTGAGATAGAGAGAAAGAGAGCAATCAGAAACACAAATAATAGTTTTACATCAGCTGGCATAACCAGACAACAAAGAGAGAGAAACACAGAAAATAGAGGGAGTTGAAAAAAACAAAAGCAAAGCAATTCAACTTCCCAAGATCTATTTTTTTTTAAACAAGCTACATTTGCAACCTTTCTTTTCTTATAAACAAACAATGTCTGAATTGTAAATGGTGTACATCCCAGGCCTAACAATTTTAGGTCATCTAAACCAGTATTCTTCTTCTTAAATCGTAACATCATTTGTACTCGTCAGATCAAACTAAATGATCCTAATCTGAATAAGGTATTCCCTCATGATAGCGCACATGCTTATTCTTAACGTCTATCTCATTAGTCCAAATAATCAAATCCACATTGTAAATAAACAAATACTTCTTTTTAATAAAATACAACTCTATAATGTTCTGATTGATGGTCAGGTAGGAGAGATGAGCGTTTAAACGAGTACAAAGTGTAATACAATTAGTCAAAACAGATATTTGAACATAAAAAAGTAGATAAATTTCCACCAACCCCCAACCCCCAAAAGTGCCCAGTCGTTCGTGTAGGGTAAAATTAACCCAAGCTGAGGAATTCTCCGCCATTTCAGAATGTCTCACTTTTGCAATACAAACAAAAAGTCAATCTCTAAGCAGAAAATCAGAACATACAGATTGCTACACACAAGAATTTGGATCAGAACCCATCATCATCCTCCAAACAAAAAAAAAAAAAAAAAACGAAAAAAGGAAACTTGACCAGTATAGCAAGGGATAGACTAAACATTCAAAATGGCACTGCCCACCATGCCAAAATAAAATCTTTCTCAAAGTCACCAACTGGACAGTCCAAGAATAACAAAGATTGGTGGTAAAAGAAAACCCAGATCAAAATTGATGAAGATGTGCAAAGAAAGCGTCACCTTTGACTGGTTGGATGAAAAAAGGAAAGGTTCCGAATTAGCAAAAACTCTCCTCTCTCTTCTCTCTTCAAATGTGGATGACTATATTAAAGTTGTGGAGGTGATCAACAGTGTGAAAGATTTTACATTTTCTTTTTTTTTTTGGTTTTAGAGAGGAGAGAGGAAGAAGAAGCGGAGAATATACCCTAATAGAACCCAAAAATATGCAAAAAAGAAAATGGACAAGGGAAGAGTTTTGAAGAGAAATCCGATGCATTTGGAGGGTAATATGGTAAATTGGATTGTAAACACGGACGATAGTGCCCTTTGATTTAACTTATATTACGATATTTAGTAGGCTTTTGGTTATTCGGTATCGTATCATTATATGAAATTGTGATATGAAATCAGTGTTTGGACATGTGATTTTATATTCTCCAAAAATATTGATTTGGAAATATCATATGCTGATTTGGGATTTTTTAAAATATAAGAATTGATTCACAAGTTTATATTTTGTTAAAACAACCGCATATTTATATCTATTGAACATTTATTTCATATGTAAATAAAACTTAGGCTAAAGTCATTGACGGTCCCTTAAAATTGTACGCATAATTCACTTAGACATCATATCTTAGGTTTTTTTCCAATTAAACACCTTCATTAGTTAAAAAGAATATACATATTGAACATTTTCTGACAATCAACTAAATATAGAGTGTGTGTCATACACTCGCGAATGATATGGCATAGTAACCAATAAAAAAAGACATGCAAAATTGGTTCATAATAACAATTCAAACATAAATTAGAAAGAAAAATAAAATAAAAATTTGTTGTAAATATATTTGTGTGGATGTCCATAACTTCAAGGTTTAATTACACCATAATGTATAGTAACTCTCACACCTTCCATAATCTCTCCCCTTGATATTCCTCCATTACTTATATGGTTAATGTCATATTTATGACTAACCATTTAGCATGCCTCTATGTGATACTATAAACGATAAAGGGTCTAAAATACCCTCAAACGATTAGAAATGATATAAAACTACCCTCCATCTACATTTTAACTCCCAAATACCCTTAACATGCACCTTTGGGTCCAATATTGACCATTTTTTAATGGCCACTCGTTTAAATGAATTTAATTGTTTCCTTAAATATGTGGTGGTATTTTATTGGCCACATTTTAAATAACCTAAATTAATTTAGGAACTCACCAATTCCTAATTTGACCTGCCCAAATCATATCCACTCGATCCACATTAACTTAACTCCACTTGAACACCTTTATTAGTTAAAAAATATACCTATCATATATTTTTGACAATCAACTAAAAATAGAGAGTGTGTGTCATACACTCGCGGGTGATGTGGCATAGTAACCAATAAAAAAAGATAAAAAAAGACATTTGGCAATGGGACCATAATAACAATTCAAAAGTAACTTAGAAAGAAAAATAAAATAAAAAATTGTTGTAAATATATTTATGTGGATGCCCATAAGTTCAAGGTGTAATTACACCATAATGTATAGTAACTCCCACACCTCTATAACCTTCTCCCTTGATATTCCTTCATTACTTATATGATTAATGTCCATAACTTTCATGGTTAATTTCATGTTTATGACTAACCCTTTTGTATGCCTCTATGTAATACAATAAATGGTAAAGGGTCTAAAATACCCTCAAACTATTAGAAATGATATAAAACTACTCTTCATCTACCTTTTAACTCCCAAATACCCTTAACATCTACCTTTGGGTTCAATATTGACCATTTTTTAATGGCCACTCATTTAAATGAATTTAATTGTTTCCTTAAATATGTGGTGATATTTTATTGGTCACATTTTAAATAACCTAAATTAATTTACAAACTCACCAATTCCTAATTTGACCCGCCCAAATCATATCCAACTGATCGACATTAACTTAAACTCCACTGAACCCATCTTCGTTCTTTTTTTCTCTACTCATCTTCCTAAGCGTAAAGAATTTCATGAATAGTTTGTCAATTAGGTGAAGAATCTCATTTTACCCAATAACTTATATATCAGTTGAACAATAGCAATTAAATGAAATTAAATGGTTAACACTGATGCCATCATTGCTGTTTATGATGGCAATATCTATACCTTTCGAAACATCACCATTGGAGTTTTCACAACCTAAGTTGGGGATTTGTTTACTCCTCTAATTTCCAGAGAAGTCGTTAGAAATTTCACCGACAACGGGTGTTGAAGTTGTAGAAGATGGGATGGTAGTGTTAGACTTATGAATTGTTCTCCTATTACGGTAAATTCATCGGTATATCAAGAAATGAAATTAGCTAAGACGAGTGAAAGTGACAACTAATAAAAATGAAATATGATAAAAAAAATTAGGAGGAGATGGATGAAGTATGTCTTTTATATAAAGTCTCTTCGTAGTTTTTTATAATGAAAAAAATGGAGAATTTGGATATGTTTGGTTAAGTTAATATGGATCGGGTGAGTATGATTTGGGTGGGCTAATTAGAAATGGATCGATTTGTAAATTAATTTAGATTATTTAAAATGTGATCAATAGAATGTCGCCACGCATTTAAGGAATTAATTAAATCTATTTAAATGACTGATTATTAAAAATATGGTCAACATTGGACCAAAGGTGGATGTCAAGGGTGTTTGGGAGCTAATAGGTGGATGAAGGGTAGTTTTATACGATTTTCAATAGTTTGAGGGTAGTTTAGGCCCTTTTCCGTACACTAAATAGAGTCATTAGAGTTCATACTGGATACACTTGAATACTTGGAAGAATAAGACTAGCTCGGATCTCTTGTCTCCCTATTTCTATTGCTTTCATCTTTTATATTTCTTGTCTTATTTTTCTTTAATTTTATAACATCTTATCTGCACGAGTCTCTATACTCATTTCAATATCATCTCCGAATAGAGTTCAATTTGATAACGTAAGTGGTGACCAATTTGATTTGTAAGTTATTAGTATTGTTGAGATTGTGTTGTTTTCTTTTTGTAACAAGGTGAATGATTAATACTATTGTTACTATGTCTTTTTCTTTCACCTATGACTATATATGCTTTCTTTTGTATGTGAAACTTATTGTCTATTTTATTTATGATTATTCTCACTGTTTTGTTATTACATAAGGTTTTAATTTTTTTTGTTTTGTGTGTGAAATATTTTGGGTTCACATGAAAATTGAAAAAAGGTGGTGGTAGTGAGCAATTTTATTTTAGTGTAATTGAATTTATTTTTTTTTAGTGTGCAATTAATTTTTTTTAGTGTATAATTGATTCCTTGATTTATAATGATAATTCACTAACTTAATTATTGTACACTAAACATAATATAATACAATACTATACGCAACTCTTTATTTTGATAAGTTTAAGATATTAGTACATACTTTGTTGAGAATATCTTTATTGTGTTTTTTTTTCTATATTTAGTTGTGCATGTTAATTACAAAGTGATAATACTTTTTTAAGGCTCAATGGCGAGTCTTATTATATTTGGCTTGTTATGTCAATTATTGAGGGTAAGACGAAGGATTCAAGTCCTATCGCACCAAGAGGGTAATACATTGGGTGAGAGTCTTAGTGCATCATGATAATAAAATATTGGGGTTGGATCACAAAAAAAATGACTTAAACGGTTTTTTATGGACGTTGGATTTAAGTCCCAACACAATATAATGATGATGTAGTGATGAATGAGCAAATTAATATACTTTTGATAAAAGTCATGAAATACACCCAATTGATTTGCTCCATTCCCTTATGTGAATGTGGTACCAGTGTATATTATGTCTGAAATATGACAAGTTTTTGAATATATGAATATGGGTGTGGTAAAATATTAATGGTCATCATTATGATACTTAAAAGGAAACATTATGGGTTCTTAATTAAGATGATCCTTCAAAATGTGAAGGCAACTTTTACCATCAAAGTTGTATTTAAGGTTATTGGCCATGTTATTTTTAGTGTAAGTCCAATTTGAAAAGTTTTATAAATTCTCCATCAAATTAAAAGAAAAAAAATAAAGTGAAAGTGTTTTTTTTTCTTTCAAGGTGATGATGAGGTGGGACATGTAAATATACCAACTATCAAGATGTAACAATGAGCTTCTAATGAAAAACTTATGGAGTATGTAGAAATGGATATAGTCAACTCCTAAAGAGATTATGACTTATAATAAGCATTGTGAATGCTTATCCATTCTTGAAAGTGAATGTGATAAAACTAAAGATAAGGACATGATCATGTATGTTTGGATAAATGCCATCTTACCTCTATGGGAGGTTTGAGAAAATAAAAAAATATATAATTTGACATAAATGGTCATTTAGTCATGTACTTTGAGTACATCACAAGTATTGAAATACATTTTATTATGAACCACTAAAGGCCGGGCAAAAAGAAAGAAATAATTATTTCCTATAAAGGCTGTAGTCAAGACCAAAATAAATATTATAGTGTGACAACCCAAATTTGTCATTGATTGTCAAGAAATAAGTCTTGTATGTAATAATTTTAACCATGACAAATAAGAATAATTTTATCCTTGAAGAAGATGGTCACCATACGAATGATGTTGTGAAATTTATAGTAGTACAAAAAATTAATTGAGAGATCTGAAATGGCTAATTTGTTACTATTCAAAGAAATGAAATTGTTCATAATATTGGGATTGTAGTAAATCTGAAATGAAACTTTTTAAGTTTTGGAGGAATAAAAAGAAAATTATTATATTGAGACTATAAATTATGGAAAGACTTAATATCTTCAGATTACTACAATTGAAGCGGGGTTATAAATATCTACGTAAAAGATTATTCATTTTTTCCTCTTGTTTGTTGTATACAAATTTGAGCATAATGATGAAATCACATGCAAAAGTAAACTCGAAGTTTAGTAGAATAAATATTAATTGGCATACTTGGTTGGCCATTCTGATTCAAATGTGATGCAAAAGAAATTAAGAATTCATGTGGCTATATGTTGAAGAAATAAAAGATTCTTCAAGAATTAACTTTTGATGATTGTTTTCATGATAAAATGATCATTATACCAGCTAAGATTAGGATTGTATACCCTAAAATTATTTGAACATATAAAAAGGTGAATATAAGCCCATTCACCTTCCATATGAACCGATTACTATTATGATTTAATAGATGCATCTATGATATGATCACGTGTGCATTTGTATCAACTTACAAATTAATTTTTGTCAGGTTGTTTGCTCAAATTGTTAAATAAAAAACACAGTTCTAAACTATAAAATTATGTTGATAATGCCGGTTGGTTTAACAAAAATTGTAAGCCTCCAATTAAAGCTAGACTATTGATTATGAGAACAAATCTCTCAAATAAAATTTGATATGAGATGAGTTTATTTAACATGTACACATCAAGCCAACAGGGTTCTTCCATCACAATTGGTTCAGGGCCAAGAACCAAATAATTTCCATCTAAATATTTGATATGTGCATACACGATTTTATTTCTCCACCACGCACAAAGATGGACCCCCAAATGAGGTTGGTGGAAAATGATAGATTTCCTAATATTAGGGGGAGATATGTTTAGCAACTAAAAATTATGTGTGAGGTGAATTATCTAGATCCACGTAAAAAATGTGAACTTGAAGTTCAAAAGATAATTTTTTTTGCAAAATGTTGTAAATAATTTGCCAGATGTATTTACTGACCCAATATTTTAATTAAGTTGTAAATGATTCAATAAATAATCCTTGAAGGACAGAGTCTGGTACGCCAGAAGCATGATAGACCCATCGATTCCAAACATAAATTTCTTGAGGAAGGAGAGGAGAAATTATCAAAATATTCATGATAATGAGGTAAATGATTTGAAAGAGCACTATGACAAAACACTTCATAAAACCTCGGCAAAGGTTCAAATACCTGGAAAGATGAAAAATGAAGAGATCTCAATAAGTTATGTCATATTGAAGTCGAGTCAAAATAATCGTCGACGATATCTTTGATATAATGTGCCGCTCAACATTACAAATGGTAATGAGGATCTTGTAAACAATTGGCCAATAAAATACGCTATTCAAGTATATTTTATTTCACTTGAAAAGTGATGTTTTGAACTTGCAGTCCCATAGATTAAGGTATAATGTCAGTGGGGTATAAATGAATTATTATGGCGAAAGTATAATTGTAAGATTTAAAGTACGAATTGTGCCTTGGGGCATAAAAAAGTATCGCAAAAGTCCAGACATTATTGTACAGAGATATGTTCTCCCATGGTGAATGAAATGAGGTTTCTTTCAAACTGGCAATAGATGAAATATTTGAATACATATAATGAAATTGTTGTCATGTCTAGCTAGACAGTGAAGGTTCTATGAAAATCTTTGAAGGATCTAAAAGATTTTAAAGTGATTCCATTGAATAGTGCCCCACTGGTTGTGAGATCGGTTAAAATAAAGAAAGATCAATTTCAATCTTATGAAAATGGTTTGCACATATTATGTGTTAGTGCAGTTGATGCACTTATTTTTCATGTTATTATTATTCATGAGACAATATTTTTATTAATTGCAAAAAAGAGATAACTCACTTAGAGATATATGATTCGTATCAAATTGGTATTAATATAGTATTTCTAACCAATATTGTCAATGTTCTATTGGTTATATATGTCACGCCCCAAGCCTACACCTTGGACGTGGTCGATACTCAAGAACCATTGCTGACCCAAAGCGAACCCTTGGCCTGACTTAACTCTCAGCGGAAGACTTACTCAACATAAGGTGAATCAAATGTAAACTTTACCTCAAAATCACAAAAGATAATCTCAGAATATTTTAGAAATAAAACATTCAAACTGGCCTCAAGGGCAACTCAAGTCTAGAATATTACAACTGAAATGAACAAGACTCATGAACTACTGTCTATATATCTATGAAGCCTCTAATACTATAAGGGATGTCGGGACAAGACCACCAAACATCCTAACAAATTGAATAACAGAAAATAAATGAGGGATCCCCTGGATGCAAGGAGGCTCACTAAAAAACTTTAGAACTCGATTGGATCAATGAAGCGCTGGTTGATGATCCTGATTACTTGTATCTACATCATGAATAATGAAGGCCAAATGACGTCAGCATATGGAATTTACGAGCATGTAATGGGAATACTAAATATAACCTACAAGATTGAACTGATAAAAATAAAGCATACTCACCTCAACTCTACTCTACTCAAGAACTACTCATGGATACTCAACTCAATGCAATATAAAACGACAATAAAAGTGCAGTTTATATAAAGCATGTAAAAAAGTAATAGCAACTCAATGTATTTAAAAATACAATAATAACTCAGTTTGTATATAAAAATACAAAATATTATACCGACAACCATCATTATGAGCTATGTGATGATACATCGTCTAGCCACGCTACCAAAACTATCTTATACTTTATCGGGAGTATAGAACTCCTCAAATAAGTGGATCCACTATTCTATGCTTACAAATCAATAAGGAATCATCTAAAAAGTATGACCCTTTATACCCATGTTGTCTACATGGTTTGTGGGGGCTGTGAGTTGTTATGACTCTCCCCCACATCAATGGTTAATACTACTCCCAAAGTATAACTTAGCTCATTATGTTTTAAAGAAAATATTTCCTCTTCCTCAACTTTGAGATTATTACTCAAAAAGCTTCTCTAAAAAAAGATAGTACTTAAAACTGCTCATGAACACTTTTGGAAATCGGTGTTTCCTCTCATCTTAAAGGTAAAAAAAAATTGATCTTTAGAATACTTAGTTCCCATATATCATTTTAAAGAAAATGAACTCAACTCTACTTGTCCTCAACTCAAATGCTCAAGTGTTAAAACAAGTTTTAAAAGATTGTAAAAAGACTTCTTAAAATGACTCGAAAGAACTCAAGACTTAATTCTTAAATCTACATTTAATTTGAATTATGAATTTAAGGTTATGATTTATGATATGAAGGATATCGTGATGATTAAATGAGTTTTAGATAGTTAATAATGAGAAATGATTGAAAAACACTATCTGGAGATCAAGTCCGTGACACGGAGATGAATTATAATATTTGATCGGAAAATAATTTTTGAAATAGTGGAGTCCACGTTCTCTCCGTGATGCGGACATAGAAATTTCTCTCTCGAGGAGCAAGCCTACAACGCAAACTTGGGCACCAATTTCTGCCTGATCTTTTCTACCTCTCCAAAAATCGATTAACTCATGCCCACTGAAATTTAAAGGTAAAAACTCTCGAGTTCTTATAACTTAGGACAATTCCAGCGAAACCCACTCAATAACTATCAATTTACTCAACCCCTTCACAAAATCTTCGCCTCAAGCACTCAATCAAACATTATGATTCAAGAACGAATAATAACTTTTCAAGAAACTCATCAAAAACTTAATTCCTCAATATCTAGGGATGAATTCGATAATGTAAAACATGATTGGTGTGTGGATGAACGAACCTAATAGTATGAAAACTTACATACCTCGATTTGGCGAAACAAATCCTCGATTTGCTAAAACCTTTTTCGTAATCCCTTTTCTCCTCTTCTTGAATTCTCCTCTAAAACCCTAAGCGTAGTTTTGGATTGTAAAACTGACCCAAATCAGATTACACCAAAAAAATATTTACTAAATTGGGTAAGGAAAAGATAAAAATACCCCTCACATTTTTGGGTAACTTTCCTTAATTGGATAGCATGACTTCAAACGGGCATATCTCCCTCATACGAGTTGGAAAATTTGCAAACTCGGTGGCATTGGAAAGAGGATTCCAAGACCTTTTATTTGATTCTTTAAAGGCCACCTAATTCATCCTGTACTGAAAGTTATGGTCGTTTGAAGTTGACCCAAAACTTACAACCTAAGCATAACTTGTAAAATTTCAGCTTAACTTCTTCCCATATTTAGCTCTTTCTAAGGCAGGATGTTACAATATCTCCCCCTTGGGAACATTCATCCTCGAATGAGATCACTCTAAAGTAAAACTAAGGGTTAAATCATCTAACATCCAACTCAAACACTCAATATGCAAATTAACACAACATTTCAACTTAAAAAGTACCAAAAAAAGAATTTGTACCTTCATTGGAAATTTCTCCAGGCTCAATGAGATGTGCATATCTCTTCTTCATATCCTCCTCAGGCTCCCAAGTAGCTTTCTCAATAAACTGATTCCTCCATAAGACCTTGACTGATGCTACCTCCTTGGTTCTCAACTTACGAACCTGACGATCAAGTATCTCAACAGGTACCTCCTCATAAGATAGGCTATCCATAATACCAATATTTTTAGTAGGTATAATAAGTGAAGGATCTCCCATACACTTTATCAATATTGAAATATGAAGTACCAGATAGACTGCTGCTAACTCTGACAGTAGCTCCAACTCGTAAGCTGCATTGTGAATCCTCTTGGATATCCTGTAAAGACCAATATACCGGGGACTAAGCTTCCCCTTCTTGCCAAACCTCATAAAACCCTTCATAGGTGAAATCTTAAAATAAACCCAATTGTCCACCTCAAACTCCAAGTCTCTTCTCCTAACATCTGTATAGGATTTCGGCGACTCTACGTTGTTTTCAACCTTTTTTGAATAGTCTTCACTTTCTCCATAGCTTGATGAACCAGTATGGTCTTATCAACCCAACCTCACCAACCTCAAACTATCCAATAGGAGATCTACATCTTCTCCCATAAAAAGCCTCATAGGGAGCCATTTGGATGCTAGAGTGGTAACTGTTGTAATAATCAAGCTTAATGAGAGGTCAGTGATCATCCTAACTACCCTTGAAATCGATCACACCTTCCCTCAACATATCCTATAAAGTCGGAATTGTACGCTTTGCCTGACGATCAGTCTGAGGATGAAAAGTAGTACTCAAATTTACCTTGGAACCCAAATATTTCTGAAAAGACTTCTAAAATTGTTTGGTGAATTGCACACCTCTATCTTAAATAATGGACACCGAAACTCCATGAAGTCTAGCTATCTTTGAATATATAACTTGGCATAATCCTCTGCTGTAAAAGTAGTCCTTAGTGGTAAGAAATGGGATGATTTAGTCATTTGATCCATCATTCCAAATCGAATCATGTTGTCTGCGAGACTGCGGTAAACCAGTAATGAAATCCATATTGATCATCTCCCACTTCCATTCCAAAATATCTATGTTCTAGGCCATACCACCAGGCCTCTGGTTCTCTACCTTGACTTGTTGGCAATTCGGACACTTAGCAACAAACTCTACAATACCCCTTTTCATACTATTCCACCAATAGACTTCTCTCAAGTCGCGATACATCTTTGTGGAACCCGGATGGATAGAGTATCTGGAGCTATGAGCTTCCTTCATGATCCTCTATTTGAGTTCATCCACCTTGGGTACACACAATCTACCTTGATACCTTAATACACCATCTCCCCCTTGTTCAAAAGTGTAACAACCCGTATTATGCATATGTTTGTTCTATTCTTGTGATACTTGACATAGCCTTACAATATAGGTGAGGACCATGTTTCTTATAGATTAGCATTGATTTAAATTAGATCAGATGGTGATGTGATGCCTTACACGTTTGAGCATGTGTACTGCAAGTTAACTCTAATGGGAGTATTTAAACTCGAGACAGTAAGGTGGTAATTGAGCTTAAATTTGGAAGTTAAGTGCTAAGTTAAAGCACACGGGTTTAATATTTAGAAAATGGAATTCACTAAGTGAGCTGCTTGCTTGACTTAACTAAGCTAGTAGGTGACAAGTAGGTGCATCACCTACTTTGACTTATTGACCAGTCCAAAGGACCAAGTTGGTGCATCACCTACTAAGACTTTTTTGACCATGTAATTGGGCCAAGTACACTACCACCTACTTGCATTAATTTTGCCCAAGTTGAATAGAAGGATAAGGAGAAAATGGACAGCCAAGGCCCAAGTGAAAAATCCAAGTAGGTAGATCACCTACTTGCATTAATTATGGCCAAAATTAACAAGAATGGGCAGCAAGGCCCAACAAGAGTTGAAGTCACAAAGGCCCAAGTTAAAAGGCCAAGTAGGTAGGTCATGTAACACCCCTAAATGTTAATAAGAACGTGTATATTGATTTATTGTTGTTAAACTATTTCAATTTGGTTTACTCTCATTTTGGGAAACTTTAAAGTTGTGAAAATTGCTAACTTGCTTAGCATAAATTGTTATCGTAAGTTAAGGGTTTGTATTGGGGTATCTAGAAACTATTCTATCCTAATTATAGTTAATTAAATGGTGTTGAGGCACATACATATAAAAAAATGTAAATATGCATTTTTTTTGGGCAGCACAAATGGGATATATATAAAGCATGGTTGGCAGCACCTTGGCCAGCCAAGTGTCCCAAGTGATAAGCATAAATTGTGTGGCTATATATTAACATTTCTCTTGTGAATTTCGGTCCATTCAAAGCCACAAAACCTTTAGAACTTTAATTAACCCTTTCTTCATCAAAATCACAAGAAAAACCTTGGTCTTTTGGCGGAAATTCAAGAGACAAACTACCTTGTTGGTAAGTGCTGAAAATCTGTTCCCGAACTAGGCAGTGTTTGGTAAATTATGTATATCTTGTGATATGGAAATCCGTTTTGGGTGAATAAATATGTTTTGGAAAGCTAATTCATATATCTACAACTCTTATGTTTATTTGAAAGTCTGATTTAGCTGTTATGGATGTGAAAACTGGGACGCAACACAGGACAAGTTCTGTCCAGATTTCTCTGTTGTTGTAGCTGAATAGGTTGTGTTACGTTGAGAATATCTCAGTATCTAGAACTCCGTTTTGGGTGCATAAATATGATTTGGAAATCTGGTTCATATATCTACAACTCTTATGTTTATGTGAAAGTGTAATTTAGCTGTTATAGATGTGAAAAATGGGACGCAACACAGGACAAGTGTTGTCCAGATTTCGGGTTTAGAATTCCGGTAGGAACCACTGTTAGTGTATTGATGATATCTTTTTGTACAAAATGTATTTTTCAGTGATTCTTGTTGCGTTGCAATCTTAAGAGATGTATCTACAACTTTAATGAAGGTTAAAAAATCTATTTTTTGCTTATTTCCTTTTCAAATTTAAGTTGCAACATGGGGTACTAAACTGTCCAGAATCACTGTTTTGAGAACAGAATTGTGTCTGTGTGGTAATCCTGTTTTATTTCGATATTATTGAGATATTAGAAATTAAAGAAGTTATTTAATTGCATTTTTAAGGTTGTATAGACTTGTGAACAAGTTGAGGAACTTGATACGTTGGTTGGCCTCCGGTTTGCTTGCAAAGTTTGTTGGACTATTGCTACACTAAAGTATTGAGGTTTGTGTATCAACTTGTACTTGAACTCTTGTGATGGATGGTATAAATGAAATTTGATCTTGATACCTCAGCTACCTCTTGTTACCTTGCATTGGCATGTTGGTATAATGCTTGTGTATCTCGCCCACTTGTACGGATTGTTGGATCACTTGGCACTCTTGTTGGGACTATGTCCTTCTTGTGGCTGCGGCTTTGTCACTATTGGCAGGCCTCTTGATTCAGATCATTTGCCATCTTGACTCTGGATTTGTAGTTCGTCTTAGGAATGGAAGTTATCCATTTTAAGAACGAACTAGAAAGCCATTTTTAATATGGTTCTTGGTCTTCTTGATACAGGGCTTCGGTCCTTCTTGATACAGGGCTTCGGTCCTTCTTGATATAGGGCAGCGACCCTTCTTGATACTTGCTTGTGCCGGGTGTGACGACATGAAGTATATATGGGGCGAGCCTTGCTATTGAAATTCTTGGAAAAGGGTGCTATGAGCTTCTTGATATTTGTATCTTTGAATATCGAATTTGATACTTGTTATCTATTGTTACTTGATTTATTTATTATATTTCAAGTATGATGCTCATTGACTTGGAAAAGGTGGCTTGATGAATTTTGAGGTTTTCGACCCTATAGTTTTTACACCACTAAGCTTTATGCTTAGCGATAGTTGTTTCTATCGTAGGGGCTGATCGAGAGGAGTGATGAAGATGGCCATGGGAGATGGAAATTTTGAGAACTTAAAAGAAGATCACATTTGCATATAGACATATATATTTTGTATAAATTTTGGTACTTATATCGATCTATATGATGTATATATTTGCATTCGGTTTTGAAGCCTTGCCGTATCATGTTCATGGGTTGTAATCTAAGTATGGTTATGTGTTTGGTTCATTTGGGGTGTTTAAGCCCAAGTTTTGTAATATGTTACATGTCCTACTCGTTGTTAATGATTGTAAAGCATGATCCCAACTAGTTTGGGTACTCGAAAGTGGATAATTTTTATTATCATTAATTACTTGCATGAGGAAAAAGGAGAAACGAAAAAAATAAATATATTTTTACATCTTGCAATTTATGTGCATACGGTATATGGAAAGGGGTCGCTACAGGTCACCTACTCAACAATATATGGCCCAAAATTGGCCAAGAAAGTCAGCCAATGCACCTCCTTTTTAAAGGGATAAAGATTAGATTTTTTGCTTCATTTTTTACTTGGAAATTTTAGATTTATTAAGTTTCTCTCTTGGTCTTTCCTGGATTAATACAGCAGCCCTAAAACACCTTAGGGTTCTTGAATATTTTCTTTTTTTTTCAAGTAAAAGTTTGAAGGAGAGTTTCAGTTCTTGAAGTACAAGTTTAGAGGATAAATTTCCAGAAGCTAAGGTAAGGCTACTGCCCATTTTTTTTTGCCTCTCTTTAAATGTAGGTTTGGGGTGGAGAATTTTGTATATATTTGTCAAGAACTCATGGATGGTTATAAATCCTTGAGTTCAATATTCTCCTATTATGCGAAAGGATTTTTGGGGATTGATAGTGGCTGCCTTATGTATATTGTTGTTGGGGGCAGCTTGGGTACCTTGGAAAAGGATGTATGAAGTTGTATTGATGTATAGAAGAAGGGTGTGGTGGTTCACCATTTGTGCAAAGGCTGTATGGCCTACTTTCTGTCATGTATTTTGCTACTGTTTTTCAAGGGCCTTAATTTGGTTAGCTACTAACATTAGATTAATCATGACTTATATTGTAGATTAGCACCAAAAAGGGAGGCTGAATCGTGAGAGTTATATTAGTCAAGAAAAAAGGTATGTAAGGCTATTCGATTCCAAATTCCTTGGCATGAAATCTGATATTTGCGATGAATAACAATGAATGAATTCCCTAAGTTCTGCTCCTAGTAAAGGAAATATAGTGGCAGCATACGATCTCCAAATAGCTAGCAATATTTCCCCCCTCTCCTTAGTGTATAGAACTATTTCATTTTGTGTTTACTACTACTCTATACTTGTGTAATTATCCTCCTAGGTGCTGGTATAGAGATGGTATTTGCAAAAGCAAGTTTGGTGAATCCTCTTCCTAGTCAGTTGAAGTCAATTGTGTCATTTTAAGCTCACAAGTAATGCATTGATGTTACATAGCTCCTTATGTCATTGTTACTGCGTTGAAGTATTAATTCTATGTTTTCTACTACTGGTTTGTAGTTCCAAATATCAACAATGGTTATGACCACCAAAATAAAAATCTCAAAGATTAGTGAAGCATTCTGTATAATTAAGGGTGGCAGCTCATGGGCGAAAGCCTAGCATAGGCTGATCCCAATTGGTATAGAAGGGTGGTAGCTTAGGGGCGAAAGCCTAGCATGGGCCGATCTCATTTTGTGTAATTGTGAGGACCGCATCCCAGGGGTTAAAATGTCTTGCATGGGTCATCATCTTCTAGCACTGATCAGCTGTTCATTTATATCACATGCCTTATAAAGATTATAACACACAGAAAGGTAAAGGCAAAAATGTTACATACACGATCCCACAATAATTAACAAATGTGGTCTTATATTCTGATTTATGCACACATATATTGATACTTGGTTTCATTCGAACTCTTATTTTATATATGTTATGGCCTTACATATTCAGTACATTTTTTTGTACTGACGTTCCTTGCGAGGGACACTGCATTTCATGCTGCAGGCACAAGTACTCCAGCTAGTAGACCTCCTCAATAAGAGCACACGACACTCAGCTACTTTTGGTGAGCTCCAGGTTGATTCAGAACTTTACTAAGTCCTTGTTAGATTCATTTTGGTATTGTAACGTAGTTAAGGGTAAGGCGGGGTCTGTCCTGACCTACTCTAAGGTTTTCTATCTTTAAAGGCTTTGTAGACTTATGTATATGGTTTAGTTGTGTCTTAACAAGTTGTGGCTTCAACAGCCAAGTCTTGTATATAAGTTTTGGGTCTATTTATATTGGTTCATATCGCTGCATCCTATGTGAACGTATCACAAAATTGTCATAGTTATATACATAGTAAGCACAGGTTACATGTTTGTTCTCTCGGGCCTTTAGGGCATCGGGTGCCTGTCCGTCTTAATGGGGTTTGAGGCATGACAAAAGTGGTATTAGAGCAGGTCATCCTAGGGAGTCTACAAAGCCGTGTCTGTGTAGAGTCTTGCTTATAGATGTGTTGTGCACCACATTTATAAACAAAAGTCTTCGAGACATGTAGGAGTTGTCTCCTTTATTTGATTTCTTAGATCATGCGATATAACTAGTGTTGTAGGTGAATCATATCTAATTTGTAAATTGTTTTATTATAGTAAGGATGCTGATTATGAGGAGTAAAAGTACTGGTAAGCGAGTAGATGTGGCTGTCCAAGAAGGGACCAGCCAACCACCACCTAGTCAAGCTATTCAAGGTGAGACTCAAGATGAGTCTCTATCATAGACTTCCCCAACCCCTCCATCTCCAGAAGATCTAAGGAGGGATGCTACACCCCAAGAACCCCCTATTAATGCTACCGAGCAAGATTTGAGGAATGTAGTCCAATGATTGACTCGTTTAGTTGCTGGCCACGGCCAAAGGCAAGAAGGTCCAGTTGCAGGTACTAGTGGTATAGATAGAGCAGCTGGCACGCAAATATGTGACTTCCTTAATTTGGACCCTCCATCAATCACCGGGTCAGATCCTAATGAATATCCACAGGATTTTATAGATAAAATCCAACACACATTGGATGTTATGCATGTATGTGGTAAAGAAGCACTTGGGCTAGTAGCATATAGATTAAAGGGTGTGACTATATTGTTGTGTGAATCTTGGAAGCAATCTAGGGCAATAGATGCACCTTCAGTTACGTGGAAAGAGTTTAAAAAGGCATTCCTTGATCATTATCTGCCATTGGAGATCTGAGAGGCCCATGCGGATCAGTTCCTAAATCTCCACCAAGGAAGTATAAGTGTGAGAGAGTACAATCTCAAATTTAATTCCTTGGCCAGGTATGCTCCTAATGTTGTAGCTACTATGGGGGATAGAGTTCATCGATATGTGGATAGATTAGATTCATATCTTGTTAGAGATTGTACCATTGCTTCGTTGAATAAAGATATGGATATAGAGAGGATGCAAGCTTTTGCGTAAAAGTTGGAGGATCAAAGGCAAAGAAGAAGGATACAGGAGTCAGAAATAGGGCAGCCTAAGAGGGCCAGATCCATGGGGCAGTTTACACCATGCCAATGTGAGTTTAGGCCTCGATTCTTTAATAGACCGCCTAGGCCATCATCTTCCTACTCTACAGCTAGTGCCCCCTATTGATTTCAAGGGTTTAGGGGAAATCAGTTTGGGCAAATAAGTGAAAGCCAAGGTTCACAAATAATGGATCATCAAGAGCAGGGAAGTACGAGCCAATCAAGGCATCCTCGACAGCCTTGTAAACAATATGGAAGGAATCATCTAGGTGCATGTAGGTTTGGGACAAATGTTTTTTTTGGTGTGGTACACCGGGTCATATGATGAGAAATTGCCCTCATAGGGGTGTGGGTGGTGTGGCACAACCTACTAGATCAATTGCTGCATCATCATCATCAACACCTTCTTTGGGTAGGGGACAGATGCCTACTGATTGTGGTAGATGATCTAGGGGAACAACTAGTTCTAGTGGAGTTCAAAATTGCACATATGCTCTAGGGGATCGATAAAATTTAAAAGCCTCGCCGGATGTGGTTATAGGTACATTGTCCATCTTTTCACATATTGTATATGCATTAATTGATCTGGGGTCTACACTATCATATGTTACTCCATTGATTGCTGAAAAGTTCAAAAGAACACCAGAATTATTAGTGAAGCCATTTAAAGTGTCTACATCGATTGGTGAGTCTATTATAGCTAAAAGGGTTTATTGTAATTGCATTGTAACTGTTTGTGGTCGTGATACATTGGCTGACCTTGTTGAGCTAGAAATGGTAGATTTTGATGTTATAATGGGTATGAATTGGTTAGCTTATTGTTATGCTATGGTAGATTGTCGAACTAAGATGGTGCATTTCCATTTTCCAAATGAGGCAGTCCTTGAATGGAAAGGTAATATTGGAGCACCAAGAGGTAAAGTTATTTCTTATCTTAAGGCAAAGAAGATGATGTCCAAAGGATACATATGTCATCTAGTGAGATTAAAAAATATATTTGTGGAGCCAACAACTTTTCAATCCATTCCAGTAGTGAATGAGTTTCTTGATGTATTTCCTGAAGATCTTCCAGGTTTGCCTCCAGAACGAGAAGTAGAGTTTGGTATTGATGTGATTCTGGATACTCTACCTATCTCCATTCCTCCGTATAGATTGGCCCTGGCAGAATTACGGGAGTTAAAGGAGCAATTAAAAGACTTATTAGAAAAAGGATTCATAAGGCCTAGTATGTCCTCATGGGGAGCACCAGTTTTTTTTGTACGCAAGAAAGATGGCTTGTTAAGAATGTGTATCGACTACCATAGTTGAATAAGGTAATGATTAAGAACAAATATCCCCTCCCTAGAATTGATGATTTGTTTGATCAGTTACAAGGTGCTAGGTGCATTCCAAAAATTGACCTAAGATCGGGTTATCACCAAGTGAGGTTCAAAGACAAAGATATACCCAAGACAGCTTTCTAAACTCGGTATGGTCACTTTGAGTTTTTAGTCATGTCATTCTGGCTAACGAATGCACCAGCAGCTTTTATGGATTTGATGAATAGGGTGTTCAAGCCATTTTTAGATGTGTTCGTGATAGTATTCATAGATGACATTTTGGTGTATTCAAGATCGGAAGAGGACCATGCTAATCACCTGCAGCGAGTGTTACAAATTCTTCGTGATCGCAGGTTGTATGCAAAGTTCTCTAAATGTGAGTTCTGGTTAAAATCTGTGGCATTCTTAGGTCATATTGTATCTGATAAAGGAATATGGGTTGATAATCAGAAGATAGAAGCCGTGAAAAATTAGCCAAGACTTACAACGTTGATGGAGATCCGTAGTTTTCTTAGATTAGCAGGTTATTACTGAAGGTTCGTTGAAGGATATTCTTCCATTGCTGCACCCTTAACAAAGCTAACACACAAAGAAATCAAGGTTCAGTGGAATGATGAATGTGAAAGAAGCTTCCAAGAGCTGAAGAATAAATTAACTTCTACACCTATATTGGTACTTCCAAAAGGCACAGAAGGCTATACAGTATATTGCAATGCTTCGGGAGTGGGCTTAGGTTGTGTATTGATGCAGCATGTTAAAGTAATAGCTTATGGCTCAAGGCAGCTACCGCCACATGAGAAAAATTATCCAACCCATGATCTGGAGCTAGCAGTAGTTGTGTTTTTTTTGAAGATATGACGCCACTACTTTTATGGAGTTCATGTTGATATATACACTGATCACAAGAGTTTGCAATATATATTTAAGCAAAAGGACCTAAATTTGAGGCAGCGAATGTGGCTGGAGCTATTAAAAGATTATGACATTGATATCTTGTATCATCCCGGTAAAGCCAATATAGTAGTTGATGCTTTAAGCCGTAAAATAATGGCAAACACTTATGGGCAATCTATGGAAAGACAAGGAATAACTAAGGATCTATGCCAACTAGATAGCTTGGGGGTTCACCTTCTTGAATCTCTAGATAAAGGGGTTATTGTGCAAGATGCGACATAATCCTCATTAGTAGTGGAAGTGAAAGAGAAACACTACAGTAATCCTATTCTATTATAGCTTAAGGAGAATGTACAGCAGGTTATGACAAAGGCATTTGAGCTTACGCAAGAGAGAGTACTTCAGTGTCAAAATAGATTGTGTGTACCTAACATAGATGAAGTAAGAAAGAGGATTATGATGGAAGCACATCATTCGAGATATTCTATCCATCCGAGGTCAACTAAAATGTATTATATGTAGTGTATAAAACTTCCAATTTAGAAGTAGGACATGATCAACATGGATTTTGTCAATGGTTTGCCTTTCTTATTTTGGAAGTTTGACTCCATATGGGTAATAGTTGACAAACTCACAAAATTAGCACACTTCTTGCCGGTGAAGACTACTTATACAGTTGAAGAGTATGAAAGGTTGTATATTAAAGAGATAGTTCGGCTACATGGAGTGCCCATCTCTATTATATCGGATAGGGGAGCTCAATTCACTACAAATTTCTGGAGGTTATTTCAGAAGAGTTTAGGAAACACAAGTGAATTTAAGGACATCCTTTCACCCTTAAACAGAAGGTCAAGTAGAGCATACAATTCAAACACTTGAGGATATGCTGCAAGCTTGTATATTATACTTCAAAGGTAGTTGGGATGATCATTTGCCATTGATCGAGTTTGCATACAACAATAACTGCCAGTCAAGTATTAAAATGGCACCTTATGAAGCTTTATATGGTAGAAAATGTAGATCCCCAATTAGCTGGTTCGAAACAGGTAAACTGCCTTATTTGGGCCAGACCTTGTTCATCAGGCTATGGAAAAAGTCAAAGTGCTACAGCAGTGGCTAGAAACAGCTCAAAGTCGACATAAATCATATACGGATGTTATAAGGAGAGAACTAGAATTTTCTATAGGGGATTGGGTGTTCTTGAAGGTGTCACCAATGAATGGGGTTATGAGGTTTGGTAAAAAGGGAAAGTTGAGTCCATGCTATATAGGGCCATATAAGATTATTCGAAGAATTAGCCAAGTTGCATATGAGTTAGAGCTACCTCAAGAGCTTTCAATCGTTCATTCGGTGTTTCATGTCTTAATGCTTCGAAAATGCATAGGTGACCTATCTCGTATTGCTCTTACTGAAGATGTACAGGTTACGAGAGATCTCACTTATGAAGAAGTACCCATTGCTATTCTGGATCGACAAGCTAGGAAGTTAAGAAATAAAGAAGTAGCTTCTATAAAAGTATTATGGAGGAACCAACAAGTAGAAGAAGTTACATGGGAAGCCAAAGAAGCAATGAAATTGAAGTATCCTCATCTCTTCCAGATCGATGAGAAAGATGAAAATGCTGAGTTGAGGCATTAACAAGTAAGTATAAGTCTATATGTTTAATGTGATTGATATTAGTACTAACTTAGGCTTGAACTTGTTTGGACTGGACAACCATGCTAACATTCGAGGACGAATGTTTTAAGGGGCGAAGGATTTAACAGCCCGTATTATGCATATGTTTGTTCTATTTCTGTGATACTTGACATAGTCTTACATTATAGGTGAGGGACCATGTTTCTTATAGATTAGCATTGATTTATACTAGATAGGAAGGTGATGTGATGCCTTGCACGTTTCAGCATGTGTACTGCACGTTAACTCTAACGGGAGTATTTAAACTTAAGACAGTAAGGTGGTAATTGAGCTTAAATTTGGAAGTTAAGTGCTAACTTAAAGCATACGTGTTTAATATTTAGAAAATGGAATTAATTAAGTGAGCTGCTTCCTTGACTTAACTAAGCTAGTAGGTGACAAGTAGGTGCATCACCTACTTTGACTTATTGACCAGTCTAAAGGACCAAGTTGGTGCATCACCTACTAAGACTTTTTTGACCATGTAATTGGGCCAAGTACACTACCACCTACTTGCATTAATTTTGCCCAAGTTGAATAGAAGGATAAGGAGAAAATGGACAGCCAAGGCCCAAGTGAAAAATCCAAGTAGGTAGATCACCTACTTGCATTAATTATGGACAAAATTAACAAGAATGGGCAGCAAGGCCCAATAAGAGTTGAAGTCACAAAGGCCCAAGTTAAAAGGCCAAGTAGGTAGGTCACCTACTCAACAATATATGGCCCAAAATTGGCCAAGAAAGTCAGCCAATGCACCTCCTTTTTAAAGGGATAAATATCATATCTTTTGCTTCATTTTTTACTTGGAAATTTCAGATTTATTAAGTTTCTCTCTTGGTCTTTCCTGGATTAATACAGCAGCCCTAAAATACCTTAGGGTTCTTGAATATTTTCCTTTTTTTTTCAAGTAAAAGTTTGAAGGAGAGTTTCAGTTCTTGAAGTACAAGTTTAGAGGATAAATTTCCAGAAGCTAAGGTAAGGCTACTGCCCAATTTTTTTTCCTCTCATTAAATGCAGGTTTGGGGTGGAGAATTTTGTATATATTTATCAAGAACTCAAGGATGGTTAAAAATCCTTGAGTTCAATATTCTCCTATTATGCGGAAGGATATTTGGGGTTTGATAGTGGCTGCCTTATGTATATTGTTGTTGGGGGCAGCTTGTGTATGTTGGCAAAGAATGTATGAAGTTGTATTGATGTATAGAAGAAGGGTGTGGTGGTTCACCATTTGTGTAAAGGTTGTATGGGCCTACTTTCCGTCATGTATTTTGCTATTGTTTTTCGAGGGCCTTAATTTGGTTAGCTGCTAACATTAGATTAATCATGACTTATATTGTAGATTAGCACCAAAAAGGGAGGCTGAATCGTGAGAGTTATATTAGTCAAGAAAAAAGGTATGTAAGGCTATTCGATTCCATAATCCTTGGCATGAAATTTGATATTTACGATGAATAACAATGAATGAATTCCCTAAGTTCTGTTCCTAGTAAAGGAAACATAGTGGCAGTGTACGATCTCCAAAGAGCTAGCAATATTTCCCCCTCTCATTAGTGTATAAAACTATTTCCTTTTATGTTTACTACTACTCTATACTTGTGTAATTATCCTCCTAGGTGCTATAGAGACGGTATTTGCAAAAGCAAGTTTGGTGAATCCTCCTCTTAGTTAATTGAAGTCAATTGTGTCATTTTAAGCTCACAAGTAAGGCATTGATGTTACATAGCTCCTTATGTCATTGTTGTTGCCTTGAAGTATTAATTCCATGTTTTCTATTATTGGTCCGTAGTTCCAAATATCAACAATGATTATGACCACCAAAACAAAAATCTCAAAGATTAAAGAATCTAAGTGAAGCATTCTGTATAATTAAGGGTGGCAGCTCAGGGGTGAAAGCCTAGCATGGGACGATCCCAATTGGTATAGAAGGGTGGCAGCTTAGGGGTGAAAGCCTAGCATGGGCCGATCCTAATTTGTGTAATTATGAGGACAGCATCCCAAGGGTTAAAATGTCTAGCATGGGTCATCCTCTTCTACCAATGATCAACTGGTCATTCATATCATTTGCCTTGTAATGATAATAACACACATAAAGGTAAAGGCAAAAATGTTACATACACGATCCCACAATAGTTAACAAAGGTGGTCTTGTGTTCTGATTTGTGCACACATGTATTGATACTTGGTTTCACTCGAACTCTTATTTTATATATGTTAAGGCCTTACATATTTAATACATTTTTTTCGTACTGACGTTCCTTGCGGGGGACACTGCATTTCATGCTGTAGGCACAGGTACTCCAGCTAATAGACCTCCTCAATAAGAGCACATGACACTCAGCTACTTTTGGTGAGCTCCAGGTTGATTCAGAGCTTTACTAAGTCCTTGTTAGATTCATTTTGGTATTGTATTGTAGTTAAGGGTAAGGCGGGGTCTGTCCTGACCTACTCTAAGGTTTTCTATCCTTAGAGGCTTTGTAGACTTATGTATACGGTTCAGTTACGTCTTAACAAGTTGTGGCTTCAACGACCAAGTCTTGTATATAAGTTTTGGTTCTACTTATGTTGGTTCATATCGCTGCATCCTATGTGAACGTATCACAAAATTGTCATAGTTATATGCATAGGAAGCACAGGTTACATGTTTGTTCTCTCGGGCCTTTAGGGCATCGAGTGCCTGTCCGTCTTAATGGGGTTTGAGGCGTGACAAAAAGCCATCACTTTTTTCTTGTGAAATTTTCCTTAAATTCAAGCAAAATAGGATCTTGGTCTTGTTTCTCTCTCACTTCGGACACTAGTGACAATTCAGCCCTATTCATCACCACTATTCCTCCTTCATTGGAACCCATTAACCAAACTCCTAATCGTCCAAGTCTTTGCACATATTTGGTTAATTATTTCTTGCCTTCCTCTACATGGGAAGTACTACCCATAAACAACCTGCTCAAGGCATCAGCAACAACATTAGCCTTAGCTGGGTGATAGAAAATACTCATATCATAATCCTTGAGTAACTCCAGCCGTCTCCTATGTTAAAGATTAAACTCTTTCTAACTGAATACATATGCAAGGCTCTTGTGATCGGTGAACACATCTACTTGAACTCCCTAAAGATAGTGACGCTATATTTTCAAAGCAAACATTACAACAACTAACTGTAGATCATGGGTTGGGTAATTCCTCTCGTGAACCTTAAGTTGTTTGGAGGCATAAGCGATAACCTTACCATTCTGCATTAATACTCAACCCAGTCCAACTACGGATGTGTCACGCCCTGAGGCTACCGCCTTGACGTAACAGGGGACCTAGAATCACAAATGACCCCAAGCTAACCCTGAGTCTGGCATATCATAAGCATACTGAAAATACTGAATAAGGAGATACTGTGCAGAGGATAAAGCAAGAGATAACTAAAAGATGAGGAATACCCAATACTGATCTTAATATTTATAAAACTACCAAGAGTTCAACGATACTAAAAATTCACTCAAATCTAAAGCAGAATCTAATACTATGTCTCAAAAGCCTCTACTGACTAGAGTTGCTAGGATATGCCCCATCTGACTCTAGAAAAATTGAAAACGGAAATAAAAGACTAAATATGAAAGACATGTCTATTGTCCTCGAAGTATGAGGACTCTCCACTGAAGCTGTGATTTTATGTATCAGTATACTTCGTCCAATTCTAAGTGCTAACGATCGTTAGTTAGTAATATAACCAAACTAAGTGAGTTGGGGTCGAATCCCACAGGGAGTGTACGTCCTTTAGATTCAAGAGCCAAGTACAAATATGTTCAAGTCAATCATAGGTAAAGACATTTACGAATAAAAGCATAGTTCAAATTTAGGGTGACACAAGTGTCAAATATAGGGGTTTTGATTGTAATTATCAACTACAATAGCAACAAATAACTCTAATGAACAAGTAAAGAGACGGGTTCTTGGGATGTGTTTGGATTATAGGCAAAGGTAGACAAATGAGTAATTGCAACTGATAGTAAATAGCTATGAATCAGTGAATAAGCTAGAGTTAAGTGGGGATAAACTTTCTCTCGAACAATTTACCCGAATCAAATTGGTTTATCTTGAACACCCATAAGTAGCAATTAAGAATAACCTACACTTTAGTCCATTTACTCTCTCAAGCTGAATGTGTGAAAAAGGGTTTAGGATTCACTCCCTCGAGCTGAACCCATGACAACCTAATACTCATAGACCATTAAATCAGTAATCTTGCTTTTAAAACCTCTCTCTCGAGCAATCCAAAACACGAAGGTAGAATTGCATTTACAACTACAACCCTTTATATTAACCCACAATTACTGATTGAAATCACCTTTAAACAACTTTTAAACTATCAATTAACAATACCCATAAGCTAAATCAATCCATAATCATATAATCACACCCCAAGAATTGAGGTTTTTGCTAGACATCATAAAAAGATAGAAATCGTTACCAAATTGTGTTTCCATCAACTGGGTAAGATTAATTTCATCTTTACAAAGGTCCAAATTAAACAATCTCAAAGACCCACTTCCAATTTCTGAAAAATGGAAAATTTCAATTTTTCAAAGCTAAGGAAAATATTGTCTCAATACTCAGAGTTCTATCTAAAAATGATACTAAACTAAGAATTCAAAAATGTATTTATAGTCGCCAAAAATATGTTGTGAAGGACCAATCGGCGTAGTAAGTCGGGATCGCCGATCTACCTTTTGGTCAATTCCATCGCCTTTTTGCCTTGGTCTTCAGCATCCTCAAGTTTTGTAACTTTGGGCAATTTAACACTGTATCGCGGAACTGTTCAGCGACATACCGACTACTCCATTCCATCATAGACTTGATTTTCTCCTTCAGGGCTTGGCACACTGGAAATTTAGGCAAGATCATAACCATTGGACGACTCGCCTAATGGGTTAGGTGATCACCAGGCCTTTTTTTCTTCATTCTTTGAGCTACCTTGTTCCTTTTTGCTCATTAGTATCCATGCTTTGTTTGTCAATCCAAAGACCTGGAAATCAAGGATTTACATAAGTTATTTGCACAAAATAAGAATTTGAGGACACTAAATTTATTAAAATAAAGCCCTATATGAGTCCAAATCATGGACAAATCAACACCCCCAACTTAAACTTTTGCTTGTCCTCAAGTAAAACTCAAGTTCAGCCATTCAAAAAGGATGTCTCAAATAGTGCTACACAAGATTCAATCATGAATGCACACAAAAAGACTCAACTGGCTCATGCAAGGATCAATTATGCATTTAAAGGTTCAAGTTGTGACTCACCATTACCAAAGAGCCTCAAGTTCACAATACTTGCTTCAAATGCAAGTTCAAGCTCGACAAAGGTACTCAAATGCCCTCCCTGAAATAATGATTCCATATTCACACACAATGGTTCAACAATTTATTGCCCAGAAATCACAATCAATACTCAAACTCAAAAAGATAAACACAATGCATGACTTCACTCATAGGTTTGCTGGTAATTTCCAATCAACACTTGTTTCAGCTCACTCAAGATCAAAAAGGTCTTTTCAAGGTTTGTAACGTGGCTGAGTGTAAAGATATGGTCATTTAGGCTTGGTGACTTCTATACTCATGAAACGTGGTGTGAACAACGCTTTCTTTCCTTTTCTTCATCATTCTCATTCGTGCTCACAAGGCACTCCATTATTCATCTTCCATGGACTATTGGACACCCCATTTCTTTTTGAATTTTAACAACTTTATTCCACAACTTTTTCTCTTTCTCATTCTTTTCTTCTTTTTCTCTTTTTTTTTTGTATGGAGGGTTTCCATCTTTCTCAAAACCATGGGTCAAAGGGGACTTCTTTGCACTTATTGATACCTACACTTTTTACCACACCCCGAACTTAGGCTTTTGACCTAAGTTGGCTATTCAAACAAACCACACCTCATGAGGATTAAGGGTGAAGGGATAAAAAAGGGTCACAATTTCGTCAAGTTTCTTCCAAGGAAAAGCTAAGGCTCGAAAGGTGTTCAAGTAAAGTTCACACACTCACAAGGTAAGCCACAAAAAAAGGTATAATGTCAAATTGTTTCACACTCTTCAAAGTTACCTAAGATTATTTCAAGAGATTACATTACTTAGTCAAATGGACCAACGGGCCAAATTCTAGGTGTCATCACACATGGTTCACGGTAAGCTCATCACATAAGACATTGACACCAATGTAAAACAAGACTCCACATTTTCTCTAGTTGATTTCACGTATCAGGACACTACTTCGATTCAAGTGCCAACGATCGCGTGTAGTGATAAAACCAACCAATGGTTGGGATTGTTCATACAGAGAGTGGTTTCGAGAATTAATAGAAAATTTTTTTTAGTTCTAATCAGTCATAGCTAGAAACATTATCAAATACAAACATAAAAAATCTACGGGGTGACACAAGCATCAATTATCAATGGGGGATTGTATTAATTAACAAATAAAAAGAGCAAAAATATAAGGAAACACGATAGAGAGATGAGATTATTGGGATGTGATAGGAATACAGGTTAAACTAAACTATCGGGGACATGCTTTTGGTAGTAAATTGTTGAACATTTGTGACTAGGCTAGACTATAGTGGGTGTAAACTGTCTCTCAAGCAACTTACTCCGAATCAACCCTGTTTCTCTCGAACACCAAGTTGTTGCATTAAGCACAGCCTCCGCCTTAGCCTATTCACTCTGTTGAGCTGAATGTGTAGGAGAAAGAATATGATTCACTCTTTTGAGCTGAACCCATGTCGACCCAATACCACCGGCTATCAATTTAGTAGTCTTAGTTTTACGACCTCTCTCTCGAGCAAGCCGAAAACACTAAGATGAAATTGTATTTAGAACTACAATCCCATTAAGTTTATACATAACTACTAATGAAATCACATTTAAACAACAAATAAACCATCAACAAGCAAGACCCAACAGATAATTTAGCCCATTTTCACAAAATCACACACCAATAATTGGAGTTTTAGCTAGACATGTAAAGGAGATAAAAATTTATACCAATATAAGTTTCCATCAAATGGGTATGAAGAATTAAGTCTTAAAACATGTTAAGAGTGAAGAATCTTTGAGACCCACATCCAATTTCTTGGAGTTGAAACCCTTTCAATCTTCAAGGTCTTAGAACAAAGTCTTCAAAACCCTCTAAAACTTAAACTCTCCCAAAAATTGTAAAAAGTTCGTATAATAAAAGTGATACTAAGCTAGAAATTAAAACAAGTATTTATAGTATTTGAAAATTTATGCTGCGGAGGACCATTTGTGGTAGTTAGTCGGGATCACCGACACACTCGGTGATCAGCCCTTTGGTTTGGTTCATTGCCTTTCTTTTTTTTCCTTCAACATTCTCGTGTTTTGAGGCATTGGGCGATAAAGTACTGCTTCACGAAACTACTTGGTGATGTGCCAACTGCTTCTTTTCATCCTAGACTTGAACTTCTCCTTCAGGACTCAGAATACTGGAACATTCAGCGAGATTTAGGACCTTTCGGCGACTCGCCTAGTGGATTAGGCAATCCTTAGGAAGTCCTTTCTCTGTTCTTTTAGTCGCTTTGTTCCTTTTTTGCTTGATAGCATCCAAGCTTTGTCTCTCAATCCAAATACCTAAAACTTAAGGGTTTACATCAGTTATTGAGACAAAATATGCATTTGAGGACACTAATTCTATTAAAATATAGCCCTAAATGAGTCCAAATTGTGGACTCATAACACTCCCAACTTAAACTTTTGGTTTTCCTTACGTAAAACTCATATTGAGCAATTCAAAAAAGATGTCTCAAACAGTACTACACATGACTCAATCATGAATGTACACAACAAGACTCAACTTACTCATGCAAGGATCAATTGTATACTCAAAGACTTAAGTTGTGAAACACCATTATCAAAGATTCTCAAGCTCACTATACTTGCTTAAAATGCAAGTTCGAGCTCAACAAAGGTATTCAAATGCCCTCATACAAAGAATAACTCCATATTCACACACAATGGTTTAATCATTTAAAGTTCTGAAATCAAATGCAACGCTCACTCTCACAAAGAAGAACATAATGCATGCTTTCACCCATAGGTTTGCCCATATTTTCCAATCAACAATTGTTTCAACTCACTCAAGATAAAAAATGTCTTTTCAAGGTTTGTAATGGGGCTGAGTGCAAAGGTATGGTCATTTAGGCTCAATGATTTTGATCCTCGTGAAATATAGTGCTTTTAACACTTTCTTTCCTCTTGTTTCATCATTTTCTTTAGTGCTCATAAGTCATCCCATTATTCACTTTCAGGGATTATTCGGAACCCCTATTTCTTTTGTACTTTATTCCACAACTTTTTCATTCTTTTCTTTCTTTCTTATTGTATGGAGGGGTTCCATTTTGTTTTTCAACACCATGGGTTAAATGAGGTTTTTTCACCACACCCCAACTTAGGCTTTTGGCCTAAGTTGGCTATTCGATCAACCACAATTGAAGAGATTATAGGTAGCGGATTAAGAAAGGTCATGTTTTCATCAAGTTTCTTCCAGAGAAAGGTAAGGCTCAAGGGGTGTTCAAAAGGGGTTCACACACTCTCACAAGGTAGGCCATAAAAGAGGTATATGTCAAATTGGCTCACACTCTTCAAAGTTGCCTAAGATCATATCAGGAGATAGCTTTACTTAATTGACCGGATGAATGGGGCAAATTCTAGGTGTTATCATGCATGGTTCACAGTAAGCTCATCACACAAGGCATCGACACCAAAGTCAAACAAGATTCCACACTTTCGCTAGTATGCAATGTTCATCACAAGAGAATCAATTCGATAATTATCTAGTCACAACAAGATGCAGAGAGTTCACATATTGACTATGTAACTTCACTTGGTCTCATCGTAGCTGCACATTCATGTTCATTCGATTATGAACACTATTTGAGTCATCAATATTGATCAAAACCAAGACTTAAATTTGAGAAAGAACAACCACATTCAAGTACATACAAGAGTGGGCGAAAATTTTGGAGGGGTCAAAATCATTTACCATTTAAAATAAAAGGAGCCACTAGCTCAAACATCCACAATAAGCAGTGTAAAACACAACATTATTATTCACAACCCAACAAGAATATAACACACAAAGGTGGGCCACACCCCACCACAATTAAAAACATTTGTCCTCAAATGAAACTAACATAATACCCAGAATTTAAAATAGAGGAAGAAAGAGAGAGAGAAAAAGAGGGGATCCTTTCTAAGCAATCGCTTTATCTGTCTGTGTATCAGTGCCTGGGGTATCAGTTTAGCCTCGGGCCTCAGTACTCTGGGTCACACTAGAAGGACCAACTCGGCTAGAGACAACAAAATGTTTGTTTGCCATGGAAGCTTGTACAACCGCATCTTTCATAATTGCTTTAGTCTCTGTCAGGTCCTTATCTGCAACATCCATAGTTTCCTCGAGCATTTCCTTGTTCGTCTCTACCTCAGACTCAGGCTCAAATGTCTGCTCAACTCTATCCTCATTTCTGGTGGTGGCCAGAGGCATATCTGGCATATTTGGGATCTCCACCATTTCGAAGACCATGGACATATTGGTGGCCTTTAACTGATCCATATCAGTCCTTAGAGCAGTACTAACGACATTTAATGCTGTCACCTTATTTATGGTCCTTTGGTCATGCTCACACATCGCTATTCTAGCCTTAAGGGCATTAATGGTAGCTCTCATCGGTGTCACAACATCAGTCAGGGCATTCTGAATCATGCCTAAAATGGAGGTTTCTAGGTTGGTAGCTTGACGATTAGCAGACTGGGTAAACTGTCCCATTCGGATCAAGGATTCTTGAGTGATCAGAGCACGTGATGCAACTACAGCAGCGGTAATGCATCAACAGAAGAACCTGGAGTGTCAACAAGAGTGGTAGTGGAATTAGATGTACCTGAAGGCCCAGGGGCTGGAGTAGGCAAAGATGCCTTTGCAGGTATAGATTCAATGGCTGTAGTTTCCTTCTGCTTCTTTTCTGCTTGATCCTTAAGATATTTGACTTCGATCCTCGAAATATCAGTAGAGGATGTGGTCATCACTTCCACATCCTTCTTGGCATCTCGAGGTACCCGAGCTCATTTGTACAGTTTTGTGATCAATATTAGGAAGGGAAGTGAAGTTTGGCACTGCCATGCACGCATGAGTATCTTTGAAGCAATGATCATACCTAAGTTTATTCGAGTTTTATCTATGAGGAAACCCAAGCAGGCTGCCTTAGAAAAGTGAAGAACCAACTCGTTCTGAGATGGCATAATTGTGTTGCTAATAAAGCCGAACTAGAATCTTACGGCAATGTTCAGATCTTTCTTTTCAATCGAAGCTCTTTTCTTTAACCACTTCCGAGAATCATCTGAAATCAGTAGGGCTAAAAACTCTTTCATCTTATCCGGCCTCTTTGTTATGATCAAGTGCTAGCAGTGATCCCTAATATTCGTGGACATACCTAAGACTGTGTTGATCACCTCACAATCACACTTCACCCTCCGGCCTCTAACAACCACGTAGTAAACTTCTTTGAAAGCTGCTGCTAGCTATTTTTTAGAGGGTATTAGTGCACTTTATGCACTGTAGACTCTCTTACCCCGTTTGGAATATAAGGGCCATGGGGTTTGGTGATGATTTTAAACTTGTGGTGTTTTAGGCAATCCATTATTTTTGGGTACCTGTCGATCACTCCGTTTGTAGACTGACGTTTCTCCTTAAGAATTGTCCTCAACCCTTCAGTCTTTATTAATCTGTTCATTGACATGGGAGGAGGCCCTTATATTGGTGGTACTGGCATCATTGCCTGCTCTGGAATTGAAAGGAGTTGGAAAATTTTCAGCCAAAATATTGAGAAGGAGTTAGAAAATTTTCAGCCAAAATTACAAAAAAGAAAGTTCAGGAAAACTTGCCAACATGATCGGTGAGTCGCCTAATTACTTAGGAGAACTCGATCGAGCTCGCAAACAGGATTAGCTAGAAAATTTTAGACAAGTTGGGGATGGGGAGATTATTCGGTGGGTCGCTGACAGCATTCGGTGAGCAAGAGTCAGTTCGTCGAAAGTTACAGTGCAAAATGAGTTCAGTGGTACAGACTAAGGGTGATCAAGAAAAATTTCGGCGAGTCTCCAAACACCTTTGGAGACTTTAGGCTTCTCGCCAAAAGTTATAGAGCCAAACTACAAGTATAGCATGAATTTAAAGGCGAGATGGAGACATTAGGTGAATCGCGAGTGATTCGGTGAGCTTGATCCAGCTTGCCAAATGACTTACCATGCCTAATCTTAATCCATATTCTTGAAGTCAACCCTGCAACCCCTGAAATAAAATTAAAGTTTGCATAACTCAAATTGCAGCAGAACCCATAACACCCAATGCCTCGAGGTACTTAGACTTCTACCGAGTCAAAGTCAACAACAAGCAAGCACAACCCTACGAACTCTTCTTCATTTTACACACAAATAAGAAAGATTTCAACAGTAGTACATGGCAAGATACTCAAATTATAATAGGCAAACAAATATCCTGATACTACCAGGGAGGCCCGCATAGTTCAACAGGGTAAAATCAGTTGCATAAGTGTACAAATACCAAGAGTAAATGTGTGGTTTGAAAAACTAACCTTTTCGGCACATTAAATAAAGACTGTTATGCTAGGTGGCAAATTAATCTAGATCCAAGCACCAATTAATAAACTAAAATACTTACAAGATACGAAAGTTTTGGAAATATTAAGTAGGTGTGATTTTGTGAAGGTCGAGAGTGAGAAGAGATGAAAGGGGTTGAAAGTTTAACCCATTGACTTTATAAAAACTATACAGATCTCATCCATTCAGCAACATTAGTCAAATTCGCCAAACTACTCGACGACACGCCAAATGTTTACTTATCTCACCCAATTGTATGGACCTCTAGTTAAACTGGGATTCACAACGACGGACTAATCTACGATTTCCTAACAGGTCGGCGATCTGCCAATAATTTCATGAGTCCGCCGAGTTTTATAGATTCCAAGTTGAATTTTTCTTGAATCCAATGGTGGGTTAGGTCAAAGCCACGAACCCTTTCGGTGATTCGCCAACTAGGCATTTATCTCGCCAATTGTTGTATTTTTCCAATACTTTGCTCACTTTGTCTTGCACATTTAACACACCATTATTCTAAAATAACACAAAATTGAAAAACCTTGGGTTGCCTCCACTTAATCTTGGTTTGTGGAGTGCAAACGAGACATCACATGACCCATTAAGGTTTCTAGCTGCTGAATGGCTATGAAATGGGAAGCAGTTATCTCATTCAGCATAGAAACATTCTCTTTTATCCCATTCAACACCTTGTCTTGACTTCAACCTTGTGAGGAATGAGTGAGAGCTTCTCTGCTATTTGTCCGCCCTCATTTACATTAGGCTTCATACGCTTTGACGGGGAATGTACTCGTCCTTATTTTTGTCTGACGCTTCCAATTCCCTGATCTTTTTGGTCACTAGATCTAGCTGGGTCAATAGTGTGGCCAAAACATGGTCCTTCTCAGTCTCTTTGTTGGTCATAGCCAGGTTATAAAGGAGATGGGATTATATGGCGTAGGGTAGTCTTGAGAGACCCCCTGAAAATATTTGATTAGCCATTCTTCTATTTTCTGGGCCAAGACTTTTGTAGAAGCAGTCCAATAGCACGTTTTTTGAAATTTCATGAGTTGGGTGGTGCAGGAAGATTGACTTAAATTTCAGCCACAACTCATGGATTGACTCCCTCCCTAATTGTCTGAAACATAGGATATGATCCCTAAGGGACATCATTCTCAGAAGAGACAAATCCATTTGATCACCATATCTATCAGACATGCTCCACTGTCCTATTCAAAACAAACTAGCAAAACAAAGCTAACAATTAAGTAAGTAGAACTACAACTAAGAAGAACAAAAATTTTAGTAAACTACAAATTCTCAAATAACACCACTCCCTGGTAGCGGCATCATTTTTGACTTCATGTATCAGGACACTACTTCGGTTCAAGTGCCAACGATAGTGTGGTGTGATATAATCCAACCAAGGGATGGGATCTTTCCCATAGGGAGTGGTTTCGTGAATTAAAAGAAAAATAAAATTTAGTTCTAATCAGTCATAGCTATAAACATTATTGAATACAAACATACTAAATCTAAGGGGTGACACAAGCGTCAATTATCAATGAGGGTTTGTATTAATTAACAACTAAAAAGAGAAAAAATATAAGGAAATGGGATAGGGAGACATGATTCTTGGTATGTGATAAGAATATTAAACTAAACTATCAGGTACATGCTTTTGATAGTAAATTGTTGAACATTTGTGACTAGGCTAGACTATAGTGGGGGTAAATTCTTTCTCGAGCAACATACCTCGAATTAACTCGGTTTCTCTCGAACACCGAGTTGCCGCATTAAGCACAGCCTCCGCCTTAGCCCATTCACTCTCTTGAGCTAAATGTGTGGGATAAGGACTAGGATTCACTCTCCTGAGCTGAACCCATGTCGACCCAATACCATGACTATCAATTTAGTAGTCTTAATTTTGTGATCTCTCTCTCTTGAAAGACCGAAACACTAAGATGAAATCGTATTTACAACTACAATCCCATTAAGTTCATACATAACTACTAAATGAAATCACATTTAAACAACAAATAAACCATCAACAAGCAAGACCCAACATATAATTTAGCCCATATTCACAAAATCACACCCCAAGAATTGGGGTTTTAGCTAGACATGTAAAAGAGATATAAATTTATACCAATATGAGCTTCCATCAAATGGGTATGAAGAATTAAGTTTTAAAACACATCAAGGGTGAAGAATCTTCGAGACCCACATCCAATTTCTTAGAGTTGAAACCCTTTGAATCTTCAAGGTCTTAGAGCAAAGTCTCCAAATCCCTCTAAAACTTAAACTCTCCCTAAAACTGTAAAAAGTTCAAATAATAAAAGTGATACTAAGCTAAAAACTTAAAACAAGTATTTATAGTGTTTGAAAATTTATGCTGTGGAGGACCATTCGACGCAGTTAGTCGGGATCACCGACACACTTGACGTTTCGCCCTTTGGTCTGGTTTATCGCCTTTCTGCTTTTGCCTTCAGCATTCTCACATTTTGAGGCATTGGGCGATAGAGTGCTGCTTCGCAGAACTGCTCGGCGATGTGCCGACTGTTCCTTTTCATCACAGACTTGACCTTCTCATTCAGGATTCAACACATTGGAACATTCGGTGATATTTAGGACCTTTTGGCGACTTGCCTAATGGATTAGGCAATCCTCAGGAAGTTATTTTTCTGTTCTTTCAGCCGCTTTGTTCCTTTTTTGCTTGATAGCATCCAAGCTTTGTCTCTTAATCCAAATACCTAAAACTTAAGGGTTTACATCAGTTATTAAGATAAAATATGCATTTGAGGACATTAATTTTATTAAAATATAGCCCTAAATAAGTTCAAATTGTGGACTCATCACTAGTGTGCAATGTTCATCACAAGAGACTCAATTTGATAATTGTCTAGTCACAACGAGATGCAAAAAGTTCACATATTGTCTACGCAACTTCATTTGGCCTCATCGTAGCCGCACATTCATTTTTGTTCGATTATGAGCACTATTTAAGTGATCGGTATTGATCAAGATAGATACTCAAGTTTTCTAGAGAACATCCATATTCAAACACAAATAGGAGGTGGCACAAAATTTTTCAGAAGGGTTCAAAAATTGTTTTTAATTAAAGCAAGAAGCCACAAGCTCAAACATCTATAAAAACAGTGCTAAAAATAATTTATTGCTCAAAAATCTATATATATATATACACAAAATAATCATTAAAAAAGGTGGGCCTCACCCCACCACAAATAAAAGCTATTTGTCCTCAAATGCAAGAAATAAAATATCCAGAAGTCAAAGAAAGTAAGACAAAGATGGAGGTAAAAAGGAATCCTGTCTAAATAGTCGCTCCATCTGTTGGGGTATCACTGCCCGATGTAGTGCTCTGAACTTAGGTGTTAGTACCCACAGTCACATCCATAGTATCATCAGCTCCACTTGGGTTAGCCAACGACATATCTGCCAAAGAGGTCTGCACAGTTGTATCGATCATGGCCTCCTCAGTCTCTATAAGCCCCTCGTAAGAAACCTCCTCAGCAACCCCAAGCATATTCTCTTTTGTCTCTGCCTCAAACTCAGGATCAACTGCCTCCTCAACTCTAACATCATCTTCGGTGGTATCTGGAGGCATATTTGCCACATCTAGGATCTCCAATGTCCTAAAAATCATGGACATGTCGGTGGACTCTCTCCTCAGTGCAGCAATAACGACCTTTAGGGTCGTTACCTCCTCGATGACCCTTTGGCCATGCTCACACACCTCTATCCTATCTATAAGGGCATTAATGGTAGCGATCAAGGGTGTCACATAATCAGCGAGGGATGACTGAATCATGCCGCAAGCCTGGAAGCACAATAATCGGCATAATGGGTTAGCTGCCCCATCCGAAGTAGTGCAGCCTGAGTGAGCGGTGGCCGAGAAATAGCAACAGTAGCAACTCTGTGAGGGAATATAGCAACAGAGGAACTAGGGGTGTTAAAAGGAACAACACTGGATATAGTTGAAGGCTCAAAGGCCGGAGTAGGCAAAGGTGCCTTTGCAGGTAATGCGTGTGTATCTGCAACCGGGGAAGAGTCCACCGGGGCTGCCTTCTTCTTCTCCACCTCATATTTTAAATACTCCACCTCAATTCTCCAGATATCAGTAAAGGATGTAGGAATCATTTCCACATCCTTCTTTGCATCTTTGGGAACAAGAGCCCATTTGCACAGCTTGATGATCAACATCGAGAAGGGGAGGGAAGTCTAGCACTGCTTGGCCATGAGCATCTCCGATGCAATGATAATCCCAAAGTTCAGCCTTGTCCCCGCAATGAGGCAGCCTTGGCAAGCTGCTTTGGCGTGGAGGAGAATAGACTCATTTTGGGAGGGCACAATCGTGCTGCTAATGAAGCAAAGCCAATACCTCGCTGCCACATTGAGGTCCTTCTTTCCAATAGCTGCCCCAACTTCAATCCATTTGGGAGTGTCGTCAGATATCAACGGATCCAACCACTTCTTTATGTTTTCTAGCATCTTTGTCCTGATCTTATATTGATAGTCATCCTCAAGTCTCGTAATGCATTTTAGGACAGGATACTTAGACATTACACCCATGCCCCCAGGATACTTAGACATCTCCTGGTGTATCGACCATAAAAATGAACTAGTGAAACTAGAGCATAATGTGTGTGCGTTTGTGTTTGTCATGAGTTTTAAAGTGCTTTAATGTTGTCCCGAGCCATGGTTGAGGTGTTTAGGGGTTATAAGTCAAGGTACGATTCCCTAAGGATCACCCTAAGGGTCCTTGAGGAGGATCCTAAGTCTAAACCCCAAGACCCTAAGGAAACCTTGAGGCTGCCCAAAATGGGGTGACCTACGAAAAGGGTCCACATCCCGTAGGTCCATCCACGAACCGTGGATGGTCTCTGTAGTTTAGGGCCTAGTTCAGGGCCTGAAATGACCTGTCTCTGATCCAAATGACGAATAACAACACACACTATCAACCCATCCATGGTCCATGGATGGGGTGTTGTCGATTGGGCCTGTGTTTGCTGTCTAGTCACGGCCTTGGTGGGGATGAATTGGTAAATTCACCCCAAGTCTTTTAAAGTTCATGGACGGTTATTGTGGGTTTATTTAGGTATTTTAAGATTATTAAAACATTAAAAAGCTATTTTAGAATTCCTTATTCATTTTTCCCCAAAACAAAACCCTCTCTCTCAAAAGTTATCTCTCTAGAAACTCCATAGGACATCAAGGTCAAGTTCAAGCTAGGGTTGGAGATTTCAAGGTGTTTCTTCTTCAATTTTTGTGGGTAATCAATAGCAAGGTATGTTGATCCTTAATCTAGGTTTATCTTTCACTAGAGTCAATTTCATTTCAAGGTTTTCAAGTTACACAAAAACCCTGAGTTTCACTCAATCTCATGGGTTCTTGCATCAAATGTTTTCAAATGATAAACTATGATTATATTGATGATTTCAGATGATTTTACTCTATGAACCCATGATTTCTCTCAATTCCTAAATGGTGACTTATGAAATGGGTTTGTTGATTATGAATGAATGATGGTGGATTTATGCTTAGATTGATTTGGATTATTGAATTGTATCATCATCTATGTCTAATTATGGTGAATATTTGGTGAATATAGGATTTGTGATCATAGCCTTGAAAGGGAAAGTTTGACCTAATTACTTGTTGAAGTAGAATTGTCCTAGAGATGTTGATCCACTTGAAAAGTGGAAGTGTTTAATTACATTGTACATTGTGATCATGGCGTTGAAGGCATATTTTGATGAATTGAAGTGTTATCATGATATTGTATATGTGAATGTATAATGTGAAGGATATACATGTGATTTCAATGATAGAATGATGATCTTGTATAGAATGTAAATGTGTTGTGATTGAAAACACATTCTTACTAAACACTTATGAATGTTGATGATGGAATGTGAAGGGTTTCTATAATGTACTGTTGTATGTTGGATTGGTTGACTTAGGTGCCCTCTTCTTGATAAATGAAAGATGTGTTGAATGTGATCTCTTTAATTGTTAGGCTAAGGCATCCTTTTCTTGTATTGATGAATCTGATCATGAATGAAGTATCTTGATTTGGTAGGCTTAGGCATCCTCTTCTTGAATAATGAATGTATCTTGACTTAATGTCATATTGATTATGAATCAGTAGGCCTAATGCTAGTAACCCTTTCATAAATGACTAAAGAATGTGTTGATGACTTAGAATTGGTAGACCTAATGTTGGTAGCTTTTTATGAAATGAGTGAATGAATATCTTGAGTTGCTAGACCTAATGTTGGTAGACTTCTGTAAATGAATAATGAGGTATTTTAGGCTATGTCTTGAACCGGTAGACCTAATGTTAGTGGCCCTTCATGATGAGTCTAGAAACCAATGTGAACGAAAAACCTTGAATCAGTAGACCTAATGGTGGTGGCCTCCTTCTTGTGTGAAATAATGAACCTAGAAATGGTAGACCTGATGGTGGTGGCTCTCTCTAGGAAGATCAATGAGCTATCCTTAATGTACTTGGAAATGGTATGCCTATTGGGGGTGGCCTTTTCTTGGTAAAAGTACTTAGGGTCGTTAGGCCTAATGTTCGTGGCCCTCTCAAGTACACTAATGTAAATGAAACTACTCTATGGGAATATAGGTTAAGCACCGAGTGGATATGCTAAGATGGAAACTCTCCCAATGTTAGGCTAGCGTTCCAATGAACATCTTCCTATCGTATAACTTTGTGCCCACATAGGATATTAGCCAGTGGATTCAATGCAAATCCAAGCTAATCTTACCGATCTTCCTTTGGCAAGGAGACCACCTCTTTTCTGTGTGGGGGCAGAACACCGGATTCCATGTCTAGCTTGCATGGTCTATGTCGTTTAAACGCCTATCCACATCATGTGAGATGTGCATTATGGTTTCTTGAGGAGTTCTACAAAGTGTGGGTAGTAGTATGAGATGCTTTCCATGCGTTGCACGAGTAGTCTTTGAGAGGGTCATAGTGAGTTCTCTAAGTCTTAATGAATATTGTTTGAATGTCCTCATAGGAAGAAGTTAAGGAGAATGTTGATCTAATGTCTAATGAATGAAAGTCCTCGAAATGCATGAATGTGTCCTAAATGAACTAAATGAACTAAATGAAGAATGTTGGCTTAAATGCTTAGTGTATATGGATGTTCCTTATCTAGGGTGACTTTAATGGAGTACTTAGTGTGAGTAGTAGTATGGGATGCTACTTGCACATTGCACAAGTATGACTTAGAGTTGTCTTAGATGTTGGTCTTAATGTGATGATGTGACTCATGTATTGTTTATGTCTACTAAATGCTTTATTGTGTAAAGGTGGAAAGGATGAATGGTCAGTTTACTTTTGGTGACCTTAAGGTGGTGCCTTAGTATGGGTGGTGGTATAGGATGTTTCCTGTATATTGCACAAGGTATATCTTGAGGGTTACTTGAGGTGGAGGCTCAAGGTAAAAGGTAAAGGTTTACATGTGATTTTTTTCAAATGTGAATTATGTGACTTTGTATGTTGGTTTCGAATTATATTATGCCTCTTGTATCAATGTTCATGAAGTTTTACAAAAATGGCATAAAAGCATGACTTTCAACTCAAATGTCCTTTTAAAGCATGTTTTTGCATGGTCATCATACTTAGTACATCTAATGTGCTAACCCCATTCTTTTCCCTTTTTACCAAAGTGTAAGTTTTGGAGATGTTGGTGTCTATGCTGGAAGGATAGGTTTCTAAGGTGCTTGAAGATGAAGACTTGGTGAGTCCTCATAGTTTCGAGGACAAAACTAGTATGTTCCTTTTATGTCTTGTAGTTTATGTTAAAGATTTTGTATGGGCTAAGTCCCAATGTTGTATTCAATGTATTAGATGGTTTGAGACATAGTGTACAATGTCTAGAAAGTCTTCTGCCTCCTTTTTAATGAAAGTCTTGTCGATTGTAAAGAAGTTTTTAATTCTTCTGTATTTTCAAGTATCTTATGCAACAAATGAGGTATGTGGCTTGTATAAGACCCCTTTGGGGTCGAATACACCATCTTACGACTAGGGTGTGCCCTAGGGTCGTGACACCCAGTTTGGCCAAATTTGGCCATTTGATGACTTTTGCCCTTAAGAATAACGTCAACTTCTCCATCATTGGGCAAAATACGTCATTTGACACAAATGCGGGCTACTTAGACTTCACCCGAATAGACTCAACAACATGCAAGAACAACCCCATAATTTTTAACTAATTTTAAGGCACAAAATCTTGGGAAGTCAACGATAAAGGCATTACGGGCAAAATATTTGAATTAACACAGGTATTCTAGCATACAATAACGATTAGAGAGGCCCAACACACATCACTAAGATAAAATCATTGCAAATGAGTCAAAAGCGCTAAATAAAAACTCAGGGTTTGGAAAACTAACCTTAGATGCCGAATAGATAAGTTGAAACGCTAGGCGGAAAATATATCCAACTCCGAACACAAATTCGACGACTAAAAAGAGATAAAAATGCAAAAATATAGAAAAATAAAGTTCGAGTGTTAACTTGGGAAGTTCAAAAGTGATGGAAAGTGAAAGAGTTGGAAAGTTTAAACCTTTGGCCTTTACAAACCGTCTAGTTCTTGCCCATTCGACCACATTAGTTTTGATTGCCAACCCACTCGATGACACGCCAAGTGGGCACTTACCTCACTGAGTTTTACAGGACCTCTAGTTAATGTGGGGGTCCAAACGGCGGACTAGATCGTGATCGCTGACCTAGTCGGTGATTTGCCAAGTTGCTCCTAGGCTTGCTGAGTTTTACAGAATCCAATTTAAAAATGTCTTAAGTCCAACGGCGGTCCAAGTCGGGCTCGCTGACCTCTTCGGCGAGTTGCCGACTAGACTTTCAGTTTGACAACCTGCACTTTTCTAACACCTTACACACTTTGACCTGCACAATCAACACACCATTATTTCAGCTTAAACAGAAAGCAAATAAAATTTGGGTTGCCTCCCAAGCAGTGCCTAATTTAACGTCGCGGCATGACGCAAGTCCACGCTCAAACCTCATTCTTAGGGTTGACCATAATGTCACTAGGCAACCCCCCTTGTTGGCTCGGATTTTGATGAGATGAGCTATGACCCATTTAGGTCTCCAACTATTTGATCGAGATGAAATGAGAGGTAAAAGTTTGGCTAAGAGTCGACACATCTTCTTCATTTCTTTCAAAATCTTGTCTGACCACTCAAATTTTTTGAGGATACGAGAAAGCATATCCTCAGACTGGCCACCTTCTGAATCCTTTAGCTTTTGACGCTCATGGGGAGACACATATCTATCCTTCTCCCCATCCTTCCAATTGGGATTTCGATCCCTCCATTCTCGATCACGACCTTCCAAACTTCATCCCTATTCCAACCTTGGTTACCTCCCTGACTCGAGTAGTTTGAAAGATAACCACCACCTTGGTTGGCTAAGAAATTCACCTCTTCTTTATACAATGCTTCGAACTTGGCCTCTTCAGGATTTACACACCCAACACCCACAACATTGACACTTCGAGCACCAACTCCCATGACATTTTTAGACAAAATGTTAAGTTGTGTCATGATTTTGGCCATGTTTTGGTCCCTCTCATGGTCTTTTTCTATCTACTCCTTGGTCAATTTAAAAGTGAGCGGGGAGACCTGATCTTCACGGCTGTACCAAGCCCGGTTGATTATAGTCATGCTATTCAGGAGCTGAGCTGCTATCACATAAGGTTGCTGCATCAAACCTCCAAGAGAAAATTGGTCAGCAACACCCTTGTTTACCGAGTCAAGGCCCAGTAAAAATACTTCAACAACACGTTGTCAGGCAAGCCATGAGTTGGGAATTGGAGCACTAACGTCTTGAATCATAGCCAAGTTTCATGAATTAGTTTGCCCTCTAGACGCTTAAAGCTCTGAATGCTGTCCTTAAGAGTCATCATCTTTGAAGGAGGGAAAAATCGCACTTGAAATGTAGTGACCAGCTCCTCCCATGAAGTGATTGATTCGCGTGGAAATTCATCCAACCACTTACATGCTTCTCCCATCAACGAGAATGAAAACAACCTCAACCAGACCGACTCTTGGGATATGTTCTTGAAGGAGAATAGTCCGCAAACATCTATGAAGTTTCTAATATGTTCATTGGGATCCTCATGAGCCAAGCCACCGAACAACCCCTTCAATTGCAAGAGTTGTTACATAGTACTTGTGATGTGGAACACCACATTTCCTTCGGCTAGAGGCAAGTGAATGGCATCAATACCACCCATAAGATGGGGGTCATTAGGATTAGGCTCAAATGTCATCTTGGTGGCCTACTTGGCTACCATTGCGGCCGTTCACACTCATACTTCCTGTTTTTAAAACACAAACAAGCAAAACAAAACTAAAATTTAGTAAGTTCGACTATAATTAACAAGAACAAAATTTAACTTAACTAAAGAATCTTAACCAACACCACTCCCCGACAGTGACGTCATTTTGATTTCACATATCAAGACACTTCTTCCAATTCTAAGTGCCAACGATCGTTAGTTAGTAATATAACTCAACTAAGTGAGTTGAGGTCGAATCCCACAGGGAGTGGTATGTACTTAAGATTCAAGAGCCAAGTACAAATATGTTCAAGTTATCATAGGTAAAGACATTTACGAATAAAAGCATAGTTCAAATTTAGGGTGACACAAGTGTCAAATATGGGGTTTTTGATTGTAATTATCAACTACAAGGGCAAAAAATAACACTAATGAACAAGTAAAGAGATGATTTCTTGGGATGTTATTGGATTATAGGCTAAGGTAGAAAGATGGGTAATTGCAAATGATAGTAAATAGCTGTGAATCAATGAATAAGCTAGACTTTAGTGGGGATAATATTTCTCTCTAACAATTTACCCCAAATCAAAATGGTTTCTCTCAAACACCAATAAGAAGCAATTAAGAATTGCCTACATTGTAGTCCATTCACTCTCTTGAGCTGAATGTGAGGAAAAGGGTTTAGGATTCACTCTCTCGAGCTAAACCCATGACAAACCAATACCCATAGACCATCAAATTAGTATTCTTGGTTTTAAAACCTCTCTCTCGAGCAAGCTAAAAACATGAAGGTAGAACTGCATTTGCAACTACAACCCTTTAAATTAACCCATAATTATTGATTGTGATTACCTTAAAACAACATTTAAACTATCAATTAACAATACCCATAAGCTAAATCAACCCATAATCACATAATCACACTCTAAGACTTTGGGTTCTAGCTACATCATAAAAAGATAGAAATCGTTACCAAATTGTGTTTCCATCAACTGGTAATATTAGTTTTGTCTTTACAAAGGTCCAAATTGAAGAATCTCAAAGACCCACTTCCAAATTCTCAAAAAATGGAAAACTTCAATTCTTCAAAGCTAAGGAAAATATTGTCTCAATACTGAGAGTTCTATATAAAACTGATTGTATATTCTGAAAACTGATAATAAACTAAGAATTCAAAAATGTATTTATAGTCGCCAAAAAAATGCTGCGAAGAACCACTCGGCGCAATAAGCCGAGATCGCCGATCCACTGGGCGATCCGCCCTTTGGTTAGTTCCATCGCCTTGTTGCTTTGGTTTTCAACATCCTCAAGTTTTGTAACTTTGGGCGATCTAACAGTGTATCGCGGAATAGTTTGGCAATATGCCGACTGCTCCATTCCATCGCTGACTTGATTTTCTCCTTTAGGGCTTTGCACAGTAGAATTTTAGGCGAGATCATAGCCATTCGGCGACTCGCCCAATGGGTTAGGTGATCACCAGACCTTTTTTTCTTCATTTTTTGAGATGCCTTGTTCCTTTTTGCTCATTAGTGTCCATGCTTTGTTCCTCAATCCAAATACCTGAAAATCAAGGATTTACATCAGTTATTTGCACAAAATAAGCATTTGAGGACACTAAGTCTATTAAAATAAAACTCTAAATGAGTCCAAATAGTGGACTCATCAAGATACTGAATACGGCTCATAAACCGATCTATGCGTGATCTGGATGCTGAAAGGATGTACGCAAAGCATGTGTCAGTAATTGGAAGGTACTAAGCATGCAACATATATATAATAGCTGAACAACGTATAAAAGCTGAACAAACATACCTGGGCAACGACATAATCTTAACAGAATCATAGATACTGAAATATAACTAAAAATTGAGCTAAATGAAATGGCCAACTAGTAATCATGAATTTAACATACTGAGACTGAATACTGAAGTATAATTGAAAAATTGGTCAAATGCACTAGAGTCTGACTGTGGGATATACTATTAACCGACATAAAATCACGTGAGCTAAATGCGGAGTCCAATGTATACACCCCATTGATAGGACCCAATATACCTTGCTTGGGGTATAAAGGCATGACTGGCGTGATAACTAAATCTGATGCTGAACAGAGGGGACTTATAAACCTATGGGGGCAAGTAGTTTTGGCACTATGAGGGTATGTTGAACCCTAGTCCAACTCGGTGCTAAGCCTACTCCCAACTGTAAATGTGTATGACACAACATAATTGAAATACTAGATAGCTCAATATTCTGACATGCAAATTTGAGAGTGCAACATTTAGGTACCGACAATAAAACATTTGAAACTAAAACATATATATCTGTTTAATTGACCTAGCAAGTGTAATTCACGAACTAAGAGAATCTACACAACTAGGGTTCTGAATTTCATGCAACGAACTAAACAACAATTTCATGAAAACATGATAATCTGATTAAGAATACTAGAACATCTAAATCACAACCAATATATAAGGTTTTAAAAACCCTAGGTCTAAGAAAGATATAGCGAATCAAGAATTTGACTGAATTTAAGGGACCTAGTGGATGAAAGGAACCCACTAGTGAAATCCCACATACATGTTGACAAAATCAATAGAGAAATCCTTTGATTTTAGGGCTGGAACTGAAGAAAACCTGCTGCGTGTTCTGGAGGGGTAGGTTAACTCTTTCTCCTTTTTTTGGCTCTAATTCTGGTGAATTTTGGTGAATGAATGTTTTTGGTAAGTTCTGGCTAGTTTACTAGGCTTAAATTGAGTAAAATGATGTAGTTTAGGTGTTAAACGACGTAGTTTAAATGTCCAACACATAGGGAAAAGACCTACACGACCCCAACTTAAAATCTGAATAGGCAATCGACAGCCCCTGACCGACTGACAGTGGACTGATTGACAATTCATCCTAGTAAGGCGTCGTTTGGAGTCTAAGGCTGTGTATTAAGGGTTACGATCCACGCACTGTGGTTCCACCTACGGTCCCTAGGTCATGCCGTGGGTTGCGAATTTCCAACAATTCTTAGGTGGCCAACCTTGGACTCTACCAACGATCCATGCCCCATATCACGAGCCGTGATTTGGACTCCATCGGTGGCACCTACAGTTCTGAAAAATCTGTATTATTTGTCTTTCTCAATCTGGGGTGTTATATTATCTCCCCCTTGGGAACATTCATCCTCGAATGAAGCCTAAACTAGTTGAGTAAGGAGGGAAAGAGTTGTAATCCCTACCACTAAGCACTCAAAATTGATATCTAACTGAATAGAGTTCCAAGAACATGCAAATATGCTGAAAAAGCAAGAACAACTGAAGGAACATGATGCTGGGACTATTTTTACGTAATAGTAAATAGAGAAATTGGAGAGGAACTATTATCTCAAATTGAAACAGAATCAGAAGGAAAGAGGTGAGGATACTTAGCCTTCATGATTGCTTTTGCTTTCCAAGTAGCTCCCTCTACGGACTTACTCCTCCACAAAACCTTCACTGAAGTGACTTCTGTATTTCTCAACCTACAAACTTGATGGTCAAGGATCTTAACTAGCACCTCTTCATATGTGAGACTATCCTTCACAGCCACTCTCTCTGATGTTACTATTGATGCCAAATCATCCACACACTTCTTCAACAAGGAAATGTGAAAGACTGGATGGATTGCTGCTAGTTTTGCTGGCAACTCTAACTTATATGCCACATTACCAACCCTTTTTAGTATTCTGTAAAGACCTACATATCTAGAGCCGAGCTTCCCTTTCTTTCCAAATATCATCACCCCCATCATAGGTGACACCTTCAGGATAACCTAAACGTCAATTTCAAACTCTAAGTCTCTTCTTCTCACATCTGCATAGGACTTTTTACAACTTTGGGCTATCTTATGTCTATCCTTGATGAACTGGACTTTTTCTATAACTTCATAAACCAAATCTGGCCCAATCAATGTTGCTTCACCTACTTCAAACCAACCAATTAGAGATCTGCATCTACGCCCGTATAATGCCTCATAATGGGCCATCTAAATACTGGAATGATAATTATTATTATAGGCGAACTGTATGAGAGGTAGGTGATCATCCCAACATCCCTTGAAATCGATCACGCAAGTTCTCAACATGTCTTCTAAGGTCTGAATGATACGCTCTATTTGACCATCAGTCTATGGATGAAATGTTGTACTAAGATTTACCTGAGTTCCAAGTCCTTTATGAAATTATTTCCAGAAATGAGAGGTAAACTGAGGACCTCTATCTGAGATGATAGACAAAGGAACCCCATTCAACCTGACTGTCTCATTAATGTAGAGTTTAGCGTAATCCTCCATTGAATTTATAGTCTTGACAGCCAAGAAGTGAGCAGACTTAGTAACTCTGTCCACTATTGCCCAAATAGAGTCATGTTTTCTGTGAGTACGAGGTAAAACCGTATCACTTCCCACTTCCATGTAGGAATGTTAATCTCTTGAGTCATATCTCCTAGTTTCTGATGTTATACCTTAACTTGTTGACAATTAGGACACTTAACCACAAAATATGCTATGTCTCTCTTCATACCATTCCACCAAAAGACTTCTCGCAGGTCATGGTACATCTTAGTGACACCTGCATGAATATAATATCTGGAATTATGGGCTTTTTTAAGGGTTTGTTGCCTCAACTCACCCATATTAGGAATACATAAGAGACCATGATAACGAAGCACACCATCTCCTCCTTGGGAGAAAACCCTACTTTCTACTAATGAACTGCACCTTTCAACTGAAGTAACACAGGATCACTATCCTGTTTTTCCTTGACCTCTGCTACCAATGAAGATTCTGATCTATTCTAAACTATCACATCACTATCTGACATGTTCATAAAACCAACTCCTAAGCGAGCAAGTCGGTGAACATCTTTTGCTAATTCCTTTTTTCTTCCTCAGAATGTGCTACACTACCCATAGATAGGCTGCTAAGAGCATTAACTACTACATTCACCTTACCATGATGGTAAAGCGCATTCATATCATAGTCCTTAAGGAATTCAAACGTCTCCTCTTACGAAGATTGAACTCTTTCTGGGTGAATAAATACTGAAGGCTCTTATAATCTGTGAACACTATACAAGCAATGTCTCCAAATCTTTAGGGAAAATACTATAGTTGCAAGCTCGAGGTCATGAGTCGGGTAGTTTTTCTTGTGGACCTTAACCCGTCTAGAAGCATAAGCTATGACCTTACCTCGCTGAATCAACACACAACCTAGGCCAACCCTGGATGCATCACAATAAATCACATAACCATCTGAGCCACCTGGTAGAGTCAAGACAGAAGCTGTTGTCAACCTAGTCTTTAGTTCTGAGTAACTTTTCTCGCACTCATTTGACAATTGAAATTTGACTTTCTTTTGAGTTCACTTGGTCAATGGGGAAGGTATGGATGCAAATCCTTCAACAAATCTCATATAATAACCGGCCAAACCCAAGAAACTTTTGATATCTGTTGGAGAGGTGGGTCTGGGCCATTATTTGACTGCCTCTATTTTTTTGAGAATCCACTAGGATTCCTTCGCTAGATACCACATGACCTAGGAAAGCGACTGACGGTAACCATAATTCACATTTGCTGAACTTAGTGAATAACTATCAATCTTTGAGAGTTTGTAGAACCACTCTCAGATGAGTCACATGCTCCTCCTCATTCCGAGAATATATAAGTATATCATCAATAGAGACAATAATGAACACATCCAAACACTATTTGAACACCCTGTTCATTAAGCCCATGAAAGTTGCAGGAGCATTTGTTAGTCTAAAAGACTTAACTATAAATTCATAATGACCATACCGAGTACTAAAGGTTATCTTCAGAATGTCACTATTTTTGATTCTAAACGAATGATAACCAGATCTAAGTTCTATCTTAGAAAATCAACTAGCACCCTGAAGTTGGTCGAACAAGTTACCAATCCTGGGGATAAGATACTTATTCTTGATTGTGACTTTTTTCAACTGATGATAGTTAATGAACATCCTGAGAGAACCATTTTTCTTTTTCACGAACAACACTACTTCACCCCATAGAGAGATACAAGGTCTGATTAAGCCTTTATCTAGAAGGTCCTTCAACTGTTCTTTCAATCTCTTAAGCTCACCTGGAGCCATTCTGTAAGAAAGAATCGAAATGGGTTGGGTATATAAAAGAAGATCAATTCAAAAATGAATTTCCCTTTAGGGTGGAACTCTGATCTTCTGGAAACTCATTTACTACTTGAACTAACTCAAGAGTTGGGGTTTCAGAGTTTGAATCCTTAACCCGAACAAGATGATAGACACGCCCTTTGGAAATCATTTTTCTAGCCTTAAGGTAAGAGGTAAATCCACCCATAGAAACTGAGCTACTACCATTCCATTCTAAGACTGACTCGTTTGGAAACTGAAATCAAACAATTCTGGTTCTACAATCGACTGAGTTATAACAGGAATATAACCAATCCATGCATAGAATGATATCAAAATCTACCATTCCTAACTCTACAAGATCTGTTGAGGTGACTTTCTGAGAGACTGTGATAGGGCAATTTCTATATAACCGTCTAGCTATAACTGGGTCACCAACTTGAGTAGAGACTGAGAAGAGTTCTGAAAGTGTTTCTGGATTGACACCTAACTTTACTGCTATATAGGGAGTTAGAAAGGAAAGAGTAGCCCTAGGATCTAACAATGCATAAACATTTAAATGAAAGACTCGTAACGTACCAATGACCACATCAGGAGAATCTTCCTGGTCCTGGAAAGCCTAGAGAGCATACAACCTATTCTAGCACTGACCACCACCTGTATTAGATGAAGAATGTTGCTGAGTTAGGCAACTTGATGGTGCTACTGGAACTCTAGACGGAGCCTTATAATTATTTGTTCCTTACCCCTGCTTGGCAGAAGGACAATGCTTCAACCTATGGCCAGATTAACCACGCCCAAAACACCCTTCCTTGCCTGTAAGACACTCGCCCGGATGGTTCTTACCAGACTTTGAACAAGTTGGGAAGGTCCAAGTACTTGAAGCACTCCCTTGAGACCTAGAGCCTGATGCCTACCTTTTTGATCCTGTCGAAACCTAGGAGATGGAGCACTAGCTGATGAAGGTATTGGGGCTGTATATCTCTGCTAAAAGTGTGAGCGATTCCCACCACTTGATTTATATTGAGAGTAGTCATAATTCCCTAGTCTTGCCTTCTTGTTGTCTTTATCCATTCCCCTAAGCTTATCTCCCTTAACCTGCTATGCATGAGTTATAAACCTAGAGATATTCATATCCTCTAGCAACATATCATTCTTGCACTCTGTCTTTGCGAGTCAGATACCCCAAATAAAAACTTACTCATTTGTGCCCTTGGATCGGCAACCATATATGGAGCATACCAGGAGAGTTAGGTGAACTTAAGTCCTTATTCTTGGACGAACATGGTACCTAGCCTCAAATTTATGAACTCATGAGATTTAGCCTCCCTCAACCCTCTTAGGAAGAACATGTACCAAAAAGATCTAGTAAAGCATTCCCAAGTCACAAGAGCTGCATCCGCACCCCTATTTTCTTTCTACTAAGTGAATCATATATGAGCCACATCCTTAAGTTGGTAGGATGCCAACTCTACCCTGTCATTACCAGTCACTTGCATCACTCAAAAGACTTTCTTAACCTCATAACTAAAGTTCTGTAGGTCCTCACCCTAGAAACTCAGGAAGATTCATCGAAGGAAATCTCGTACTCTAGCTACCACTAATCCACCATTAGTATTAGTAGGAACTAGGACCTGCTGATTGTTCTAGTTGGCTACACTTTGAGCCAAAACTTGGATCGCATTCTAGAATTTTGCATTTGTAACCTCATGGTACGGGACTGGAGTAATTGCGTTAGCATTGCAACCATAATCTCTAAGAGGAGGCATGATCTGAGACGTATAACGATGAATTAGAAAGGATAATTTGATCATACCCACACATGATAAGTATAACAAAAAAGGTGAAGATTTTCTTAAAAGACTTTGTAGCCTCCCTCTCATAGATGTGGTGCACTTCAAACCCATGAAAGAGAGTTTACTTAATGCGACTTTCAGACATCCTAGGAATCTTGAACCTAATGCTCTAATACCAAGTTTGTCATGCCCCAAGGCTACCCCCTTGACGTAACATGGGACCTAGGATAAAAATCACACTAAGCTAACCCTGAGACTGACATATCATAAGCATACTAAAAATATTGAATAAAGAAATACTACGACGAAGCTAAAACAAGAGATAACTAAAAGATGGGGAATACCTAATACTGATCTGACTATATATAAAACTACTAAGAGTTCAACAATACTGTGTCAGTCAAATCTAATACTATCTCTAAAAAGCATCTATTGACTAGAGTTGCTGGGACATACCCCCAGCTAACTCTAGCAAAATTGAAAACTAAAACAAAATACTAAATATGAAGGACATGTCTATTGTCCTCAAAGTATAATGACTCTTTGCTAAAGTTGCTGAATACAGATTGGGAACCGATCTATGCGTGATTTGGATGCTGAATACCTGAACCTACATCATGAAAGGATGTAGTGCAGAGTATGCATCAGTACTTGGAATGTACTGAGCATGTAAGACATAGATAATAGCTGAACAACGTATAAAAGCTAAACAACGTATAAAAGCTGAACAAACATACCTGGGAAATGACATAATCTTAACAAAATCATAGATACTGAAATATAAGTAAAAACTGAGCTAAATGAAATGACCAACTAGTAATCATGAGTTTAACATGCTAAGACTGAATACTGAAGTATAATTGAAAACTTGGTCAAATGCACTAGAGTCTGACTATGGGATATACTATTAACCGACATAAAACCACGTGAGCTAAATATAAAGTCCGATGTATACGCCCCATCGAGAGGACCCAATATACCTGGCCATTGGTATAATGGCATGACTGGTGTGATCACTAAATCTAATGCCAAACAGAGTGGACTTATAAACCTACAATGGTAAATAGTTCAAGGACTATGAGGGTACGCTGAACCCTAGTCCAACTCGGTAATAAGCCTACTCCCAACTGGAAATGTGTATGACACAACATAACTAAAATACTGGATAGCTCAATAGTCTATCATGCAAATATGAGAATGCAACATTTAGGTACTAACAATGAACCATTTGAAAATGGAGCATGTATATCTTTTTAACTAACCTAGCTAGTGCAATTCATGAACTAAGAGAATAACACAACTAGGGTTCTGAGTTTCATGCAAGAAACTAAACAATGACTTCACAAAAGCGTGATAATCTGATTAAGAATACTATAATAGCTAAATCACAACCAATATGTAATGTTTAAAACCCCAGGTCTAAACAAGATATATAGAATCAAGAGTTTGACTAAATTCTAAGGACCTAGTGGATGAAAGGAACCCACTAGTGAAATCCCACATACCTGTTGACGAATTCTACGAAGAAATCCTTTGATTTTGGGCTAGAATTAATGAAAACCTGTTGTTTGTTCTAGATGGGTTGGTCGACTCTTTCTCCTCTTTTTTGCTCTAAGTTCTGGTGACTTTTGATGAAGGAATATTTTGGGGTAAGTTCTGAATAGTTTATTAGGCTTAAACTGAGTAAAACGATGTAGTTTAGGTGTTAAACGACGTAGTTTAATTGTCCAATGCGTAGGGAAAAGACCAAAACAACCCCAAATTAAAATCTGATGAGGTTATCAATGACCCCTGATTGATAGACCGTGGAATGATCGATGGTCTGTCTTAGTAGGGCATTGTTTGGCGTCTGAGGCTAGGTGTTGAGGATCACGATCCATGGACTTTGACCACGGACCGTGGTCCCTCTTATGGTATGTAGGTCTTGTCGTGGGTTGAGACTTTCTTGGGATTCTTAGGTGGTTAGCCATAGACTCTACTAACGGTCCGTGGCCCATACCAGGGGCCTTGGTTTGGCTTGCGTCGGTGGCACCAGCAGTTTTGAAAAATCTACATTTTTGGTACTTCTCGAATTCGGGGTGTTATAGGACACATCATAATACATAATAAAACCTTGCATACATATTGGTAAGGTCAATACTAGGGCAGTAGTCAACATAGTTTCCAATTTCTGAAAGATTTTATCACAAGCTTCAAACCATTGAAACTTAACTATTTTTTGAGTCAACATGGTCAACGGGGATGAAATAGATAAGAGCCCCTCGACAAACCTCCTATAATAACTAGCCAATCCAAAGAAACTCCTAATATAAGTTGGAGATGTGGGTCTAGGCCAATTTTGCACTTCTTTAATCTTTTGAGTGTCAACTCGAATCCCATCATCAGAAACAATATGGCCTAAGAAAACCACAGACTCAAGCCAAAATTCGCACTTGGAAAATTTAGCATACAACTCTCTATCCTTAAGAGTTTGAAGAAGTACTCTGAGATGACTAGTATGATCTTCCTCATTTCTAGAATAGATTAGAATGTCATCAATGAATACGATAACAATCATATCTATATAAGGCTTAAACACTCAGTTCATATGGTCCATGAATGTCGCAGGAGCATTAGTCAAACCAAAAGACATGACCAAAAACTCATAATGACCATACCGGGTCCTGAAAGCCATCTGAGGGATGCCACTTTCTCTTACTCTCAACTGATGATAGCTTGATCTGAGGTTTATCTTAGAAAAATAAGTGGCACCCTGAAGTTGATTGAAAAGATCATCAATCCTCAGAAGATGATACATATTCTTAATAGTAGCCTTGTTCAACTAACAATAATATATACACATTCTAAGAGAACTATCTTTCTTCCTCACAAATAAGACAGAGCGCCCCAAGGTACGACACTTGGTCGAATGAAGCATTTCTCAAGAAGGACTTTCAACTGCTCTTTTAACTCTTTTAAATCAGCTAGAGTCATTCTATATGTCAGAATAGAGATAGGAAGAGTATCGGGAAGAATATTTATATCGAAGTCTATTTCTCTCTCAGAAGGGACTCCAAGAAGATCATCTGGAAACACCTTTGAAAACTCACTCACAGCTCGAAGTGACTGAACAAGTGGTGTCTCAACACTAGAGTCATTAACTCAGACTAAGTGACAGATGCACCCCGTGGAAACTAACTTTCTTGCCTTAAGGTGCGAAATAAAACGACTCTTAGGCACTGTTGAACTACTCATCAACTCTATAACTAGCTCATTTGGAAATTGGAACTTAACTACTCGAGTCTTACTATCAACTGAGGCATAAATGGCATAAGGCCAGTCCATACTTAAAATAATATCAAAATCTACCATGTCTAACTCGACTAAGTCAGCCATGGTGTCCTTGTGATTGACTGAAATGGTACAACCAAGATAAATTCTCTCAGCTAGACACCAATAAGTGTGGAAACACTGAAGGGCTCAAGAAGTTTTTCAGGAATAATATGGAACCTCATAGCTATATATGGAGTCACAAAAGATAGACTCATACCTCGATCTAGCAAAGCATATACATCAAAACTAAAGACATTGATCATACCAGTGACAACATTGGATGAATTATCTTGCTCTTTGCAACTGGTGATAGCATACAAATGGTTTACCCCTTCACCTGTCCTTGAAATAACTTCTCTAGGTACAACTCTATCTAGCAGAGTCACTAAAGAATATTGGGCTCCATTGCCCCTATTTCCACCACCCTTCCTGTTCTTTGGGCACTCTCTCATGAAGTGACCATTCTGACCACACTTGAAGCAATCAGTAGAGCCATCATGACACACTCCTGAGTGGTTCCTACCACACTTAGCACATGCAAGAGTCCCATTACCTCCTTATGCCATACTACCTTGAGACTGTGCAGGTCTAGCTTTGAAATTCTGCGAATTCTAATTCTTGAACTCATCTCTGTTCCTTGGTGCAAATGCAGTAGAAGACGATATAGCAGGTCTATTTTGCTTTTGTTGGAAAGACGACTGGTTCACATTACTCTTCTAACGTCTGGACTCGTTCCCAATTGTCTTAGATTTCTTATTTATGAACTCTTCTCTATCTCAAATTATCTTCCTCAACCTACTGCACATAGATCAAAAGTCTTGCTATGTCTATATCTCCTTTCACCATAGCGGCCTTATTATCTTTGCTTGACATATTAGATAACCTAGAAACAGAGAGACTCATCTTGCTCCTCATATCATCAACCATCTCCGGAGCATAGCGGGAAAGTTGGGTGAACTTGAGGCTGTACTCATGCACACTCATAGATTCCTTCTTAAGAGTGAGGAATTCACTTACCTTTACCTCTCTCAGTTCACGGGGAAAGGAACGCCCCATGAAGGAACCTTCAAACATAGCCCATCTCATAATTGGTGCACCCTCAACTTTACTCTTCTTCCATTGTTCGTACCACACTCTAGCAGCACCCTTCAGTTTGTATGCACTTAGTTCCACTCGCTCAGCATCAACAACATGCATAACTTCAAACACTTTCTGTAATTCCTCCACAATGTTTTTCAGATCCCTAGTCACACTTGAACTGGTGAAGTCTGGAGGATTCATTCTTAAGAACTCACGAATTCTGGATGTATCAGCCACATCCTGTCAATCCCCTCTCTGCTGACTAGCTTGGTTGGCCATCACTTGACTCAACATCTGGATAGCATCTCGGAACTCAATATTTGTGACCTTTACTTGGGGTTGCACTTCTGGTGCATTAGGTACACCTTGATCCTCAACATTCCTCCTAGAAGGATTACCTCATACAGCTCTTAGTGGAGGCATGATCTGAAAGATACGCGCAAATATGAATTAGAAAGAAACTTCGTAGAGTTAAACCCTATCGTATGAAAAGAGTACGAAAAAAGTGAGATAGTTTCTAAATGTTACAACATCCTAATTATAGATGTGGCGCGGTTCACACAGATAACTAAGACTCTATAGAGATGGCTTCATAGAAACCCTAGGATTGTTGATCTCTGTGCTGTGCTCTGATACCAAGTTTGTCACGCCCCAAGCCTACAACCTAGACATGGACGACACTCGTAAACCATTGTTGGCCCCAAGAAAACCCTTGGCTTGGCACAACTCTCAGCGGAAGACTTAATCAAAATAAGATGAAGTCAAATGTAAACTTTAACTCAAAATCTCAAAAGATAATGTAAGAATATTTTATAAATAAAACATTCAAACTGGCCTCAAGGGCAACTCAAGTCTAAAACATAATAACTTATATGAATAAGACTCATCAACCACTATCTATCTGTCTATGAAGCCTCTAATACTATAACGAATGTCGGGACAAGACCCCTGATCATCCTAACAAACTGAATAATAGAAAATAAATGAGGGGTCCTCCGGAAGCAAGGAGGCTCACCAAACAACTCTGGAACTCGACTGGATCATCGAAGCACTCGTTGATGATCCTGGTTACCTTATCAACATCACGAAAGATGCAGGTCAAATTATGTCACTACATGGAATGTACGAGCATGTAAGGGGAATACTGAACATAACCTAAAAGCTTGAACTTATAAAAAAGAAACATACCCGAATCTACTCAACTCAAGAACTACTCATGGATACTCAACTTAATGCCATATAAAATGACGATAAAAGTGCAGTTTATATAAAGCATGTAAAATAGTAATAGAAACTTAATGTATTTAACAATAATAACTCAGTTTGTATATAAAAATACAAAATACTCTATTTGGGAGATTCTCTAGCATACAACCATCACTATGAGTTATGTGATGATATAACGTCTAACCCACGCTGCCAGAACTGTCCAATACTTTTCCAAGGTATAAAACTCCTCAACGTTGTGGATCCAATATTCTATGCTTAAAAAGCAATAAGGAATCATCTAAATAGTATGACTCTTTCTACCCACATGGGCTATATGGTTAATGGGCCTGTGAGTTATTAGAACTTTCCCCCACATCAGTGCTCAATACTACTCCCAAAATATAACTTAGGTCATTATGTTATAAAGAACACATTTCCTCTTCCTTAACTTTGAGATTATTACTCAAAGGTTTCTCTAAAAAGAGATAGTACTTAAAACTGCTCATGAACTCTTTCAGAAATTGGTGTTTCCTACCATATTAAATGTAAAAACATTTGCTCTTGGGAATACTTAGTTCCCATATATCAATTTAAAGAAAATAAACTCAACTCTACTCTTCCTCAACTCAAATGTTCAAGTGTTAAAACAAGTTTTAAAAGATTGTAAAAAGACTTCTCAAAGTGACTCGAAAGAACTCTCAAGACTTAACTCTTTACTCTACCTTGAATTTGAATTATAAATTCAAGGTTATGTTTTATGATATGAAGGATACCATGATGATTAAATTATTTTTAGATATTAATAATGAGAAACGGTCAAAAAACATTGTCTAAGGACCAAGTTCACTATGCGGAGATAAATTATAGTATTTGGTCGCGAAATAATTTTTGAAACACTAGAGTCCATGCTCTCACTGTGACGAAGAGAGAGAAATTTCTCCTGGGGAGCAGGTCTGCGACGCAGACCTGGGCACTGATTTCTGTCCCATCTTTTCTATATGCTCTAAAATTTCAAGGTAAAAACTCTTGAATTCTTATAACTCAACAAAATTCTAGTGAAACCCACTCAAGAACTATCAATTTAATCAACCCCTTAACAAAATCTTCGCCTTAAGAACTCAATCAAATATATGATTCAAGAATGAATAATAACTCTTCAAGAAACTCATCAAGAACTTAATTCCTCAATCTCTAGGGATGAATTGGATAATGTAAAATATGATTGGTGTGTGGGTGAATGAACCCAAAACTACGAAAAATTACATACCTCGATTTGGCAAAACAAATCCTCGATTCGAGAAAACATTGTTCGCTCTTCCTTTTCTCCTCTTTTCTTCATCTTGAATTCTCCTCTGTAACCCTAAGCGTAGTGTAGGATTGTATAACTGACCCAAATCAGATTTGACCCCAAAATATTTACTAAAAATGTTTTAATCTGATTGGGTAAGGAAAAGACCAAAATACCCTTCACATTTTCGGGTAAGTTTCCTTTATTGGACAGCCTGACTTCAAATGGACATATCTCCCTCATACGAGCTTGAAAATTAGCAAACTTGGTGGCGTTGGAAAGAGTATTCCAAGAACTTTCATTTGATATTTATGGGCCACCTAACTCATCATATACTGAAAGTTATGGTCATTTGAAGTTGACCCTAAACTCAAAACTTAAGCGTAACTTGTAAAATTTCAGCTTAGCTTCTTTTCTTATTTAGCTCTTTCTAAGGCGGGATGTTACAATATAAATGCAAGGTATTACATGAAGTCCTTTCTTCAAACAATCTATTTGCATATGTGGGTACTGCCATATTAACAAGTTTACAAGACATTCAATTATTAATACATATTCAAGCCTGACCAAGATCGTAGCAACATATAAATCAAGTGACTCAACACAAAAGAGATATGTATTTTTTTCGAAGGAGAAGGTTTCAATATTATATGAGCACAATGTTGCTCAGGTAACTCAAATAAAAGAAAACCATATTGAAGGAGACAAAATAAGCATATTTTGCCGAAGTATTTTCAAGCATGGTCTTCAACAAAATTTATACAAGATTGATATGTGTTATCTCCGAAATGTTAAGTGATGTTTTCATCAGGGGTAGTAAATATGCACTGCACTTTTTTCCCTTGGCTTAGGTTTTTTCCCAATTGTTTTTCCAAGCAAGGTTTTTAATGAGTCAACAATCAATGCGTATTACAAGATATATGTACTCTTCTTCCTTCACTAGAATTTTTCCTAGTAAGATTTTAATGAGGCATATTATCGGACATCCAATGGGGAGTATTGTAAATATATTTATGTGGATGTCCATAACTTCAAGGTGTAATTACACCACAATGTATAGTAACTTCCACACCTCCATAACCTCTCCCTTTGATATTCCTCCATTACTTATATGGTTAATGTCTCCATAACTTTTATGGTTAATGTCATGTTTATGACTAAACTTTGTATACCGATATGTAATACTATACATAGAGGCATTCAAGTTCATATTGAATACACTTGAAGATTGGGGATACACTTGAATACTTGGAAGAATAAGAAAAGCTCTGATCTCTTGTCTCGCTATTTCTATTTCTTTCATATTCTATACTTCTTTTCTTATTTTTCTTTAATTTTATAACAAAATTATATTTTTAGAAAAAAAATGGAAAAGAAAAATATTTCCTTTCCCAATTTCTTCTTTTCCTAAATATCCTACCCAAACATGCTACCACCCCACATTCATCAAACTTAATTCATAGTTGCATTTTTTTTCTTCTTCTTCTGTGTTGTGAGTTCTGGTCTCTAAAGTTGTGGGTTGCTACTATTTTGTGAGTAGCATGATCGTATGGAAAGTTGTCGGATTTGTTGAGACACCTCTCAAATAGAATTTAATTGAGCTAAAGTCATAAATGGAAACTAATTATTACTATCTTACGTCGTCAAACTCCTTTACTGAAAACTTTATTTGCAACATAACACCATAAAAGGATACCATAAGAAACTAATTAAGAAGCACAATAAGGCCGAAAACACAATACTAGTTAGGAGCAACAATCTCAACAATTACTATAGATAAATGGTGTATCGCCACAATTTTCTATTTCACTACTTTCCAAGAAGGCTCATGACTTAATCACATGTTCAGTATTACTCTTCAATCCTTTAACCATAAAGAACCAACCCTCTTAATCATCTACAATTAACATAAAAAGTCAAACTCATGGCCTCCGAACAACATCCCATGAGTTATTTGTCAACGACGTCGAATTCCTTTATAAGATCATAGTTTAAGTTGGTTGAGAACTAATGACATAAATTAAAATAATAGCTCATATAACCAGTTACTACACATTGTTAGTAATTTAGGCATTTCATCAAACACTTGGCTAGCGACAACCTTCAAGAACTATAAAAGTCACGTTTTATATACCTAGCCTTCCGTTTTATCCTAACTAGCTTACTGTCCCAATACAATATCACTCATCCCTCATCTTGTCGAAACGACAGCCCACATACCCTTCTACAAACTCCCTCCTCACCAAAAACATCAACTACCATGGGTAAAACATGGACTCACTGCTTCCTATCACCGTCACGTGAGTCCTACCAGTAAATTATACTTAAAGCATCCTTAGAATACTATTTATGGAAATAGAAAAGGAGTCATACCTATATATCCAAGAAAATCAGCCCCTTCCCCTTTCTATTATTCAAGAACAATACTTTATCCTTCAAGAAAATATTTAACTAAGTATATCTGTAGGTTTATGATGAAGAAGACACTTGATTCTTGAAGAAACCAACTTACCTTAAGCTTTAGAGGATTGGAGAAGAGAAAAACTTGAAGAAATAACTTGAAACTAGCCTTAAATGTTCTTGAGTATATGAGAAAGGATATCCTAAACTTATAATATAAAAACAACAAGTTTGGCCGACTTTCTCTAAAGTGCTACATGTCCCATAGTCATTGGGTAGTGTGCGCGTCTGTCGTAGAATCAACATAACTTTTTACTCCAATGTGGTTCTAATGAGCGGTTTGTTTTGCTAGAAATCAGACTCAAATACCTTTAATTTGATAGATTGTAGGTCCTCTAACTCATTATATATTACGAGATATGCTCGTTCAAAGTCATCTCATAAATGAGATCATTTGTAGTATTCCTCCACAATGAGCCTTTAAACTTAAATCTTTTCTTTAATGATCTCCTTGGCCTAAAAAAATTGTTTAACCATTCAAATGACTTAATATGAGGGTTACATGGTATGATTAACCATTTTAAATGATATACTTCCCCCGACATAACACCTATGCATTGGTGTTTACAAGTCACAAATGTATTTTAAGTTATGAGGCTTTACATTATCCCCCGTATGGATCATTCGTCCTCAAATGAAGGTTGAACCTCAAGATGATTCAAAATCTCTTATTTTTTAAAAAAATTGGCGGTGTTTCCTTTGTAAACAAGCATATCGAAAACCTGTCAGCTAACCAAAATACACACACATTGCTTCAGAGAGCATCACCACACGATAATATGCAACAAATATCCATAAGGCTCTACTTGGCCTTATACGAATTGAAACTGCACCAACTAATATAACATACCTTATATGGTGGAAATTTCAAATCTGAGGAATATGTGGTGTGCATATCAAGTACCGGAACATATTATATATAATAAAGCAGTACTACAATACGAGAAAAACTAATACTAAAATGAAAGGAGTTATGAATTTAAGAACCTTCTTGCGGCTACTAAAATAAGTGGAGATAGTTAAACCTCATGTCAGCCTATGTTTTCCAAGTGGCTTCATCTATATTCTGACTTCTCCAAAGTACCTTGATTGGTGCTACGTCTTTTTTCCTCAACTTCTTGACCCGCCGGTCTAATATTGCCACTGGGATTTTCTCATACGACAAGTCTTCTGAGAGTTCTATACCTTCTATGGGAATAACCTATATAGAATATCCCAACCATTTGTGTAACATCGACACATAGAAGATCGGGTGTACTGCAGCTAACTCTCAAGGCAAATCCACCTCATAGGCTAGCTTGCCAGTCATCAACTTCGACCTCTATCTCTCTATGATGTATGTCTGCTTATGATATCTTTTGGCTCTGAGCCGTCTTTAGTCACTCTTGTATCAACTTTACTTTTTCAACGGCTTGGTGAACAAGTTTTGTGCCTAATATTTAAGTATCACCTACTTCAAACCAACCAATAGGTGATCTGCACCGACGCCCATAAAGAGCTTCAAACTGAGCCATACCAATGCTTGAATGATAGCTATTATTGTTGGCAAATTCTATCAAGGGAATATGATCATCCTAATTTCCTTTAAAATGTCTAAAACACATGCTCTCAACATATCTTTGAGTGTTTGAATAGTGTGTTCGTCTTGGTCGTCTGTCTGTGGGTGAAATGCAGTGCTAAGGTTCAGCTGTGTGCCCAAACTCTTCTAGAATGATCTCCAAAAATATGTCGTAAACTTGGCACCCCTATATGAAATAATGGATAATTGAGTTCCATGCAAGCGAACAACATACCTTATAAATAGCTTAGCATACTCTTTGATTGTGCTGTTGGATTTAACTGGAAAGAAGTGGGCTGATTTCATCAATAGATCAATGAATACCCAAATGGAATCATGTCTCTTAAAAGAGAAGGGCAAACCTGTAATGAAATCCATATTAATTGCCTCCCATTTCCATATTGGAATGTCCTTAGTCTGAGCTAGGCCACCGGCTCTGATGTTCTGCTTTAACTTGTTGGCAATTGGAGCATTGTGGCACGTATTCTGCAATATTCCTTTTCACGTCATTCCAACAGTAGACCTCCTTAAGGTCATGATACATTTGTGTGGAGCCTAGACAAATTGAGTATCGAGATTAATGTGCTTCATGCATGATTTTCTGCCTTAACCCTTCTACATTTGGAACACATTATCTTACTTGGCATCTCAAGGTGCCATATCCTGCTAACTCAAATGAAGTAATTAGGTGCTCTCAAATCCCTACTCGAATGCAGTAATTAGGTGCTCTCGAATCCCTTCTCGATATTGTAGAAATATAAGATCATCATACTATTTTTCTTTTTCCAATGCCACTAATGATGATTCGACAGTATTTTGTACGACTACGCCTCCATCTTTGGCTTCTAGAAGTTGGACTCCTAAGTTGGCTTATTTTTGAACATCTTGTACTACTTCCTATTGTACACGTGGTAAATGTACTAGACTTCTTATTGATAGTCGAGTAAGAGCATTTGCTACAACGTTAGCTTTACCTGGGTGATAGAGAATGTTCACATCATAGTCCTTCAACAACTATTGCCACTTTCTCTACCTGATATTCATGTCCTTTTGCTTGAAAAGATATTGGAAACTCTTATGATCTGTAAAATATATCAACATGTACCCCATACAATTAGTGTTGCAAAATCTTAAGTGCAAATACCACTGCGGCGAGCTCCAAATCATGAGTGGGGTAGTTTTGTTCATGTTTCTTCAGTTGTCGAGAAGTGTACGCTATTTGTAACACCCCAAAATATTTCGAAGTTAAGACTCGAATCATTCTTCATTTAGTTGTAGGGTCATATCGGGTGATTCTTAAATTTCCCATATTTGTAAAGGTAAATTCTCTAGTGTGGGAATGATTTTTGGATATCAATTAAGGTCACTTGAATCTCCTAGCACAAAGTAGAGTTGAAAGCTTCTTTACCAATTAAGTTTTGATGTAAGATTTTACTTAGGTCAACTTCAATTGACCATATCTCTTAGAATATAAAGAGTTACGTAGCCCATAACCTATCAAACTAAAGGTATTTGAATCCACTTTCCAACGCCACTACTATCGCGTCAATCCAATTTTTAAGTAAAATGTTATGAGCATTTTAGTAACTGATACAATGCTGTGACGAATTAGCCGATAGGAAAACATTAAAACGGGTTATTTTTGTCTTTTTATCTGTAAGTAAACCATAAAAAAAATTATTTACTAATTAAAGACCCAAAACAATAAGATTTTCATCTTTTAATCCATCATTCTCTTCTCTCTGAAATCCTACGGAAAAATCCTAAGGAAATATCAAAGTAGAAGACTCCATTCAAGATTCATTCAATCTTTTTCAAGATTCTTATTCAAGGTAAGTCCTTCTCCAAGAATTTTATTCTTTCTAACTCAAATTCCACCATAAAATTATGAATCACTAATGAAAATAATAATTCATGTCTATAGAGATTTCAAGAAAGTAATTCAAGAATCTCAAGAAAGGTTTTCTTGATTGTTCTCCTTCAAGCTAGGGTTTCAAGGCTTCTAATCAAGTTCTTCTTCAAGATTGTTCAAGAACCTTGTTATTCCTGGTATGTAAGGCCATCATAGTGTTGTACTAGTTTGTCCTCATGCCCTACATGTACTTTCAAATCAGTAAAAGAGAAATCTAGGATTCTACCCCTAGATTTGAGTATTCTTGAGATTAGTTGACTTTGATTTCTTGAATTCATGATTCTTTTGAAATTCTATTCCTAAGTATTGAATTTCTATATTTCTATTGAGATTCTTAAGTTGATTTGTTCATTTCTATATTTTAGTATAAACCATATATTGAGTTATAAATTTTGAGAAGCTTTTTAATGCCAACACTTGAGTTCTTAAACTGAGTTTTGAGAAAGTAAAGATGAGTTTTGACAAAAGAGTTTTCTAAAACATGATTAGTATGACATCCGAGTATGCCATCAATGTTTAAGCAGTATGGTATCTATATATACCATCAATGTTTATGGAGTATGACTTCTTGATTCATAAATGATCATATTGTAATATGATTTTGAAATATTTTTGAGAAAGAGTTTTCAAGTATGAGTATAAGGTGACTATGTGTTCCTAGTGAAATCAATTTTTACATTGATAAAAGAGAAATTGAGATTTCTAAATGAGTTATGAGTTCAAAAGATATTTCAAGAGCAGTTACCTCTTTTACGAGGATAGTTTGAGCAATTATCTCAAATTAGAGGAAGAATATGTTTTTAAAAATGGAGCATGCGTATATATATTATTGGGAGTAGTATTGAGTGTCGATATAGGGGAGAGTTTAGACAACTCACAACCCCCATAAACCATGTATGCCAACATGGGTAAAGGGTCATACTTTTTAAATGATTCCTTATTGTTTTTAAGCATAGCTTAGTGGATCCACTTAGTTGAGGAGTTCTATATCCCGACAAGGTATAGGGTAGTTCTGGCAGCGTGGGAGAGACGTTGTATCATCACGTAGCTCATAGTGATGGTTGTCGGTTAGAGAATGTCCAAAATATAGTTAAATGTGTATTTTTATTATATCACTAAATATCTTGAATTCAGAGATGAGTAAGTATTTTGTAAAGTATTAATGATTTCACTCCTTTATTTCTTTACATTCAATTGAGTATCTATTACAGTCATTTCAATAAGTTATTTGTTATTCAGTTATATTACATACTCGTACATTCCATGTACTGATGTCATTCGACATGTATGATTTTATGTAGATAAAGATGTTCATGATTATCAGCATGCATTTTGTTGAGATCACTCTAGACTCTAGTTAGATTTGGTGAGTGTCACGACCTAGGGGTACCCCCTCGATGTAACAAGGCATATCAAAAAGTAATAGAAAAGGTTCTGGAATTAAAACTTTTCCAGTACAATCGAAGTCTTTTATAATAGCAAGAAGAATTCTAACACTACAATTTCTCAAACCATCTAAACATAAGGAATTGAAGTCTTGGAACGCAGCCCATACAACATTCTCAAAAATAAAGGAAAGACATGAAAGAGATAGGGTGACCCAATCCTCGAATACAATAAGGACTCACCAAAGTTTCACTTCACAATCATATATAAAACCTAGCCGCAAGTGTGTGAATCTGGAACGCCGGACCCTATATTTGATAAGAATGTAGGCAAGAGTATGCGTTAGTGCAATCAAGTAATAAATGTGATGGCCAGAATAAATAACATAAACATAAGCATTAGTCAACATAAGACATAAGGCATAAGCATAATCAGTACATATATAGCATCATAATGAACGAGAAGTACTCCCTTAAGTAATCTCACTTAAGCTTAGCCAAGAAATAGGTCATCCACCTCTAGGCAAGCTTACATCAGGGAAGGCATATATAGTAACACTCCACAAAAGTCAATTTCATAACCTAATCTCATTAATAATACTTGCTTTTAAAGACATAGTGATTCGCCTCAATGCCTAGTTCAGAAAGGCTAATGGGTATTCGCCTCATGCCTTACTTACTATTAGGTTGAGGGTACTCTCCTCCACAACCTCATTATATGATGTGGGTACTCGCCTCCACATCATTTCATAAGGAGCATGGGTAATCACTTCTGTCCATTCGTCATAGTAAGAACGGGGGACTCACCTCTTGTTCAAGTCTAAGGAGTAGGGGAATCACCTCTTATCCGTTTATGTGGAGGTCAGGGGTAATTGCCTATAGCCTCATCATTCATTAATCATTTTATTCTAGATTCATTTTAGGTAAGAGATACTTTCAACCTAGAATCATTCATGTAAGTAAACCCCGTCACATTTATTCAATCATGCTTATTAATTCATTATAGGAAGTATCTCTTCCACATCATAGCATTTTCAATCAACAATGCATAGCCTAGGCTTTATTCTCAAAGCACTACATCTCATGATCATCATCTATGCTTTATTTTCAAGTAATTAACATCATATTCATCATAAATTCTTCAATCTAGAGCAATTCTATTCATAGTTCATCAATCCTACAAGGATATATCTATCCTATAGAGTTTCCTTCACATGGCATCAAACCCATTATATTAATTCAACCCTGAAATCATGGGATAGGCATGGGTACATGCAATTTCATCCTAAATACATGAAATTCTATCAATTCAATCATAAACAATCATAATCCATTCAATTGGAGCAACAACATCATAACCCACAACAATGGAAGAAACCCAAACTAGAATTGGAGAATATTTTTAATCAAATTGTGGAATTTAGGAGACTCTATGGGAGGAAGGATCCTATGGATGAAAAACCATCATACCGTAGTCACAATGCCCAAAAATCTTGAAGATTGGAAGACTTGATCTTGACCTAGCTTCTATCTCCTTCTTCTCATACCTTCTAGAGAGAGTTTTTGAGAGGAGTTTTGGGGTTTCTTTTGGGATTTGAGAGAATGGCTTAATTGGGAGATTTTGGCAGTTAAAAATACTTATATAGGTGGTCTAGGTCTAGGCAAAATGACACCACTTTAATTTTATTAAAATCGGAAAAGATCCTGAAGTCCCTAAAATAATTTCCCTAATATGACCCACGAGACCATGTCCTATGGACCATGGATGGCCAAACGGTACATCCTGGTCAATCATGGATAATGGTCAGACACTTTTGGCCAATCCACGACTCCCCTATTCACGGACTGTGGACCCACCCATGGGGCATGGTCCTTGTTGTGGTTCATTGCCTTAGGCAATGCCTAGGGTGCCCTATACACGAAGCTCATCCATGTGGCGTGGGTCTAACCACGAGGTGTGGTTGGCCCACGTTGGTGGCACCTAGAAATGGTGAAAAATTGCTAGGCTTTCCTCTTTCGAATCTGGTGTTACATTATCTCCCCCTTGGGATCATTCGTCCTCGAATGAGATTCTAAGTACGTTTATAAACTAAAAAACTCAAGACAAGCAGCCCATCATGCATGCAACACTTCTTAAATGCACATAAGTAAGGAGGAATTCCATCTCTAAGCTAACCATACTCAATGCACCACAAGGAAGTAGGAACTACATCTAACAACCCAATAAGCACGAAATCTTAACATTTCTCATGTTTAAGGAGGAACTATCATCTCCAACACAAAAAAATGCTTTACACAATCTCATGGAGCTCATATGCAATTCAATCTCAAAAAATCTTAAATTCAAGGAGGGTATCTCCACTCCAAGTCAAGGCATGTTCTACAACTCATCTCATGAAGTCTATTAGCAAATCATACTCAATACTTAACAACATGAGGAAAATAATTCACATAAGTTGTTTCTTTCACAACTTAAGTAATTCATGAACATGAATAATCATAAGGAAATCATGGAAACACATAAAACATACATGCCTTCAAACATAAACAAACCAAGAGGAATTCACTACCTCAATCTAGGATACGAGGAAAAAGATACGGATACTGAGACATCATGTCACCTTCGGCCTCCCAAGTATCACCCTCAACTAGATGGTTTCTCCATAAAACTTCCACAGAAGCAACTTCTTTGTTCCTTAATTTGTTAGTTTGTTGGTCTAGAATTTCAGCTGGAACTTCTTCATAAGAAAGGTTCTCTTTCACTTGTAACCCTCCTAGGGGAATTATAGATGTCGGATCTCCAACTCACTTTTTCAACATAGAGACATGGAATAAATGATGCATCAATGCCAACTCATTTGGCAAATCAAGCTCATATGCAACCTTACCAACACGTCTTAAAATTTGATATGGGCCTATGAAATAGGGACTAAGTTTTCCTTTCTTCCCAAACCTCATTACACTATTCATGGGTGAGATTTTCAAATAGACCTAATTATTAACCTCAAACTCAAGGTCTATCCTTTTAACAACGACATAGGACTTTTTTCGGCTTTGGGCAGTTCTCAACCTCTCTCTAATGAGCCCGACTTTCTCCATAGCCTGATGAACTAATTCAGGTCCAAACAAAGAAATTTCACCCACTTCAAGCCATACTACAGGATATCTACACCTCCTACCAAAAAGAGCTTCAAAGGGGGCCATACCAATACTAGAATGGTAGGTATTATTATAAGCGAATTCTATCAATAGCAAATGATCATCCCAACTTCCCTTGAAATCGATGACAGATACTCTCAACAAATCCTCTAAAGTTTGGATCGTTCGCTCCCCTTGCCCATCGGTTTGTGGGTGAAAAGCTGTGCTAAGATTAACCTTAATGCCAAGTCCCTTTTGAAATGACTTCCAAAACTAAAAAGTAAACTGAGTACCTCTATCAGAGTTAATGGACAGGGGGACACCATGTAATCTTACAATTTCTGTGAAATACAACTTGGCATAATCTTTTGCTGATTAAGAAACATTGACTGGAAGAAAATGTGTTGACTTTGTCATCCGATCTACAATCACCCAAATAGAGTCATGTTGGCATCGGGTGCGAGGAAAACCAATTATAAAGTACATATTTACATCTTCCCACTTCCAAGCGGGAATGACAATATCTTGAGCTAAACCTCCGAATTTTTGATGTTGAACCTTTACTTGTTGACAATTTGGACATTTAGCCACAAATACCCCAATATCCTTCTTCATCCCATTAAAACAATAGACTTATGGTAAATGAAGGTACATCTTGGTGGCTCCCGGGTGAATGTAATACCACGAACTATGGGCTTCTACCAAAATCTTTTTCCTTAGCTCATCAACATTTGGAACAGATAGTCGACCGTGGTATCTAAGTACCCCATCTCCCCCTTGGGAGACAGCCTCAACGGACTTCTTGAGTACCGCTTCTTTCAATTTCACCAAAGTCGAATCAAGACATTGTTTAACTTTCACATCATTTACAAAAGATGATTCGGAGCCATTATGAACCATGACACCACCTTTGTCGGAATCTACCAATCGAACACCTAACCAGGCCAATCCATGCACATCTCGTGCCAACTCTTTTCTCAACACACGCAACACTACCCATGGACAACTTACTGAGAGCATCTGATGCTACATTCGCCTTTCTGGGGTGATAAAGAATACGCATATCATAGTCCTTCAATAATTCCAACCTCCTTCTTTGGCGAATATTTAGATCTTTTTGGGTAAACATATATTGTAAACTCTTATGGTCGGTGAAAACACCCACATGGACCCCATACAAATAATGCCACCAGATCTTTAAGGCAAATACCACCGTTGCTAATTCAAGGTCATGGGTAGGATAGTTCTTTTCATGAACTTTTAGCTTCCTTGAATCATAGGCAATCACCTTACCATTTTGCTATAATAACATATCCTAATCCCACTCTAGAGGCGTTACAATATACAACAAAGCCATATATACCTTTTGTAAGGTCAAATTTGGAGCGGAACTATGTCTATCTTTCAACACTTGGAAACTTTTCTCACAATCATCCAACCATATAAACTTGGCCTCCTTTTGAGTCAAAGTCATCAAAGGAGAAGCAATGGAGGAAACCCCTCAACAAACCTTCTATAATAATTGGTCGAACCTAAGAAACTTCTAACGTCTGTCAGTGATAGAGGTCTAGACGAATTCTTGACCGCATTTGTCTTAATCGGATCCACCTCAATACCCTTTCTTGAAACAATACGGCCTAAGAAAGCCAAGAATCTTAAACAAAATTCACATTTACTAAACTTTGCATAAAGTTGTTGGTCCTTGAGAATTTGCAATACAATCCTCAAATGATCAATACGCTCATTCTCACTTCTTAAATAGATCAAAATAATATCGCTAAACACCATCACGAACATATCAAGGTATTGTCTAAACTCCCTATTTGATGTTTGTGTAATCAATAATACAACTTCCGATTCAAGTGTCTACAATCGTGCAATAGTATAATAACCCAACCAAGGGTTGGGGTCGAGTCCCAAGGGAATGGTTTTACGATTTAATAGAAAAATAAAATTATTTCTAACTAGTCATGGTTAAAGACATTAACGATTAAAAATATTGTAGATCAAAATGGGACACAAAAAGTGTCAAATATTGATTTGGGGGTTTTATCACAAGTATAGCAAAATAATAAAAAGAACAGAGAAATCTACGAATGAGAGGGGATTCTTGGGATGTGGTTGGAATACGGGTAAATCTAAATTATTGGGTATATGCTTTCGATAGGAAATTTAAAGAGTAATAGTGATTAGGCTAAGCTATACGTGGGAATAAATTCTCTCTCGAGCAACTTACCCCGTTTCAAATGTGTTTCTTTCGGACACCCACTTGCCGTATGAAGACCAGCCTATGCCTTACCCAACTCACTCTCTCGAGCTGAGTGTTAGGATATGAGACTAGGGCTCACCCTTTCGGGCTGAATGTCATGTTGACCTACTCCTAGGGCCATCAATCTAATAGTCTTGGTTTCGTGACCTCTCTCTTGAGCAAGCCAAAAACACATAAATAATCTTGTATTTTCAACTACAAATTTGTTAAATTCAACCACAAATACTAGATGAAATCACCATTATACTACATTAATCTATCAGCAAGCATGACCCAACAACAATCTTAACCCATATTCGCTAAATCACACCCCAAGAATCGGGGTTTTTAGCCACAAATCAAGAGATTGAAGTTTATATGTAAATAAGCTTGCATTCAAATGGGTATGAAGATTTAAGTCTTGTTACAGGCCAAGAATGAAGAATCCAAGAGACCAAAATCCAAATCCTTGGAGAGGAAACCCTTTTCTTCTTCAAGTTTCCAAATCCTCTCAAACTCAGAGAAAAAGTACTAAAAATTATATTAATTGTTTTACACTGAAAATATTGAAATACTGAAAATCTCATACTAAGCTATAACTCTCATGAGTATTTATAATTTTCAAAGATCAGTGTTGCAGCGGACCATTCGACGACATTAGTCGAAATAGCAGATAGATTCGGTGATTCACCCTTTGGTGTAGTTTATCACCGTCTTGCACCATCCTTCGACATCGTTGTGCTTTGGCTCATTGGGCGACATAGTCCTGCTTCGCAAAACTGCTCGGCGATGTGCTGATTGCTCCCATTTTCTGCTGACTTGATCTTTTCCTTCAGGCTCAGCACACTGGAACAAAAGGCGAAGTGAGACCCTTTGGTGACTCGCCAATTGGACTCGGCGATTCTCAGGTCGTTATTTTCTCGTCTTTTCAGACTTTTCATTCCTTTTTGCGAAGTAGTGTCCATGCTTTCCTTCAAACTTCAAATACCTTAAACTTAAGGGTTTTCATCAAATATTGAGATAAAATCAGCATTTGAGGACACAATTTCTATTAAAATATAGCCCTAAATGAATACAATTTGTGGACTCATCAATACCGCCAACTTAAACTTTTGCTTGTCCTCAAGCAAACTCAAGTTCAGCTGTTCAAAAAGGGTGTCTCAAATAGTGCTACACAAGACTCAATCATGAATGCACACAACAATATTCAATTTACTTGTGCAAAGATCAATTGTGTACTCAAAGATTCATGTTGTGACACACCATTACCAAAGATTCTCAAGCTCGCAATACTTGCTACTTGTGCAAGTTTAAGCTTAACAAAAAGTATCTAAATACCCTCACATAAAGAAAGATTCCATATTCACACACAGAGAGGTTAATCAATTCAAGATCAAGAATCAGATGCAACGATCACAATAAAAAAGAGGAACACAATGCATGTTTTCACCCATAGGCTTACCCTTATTTTCTAATCGATCTTTGGTTTGGCTCACTCAAGATCTAAAAGGTCTTTCTAAGGCTTGTAATGGGGTTGAGTGCAAAGGTATGGTCATTTAGGCTCAGTGACTTTTTCCTCATGAGATATGGTATTCTCAAGGCATTCCCTTCTTTTACTTTGTCAATTCTTTTTCTAGTGCTTCTAAGTCACCTTTTTATTCACCTCCAAGGATTGCTTGGAAACCCAGTTTATTTTGTACTTTTATTCCATAACGTTTTTTTTTGTGTGGAGGGTTTCCATTGTTCCGCAACACCATGGGTTAAGGGAGACTTTTCTTGCACTTCTTGATTTCTCCTTTTCCTTTTCACCACTCCCCCACTTAGGATTTTGGCCTAAGTTGGCTATTCACTAAACCACAAATCAAGAGGATTATAGGTAGTGGGTCAAGTATGGTCTAGGGTTCATCAATGTTTTTCCAAAGAAAGGTAAGACTCAAAGAGTGTTTAAGAGAGTTTCGCACGAGCACGGGTAGGCCACAAAAGAGGTATATGTCAAATTAGCTCACACTTTTCAAAAGTTGCCTAAGATCATTTCAAGAGCACACCTCACTAAATCAATTAGACTAACAGGGCAAATTCTAGGTTTATTCATGCAGGGTTCAAAGTAAGCTCATCAGACAAGGCATCGATACTTAAGTCAAACAAGACCACACACTTTCAATAGTGTGGTCATTAAAAGAGAATCAATTCAAAAAAATGGCAACTCACAATGAAATGCAAAGAATTCACATATTTGTCTATGTAACATCATTTGGCCTCGTCATAGCCGCACATTCATGTTCGTTCAATTGAGAGCACTATTCAAAGTCATCGATATTGATCGGAACCGAGACTTAAATTTTAAAAAGAACAGCCACATTCAAGAGCATATAAAGGGTGTGAAAATGTGCGAAAAATTCAAAATTTTTCAAAAAAAATTGTCAAAATCATTTTTGTAATTTAAAATGAAAGGGAGCCATAAACTCAAACATCCACGAAAAGCAGTGTAAAAATAATTTTAAATAGAACAGCCCAAATATATACCACATGAATCACAAATAGCAGACAAAAGGTGGACCTCACCCCACCACAAATAAAAGCTATTTGTCCTTAAATGCAATTAACATAGAAAATAAAAGTAATACAGAGAGGGAGATAAAGAGGAGTCCTATCTACGCAATTTCTCCATATGTCTGGGCATCAGTGCCCGAAGTGTTGTCAATCTGCTTTAGGTTCTCTTTTTCTTTTCTCTCAGCTTCAGCTTTTGTGGCGATGTTTGCCTCAACCATTTTATCCAAATCATGTGATGCTCCGAAGGCATGTATCGCGCTGACAAACCCTTGAGCCCATGAAGGGACAGCAGGGTCAATGGGAATCCTCTTACAGGGATTTACTTCCTTGCTCTTGCTCTTTTCAGTTCTTTTGAACTGTTGTGCTCTTATGTGTCTAGGTGGCATGTTTCTTCCTGTAATTTTGGTCTGTCCATTTATGAAAAGTCTTGAGATAATGTTAGAACATATTTGACAACCTAAACAAAGACTTTCATCTATAGAAAGACTAGATAATCTATTCGGCGTGCCGTTGAATACATTCGCGAGCCACAAACAATCCGTCGAAAGTCACAGTGCGGAAGGAATTAGGGTTGCAGAGAAAGGGCGATTAAGGTGTCGTTTGATGAGCCGCTGAGTGCACTTGGCAATCCTGTGCTTCTTTCCAAAAGTTATAGCAGCCACAACAATTGAAACATGATCGAAGGGCGAGATAGGGTGCTCAGGCAAACCGCGGAGTGGTTCAGCAAGCTCTTTATAGCTCACTGAATCACCTATCGTGCCTACTTTTAACCCAAATTTTTGAAATCGGCCCCAAATACCCCTAAAGAAAAATCAAAACATGCACCAACGAACTTCAAGCAAGACCCATACCCATCACCCTGGGATACTTAGATTTTTTCTCAGACTAGCCGCATTTGGCCATTTGACGAGATTTACTCTTAAGATCGGTGTTACCATCTCTATTATTGAGCAAGGTTTTGACATTTAGCACAAACATGGGCTAATCAGACTTCACCCAATCAAATTAATGATACGCAAGCACAACCCAATGAGATCTTATTCAATCACAATCACAACGAATATGGGCATTTGACGACCAAAACACTATGGGCATGATTTTCAAATTGAAATAAACATTTTAATCCCATTAGAAAGGTGCAACACACATTAATAAGTTATGATCAATTCAAAAGAGTTCAAACTATTCGAAAGTAAAAATTGGGGTGTGGATAACTAACCTTCTGTGCTGATTAAAATGTGATTGAAGAGCTAGGCAACAAACAAATCCAACTCTGAGCAGAGATCACTAAAGTAAAATACTAGTAGAATATTGAAAATACTACCTTGGTGTGAATTTGTCAAGATTTAAAGCAAGGGAAAGTGAAGGATTTCAACTTTTTGGACCTTTTGGCCATTATAAACCATCTAGTTCGCAACCATTCGACGACATTAGTCGCACTCGCCGATCCAGTAGGCGACACTCCGAATGGTCATTTACCTCGCCAAGTTTTACAGTACCTTCAGTCTAAGGGAAGGTCCAAATGGAAATTTTCATTGGGACAGCCAACTAATTTGGTGATTTGTTGAATAGAACTATTAGTTCGCCAAATGCAATTTCCTCACATTATCCATACTTTAACCTATACCACTAACGCACCATTATTTATTAAAGTAAATTTATGCATTTAAAACCTTGGGTTACCTTCTAAGAAGCGCCTTATTTAACGTCATGGCTCGACGTGAGCTACCAATCAAACTTCGTCTCTGGGGTTAGACCTAGTGCCACTAGGCCACCCGCCTTTACTGCTTCGGTAGAGATGAGTCAATGTGCGGTCCAAGAAGTTTTCAACCAACTTGATTGATCTTGAGTGGGAGCCACTCATCTGATTCAGTACCTCCACGCCTTCCTTCATTACCTCTAACATTCTATCTTGTTCATGAAGTTTTTGGAGAATGATTAATAGTGTATCCTCGATACGTTTATTTTCATTGCTCCTAGACCTTTCTTGCTCATAAGGAGGCATGTGCCCCCTTTAGCTCTTGCACTGGTTTTCCACCTTTGATATTTTGGTGGCTAAATCATTCAGCTGAGTTGCTAGTGCAAATAACTTAAAGTTACCCTAGACTTCTTGGTTTGTCCCAGCTATCTTGCCACCACTTCCCTCAGCCATGCTCAGGGTTTCTGCATACAACAACTTAGAGAAAAATAAAATTAGTAGACTACAACTAAGAAGAACAAAGATTTTACTAATCTAAGGATTCTCAAATAATACCACTCCCCGGCAGCGGTGCCATTTTTGTGTTAGCATAATCAATGACACAACTTTCGATGCAAGTGTCTACGATCGTGCAATAGTATAATAACCCACTAAAGGGTTGGGGTCGAGTCACATGGGAGTGGTTTTGAGAATTAATAGAAAAATAAAATTAATTCTAACTATTTGTATTTAAAGACATTAAGTATTAAAAATATTGTAAATCAAAGGGGGACACAAAAAGTGTCAAATATCGATTTTGGGGTTTTGTTACAAATATAGAAAAAAAATAATAAAAATAACACAGAAATCTATGAATGAAAGGGGATTCATGGGATGTGACAGGAATACGGGTAAATCTAAATTATTAGGTACATGCTTACGATAGGAAAGTTATAAAGCAATAATGACTAGGCTAAGCTATACATGGGAATGAATTCTCTCTGGAGCAACTTACCCTGTTTCAAATGAGTTCCTCTCGGACACCTATTTTCTGCATATAGACCAACCTACGCCTTACCCCACTCACTCTCTCAAGCTGAGTGTTAGGTTATGGGACTAGGGCTCACCCTCTCAGGCTGAACCTCATGTCAACCCACTCCTTAGGCCATTAATCTAGTAGTCTTGGTTTCGCGACCTCTCTCTCTCGCAAGCTGAGAACACCTAAATTAGCTCAAATGGTTATGAAGATTTTAAGTCTTGTTATAGGCCAAGAATGAAGAATCCAAGTGACCTAAGTCCAAATCTTTTAAGATGAAACCCTCTTCTTCTTCAAGTTTCAAAACCCTCTTAAACTCAAACAAAAAGTACTAAAAATTATATTAATTGTTTTACGCTGAAAATCTTTTGATACTAAAAATCTCATACTAAGCTATAACTCTCACGAGTATTTATAGTTTTCAAAGATCTATGCTGCAGCGTACCATTCATCAACATTAGTCGGAATCGCTGATCAACTCGGCGATTCACCTTTTTGTGTAGTTCATTGTCGTCTTGCACCATCCTTCGGCATCATAATGCTCTGGGTCATTGAGTGACATAGTACTGCTTTGCAAAACTGCTTAGTGATGCGCCAACTGCTCCCTTTTTCAACCGACATGATCCTTTCCTTAAGGCTCAGTACACTAGAAAAAAAGGCGAAGTGAGACCCTTCGGAGACTCGTCAATTGGACTGCAGATCCTCAGGCCATTATTTTCTCGTTCTTTTCAGCCTTTTTGCTCCTTTTTGCGAAGTAGTGTCCGTGCTTTCCTTCAAACTTCAAATACCTAAAACTTAAGGGTTTTCATTAGATATTGAGATAACATCAGCATTTGAGGACAAAATTCTATTAACATATTGCCCTAAATAAGTCCAATTTGTGGACTCATCACTATTCATCAAGTCCATAAACTCTGCTTGGGAATTAGTAAAATTAAAAGACATAACCAAGAACTCGTAATGACCATATCGGGTTCTAAGGGTCGTTTTATAAATGTCTTCCTCTTTCACCCTCAATTGATGATAACCTGATCGGAGATCAATTTCGAGGAAGTAACTTCCGCGTTGGAGTTGATTAAATTAGTCATTTATCCTTAGAAGAGTATACTTGTTTTTAATGGTTACTTTGTTCAATTGGTGGTAATCAATACACATTCGGAGTGAGCCATCTTTCTTCTTAACAAAACACACCTAAGCACCCCATGGAGAGATACTCGATTGAATAAAACCCTTATCCAATAAGTCTTTTAACTGTTCCTTCAATTGCTTAAGTTCCATCGAAGCCATGCTATATGGAGGAATAGAGATAGGTTGGGTGTCGAGGAGAATGTCAATCCGAAAGTCTATTTCCCTTTCAAAAGGAACACCAGGTAATTCATCGGGGAAAACTTCCATAAACTCTTTTACAATAGGGACCGATTCAAGAGTAGGAGTTTAATACTCTAGATCACTTACCCTCACTATATGATAGACACAACCCTTCAAAATCATTTTCCTTGATTTTAGGTAAGAAACAAATTGACCTCTAGGCATAGAGTTTCCCCCCTTCCACTCTAAGATAGGCTCATTTGGGAATTGGAATTTACTATCTGAGTTCTACAATCAATAGAGGCATAACACGAATGCAACCAATCCATACCTAAAATAACATTGAAGTCAATCATATGAAGTTCCACTAAATCTATTAGAGTGACTTTTTGGGATAAGGAAATGGGGCATCTCCTATACACTTTTTTAGCCACCACATAATCACCAACAGGGGTAGAAAAAGAAAAAGGTTCTAACAACACTTCGGGGAGCACATCAAACCTCATAGCTATAAAAGGAGTCACAAATGACAAAGTAGAACCCATATCGAGTAAAACATACACATCTATATGGAATAATTTTCACATACCAGTCACAACATCTGGGAAACTCTCTTGGTGACCTCTAGTTTTGTGAGCATAGAAACGGTTTTGTTTAGGAACTTTTCAAGCCGAACCAGTCGGATCGGATAAAGGGTAGGGTTGAGCCTTACGATGAGTGTCTCCATCATTTTTAGTAACGAAAGGGCAATCCCTTATTTTGTGACACATTTTACCATACCCAAAACAAGCATTAGAGCCTGCTAGACACTTTCTTTCATGATTTCTCCCACATTTAGAACAAGTAGGCATCGGAGGCCTATTACCATCTCCTTGTAGGTTTTAGGTTACACAACCTCTCATTTCTTGGCCTCAGAGGAGAACTTGTAGAATCTTACCCAGAGAACCTTTGTTGGAATCTAGAACGACCCCATCCATCGGACCTAGCATGAGAATAGTTTACATCATCCCAGCTCGGTGTGTGATCACCAAAGGTGAAGTAACCCTTCAAATGCTCTCTCCTTCCATGCGAATACCCCCGGCCGATTCCGCCAGGTACTCTAGTCCCTTTTACCTCCCTAGATGTCTTCTTTTGCTTTTCTTCCTCAATTTATTGGGCATGTACCATAAGGTGAGAAATGCCCATGTCATGAAAAAGCATAGAAGTGCGGCACTCTTTGACAACCAAGTCAGACACTCCTGACACAAACTAACTCATTTTGGCCCTACAATCCGCAATTATTGAAGGAGCATACTTGGATAGTTGCATGAACCTCAAGGTATATTCCCTTACACTCATATTTCCTTGCCTAAGGCTGATGAACTCAAGTACCTTGACCTCTCTCATCTATAGAGGGAAGAATCGGTCATGAAAATCACCTTTGAACCTTTCCCATTCTACAGGACCCATTTCCACCGGCCTTTCCTCTTTCCACTAATTAAACCAAATCTGAGCAATCCATTTGAGTTAGTAAGCGGCTAGTTCCTTCTTATCTATCGAAGCCACTGCCATGATAAAAAGTATCATATAGGCCTCGTCAATAAACTCTTAAGGGTCTTCCTCAAGTTTGGAGCCATAAAATTTAGGAGGGTTCATTCTTATGAAATCTCTCACTCTTGCTGCCACCGTACCCGTAGTTGGGTTCACGAGGGTTACCACCTCTCAATTAGCTTGTGCCATTACGGTATGAGCCTACACTTGGAATGCCAATCTAAACTCCGCATTAGTCACATTCTCCTTCAATGGGTCAATTAGAGAATGAGAAGGAGCTTGAGGAGGAACCTCTTGATCAAAATTACCTTCATCCAACCTTCTAGCATTAGCCCTTCTAGTAGTCATTTCCTAAAAACCATCGGACACAGATTAGGGGAAATACTTATAGAGTTAAACTCTGTGGCACGACTTAGAGAAGTTAAGAAGTGAAGTTTCCTAAACATGTAATAGCCTTTCATCATAAATGTCGCACGCTTTACACTTATGAACAAGACTCTACTAGACATAGTTTGAGACATCCTAGAACCATTATAAACCTTGAGCTCTGATTACAAAGTTTGTCACGACCCAAGGGTACCCCTTCGATGTAACAAGGCGTATAAGACCTCGAGAGGACACATACAAGTCACTTAGCATATCATAACATAAATTAATAGAAAAGGTGTGGGAATTAAAACTTTTCAAATACAATCAAATTCTTTCATAAAAGCAAGAGAAAGTCTATTATGACATTGTCTCAAAACATCTATACATAAGAAATAAAAGTCTTGGGACGCAGCCCATACAATAGTCTCAAAAATAAACGAAAGACATAAAAGAGATAGGGTGGCCCAATCCTTGAATACAATGACGACTCACCAAAGATTCACTTCACAATCCTCTAGGAACCTAGTTACAAGTGTGTGAATCGGGAACGCCGGACCTACATTTGATAAGAACGTAGGCAAAAGTATGTGTTAGTACAATCAAGTACTAAAAATGATGGCTAGAATAAAAAACATAAACATAAGCATTAGTCAACCTAAGACATAAAGCATAAGCATAATCACTACATATAAAGCATCATAATGAAATAGAAGTACTCCCTTAAGTAACCTCGCTTAAACTTAACAAAGACATAGGTCATCCACCTCTAGTCAAGCTTACATCATGGAAGGCATATCTAACAACACTCCACACAAGTCAATTTCATAACATAATCTAGTTAATAATACTTACTTTTTAAGACATGCAGATTCACCTCAATGCCTAGTTCATAAAGGCTAATGGGTATTCACCTCTTGCCTTACTTTTAGATTGCAGGTACTGGCCTCCACAACATTTCATAAGGAGCATGTGTACTCGCCTCCAAGTCCATTGATCATAGTAAGAACGTGGGGACTTACCTCTTGTTCAAGTCTAAGGAGTATGGGAATCACCTCTTATCCTTTCATATAGAGGTCAAGGTTAATCACCTCTAGCCTCATCATTCATTAAGCATTTTAGGTGAGCAACCCTTTCAACCTAGAATCATTCATGTGAGTAAACCTTTAACATTCATTCAATCATTCTTATCATTATAGGAAGTATCTCTTCCACATCATAACATTTTCAATCAACAATGCATAGTCTAGAGTTTACTCTCAAAGCACCACATCTCATATCATCATCTATGCTTTACTCTCAAGCAATTAACATCATATTCATTATAAATGCTTCAATCTAGATCAATTCTATTCATAGTTCATCAATCCTATAGCAATATATCTAACTTATAGAGTTTCCCTCACATGACATCAAACCCATTATATCAATGCAACCCTAAAATCATATGATTGACATGTGTACATGTAATTTCATCCTAAATACATGTAATTCTATCAATTCTATCATAAACAATCATAATCCACTCAATTGGATCAACATTCGTCATAACCCAAAACAATGGAAGAAACCCTAACTAAAATTAGAGAAATTCTTCATCAAATTGTGGAATTCTAGGGGACTCTATGGGAAGAAGGATCCCATGGATGAAAATCCATCATACCTTAGTCACAATGCCCAAAAAAGCTTGAATATTGGAGAGAATTGTTTAAAGGAGATTTGGGTTTTCTTTTGGGATTTGAGAGAATTGCTTAATTGGGGGATTTTAGGGGTTACAAATATTTATATAGGTGGTCTAGGTCTAGGCAAAATGACACCACTTTAATTTAATTTAAACTGGAAAAGACCCTTAAGTCCTTAAAATAATTTCCATGACATGACCCACGAGACCATGGCCTACGGACCGTGGATGGACCAACTATACGTCCTGGTTAATTGTAGATCATGATCAGAGACTTTTGGACAATCCACGACTACCCCATCCACGGATTGTGGACCCACCGATGGGGCGTGCTCCTGGCTGTGGTTCACTTTCTTAGGTGGTACCTAGGGTGCCCTATCTACGCAGCTCACTCACATGGCATGGGTCTAACCATGGGGCGTGGTTGGCCCACATGGGTGGCACCTGAAAATGGTGAATAATGTCTAGGCTTTCCTCTTTCGAATCCAGGGTGTTACTTTTAACCTCCTTGTATTCTTGAGGACTTCACAGTTACTTTCCAATTAGTAGTTTTGAGGTGTTGTGGGCCTTGTCCCGAAATCTTTTCCTTAATAGTAAAGGCTTCATAATAGGTTGTTGGAGAGTCTTTCAGTTTTAGAGGTTTTCTTTAAAATTTATGTTTAATATTTAGTATATTCATCGTAGGTTTGAGATTAAGTAAACCATTTTTAAATATTTACTTTAATTTTAGGCTTATGTATGCCTGAGTTAGTCTTCTACTTGAAGTCAGTCAGGATGAGAGTTCGCTTGAGAGCCAGTAATGGTTCTCGAGTGCTAGCCACGTCCAGGGTGTAGGCTCGAGTCGTGACAAACTTGATATCATAGAACAAAGTTCAAGTGTCCTATGGTGTCTATGAAGTTGTGTTAGTAGGATCTTGTTTATGGTTGTGAGGGCCTCACTTCTATAAATAAGGGACTAGAAACAAAGTTTCCCTTCTTTTGTACTCTAAATTATGCAATAGAGCTATTTCATAAGAAACTTATTCAAACTCTTGCATTTATCCTATTTATTTGATTGCCCCTCATACTCAAGCTAGTTGAAAAGCAAAGCCAGTTCCATATCAATGAGTTACTCTCAGTAAAATTCTTAACGAAGTCATGAGGATGTAGAGGGGATTGAGAGAAGGCGGTGAGTGAGTTTAATGTTGAGTTTCGAAGGAATGCACTCTTATTCATATGAATCGTGCATTCGAGCTAAAAGTGAAACATATTCCCAGACTCTTTTCTTTTAAGTTTGTTTCAGTTGAGACCTCTATGAGAAAGGTGTGTTTTAGAGCTTGGGTAGTAATTTCACCTGAAAAGATAGTATGGGTTATGTGATTATAAGCAGCAGTAGCAAATGTACTCAGAGTTAAAAGAATATAGGTAGAGATTCAGTAATCTAGAAAAAGAGAGGTAATGATGAGAAAAATAATGTTGTTATAGTGTTCCCCTATGGATAGACGAAGAAGTGATGAGTTTGTGTAAATTTCATTAGTAGGTAGAGTAAGGGTTACCATTTAGGATGAGTTAGAGTATACTTTAACTATAAATGAGTTTGTGATGATGTGTCATTGTGTTAGTAACGACCAAGTGTGTGTGTTGATTAGAAGAGGAGGAGTATTTATGAGGTGATAGTTCTAAGCTAGGCTTATGATCTTTAAGGGAGAGTTCATAATATTCAAAGGGATATAGAACTAATTAGGCAATGGCATACAGTGAATAAGTAAATGTTACTTAAGTCGTGAAATTAAATGTGATGATATTTCGTAAGTATGTATATAGAGAGAAAAAGATTGACCATTTGCCATTAGGTTTTATTGGGCGATTGTTTCTTAATTTATATCTAGTAGTTGTAAGTTAGTATAGTAAGCAAGCAATCATATTGTTATCCGGGTTGAGTAATAACATTAGACCTGAATTTGAGATGAGAACGATGGTAAAAAAAAAGAATGGAAACATGAGGGTGATGATGTTAGTTCGAGATCTGATCTCGTAGACTTGACATATAGTAGGTGAGGAATTGAGATGTTAGCTAAAATGAAGATGAGTGGTACAAGTGAGAGATCCTAAATTTTAGATAAGGGCAATAAATTGCGGCTAAGTTATTAGAGTAACAAGAGCATTAAGAGGTGTACCCGAGATCATATGTAGTCAGACGAGATTCCGATTAAGTTAATGATTTTCCATGTGTGTCTAGATAGTATATTTGAATTGTCACTATGGAAATAGGATGTTGTAAGAATTATTTTTCCTTAAGAGTTAGATGAAGCAACCTTATAAGCTAATGAGAAGAGGCTTAGAGAAGAATCTTAGAAAGTGGTCTCAGAAGGAATGTTAGTACCTGCTTATGAAGAGTTCAGTAGGCATGATATAAGCCTTTCTCGAGTATTAGATTAAAGGGAATGCAGACCACTTTAGAGATGATGGAATATATCCATAACTTTCAAGTGTCAACATTAGAACTAAGGGGGAGAATATAAGATGAGAAATAAATTCAATTGTTGAGAATGAGATAGTTATGTCTTCAGAAAGAGTTAAGGAGATACATCAATCCATTCATAATCTAGCATATTCCTCAAAAGTTCAGTCATTACAACATTATGATGATGTTCTTATATCAGAATTGTGTTCATGACCTATGCTCATACAGTTCAGAGAGATTCACATCGATGCTCAGTTTCCAGAATAAGGGAAAAAACTTTAGCCATTTGGTCTCAATATTATCCATAAAGTTATGGATATCAGTTTCATGATATGAACCTATTCATATAAGCACTCATATCTCACAATATTCTCAGTTTTGTGAACTCATGATTTACTCTTAGTGGATAGCAACATAATGTTATGCCATGCATATTTTATATCAGTTATCTTGATTGAATAGTGCTTATGATCTTTCGCCCTAAAGCTCTCTCAATGATCCTTTTTAGTTGAGGGTGGTGTTGTTGATAGTAGTTGTGTGAAGGATAGAGAAGAGGATTTATATTTATTATTGTGATAGTGATGTTATGTTTATTCAATCTAAGGTTTCAAATGTGGAGGGAAAACGAGATAAGTTATGAGTAATAAGGCAGTTCCTAGTAATAATGCATGAAAGTTATGTTGGTATAAGTGGCGAGATAATGAGGAATTCTTATAGGAGTACATGTAGTGGTTATAATAATATGCTTGAATATAGTAAGAGTAACCCTTTCCATTCTCAAACCAACCACCATTCGAGGACGAATGTTCCCAAGGGGGAGATATTGTAACACCCCAAAAAATTTCTAATTTAAGACTAAAATAATTCTTCATTTACTTGTAAGGTCATTCCGGGTGATTCTTAAATTGCCCATATATGCAAAGGTAAATTATTTAGTGTGGGAATAATTTTTGGATATCAATTAAGGTCACTAGAATCTCCTAGCACAAAGTTGAGTTGAAAGCATCCTTACCGATTAAGTTTTGATGCAAGATTCTACTTAAGTCAACTTCAAACGACCATATCTATTAGAATATAAAGAGTAAAGTGGCCCATAACCTATCAAAGTTATGGTATTTGAATCCTATTTCATACGCCACAAATTTTGCGTCAATCCAATTTCTTAGTAAAAAGTTATGAATTTCTTTACTAATTAAAGACCCAAAACAATAAGATTTTCATCTTTTAATCCATAATTCTCTTCTCTCTCAAACCCTAGGGAAAAACCCTAAGGAAAAACAAAGTAGAAGACTCCATTCAAGATTCTTTCAATCTTTTTCAAGATTCTTATTCAACGCAAGTCCTTCTCCAAGAATTTCAGTCTTTCCAACTCAAAATCCTCCATACAATTATGAATCACTAATGAAAATCATAATTCTTGGCCATAGAGATTTCAAGAAACTAATTCAAGAATCTCAAGAAAGGTTTTCTTAATTGTTCTCCTTCAAGCTAGGGTTTCAAGTCTTCCAATCAAGTTCTTCTTCAAGATTCTTCAAGAACCTTTCTCTTCAAAGTATGTATGGCCATCATTGTGTTGGACTAGTTCTTCCTCATTCCCTACATCTACTTTCAAATCAATTAACAAAAAAGCTAGGATTCTACCCCTAGATTTGAGCATTCTTGAGATAAGTTATTTTTGAGTTCTTGAATTCCTGATTCTTTTGAAATTCTATTCCTAAGTATTGAGTTTCTGTATTTATATTGAGATCCTTTAGTTGATTTATTCATGTCTATATTTTAGCATGAACCCTATTTTGAGTTAATTTTGAGAAGATTTTTAAAGCCAACATTTGAGTTCTTAAACTGAGTTTTGAGAAAGTAAAGATAAGTTTTTTTAAGAAGAGGTTTCTAAAACATGATTATTATGACAATCGAGTATGACATCAATGTTTAAGCAGTATGGTATCTATATATACCATCAATGTTTATGTAGTATGACTTCTTGAGTCATCAATGATTATATTATAATATGATTTTGAAATGTTTTTGAGAAAGAGTTTTCAAGTATGAGTATAAGGGGACTATGTATTCCCAAAGGCATCAAATTTTACATTGATAAAAAAGAAACTAAGATTTCTAAATGAGTTATGAGTTCAAAAGATATTTCAAGAGCAGTTACCTCTTTTAAGAGGATAGTTTGAGCAATTATCTCAAACTAGAGGAAGAGTGTGTTTTTAATGAATATATATTATTGGGAGTAGTATTGAGCAACGGTATGGAGGAGAGTTCAGACAACTCACAGCCCCCATAAACCATGTATGCCAACATGAGTAAAGGGTCATAGCTTTTAGATGATTCCTTATTGCTTTAAACCATAACTTAATAGATCCACTTAGTTGAGGAGTTCTATAGTCCGACAAGGTATAGGATAGTTCTGGCAGCGTGGGTGAGACGTTGCACCATCACATAGCTCATAGTGATGGTTGTTGCTTAGAGAATCTCCCAAATATAGTCAAACATGTATTTTTATTATAGCACATAATAAGTTGAGTTCAGAGATGAGTAAGTCTTCGGTAAAGTTTTAATGATTTCACTCTTTTATTTATTTACACAATTGAGTATCTATTACAGTCCTTTCATTTAGTTATCTGTTATTCAGTTATATTACATACTCATACATTACATGTACTGATGCCATTCAACCTACATCATTTCATGATGTAGATATAGGTGTTCATGATTATCAACAAACACTTTGTTGAGATCACTCTACACTCTAGTTAGCTTTGGTGAGTGATGTTTGCGTAATCAAGACAAAACTTTCAATGCAAGTTTCTACGATTGTGCAATAGTATAGTAACCTAACCAAGCGTTGGGGTCGATTCCCATGGGAGTGGTTTTTAGAATTAATAGAAAAATAAAATTTAGTTCCAACTAGTCATAGCTAAAGATATTAACGATTAAAAACAATTTGAATTAAAGGGGGACACAAGAGTGTCAATTTACAATGGGAATTTTGTCACAAATAAGTAAAAACATCAAAATAAATAAGGATTTCTAAGTAATGAGAGGGGATCCTTGGGATGTGACGAGAATACGGATTAAGCTAAATTATTGGGTACATGCTTTTGATAGAAGATTTATAGAATAAATGTGACTAGGCTAAGCTTTAAGGGGAATAAGCTCTCTCTCGAGCAACATACCCCGTTTCCAATGTGTTCCTCCCTACTTGCCGCATGAAGACCAACCTACGCCTTAACCCACTTACTCTCTCGAGCTTAGTGTGTTGACATGGTACTAAGGTTCACTCTCTTCAGCTGAACCTCATGTCGACCCACTCACACTGGCTGACCATTAATCTAGTGGTCATAGTTTTACGACCTCTCTCTCGAGCAAGCCGAAAACACTTAAATAAACTTGTATTTGCAACTACAAATTCATTAAATTCATCCACAACCACAAAACATAATCACATTTAAACTATGAATAGACTATTAGTAAGCAATACCCAACAATTATCTTAACCCATATTCGCTAAATCACACCCTCAAGGATTCGGGTTTTTAGCCACACATGTATAAGAGATAGAAATTTATACCAAATTGAGCTTGCGTTCAAATGGGTATGAAGATTTAAGTCTTGATACATGCCAAAATTGAAGAATCCAAGAGACCCAAATCCAAATCTTGAAGATGAAATCCTTTTGAACTTCAAGTCTTCAAAACCCTCTCAAACTTAGAGCAAAAATATTAAAAAGTACTATTCTATATGAAAATTATAATAATTGTTCAACTCCTAAAACTACAAGTCTAACTAGTATATATAGCTTTCACAGATTTCTGCTGCAGCAGATCATTCGACGTCATTAGTCGCAATCGCCTAGCAACTCAGCGATTTGCCTTTTGGTGTAGTTCATTGCCGTCTTACACCATCCTTCAGGGTCGTCATGTTCTGGGTCATTGGGCGACATGGTACTACTTCATGGAACTTCTCGGTGATGCGCCGACTGCTCCTTTTTTCCACCGACTTAATCCTTTCCTTCAGGGCTCAGCACACTGGAACAAAAGGCAAAGTAGGACACTTCAGCGACTCGCCAAATGGACTCGGCGATCCTCAGTCCTTCATTTATTAGTTCTTTTTCGCCTTTTTGTTCATTTTTGCAACGTAGTGACCATGCTTTCATTCAAACTTCAAATACCTGAAACTTAAGGGTTTTCATCATATATTGAGATAAAATAAGCATTTGAGGACACATTTTCTATTAAAATATAGCCCTAAATGGGTCAAATTTGTGGACTCATCAACACCCCCAACATAATCTTTTGCTTGTCCTCAAGCAAACTCAAGTTTAGCCATTCAATAAGGGTGTCTCAAACAGTGCTACATAAGACTCAATCTTGAATGCACACAACAAGACTCAATTTACTTATGCAAAGAGCAAATGTGCACTCAAAGATTTAAGTTGTGACTCACCAATATCAAAGAACCTCATGCTCATAATACTTGCTTCAAATGCAAGTTCAAGCTCAACCAAAGTGTTCAAATGCCCTCACACAAGGAATGATTCCATAGTCACACAATGGTTTGTAGTTTAAAGCTTTGGAATCATATGCAATACTCACACTCACAAAGATGAACACAATGCATGCTTTCACCCATAGGTTTGCCCATATTTTCCAATCAATATTTGTTTCAGCTCACTCAAGATCAAAAAGGTCTTTTCAAGGCTTGTAATGGGGTTGAGTGCAAAGGTATGGTCATTTAGGATCAGTGACTTTTATCCTCTTGAAATGTGGTTCTCACAACACTTCCTTTCCGTTTCCTTTATCAGTATCTTCAGTGCTCATAAGTCATCCTATTATTCACTTTTCCATAGTATGTTGGAAAGCCCCTTTCTTTTGCAGTTTATTCTGCAACTTTCTTTTTCATTCTTTTCTCTTTTCTTTCTCTTTTTCTCTTTATTTATTTTTTTATATTAAAGGGTTCCATTTTTCTCAACACCATGGGTTGAAGGAGACTTTCCTTGCACTTCTTGACTTACCCTTATCTTTTCACCACACCCCCAATTTAGGCTTTTGGCCTAAGTTGGCTACTCAATTAACCACAATTCAAGAGGATTATAGGTAGTGGATAAAGAAAGGTTATAATTTCATCAACTAAAGAAAGGTAAGGCTCAAGTGGTGTTCAAAAGCAGTTCATACACTCACAAGGTACATTACAAAAGAGGTATATGTCAAATTGGCTCACAGACTTAGAAGTTGCCTAAGAACATATCAAGAGATAACATCACTTAGTTGACCAGACCAACGGGGAAAATTCTAGGATCTATCATGCATGGTTCAAAGTAAGCTCATCACAGTAGGCATTGACAGTATAGTCAAAGAAGACTCCACACTTTCACTAGTGTGCATTCATCATCATAAGAGGATCGATTTGATAAATGGCTAATCACAATGATATGCAAAGAGTTCACATATTGTCTATGCAACTAGATTTGGCCTCATCGTAGCTGTACATTCATGTTTGTTTGATTGTAAGCATTATTTAAGTCATCAGTATTGATGGAAATTGAGACTTAAATTTTGCAAAAGAACAGCCACATTCAATACATAAGAGGTGGCAAAAAAATTTTCGGACGAGTTAAAATCATTTTTCAATTTAAAATAAAAGGGAGCCATAAGCTAAAACATCTACAAAAATGCAATATAAACACAGTTTTAAACAAAACACCCCAAAATATATTAACAAAACAAGAACACGAGTAGCACACAAAGGTGGGCCTCACCCTACCACAAATAAAAACATTTGTCCTAAAATGCAAATAAAAGTATCCAGAATGAAAATTAAAGAAAGACAGAGAAGGAGGTGAAAAAGGGATCCTGGCTAAGCAGTCGCTCCATCTATTCCTTGATTGTTGTCATTTTGCTTCTAGTTCTCTTTTTCTTTTCGATCTGCTTTAGCTTCTGCATCGATATTTGCCTCAATCATATTGTCCAACTCGTGAGCTGCCACAAAGGCGTGTATCGCATTGCTGAATCCTCGAGCCTAGGAAGGGACATTAGGGTCGATGGGCATTCTCCTCCTTAAACTAGCTGTCTTGTTCTTGCTCCTTATAGTTCATCTAAACTTTTGTGCTCTTATGTGTCTAGGTGGCATGTTCCTTCCTGTAACTTTTGGTTTGGCCATGTTTGCAAAGTTTTGAGATAATGTTAGAACATATTTGACAACTAAAACAAAGACATTCAGCTACAGAAAGACTAGATAATCTATTCGGCGTGCTACCGAATACATTCGGCGAGCCACAGATAGTCCACCGAAGGTCACAATGCAGAATGAGTTAGGGGTGCAGATAAAGGGCGAATAAGAAGATTTTCGGCGAGTCACCGAGTGCTCTTGGTGACCTCATACCTCTCGCTGAAACTTACAGACGCCACAAAATAGTTCAGAGAGCTTGTGCCTATTTTTGACCCAACTTATCAAAATCATCCCCGCAACCCCCAAAAATGCAATTTAAGTACAAAAAGCATAAATTCGACTAGGACCTATAACATACGAATACCACTCATTACACATTAACTCCACTCGATGCATTGGAGAACAAGATTTCATAGTTTAGGCAATAAAGGCGGGGTTATCGAAGAAAAATTGACACATAAACAATTAAACCCATTCGGGGAGGTTTAGCAGATTTCGACAAGATTACAATATTTGCAAATGAATACAATTTTGAAAATATAATTATGGGGTTCGACACACTCACCTTTTGTGTTATTGGGATGCTACAAAGTAATGAACTCTGACTCCACGCACAAATCAATCAATCAAAATACTTTGAAAATGCAAGTAATATAAAACTAGAGAGCAGGTGTGAGTTTGGGAAGGTGAAAAAGTGAGGGAAGGAAATGAAGTTGAAAATTTTTAAACCTTTGGTTGTAAGACCATCCAGTTTTATTGTATTCGGCGATATTAGTTCTAATCACCAACCCTCTCGATGATTCATAGAGTGAGCACTTGATTCAATGAGTTTTACAGGACCTTTAGCCAGCGTGAGGGTCCAAATGGCGGTCTTCCTTGCAATCAACGATATGGTTTGTTACTCGCCAATAGCTTCTTAATCCCGCCTAGTTTTACAAACCACAACATGAATTGGTTTTGGGCCTAGAAGTAGTATAGGTAAGAGTCGCCGAACTAACTGGTGACTCACGAATTGGGCCTTTATTCACTAATCCATGCTTCTCGTTCAATCTTCACACTTCCACCCGCGCAATCAACACACCATTTTTCTTATAACAAAATTAAAGCATTAAAAGGGTTTTGGGTTGCCTCCCAAATAGGGCCTTATTTAACGTCGTGGCACAACTCAAATTAACAACAATTCTTCAACCTTAGAGTCAGCCATAGTGTAATTAGGCGAGTCCTCAGCGAACGGTGGATAGCGACCTGTCATAAAATAGGTGATCTGAACATCCTGCAGTTGAATAGTCATGGAGTTTGAGGCAGACGTTTCATTCAGCATTTTGATGTTGTCTTTCATCTCATTCAACTTCTTGTCTTGTTCTTCAAGTTTTTGTTGAATGAGTGAGAGAGCATCGTCTGTTTGCACATCCTTATGCTTCTTCCTGTGTCTACCTTCTTGAAGGAAGAAGTTCTTTTCCTTTCGCAAGGCTTGTGCTTCAAACCCCATGACTGGTTTGGACACAACGTCTACTTGAGACACTAGTGCATCCCACTCGTTTTTCTTTTGGGCCTCCTTCTTGGTTTCAACCATACCATCAAGGAGTGTTGCGACAACTTTGTACGGCTGGTAAAGCATACCACCCTCAAAAATTTGATCAGCTATGTTCCTATTTTCGGGTCCAAGAGCTCGATAGAAGCACTCCAACAACGTCTTTTCAGACATTCCATGAGATGGGAAGGATTGTAGCACTGATTGAAACTTCAACCACATTTCTTGAATTGTCTCATTCCCTGCTTGTTTGAATGTCAGGAGGTTGTCCCTAAGGTTCAATAGCTTTCAGTGTGGATGGTCCGTGTGGTACCCATAATGATTATCCATTCTTATTTCTCTGCTTTGATCTTCGAAACAAGCAAAAAAAAAACTACAATTTAGATTAGGAAAGCTAAAACTAAGAAGAACAAGAATTCTACTAATCTTAGAATTCTCAAGTAACACCACTCCCCGGCAGCAGAGCTATTTTTATGTTTGCGTAATCAAGGACAAACATTCAATGCAAGTTTCTACGATCATACAATATTTTAGAAACCCAACCAAGGGTTGGGATCTTTCCCAAGGGACTGGTTTTGAGAATTAATAGAAGAATAAAATATAGTTCTAACAACTCGTAGTTAAAGACATTAACAATTAAAAGCATTTTAAATTAAAGAGGGACACAAGAGTGTCAATTTACAATGGGGATTTTTTGTCACAAGTAAGTAAAAACAACAAAATAAACAAGGATTTCTAAGTAATGAGAGGGGATCCTTGCAATGTGATGGGAATACAGGTTAAGCTAGATTATTGGGTACATGATTTTGATAGAAGATTCATAGAATAATTGTGACTAAGCTAAGCTTTAAAGGGAATAACCTCTCTCTCGAGCAACTTCAAATGCGTTCCTCTCGAACACCCACTTTCTGCATGAAGACTAGCATATGCCTTAACCCAGTCACTCTCTCGAGCTGAGTGTGTGGACATGGGACTAGGGTTCACTCTCTCGAGCTGAACCTCATGTCAACCCACTCACACTGGCTGGCTATAAATCTAGTGGTCTTAGTTTTACGACCTGTCTCTCAAGCAAGCTGAAAACAAATAAGAAAACTTGTATTTGCAACTAGAAATTCATTAAATTCATCCACAACCACTAAATCAAATCACATTTAAACTACGTATAGACTATCAGCAAGCAAGACCCAATAAATATCTTAACCCATATTCGCTAAATCACACCCCAACCCACACATGTATAAGAGATAGAAATTTATACCAAATTGAGCTTGCATTCAAATGGGTATGAAGATTTATGTCTTGATATATGCCACAATTAAAGAATCCAAGAGACCCAAATCCAAATCTTGAAGATGAAACACTTTTCAACCTCAAGTCTTCAAAACCCTCTCAAACTTAGAGCAAAAATATTAAAAAGTACTGTTCTATGTGAAAATTATAATAATTGTTCGACTCCTAAAACTACAAATCTAACTAGTATTTATAGCTTTCACAGATTGTGCTACAGTGAATCATTCAACGTTGTTAGTTGGAATCGCTGAGCAACTCTGTGATTCGCCTTTTGGTGTAGTTCATCACCATCTTGCACCATCCTTCAGCATCATTGTGCTCTGGGTCATTTGGTGACACAGTACTACTTTGTGGAACTTCTCAGCGATGTGCCGATTGCTCTCTTTTTCCGCTGATCCTTTCCTTCAAGGCTCAACACACTGGAACAAAAGGAGAAGGAGGAACTTTCGACAACTCGCCAAGTAGACTCGGTGATCCTCATGCCTTCATTTATTCGTTCTTTTCCGCATTTTCATTCCTTTTTGCGACATAGTGCCCATGATTTCCTTCAAATTTCAAATACCTGAAACTTAAGGGTTTTCATCAGATATTAAGATAAAATAAGCATTTGAGGACATAATTTCTATTAAAATATAGCCCTAAATGGGTCCAATTTGTGGACTCATCAGTAGTGTAGCATATGAGTTAGATTTTCCAGTAGAACTAGCAGTTTTTCATCCAGTCTTTCACATTTCCTTGTTCAAGATGCGTGTGGGTAATCTGGCATCAATATTACTATTAGTGAGTGTGGCTATGAAGGATAGTCTCATTTATGAAGAGGTTTTAGAAGAGATTCTTGACCGCTAGGTTTGTAGGTTGAGAAATAAAGAAGTTACTTCAGTCATAGTTTTGTGGAGGAGTTACTCCATAGAGGAAGCTACTTGGAAAGCAGAGGCAGCCATGAAGGCCAAGTATCCTCACCTCTTTCCTTCTGATTCCATTTCAGCTTGAAGTAATAGTTCCTCTCCAATCTCTCGATTTATTCTTGCGTAAATTCAATCTCAGTATCTTGTTCCTTTAGTTGTTCTTGCATTTTACCATATTTGCAGGTTCTTGGAACTCAATTCAGTTAGATATTAGTTTCTAGTACTTAATGGTAGGGATTGTAGCTCCTTCCCTCTATACTCAGCTAGTTCAGACTTCATAAAAAGACAAATGTTCCCAAGGGAGAGATAATGTAACACCCCGAATTTGAGAAAGACCAAAATTTAAAATTTCAAAACTTGCAGGTGCCACCGACAGAAGTCAAACCACGACCCGTGGTCTGGACAAAGGACGTAGGTAGGGTCCACGATTGGCAACCCTGGAATTCTAAGAAGAACCATGCTCTACGACCAGTCCCACAAACCATAGGTAGAACCACTGCCCATGGATCGTGGCCCTCTAACCAAGTCCCAAACACCAAATGACGGTTTGCCTGGATGAGCCATCGTTCAGTGCATGGTCCATCAATATCCTACTCAAATTTTTATGTTAGGGTCGTTTCGATCTTTTCCCCTATGAATTAGACATTCAAACTACGTCATTTAATACCTAAACTTCGCCATTTTACTCATTTTAAGCCTTATGATTAAGTCAGAACCTACCTAAAACCTTTATTCCTAAAAAAATACCAAAACTTGGAACAAAAAGAGAAGAAAGAGGTGCCAGTTTCCTCAAGAACACACAACATATTTTCTTCAGTTCTAACCCCGAAACTAAAGGATTTCTCTATAGATTTCATCACCAGGTATGTGAGATTTCCCTAGTGGATTCCTTTCATCCACTAGGTCCCTAGAACTCAGTCAAATTCTTGATCTCTATATCTTGATAGACCTAGGCTTTCTACAACCTTGGAAAATTATTGTGACTTAGTTGTTGTAGTATTCGTAATCGAATTATCATGTTCTTTTGGAAAGTTTTCTTTATTCCTTGCATGAAACTCAGAACCCTAGATGTGTAGATTCTGTTAGTTCATGAAATGCACTTGCTGGGTTAGTTAAACAAATAAACATGATCCAATTTTCAAATGTCACATGATCAGTTCTTAAATGTTACATTCTCAGATTTGGATGTCAAAACATTGAGCTATCCAATATTTCAGTTATGTTGTGTCATATACATTTCTAGTTGTTAGTAGGCTTAGCATCGAGTTGGACTAGGGTTTATCATACCATGATAGTCACATAACTACATGCCCCATAAGAGTATAAGTCCCCTCTATTAGGCATCACATTTAGTGATCACCGTAGTCATGCATTTATAACCATAGCAAGGCATATTGGGCCCTCTGGATGGGGCAGATACATCAGAATTCGCATTTAGCTCACGTGGTTTTATGTAGGTTAATAGGAGCTCCCATAGTTAGACTCTAGTGCATTTGACCTGATTTTCAGTTTATACTTCAATATTCAATTTCAGCATGTTATGTTCATGATTAGTACTTGCTCATTGCATTTAGCTTAGTTTTTAGTTATATTAAGCATTAATCTTCTATTTAGATTATATTATTGCTTAACTATATTTTGTTCGGCTATTATCTATATCCTGAATGTTTAGTAAATTCCAAGTATTGACACATACTATGCGCTACACCCTTTCATGGTGTAGGTTCAAGTACTCAACATCTAGATCATGTTTAGATCAATTCTCGGTTAGTATTCAACATCATCAGTGGTGAGTCCTCATATTTCGAGGACAGTAGACATGCGTTTCATTATTTGTCTTTTTATTTAGTTTTCAATTTTGTTAGAGTTACCTGGGGGGGGGGGGGGCATGTCTCAGCAACTCAACTATGTTAGAGGCTTTTCAGGCATACTTGTAGAATCATCTTGAATTGTTAAGTTTAATAGTTCAGTTGTTATTAAACTCTTAGTATGTTTTATACATTAAGACTAGTTGGATATTCCCCACTTTGAGTTATCAATTGATTCACCTCACGCATTACTTCATGTTTTCACTTAGATATCTTTAAGTATGCCTATGATATGCCAGCTTTAGGGTTATGTTGGGTCACTCATGATCATAGGTCCCTGTTACGTCAAGGGGGTAACCTCGGGGTGTGACAAACTTAGTCTGTAATGCTAGATTAACCTAGCCTAGTGGTCCTGAAGGCCAAAATTTGAGAATGTATAAATTGAATTTTTTTTAAAAAAAGTAGAAAAGGAATCTAGATATTTTCTGAGTAATTTTTCCATTATAGAAATTTGAGCCTTTGTTTGAGACTTGGTTTTACTTAGTTTAAGGAGTTTTTAGTGGATTTTGAGTTGGGTTTTTTATATTGAGCATTTTCGATCAGTGTAAATACATTGATTTCAATACCCAGATTATGGAGAATATAATTGGTATTGATTTCTTCCCTTTTATGATGTGTGGCTAAAACCCCCGATCATGTGATTATTTGCTCTAATTAGCTTATGAGTTTTGTTGTTTACTAATTCACATGTTGATTTGAAGTGGATTTAATTGATAGTTGTGCATTAATCCATAAATTGTACTTGCAAAAGCAGTTCTACTTTAGTTTTGTAGGCTTGCTTGAGAAAGAGGTTTTTAGAACTAAGTTTATCGATTGATGATTGTAGTGATTAGGTTGTTGTGGGTTCAGCTCGAGAGAGTGAATCTTAACATCATTCTACAAAGCTAGTTTGAGAGAGTTGATAAATTGAGGTATTGGGTTGTTTTTAGTGTTATGGTTGTCGAAGTTTGAGAGAACTCACTTTAATCGTAGTAGTTATTCGAGAGAACACTATTGCATCTATAGCCTAGCCTACTATCTAAGATTAAGCAATTGTTAGTGTACCCATATAGCGAAGTTATCCTTTAATCGATCACTTCCCAAGTATCCTTTATCTACTTAATACTCCCCTATTTTTCTAATTGTTGTAGTTGTTAATTGACAAACCTAATCCCCCCCATCTTATATTCAATGTCAACCCCCATTATTTATCTAAATGTTTTTGATAATTTCTATTCCTACAATTGATTTAGACTAGGTTTACACCTTCTTAACTGAATTCTAACGTGTATCACTCCCTCTGGATCAACCCCAACTCTTTATAAGGATTATACTAGATTGTGACCGCCTACACCTAGTATTGGATGAGGTTTGGTTGAGCATTTATCAACATCCGTTCTGACTTTATTAATAGTGATAGTTTTTCAAAAGTGGAAAACGAATGCATTTTCAAGTTTAAAAGAGCCCTAAATCAAGAAAACCCAAATTTCACCATTTTTCATGTGCTATAGTCCATTGATTTTTGGCAATATAATATTTTGGTTTGTTACTGACTGAAATTTTACATGAACGTCTCTTACGACATTACTAATGCGTGAGTTTGTCCTGAGGGGTAAACAAACAAATTTTAAAGTTCAAACAAGCCTAAAGCAGGAAAAACTAAATTTTATAGTTTTTCATGTGCTATTGTCTATTAATATTTGGTGACATAAGATCCCGACTTGTTTATAGCCTAAATACTTCATGGACATCTGTTACGACCTTATTAATGGCATGAGTTGGTCCCCAGGGGTAAATGGACACATTTTCAAGTTCAAACAATCCCCAAAGTAGGAAAGCTAAATATTATCATTTTTCGTATGCTATAGTCCATGGGTGTTTGGTGATAAAGGATTACAACTTGTTTTTGGCCAAAATCTTTCGTGGACGTCCTTTACAAAATTATTAGTGCGGTGAGTTGGTTCGGAGGCACAAACTAACGGATTTTCAAGTTCAAAAAAGCCACAATGCGGGAAAAACAAAATTGTAACAATTTACATGTGTATAGTCCATAGATTTTTGCTGACATGTGATTCCAGTTTGTTCTTAGCTGAACATTTTCATAGGCATCTGTTACAAACTTATTAATGGCGTTAGTTGGTCCCTAGGGGTAAACAGACGCATTTTCAAGTTCAAAAAACCCTAGAGCGGGAAAAACCAAATTTTACCATTTTTCATGTGAGTTGGTCCCGAGGGGCAACTAGACACATTTTCAAGTTAAAATGAGTCCATAGGTCGAAAAACCAATATTTACCATTTTTCGTTTGCTACAAAATTTCTGCTAATTTTTTGCCAAATTTTTTCTTGGATGTTTGTCAGGTTCTTATTACTACTGTGAGTTGGTCCCGAGGGGCAAAAAATGCATTTTGAAGTTCAAAGGAGTCGGAAATAGGAAAAACAAAATTTTATTATTTTTCGTGTGCTACAGTCCATTGATTTTTTGTGATACAAGATTATGGCTTGTTTTTGGCCAAAATATTTTATGGATGTCCGTTATGACATTATTATTGGCGTGAGTTGGTCTCGAGAGGAAAACATATGCATTTTTAAGTTCAAATGAGCTCCAAATTAGGAAAAACAAATTTTTACCGCATTTGATATGCTATAGTCCATGAATTTTTTGTGATACTAGATTCTATCTTGTTTTTGGCCGAAAATTTTCATAGACTTCTGTTACGACCTTATTAGTGGTGTTAGTTGATCAAGAGAGGCAAAAAAACACATTTTCAAGTTCAAACGAGCCCAAAGAGGGAATAACCAAATTTTATCATTTTTCATGTGCTATAGTCCATGGATATTTGGTGATGCAGGATCCTGACTTTTTTTAGCCAAAATTTTTTATGGAAGTCCTTTATGATCTTAATAATGTCGTGAGTTTATTATGAGGGGAAAACACTCATTTCCAAGTTCAAATGAGCCCCAAAGCGGAAAAAACCAAATTTTAATGCTTTTCACATGATATAGTTTATGAATTTTTGGTGATACATTATTTCGACTTATTGTTGGTTGAAATATTTTGTGGACGTCCATTACAACCTTATTAATGGCATGAGTCTATCCCGAGAGGCAAACTGACGCATTTTTAAGTCATAACGTGCCCAATGCAGGAAAAACTAAATTTTACTGATTTTCGTGTGCTATAAGTCCATGGATTTTTGGTGATACGTGATTCGAGCTTTTTTTGCCAAATATTTTCATGGGCGTCTGCTATGACCTTATTAATGGCGTGAGTTGGTCTCAAGGGGCAAACAATTATAATTTCATGTTCAAATGAGCCTCGAAGGGAGAAAACCCAAATTTTACCATTTTTCATGTGTTATAGTCAATGGATTTTTGGCAATGTAGGATTCATGCTTGTTTTTTTCCAAACCTTTTCATAAATGTCCGTTACGACCTTTTTAATGGTGTGAGTTAGTACAGAGGGGAAAAAAGACACATTTTCAAGTTCAAACGAACCCCAAAGCAAGAAAAAAACAAGTTTTACCATTTTCGTGTGCTATAGTGTATTGAATTTTTGTAATACAGGATTTTGGCATGTTTTTCACCAAAACTATTTATGGACATCCATCACAACCTTACAAATTGCATGAGTTTGTCCCTAGGGGAAAACATACGCATTTAAAGTTGAAACGAGGCCTAAAGTGTGAAAAACCAAATTTTACCTTTTTCGTGTGCTATATTCCATAGATTTTTGGTGATACAGGATTTCAGTGTTTTGTCGGATGAAATTTTTCTTGGACATCAATTATGACCTTATTAGTCTTATGAGTTGGTCCCGAGGGGCAAACATACACATTTTCGAGATCAAACGAGCTCCAAAGTGGGAAAAACCAAAATTTACTATCTTTCATGTGCTATAGTCCATGGATTTTTAGTGATATAGGATCCCGACTTGTTTTTGGCTGAAATTTTTATGGACTTCCATTACGACCTTATTAATTATTTGATTTGGTCACGAGGGAAAACAAATGCATTTCCAAGATCAAAAAAGCCACAAAATTAGGACATACAAAAATTTTCCTTTTTATAAGTGTTATAGTCCATTGATTTTTGGTGATACAAGATTCTAGCTTATTTCAAGCCAAAGTGTTTCATGGATGTTAGTTACGACCTTATTAATGGCGTGAGTTGGTTTTGAGGAGAAAACAGACACATTTTCATGTTCAAACGAGCCCCAAATCGGAAAAAACCAAATTTTACCAACTTTCATGTGCTATATAGTCCATGAATTTTTTGTGATAAAGATTTCAGCTTGTTTTTGGCTGAAATTTTTCACAGATGTTCATTATGAACTTATTAATGGTGTGAGTTGGTCTCGAGGGGCAAACGAATGCATTTTCAAGTTCAAATGAGTCCAAAGTGGGGAAAACAAAATTTTACCGCTTTTCACGTGCTAGTCCATGGATTTTGGGTGATACAGGATCCTGATTCTTTTTTTGCCAAAAATTTTCATGGATGTACGTTACAACCTTCTTAGTAGTGTGATTTGGTCCCGAGGGGCAAAAAAATGCAATGTTAAGTTCAAATGATTCCCAAATGGAGCAAAACCAAATTTAACTATTTTTTTGTGTGCTATAGTCCATGGATTTTTGGTGATACAAGATTTTTACATGATTTTTGCCAAACTTTCATGGATGTCCGTTACGACCTTTTTAATGGTGTGAGTTTTTCCCAAGGGGAGAACAGACACATTTTCAAATTCAAATGATCCCCAAAGAAAGAGAAAGCAAGTTTTGTCATTTTCATGTGCTATAGTCCATGGAATTTTGGAATTACAAGATTCCAGCTTATTTTTGGCCAAATTATTTTTTGGACGTTTGTTACAACTTCTTAAATGGCGTGAGTTGGTCCCGAGGGCAAAAAAGATATATTTTCAAATTCAAACAAGTCCCAAAGTGTGAAAAACAAAATTTTACTATTTTAGTGTGCTATAGTCCATGGATTTTTGGTTATACACAATTCCAACTTGTTTTTAGTCGAAATTTTTTATAGACGTCAGTTACTATCTTATTTATGGCGTGAGTTGATCTGCAAGGGAAAATAGATGCAATTTCAAGTTCAAACAAACCCCAATATGGGAAAAACCAAATTTTACTGATTTTTGTGTGATATAGTCCATATATTTTTGGTAATACGTGATTCCGACTTGGGTTTGGCTGAGAGTTTTCATTAGTGTAGTATAAGCCCTTATTAATGGCATTAGTTGCTCATGAGGGTTAAACATATGTAATTTTGAGTTCAATGATCCCCAAAGCGGTAAAAACCAAACTTTACCCTTTTTGTTTGCAATAGTCTATGGATTTTTGGAGATAGAGGATTCCAACATGTTTTTTCCTGACCGTTTTAATGGAAGTTTTTATGACCTCTTTAATGGCGTAAGTTTGTCCCAAGGGGCATACAAATGCCTTTTCATTTTCAAATAAGCCCCAAAGCAGGAAAAAATAAATTTTACCATTTTTCATGTCCTATAGTCCATAGAATTTTTGAAATACAGGATTCCAACTTTTTTAACTAAAAGTTTTTTATGGATGTCTGTTACAACCTTATAAATGGCGTGAATTGGTCCTGAGGGGAAAACAGATGCATTTTTAAGTTCAAATGAGCCCCAAAGCGGAAAAAACTAAATTTTACCATTTTTGTGTGATATAATCTATTGATTTTTGGTGATTTATGATTCTAGCTTGTTTTTGTCCATAATATTTCATGGATGTCCGTTACAACCTTATTAGTGGTATGATTTGGTCCTGAGGGGAAAACATACACATTTCCAGATCAAACGAGCCATGAAGAACGAAGACCAAATTTACTAATTTTCATGTGCTATAGTCCATAGATTTTTGTTGATATAGGATACCGGCATTTTTTTGGTCAAACATTTTCATGGACTTCCGTTACGACCTTATTAATGGTGGGAGTTGATTGTGAGGGGCAAACAAATGCATTTTCAAGTTGAAACCAGCCCCAAAGACGGAAAATTCAACTTTTACCTTTTTTCCGGTGCTGTATTCCATGGATTTTTTGTAATACCAGATTGTGGCTTGTTTTTGGCCGAACTTTTCATGAATCTCTTTTACAACCTTATTAATGGCGTGAGTTGGTGTCGAGGGTACAATGGACACATTTTAAGGTTCAAACGAGCCCCAAATTCGGAAAACCCAAATTTTACCATTTTTCATGCACTTTAGTCCATGGATTTTTGGTAATACAAGATTTCGACTTGTTTCTGGATTAAATTTCGCATGGACATCCGTTAAGACCTTGTTAATTACATGAGTTGGTCACGAGAGGCAAACAAACACATTTTCAAGTTCAAATTAGTCTAAAGTGGGAAAAACCAAATTTTACCGTTTATCATTTGCTATATTCCATGGATTTTTAGGGATACAGGATCTTGATTTGTTTTTGGCCAAAATTTTTCAGACATTCTTTATGACCTTATTAGTGGAGTAAGGGGCAAACTGGCGCATTTTCAATTTTAAACGAGTCCCTAATCAAGTAAAACAATTTTATTTTTATTTTTCGTGTGTTAGTCTCTAGATTTTTGGTGATACATGATTTCGACTCTTTTTCGGGAAAATTTTTTCAAGGACATCCGTTACCACCTTATTAGTGGCGTGAGTTGGTCCCGAGGGGCAAAGATACACATTTTAAAATTCAAAGGAGCTCCAAAGAGGGAAAAACAAAATTTTACCATTTTTTGGGTGATATAGTCCATAGATTTTTGGTGGTATAATATTCCAGCTTATTTTTGGCTAAAAGTTTGTATGGACATCCATTACAACCTTGTTTATTGCGTTAGTTGTTCACTAGGGGCAAACAAATGCATTTCCAAGTTTAAACGAGCCCTAAAGCGGGAAAAACCAAAATTTAATATTTTTTTCATGTGCTATACTCCATGGATTTTTGGTGATAAAGGATTCTAACTTGTTTTTAGTTGAAATTTTTCATGGACATCCATTACGACCTTATTAATGGCGTGAGTTTGTCTCGAGGGGTAAACAAACGCATTTTCAAGTTCAAATGAACTGCAAAGTGGGAAAAACAAAATTTTACCATTTTTCGTATGCTATATTCTATGAATCTTTGGTGGTATGGGATTCCGAAGTGTTTTTGGCTGAAATATTGCATGAAGGTCCATCACGAACTCATAAATAGCCTAAGTTGGTCTCGAGGGGCAAACTAACGCATTTGAATGTTCAAATGAGTGCAAAAGCTTGAAAACCAAATTTTACTATATTTCATGTGCTATAGTCCTTGAATTTTTGGTGATACATGATTCCTGCTTGTTTTTTACCAAAACTTTCATAGACGTCCATTACAACCTTATTGATGGTGTGAGTTGGTCTCGAGTAACAAACAAACGCATTTTCAAGTTCAAACGATCCCAAAGTAGGAAAAACCAAATTTTACCATTGTTCATGTGCTATAGACCATGGATTTTTGGTGATTGAGGATCCCAACTTGTTTATGGCCAAAATTTTTCATAGACATACCTTAAAACCTTATCAATAACGTGAGTTTGTCCCTAGGAGAAAATAGATGCATTTTTAAGTTCAAACGAGCCCCAATGTGAGAAAAATGAAGTTTTACTCTTTTTGTATAGTCCATAAATTTTTGGTAATTTGTGACTCAAGCTTTTTTTTTGCCAAAAAATTTCATCAACGTATGTTACGATCTAATTAATAGTGTGAGTTTGTCCCAAGGGGAAAACAAATGCATTTTGAAGTTCAAACGAGCCCCCAAGCGGGAAAATCCAAAATTTATCCTTTTTTGTCAATTATAGTCCTTTGATATTTGGTGATACAGGATTCCAACTTGTTTTTGGCTAAAGGAATTCATGGACATCCGTTACAACATTATTTATGGTGTGAGGTTGTCTTGAGGGGTAAGCAGACACATTTTAAAGTCCAAATGAGCCCCAAAGTGGAAAAAACAAATTTTACCATTTTTCGTGTGCTATAGTCCATGGATTTTTGGTGATATAGGATTTTGCTTTTTTTTGTCAAAATATTTTATCAACGTCCTTTTTGACTTTATTAATGGAGTGAGATGGTCCCGAGGGACAAATGGATGCATTTTCAAGTTCAAACAAAACTCAAAATGGAAAAAAACCAAAATTTACCTTTTTTGTGTGCTATAATCCATGGATTTTAGGTGATACAGGATTGCGACATGTTTTTGGCCAAATTTTTTTATGGAGGTCCTTTTCTACCTTATTAATGGCATGAGTTGGTTCTGAGGGTAAACAGATATATTTTCATGTTCAAACGATCCTCAAAGCGAAAAAACCAAAATTAACCATTTTTCAAGTGCTATACTCCATCGATTTTTGGTGATAAAGGATTTTCTCTTGTTTTTGGACAAAAGTTTTCATGGAAATCCATTACCACCTTATTAATTGCATGAGTTGGTCCCGAAGGGCAAGCAAATGTATTTTCTAGTTCAAACAAGGACCAAAGTGAAAAAAACCATATTTTACCATTTTTCGTGTAGGTTCATGGATTTTTGTGAGATAGGATCCTAGCTCATTTTTTCCATAATTTTCCATGGATGTGCATTAAGACCTTATTAATGGCATGAGTTGGTCCCGAGTGGCAAACAAATGTATTTTCAAGTTCAAATGATCCACAATGCGGGAAAAATAAAATTTTATCGATTTACATGTGCTATAGTCCATGGATATTTGGTGATACATTATTCTGGTATATTTTTGGCCGATATATTTCATGGACATCTATTGCGACCTTATTTATGATGTGAGTTGGTCCCAAGGAGCAAAAAGATGCATTTTCAAATTCGAATGAGCTCCATAGTGGGAAAAACCAAATTTTAATATTTTCATGTGCTATAGTCCATGAATTTTTTGGGGTACAAATTCAGGCTTGCTTTTGGCTATAATTTTTTATGGACTTCTGTTACGACCTTATTAATGGTGTAAATTAGTTTCGAGGGGTAAATAGAACCTTTTTCAAGTTCAAACGAGCCCCAAATCAAGAAAACTAGATTTTTACCATTTTCTTGTGCTATAGTCCATAGATTTTTTGTGATCCAGAATTTCGGCTTATTTTTGGCTGAAATTTTTCATTGATGTGCGTTAAGACCTTATTAATGGAGTGAGTCTGTGCTAAGGGACTAACATATGCATTTTTTAAGTTCAATCGAGCCCAAAGCGGGAAAAACTAAATTTTACCATTTTTCTTGTGTTATAGCCCATGAATTATTGGTGATACAAGATTTCGGCTCTTTTTTTGTAGATATTTTTCATGCAAACAAACACATTTTACAGTTCGAACAAGCCCTAATAAAGAAGAAATAAATTTTACTATATTTTGTGTGCTATAGTCCATGGATTTTTGGTGATACAGGATTCCGACATGTTTTTGGCCAAAAATTTTCATGAACCTTTATTACGACCTTAAGAATGGTGTTAGTGGTCTCCAGGGGAAAACAGACCCATTTTCAAGTTCAAAGGAGCCCCAAAGCAGGAAAAAGAAAATTTTAACATTTTTTTGTGAGCTATATAGTCCATGAATTTTTGTTGATAAAGGATTCTAGCTTGTTTTTCACAGAAATGTTTCATGGAGGTCCATTACGACCTTATTAATGGCATGAGTTGGTCTCGAGGGGGAAACATACATATTTTCAAATTCAAATGACCCTCAAAGTGGGAAAAACCAATTTTTACTATTTTTAGTGTGCTATAGTCCTTGAATTTTTAGTGATACATGATTCCAGCTTATTTTTGTCCAAAATTTTAATGGACGTCTATTACGACCTTATTAATAGTGTGAGTTGGTCACGAGAGCCATACAAACGCATTTTCAAGTTCAAACGAGCTCCAAAGCTGGTAAAACAAAATTTTACCTATTTTCGTGTGCTATAGTCTATGGATTTTTTGTGATAGAGGATTCGAGATAGTTCTTGGCAGAACTTTTTCATGGACATCCGTTACAACATTATGTATTGTGTGAGTTTGTCCCGTAGGGCAAATGGACGTATTTTAAATTTCAAATGAGCCCCAAAACAAGTATAGCAAATTTTTACTATTTTTGGTCTACTATAGTCCATGAATATTTATTGATATAGGATCTAGCTTATTCTTGGCTGAAATTTTTTCATGGTAGTCCGCTACGACTTTATTAATGGAGTGTGTTTGTCTTAGGGGCAAATAGACACAATTTCAAGTTCAAACAAGCCCCAAAGTGGGAAAAACAAAATTTACCATTTTTCGTTTGCTATAGTCCATGATTTTTTGGAGATATAGGATCTGGGGCTAATTTAGGGCTTTATTTGTATAGATTTAGTGTTCTCAAATGCTTATTTTGTGTCAATAGCTGCTTTAAAATCCTTGATTTCTAGGTATTTTGATTGAGGAACAAAGCAAGGACACTAATTTGCAAAAAGGAACGAAGCGAGCTGAAAGAAGGAAATAAAAAGCCTGGTGATCGCTAAGTTCATTGAACGAGTCACCGAGCGGACGTTTCACCGCCTAAAGTTTCGGTGTGTCAAGCCTTGAAAGTGAAAATCAAGTTGGCGAGAAAAAGGAGCGGTCAGCGGATCACCGAGTGGTTCTGCGATCTAGTGCTAGATTGTGTAAAGTTACAGGATGTTGAAGGCCAATGCAAAAAGGCAATGGACTGGACCAAAGGGCGGATCGCCAAGTTGATCGGCGAGCCCGACTTACTGCATCGAATGGCCCTTCGCAAAATATTTTTGATGACTATAAATACGTTTGTGAACATTTAGTTTAGGGGATCTTTTATCAATTAGCACGTATCATAGTTTTGAATATTAAACTCTGAGTATTGAGAAAAGTTTTCCTTAGCTTAGAAGAATTGAAGTTTTTCACTTTTGAGAAATTGGAAGTGGGTCTTTGAGATTCTTTAATTTGGACTATCGTAAGGATGAAATTAATCTTACCTAGTTGATCGAAACACAATTTGGTAACGATTTTTATCTTTTTGTGATGTCTTGCTAAAACCCCAATTATTGTGGTTTGATTATGTGATTATGAGTTGATTTAGTTTATGAGTATTTCCAATTTTAATTTAAATGACGTTTTGAAGTCAGTTTAATCAGTAAATGTGGTTTAATTTACGAATTGTAGTTGCAAATGCAATTCTACCTTCATAGTTTTGGCTTGTTCGAGAGAGAGGCTTTAAAACCAAGCTTATTGATTGATGGTCAGTAGGTATTGGGTTGACATGGGTTCAACTCGAGAGAGTGAATCCTAAACTTAATTCCACATATTCAGCTTGAGAGAGTGAATAGACAAAGGTGTAGGCTAGTCTTATTTTGCTTGCTTGTTGGTGTTCGAGAGAAACCAACTTGATTCGGGGTAAATTGTTTGAGAGAAAGCTTATTCCCTCTATGGCTTAGCTTACTCATTAATATTAAGCTATTTCCTAATAGATCCAATTACCCGTTTGTCTATATTAGCCTATAATCGAATCACACCCTAAGAACCAGTCTCATTATTGTTATTCCGTATTGTTTGTTGTTGCTGTAGTTGATAGTTAAAAAGAAAAAACCCTTGTTATCTGGCATTTGTGTCTCACCTACTGATTTGAATTATGCTTTCATTCGATAATGTCTATTCCTATGACTGATTTAACCATATTCACACTTTTCTATTGAATCTTGAACACGTACCACTCCCTGTGGGATTCGACCCCAACCCATTTAATTGGGTTATATACTAACTAGCGATCGTTAACACTTAGAATTGGATGAAGTGTCCTTGAAATGTTAATCAAAATGGTGCCGCTGCCGAGGAGTGGTGTTGGTTAAGATTCTTTGGTTAAGATGGATTTTGTTCTTGTTAGTTATAGTTGAATCTACTTACTTTTAGCTTTGGTTTGTGTATTACTATCCTGAAACAAAAAAAGATGGTAATGTCTTATAGCAGCAGTAATCTGATGGACCACCCTCCGTTGAGATTGATGTTTCTTAGGGATAGTAGCCTAACTTTCATGCAATTGAAGGGTGAGACTATCCATGAGTTATGGCAAAGATTTAAGGCACTATTGCAGCAATTCCCAACTCATGGAATTCCAGATAAGAATGGCTTGGTCCCAAACATAGAGGAGTAGCTGAAAAACTTTCTCCAGGTAGTCTTCTATGACTACAATATGAGGCAGCAGCCCCATTCCTTGATGGCATGGTTGAGACCAAAAAGGAGACAACAAAAGACCAAGAATTGGCCAAAATGTTGAATACACTAGATTTATTGGCCAAGAAAGTCATGGAATTAAAGGCAATGTACAAAAATAAAGATAGGTACATTTCTCCTCACAAGCGTAGAAAGCTAACGAGTCCACAATTTAGACTCATTTAGGGCTTTATTTGGATAGATTTAGTGTCCTCAAATGCTTATTTCGTGCCATTAACTAATTTAAAATCCTTGATTTCCAGGTGTTTAGATTGAGGAACAAATCATGGACACTAATTTAAAAAAGGAATGAAGTGAGATAAAAAAATGAAGAAATGAAGGCCTTGTGATTGCGTAATCCATTGGGCAAGTCACCTAATGGCCTTTTGACTGCCTAAAGTTCCAATGTGCCAAGCCCTGAAGGAGAAAATCAATTTGGAAATAGAAAGGAGCAGTCAGCGTGTCACCGAGTGGTTCGGTGATGCAGTGTTGGATTGCCCAAAGTTACATAACTTGAGGATGTTAAAGGCCAAAGTGGAAATGCAATGGAATGACCAAAGGGCAGATCACTGAGCTGATCAGCGATCCCTACTTACTGCACCGAATGGTCCTTTGTAGTATATTTTTGGTGACTATAAATACATTTTAAAACATTATGTTTAGTATTAAATTTTATTCTGAACATTCATTAGAGTAATTTTTTAGTTTGAACTCTGAGTATTGAGACTTAGTTCCCTTAGCTTTGAAGAATTGAAGTTTTCCATTTTTGAGAAATTGGAAGTGGGACTTTGAGATTCTTCAATTTGGACCTTTGTAAAGACGAAATTAATCTTACCCAATTGATGGAAACACAATTTGGTAATGATTTTTATCTTTTTTATGATATCTAGCTAAAACCCCAATTCTTGGACTGTGATTATGTGACTACTGGTTGATTTAGCTGATGGGTATTGCTAATTGTTAGATTACATGTTGTTTAGAAGTGATTTCATTCATTAATTGTGGTTAAAATTAAAGGATTGTAGTTTCAAATTCATACCTACCTTCGTTTTTTAGGCTTGCTCGGGCAGAGGTTTTGAAACCAAGATTATTGAATTGATGGTTTGTGGGCATTGGGTTGTTATGGGTTCAGCTCGAGAGATTGAATACAAAAACCTTTTCCATGCATTCAACTCGAGAGAGTGAATGGACTAAGGCTTAGGCTGTTCTTATTTTCTTTCTTATTGGTGTTCGAGAGAAACCGACTTGATTCGGGGTAAATTGTTCGAGAGAATGTTTACCTCCTCTATAGTCTAGCCTATTCACTAATTTATAGCTATTTACTAAAAGTTGCAATTACCCATTTGTCTACATTACTCCATAATCGAATCGCATCCCATGAACCTATCTCCTTATTATTGTTCCTTGATTATTTGTTGATGCTGTTGTTGATAAATTGCAATATAAAGCCCCCTGTTATTTGACATTCATGTCACCCCTGATTTGGATTATTTTTTTATTCGATAATGTCTATTCCTATGATTGACTTGAGCATATTTGTACTTTACTACTAAATCTTAAATACGTACCACTCCCTGTGGGATTCAAACCCAAAACATTTAGTTGGGTTATTATACTGACTTGCGATCATTGTCACTTAGAATTGGATGAAGTGTCTTTGAAACATTAATCAAAATGGTGCTGCTACTGGGAGTGGTGTTGTTTGAGAATTTTTAGTTAAGTTGAATTTTGTTCTTGTTAGTTATAGTTGAATCTAATTATTTTTAGTTTTGGTTTTTGTGTTAGTGTTTTGAAACAAAATGTATGAGCATGAACGGAAGCAATGTTAGCCAAGTAGGCCACCAAGATGACATCGGCAACCTCAATGATGTCAATGAGCCTATAACTAATGGCCCTCATCTTATGGGTGGAACTGGTGCCATTCCCTTGCTGCCTATTGAAGGGAACATTGTGTTCCATATTAATAGCACTATGATTCAACTCTTGCAATTGAAGGGGTTGTTTGGTGGTTTGGATCATGAGGATCCCCATGAGCATATTAGAAACTTTATTGATGTTTGCGAACCGTTCTCCATCAAGAACATATCCCAAGAGTCGGTCCAATTGAGATTGTTCCCGTTCTCTCTGATGTGAGAAGCGTGCAAGTGGCTTGCTGAATTGCCATAAGATTCAATCACTTCTTGGGAATAGCTTATTACTGCATTTGAAGTGCACTTTTTCCCTCCCTAAAAGATGATGACACTTTGGGACAACATTCAAAGCTTAAAGTGTCTGGAGGGTGAGCCTATTCGTGAAACTTGGCTATGATTCAAAAAGTTGGTGCTTCAATGCCCAACTCATGGCTTGCCTGACAACGTGTTGCTGCAGTATTTTTACCGAAGCTTTGATTCGATAAATAAGGGTGTTGCTGACCAACTTTCTCCTGGAGGTTTGATACAACAACTTTATGTGATAGTAGCTCAACTCTTGGATGAAATGGCCATAATTAATTGTGCTTGGTACACCCGCAAAGATCAGGTCTCCCCTCTCACGTTTAAAATTACCAAGGAACAACTTGAGAAAGACCAAGAGAGGCACCAGAGCATGGCCAAGATCATGACATAACTGGATATTTTGTCCAAAAATGTCATGGAAGCTGGTGTTCGAAGTGTCAACATTATGGGTATCGGGTGTGTTAATCCTGCTGAGGCCAAGTTTGATGCTTTGTACAACAAGGAGGTGAATTTCCTAGCTAACCAATGTGGTGGTTATTGTTCAAACTATCCGAGGAAGGGTGGCATCAAAGGTTGGAACAGGGATAAAGGTTGGAAGGATCGTGATAGAGATTTGAGGGATCGTAACCCCACTTAGAAAGCGAGAGACGGGGAAAATGATAGATATGTTCCTCCCCATGAGCGCCAAAAGCTAAAGGATTCTAAGGGTGGTCGGTCGGAGGATATGCTTTCTCGTATCCTCAGCAAGGTTAAGGGGTCGGATAAGATTTTGAAAGAGATGAAGGAAGATGTGTCGACCATTTGCTAGAAAGTTACCTCCCATTCTGTCTCGATCAAACAGTTAGAGACACAAATGGTTCATATCTCATCTCATCTAAACCTGAGACAACCCGGTTTCCAAGTGACACTATGGTCAACCCCAAGAATGAGGTTTGAGCATGGACTTTCATCGTGCCGCGATATTAACTAAGGTTCTGCTTGGGATGCAACCCATATTTTATTTGCTTTCTTTTTTAGTTTAAAATAATAGTGTGTTGATTGTGCAAGTCCAAGTATGGAACGTGTTTGAAAAGTGATGGTTGGCGAGCTAAAAGTCCAGTTGGCGACTCACCGAAGAGGTCGGCGAGTCCGACTATGATCGCCGTTAGACTCAAGACATTTTGAAATTAGAGTCTGTAAAACTTGACGAGCCTAGGAGCTGGTTGGGGAATCACCGACCAGGTCAGCAATCATGATTTAGTCCGCCATTTGGACCCCCACATTAACTAAAGGTCCTGTAAAACTCAGTGAGGTAAGTGCCCACTCGGCGTGTCACCGAGTGCTTCGGTGAGCAAAACTTATGTCGCCGAATGGGCGAGAACTAGACGGTTTTTAAAGGCCAAAGGTTTAAACTTTCAAACTCTCACTTTCCCTCACTTTTGAATTTCCCAAACTCACACCTGCACAATATTTTTCATATTTTTGCATTTTAATTGCTTTTTGGTCGTCAAGTTTGTGTTCGGAGTTGGATATCATTGCCTCCTAGCTTTACAAATTGTTTATTCGGCTTATAATATTGGTTTTTCGAGCCACGAATTTATATTTAATGGTTGTTACTCCTATGAAATGATTTTGATCTTAATGATGTGTGTTGGGCCTCTTTGATCGTAATTGTATATGTTTGTGCTTGTCTTAATTCGAATATCATGCCTATAATGCCTATAATGTTAAATTCCTGAAGTTTTCATGCTTAAAAGTGATTAAAATTGTTGGGTGTTGCAGAAATATTGTTGGGTCTAGTCGGGTGAAGTCTAAGTAACCCGCATTTGTGCCAAATGACGTATTTTTCCCAATGTTGGAGCGGTTGACGTCATTATTAAGGGCAAAAGTCATCAAATAGCTAAATTTAGCAAAACCGGGAGAAGTCTGAGTATCCTGGGGGCATGGGTGTAATGGGTCTTAGTCTAATTAGAGGAGTGCATGTTTTGATTTTGTTTTCAGGGGCTGTGGGGTTTAATTTTGAAGATGGGGTGGAAAATAGGCATGTTGGATCATTTGGCGAGCAGAGTCGAGCTCTCCGAACCACTCAGAGGTTCATTGAATTCGCCCATATCTCCTTTAATTTCATGCTTAATCTTGAGTTAGGTTCTGTAACTTTCGGCGAAAAGCATGAGATGGTCGTGTGCATACAGCGACTCGCCGAATGTTTTCCTTAATCGCCTTTATATGCACTCCTAATCCCTGAAAGCGCTGTAACTTTAGGTGGGCTAGTCCTTGCTTGCCGAATACTGTTGGCGATTTGCCGAAAGGCTCTTCCCATTGTTGACATGCCAAATTTTTTGGTAATTTTTGAGTCAATCCTTTTGGCGAGCCTGATTTGGCTTGCCAAAGTGATTCGGTGAATCTGTCTGCTATAATTTTTTTGAAATTTTTGTTGAATTGTTTTTAACTTTCCTCGATGTTTTGCAAATATGGCTAGACCTAAAGTAGTAGGTAGAGACATGCCGCTCATAATGCGGGCCAAGGGAATAGCAATCAACAAGTAGGCAATTGCATCCAAGGCTAAGGATAAGGCTACAAAACTTCCCATAGCAGGTGGGAAGGGAAAAGGATAAGGGAAGGCACCTGTGTCACCTGAGGCCAACTCCAATAGTGTCGATATAGACACCACTCACCTCACAACTTCTAAGAGTGAGGGTGAGCACAAGGAGTGTCAGGCTACAACTTTTGAGCTTGAGGATGATGAGCTAGTAGCTGCATAGAGGACAAAGCTTCATTCAAAGAGGCAGAATGATCCGTCTAGGATCAAGACATGCAAAGTCACTACTCCTTCTCCCATTCCAGCACAGGTTTGTGGTCCTAGCACCAGAGGTACATGGTCCTCCTCCCCATTCTATGAATAGACTGAAGACTGAGGGGATGAGGACAATTATAGAGGAAAAGAGGTTGTCCACTGATGGGATCATTGATAGGTATCCAGAGATTATGAGCTGCCTGAAGTCACATAAATTCTAGCTCTTCACCAAGCCCCGTAACCCAAACATTCCGAGTTGGGTTAGAGAATTCTACAGTGCTTACAGTGCCCTGATACCACAAAGGAAGAAGCCAATAGCCTAATTCAAGCCAGTTGACTATGTGGTCGTCAGCGGAAGAAAGGCGATATGAGATAGTGATGCTATTAATGCCATCTTGGGGGTTTCAACGTGAATTGATGATAACTACCAACATCTGATCAGGAATAAAATAGTAGAAAACATGAAGAAGTGGTTCGCTCTGTTAATATTAGATGGTACTCCCTAGTGGCTTGAGATTGGAGCATCGATTGAGAAGAAGGATCTAAACATAGATGCAAGGTTCTGGTTTGGCTTCATCAGTAGTACTATCATGCCAACCCAGAATGAGTCTATTCTTCGCCATGCTAAGGCAGCCTATCTGGGTTGCATAATTGATGAGACGAGGATAAATCTAAGGATGATTATGGCATATTAGATGGCAATGAGGGCCAAGTAGCGCTAGACTTCCATTCCCTTTCCAGTGTTGATCACTGAGTTGTGCAGACGAGCTCGGGTGCCTGTAGATGAGAAGAAAGACGTGAAAGTAATTAGCACATCTTCTACTGACATCCAGAGGATCGAGGTGGAATACTTGAAAGACGAGGCAGAGATGAAGAAGGCAGCCCTAATGGACTCTTCCCCAGTTGTGGATACAGACACATTACCTGCAGAGGCACCTTTGCCTATTTCGGCCCCTGGGCCTTCAACTACTTCTAGTGTTGTCCCTTCTAATACTCTCAGTTCCTCTACTGCTTCATTGCCTCCCAGATCTGGTACTGCTGCTGCTGCCTTCCAGCCTTCGCTCACTCAGGCTGCATTACTATGGATTGGGAAGTTAGCCCATTCTACTGATCAGCATGCTGCCAAACTTGAGGCCTCCATTTTGGGCATGATTTAGAGAGCCATTGATGATGCTATGACACCCTTGAGTGGTACCATTGATGCCCTTGCAGCTAGGATAATAGTGTGTGAGCATGGCCAAGGGGCCACCAAGAAGGTGACGACTTTAAAGGCCACTATTGCTGCATTTAGGAGAGATATGGACCAACTGAAGTCCATCGACATATTTATGATTTTCGGGACGGTGGAGATCCCATATGTGCCAGTTTAGCCAGATATACTTCCGCTACAACCGGAGATGCTGTTCGAGTTGAGGAGGTAGTTGATCCCGAGTCTGAGGTTGAGACAGATGAGGAGATGTTTGGGGTTGCTAAGGGGGTTTCTTACGAGGGCCTTACAGAGATTGAGGAGGCCATGGTAAATGCAATTGTGCAGACCCTAATGGAGCTGGTGGTACTGCTGATGTGGCTCCGGGTACTGAGACCCAGGTTCAGAGTGTTACTCCGGACATTGATGCCCCGACAGACAGAGCGATTGTTTAAACATGATTCCTTTTTACCTTCCTCTCCATCTTATTTTTATCGACTTTCTGATATTTTCTTGTATTTGAGGACAAATTGCTTTTATTTTGTGGTGGGGTGAGGCCCACCTTTTGTGATTATTGTTCTGTTTATATATTAAGTTGTGTGCTATGTATTATGATTGGCACTATTTTTGTCGATGATTGAGCTTGTGGCTGCTTGTTTTAATTGTAAATGATTTTTAGACACTTCTGAATAATTTTTTGCCACCCTTGTTTGTGTTTGAATGTGGTTGTTCTTTTGCAAATTTGAGTATCGGTCTTGATCAATATCGATGACTTGAATAGTGTTCATAATCCAACAAAAATGAATGTGAGGCTAAAATGAGGCCAAATGAAGTTGCATTGGCAATATGTGAACTTTTTTCATCTCGTTGTGACTTGCCAATTATTAAATTAAGTCTCTTGTAATGAACATTGAACACTAGCGAAAGTGTGGACTCTTTTTTGATGTTGGTGCCAATGCCTTGTATGATGAGCTTATCGTGAACTATGTCTGTTGACACCTAGAATTTGCCCCATTGGTCCGGTTGACTAAGTGATGCAATCTCTTGAAATTATAATAGGCAACTTTGAAGTGTGAAACAATTTGACATTATACCCTTTTTGTTGCCTACCTTGTGTGTGTGAACTTCGCTTGAACACCTTTTGAGCCTTAGCCTTTCCTTGGATGAAACTTGATGAAATTGTGACCTTTCTTTATCCCTTCACCCTTAATCCTCATGAGATGTGGTTTGTTTGAATTGTCAACTTAGGCCAAAAGCTTAAGTTGGGGGTGTGGTTAAAAGAGAAGGTAGATCAATAAATGCAAAGAAAGCCACTTTGACCCATGGTTTTGAAAAAGATGGAACACTTTCATACAAAAAAAACGAGAGAGAAAAATAAGAGAAAAATGAAAAAGAAAAAGAATGAAAAAGAAAGAATGAAAAAGTTTGAAATAAAGTTGCAAAAGAAAATGGGGCGTCCGGTATTTTATGGAAAGTGAATAATGGGGTGACTTTTGAGCATGAATGAGAATGATGAAAAAAAGGAAAGAAAGTGTTGTTCATACCACATTCCATAAGGATAACAGCCACTAAGCCTAAACGACTATACCATTACACTCAGCCCATTACAAGCCTTGAAAAGACATTTTTGATCTTGAGTGAGCTGAAACAAGTGTTGGTTGGAAAATAAGGCCAAACATATGGGTGTAGTCATGCATGTGTTCATCTTTGTGAGTGTGAGTGTTGATTTTGATTCTAGAACTATAAATTGTTGAACAATTGTGTGAACATGGAATCATTGTTTATGTGAGGGCATTTGAGTACCTTTGTTGAGCTTGAACCTGCATTTGAAGCAAGTATTGTGGACTTGAGAATCTTTGATAGTGGTGAGTCACAACTTGAATCTTTGAGTGCAAAATTGATCCTTGCATGAGTAAGTTGACTCTTTTTGTGTACTTTCATGATTGAGTCTTGTGTAGCACTATTTGAGACATCCTTTTTGAACTGCTGAGCTTGAGTTTTACTTGTAGGCAAGCAAAAGTTTATGTTGGGGTGTTGATTAGTCCATGATTTGGACTCATTTTGTTCTTTATTTGGATAGATTTAGTGTCCTCAAATGCTTATTTCGTGCCATTAACTAATGTAAAATCCTTGATTTTTAGGTGTTTAGATTGAGGAACAAAGAATCGACACTAATTTGTAAAAAAGAACGAAGTGAGATGAAAAAAATGAAGAAATGAAGGCATGGTGATCGCCTAATCCATTGGGCGAGTCGCCTAATGGCCTTTTGACCACTTAAAGTTCTAGTGTGCAAAGCCCTAAAGGAGAAAATAAATTTTGCGATAGAAAGGAGCAGTCGGTGTGTCGCCGATTTGATCCGCGATGCAGTGTTGGATAGCCCAAAATTACAGAATTTGAGGATGCTGAAGGCCAAAGCAGAAAGGAAATGAAATTGACCAAAGGGTGGATCACCGAGCTAATCGGCGATCCCAACTGACTGTGTCGAATGGTCCTTCGCAGCATATTTTTAGCGACTATAAATACATTTTTAAACATTATGTTTAGTGTCAAGTTTTTTTCTGAACATTCATTAGAGTAATATTTGAGTTTGAAATCTGAGTATTGAGACTTAGTTCCCTTAGCTTTGAAGAATTCAAGTTTTCCATTTTTCAGAATTGGAAATGGGTCTTTGTGATTCTTCAATTTGGGCCTTTGTAAAGACGAAATTAATCTTACCCTGATGTTGGAAACACAATTTGGTAACAATTTCTATCTTTTTATTATGTCAAGCTAAAATTCCAATTCTTGGGGTGTGATTATGTGATTATAGGTTGATTTAGCTGATGGGTATTACTAATTGTTAGTTTAAATGTTGTGTAGAAGCGATTTCATTCATTAATTGTGGTTAAAATTAAATTATTGTATTTGCAAATGTAGTCCTACCTTCGTGTTTTTTGCTTGCTCAAGAGAGAGGTTTTTAAACCAAGATTATTGAATAGATGGTCTTTGGGTATTGGGTTGTTATGGGTTCAGCTTGAGAGAGTGAATCCTAAATCCTTTTCCACACATTCAGCTCAAGAGAGTGAATGGACGAAGGTGTAGGATTTTTCATTTGCTTGCTTGTTGGTGTTCGAGAGAAACTGACTTGATTCGGGGTAAATTGATAGAGAGAAATTTACCTCCTCTATAGTCTAGCTTATTCACTAATTTACAACTATTCACTTACATTGTCGATTATCCATTTGTCTACTTTAGTCCATAATCAAATCACATCCCAACAACCTATCTCCTTATTGTTATTCCTTGATTATTTGCTGCTGCTGTAGTTAATAAATTGTAAAACAAAAACCCCTATTATTTGACATTCATGTCACCCCTAATTTGGATTATGTTTTTATTTGATAATGTCTATTCCTATGATTGACTTGAGCATATTCGTACTTTTATTATTGAATCTTAAACACGTACCACTAGGATTCGACCCCAACTCATTTAGTTGGGTTATTTTACTGACTCGCGATGGTTGACACTTTGAATTGGATAAAGTGTCCTGATAGGTGAAATCAAAAGCACAAGGAATATGCGAGTGGGCAAATTGAGGAGATACTCTTGCTCATTCATCACAAAGTCGGGGAACACAACTAAGTACTAAAAGAGATGAGAGAGAATATCTTCATGTTGAATCAGATGAAAACCTCTCATTCCATGTTCATTCAACTGCTAGAGTCCCAAATGGACCAAGTGTTGTCTTGTCTCTACCCAAAGCAATGAAAAAGGTTGCCTTGTGACTGTAAAGCAAACCCCAAGAATAAAATCTAAGTGGGCCTTGTGTCTTGCCACAATGTTAACTAAGGCACTTCTTGGGAGGAAACCCAAGTTTTTATTAGCTTTCTTTTTGTTTTTGGAATAATCGTGTGTTGATTATACAGGTTGAAGTATAGGATGTGTTTGAAAAGTGTAGGTTGGTGAGTCCGACTTGGACTGCCATTGGACTCAAGTAATTTTGAAATTGTAGTCTATAAAACTCGACAAGCCTAGCAACAAATCGGCGTATCGCCAAACAGTTTGGCGATCGCAACTTTGTCCACCGTTTGGACCCCCACATTAACTGGAGTTCCTGTAAAACTCAGCGAGGTAAGTTCCCAGTTGGCGTGTCGTCGAGCAAAACTAATATTGCAAAATGGGCGAGAATTGGACAGCTTTAAAGGCCAAAAGTTCAAAACTTCAAAATCTTTCACATTCCCTTACATTCTAACATCCCAAACTCACACCCGTACTTTATTTTCCTATTATTTTTGTGTTTTTACTGCTTCCTTGACATCAATATTGTGTTTGGAGTTGGATATCCTTGCGGCCTATCATTTGAATTGATTTATTCGAAATTAAAGGTTGGTTTTTTTAACCCTGAACTCATATTTAGCGATTTTTATTCATTTGCAATTGTGTTAATCTTAGTTAAGTATGTTGGGCATCTCTGATCTATAAATGTATATTTATCTACCTGTTTTGAATTCGTAGTCTTGCCTAAAATGATTAATTGTTGATTTCCTAAATTTTTTGTGCCTAAAACTGATATAAATTGGTAGGTTATGCTAATTTGTTGTTCGGTCTAGTCGTGTGAAGTTTTAGTAACCCGCATTTATGCCAAATGACATAGTTTGCCCATTGATGGAGCAGTTGACGTCATTCTTAATGGCTAAAGTCGTCAAATAGCCAAATTTGGCTAAATCAGGAGAAATCTAAATATCCCAGGGGCTGGGTCTTAGTTTAATTGAACTAGTGTTTGTTTTGATTTTATTTGTTGGGGGCTGCGGGGTTGAAATTTGGAAGTTGGGATTGAGAGTAGGCACATAGTGTCGATTAGTGAGGTGAGTTGAGCTCGCTGAATCACTCTGCAGGTCGACGAATCCCCTTATATCTCCTTGAATTTCATGCTAAAATTGATTGTGGGTTCTGTAACTTTTAGTGAGAAGCCTTATTTCCCCGAGTGCACTCGACGACTCGCTGAAAGTCTTTCTTGATCGCCCTTTCTGTGCCCCTAACCCCTAAAATACATTGTAACTTTCATCGGGCTCCTTGCTTTTCGAATGCTGTCGACAATTCACAGAATGGCCCTTCCCATCGCCGACATGCCATTTTTCATGAAAGTTTTGAAGCCAATCCTTCCGGTGAGCCCGATCTGGCTTGCATAAGTGATTCGGCGACTCGCCAAACAGTTTGGTGAGTCTATTTGCAACTTTTTTCTGCAACTACTAATTGAACTATTTCTTACTATCTATAATGTTTTTGCAAATATGGTTAGGACTAACCTTGATATGCAGCCTCATAAAAGAACACGGGGAATAATTATAAATGAAGGTAGAGCTAATCCTCCTCAAAAAGGGAAGAACAAAGCCTCTAAAAGAAGGAAAGGGCAAGGCCAAGAAGCCCATGACTGAGGTTTCGGAGCACAACTCCAGCAGTGAGGGAGAGTCCCTTGACTCCCAAGTTGTGTTCTCTGAGCCGCATGATGAATAACCACTCCAGTCTAGGCGAGCAAAGATTCGTGCTAGATTTGTGAAATAAAGTTGCAAATGCTAATGTGGTTTCGAACATTCCATGGAAAGTGAATAGAGGGGTAAATTTTGAGCATGAATGAAATTGTTGAAGAAAAGGGAAGAAAGTATTGTTCACACCACATTTCATGAAGATAGCAGCCACTGAGCCTAAATGACCATACCTTTAAACTAAGCCCCGATACAAGCATTAAAAAGAACTTTTTGATCTTGAGTGAGCTGAAACAAGTGTTGGTTGGAAAATAAGAGCAAGCCTATGGGTGGAGTCATGCATGTGTTCATATTTGTAAGTGTGAGAGTTTTATGTGATTCTGAAACTATAAAGTGTTGAACCTCTATGTGTGAATATGAAATCATTCTTTGTTTGAGGGCATTTGAGTACCTTTGTTGAGCTTGAACTTGCATTTGATGCAAGTATTGTAAACTTGAGAATCTTTGGTAATGGTGAGTAACCACTTGAATCTTTGAGTGCAAAATTGATCCTTACATAAGTAAGTTGAGTCTTGTCGTGTGCATTCAGGATTGAGTCTTGTGTAGCACTGTTCGAGACATCCTTTTTGAACTGCTGGACTTGATTTTTACTTGAGGATAAGCAAAAGTTTAAGTTGGGGGTATTGATGAGTCCGAGATTTGGACTCATTTAGTTCTTTATTTGTATAGATTTTGTGTCCTCAAATACTTATATTGTGCCAATAACTGATGTAAAATCCTTGATCTCCAGGTATTTTGATTTAGGGACAAAACAAGGACACTAATTTGCATAAAGGAACGAAATGAGTTGAAATAAGGAAGAAAAGAGAGTCTGGTGATCGCCAAGTCCATTGGGCGAGTCGCCGAGTGGCCGTTTGACCACCTAAAGTTCTAGTGTGCCAATCCCTGAAGAAAAAAATAAAGTTGGCGAGAGAAAGGAGTAGTCGGCGGATTGCCAAGTGGTTCCGCAATAAAGTACTAGATCACCCAAAGATGCAGACCTAGAGGATGCTGATGGCCAAGGCAAAAAGGCGATGGACTTGACCAAAGGGCGGATCACCGAGCTGATCAGCGAGCCTGACATACTACGCCGAATAACCCTTTGCAGCATATTTTTGGCGACTATAAATACATTTTTGAACATTTATTTTGGGGGAAAACTAACGTATTTTCAAGTTCAAATGTTATACCCTATATGAACATAAGGGCAATTATGTCTTTTGTTGAAAAATAAAAATAAAGAAGAAAGAGTAAGGGATCAGTTTTTTTTTTAAAAAAATAAATAAATAATGGAGAAATAAAATAAAATAGAAAGGGCTTTAGCCCATTATACATACAGGAAAGGGTTTAACCCTTTTAATTTTTCTACACCACTTTGGAAAAAAATAAGAAAAAGCAGAAAGGAAGCGAACGCTTGCTGTGTTTCTTTTCGAGCAAATGAGTAGAGAAGAGTGGAGTTGAACGGTGAAAATTGTAAGGGGTGTAGGAGGAAAAAGAGGTTAAGGTAAATCTTTGTTTCCTTTCTTCTTCTTCTACAAACTTGCTAGACTCCTAGACTATGGTAGTTAATTTTGGGGGATAGAAGTCTGATTGCTAGAGATTATAGAATGTATAGAATTAGATGAAGTTAATTGCTTATTGCTCCAACAGAATTACTCTTGATCTAAATAATTATAATATAGTAGGTTGATGAATAGTCAGAAAGTCCAAAAGGGTTGGAGATATTTATCCTAGTCTATGAATTTGACATAATGAGGACACTAACTCAAGATATATATGAATGTGATTATAGATTGACCAAAGGAATTCGTACGATTAATTGAGTGGCAAGCTTGGTAATTCGACAGGAGTATTGTGAGTAGTAATCTTACAACAACTCTGTGCATGGTTTATAAAGTAAATGTGTTACCAAATGTTTTGAACTTGCATGTTGGACAAGACTTTTACTGGATATGATACTGAAAAGATTATTTGAGATGATCTCATTTTTACAAGATATGATTACTGTTATTGAAAATGTTTTACACTTATTTGAGAAATAGTGTTTTAACAAATGATTGTTAAACTTTGAAATGATATGATTTGATAAGATTTAAATGCCATGTTCGATTTGAAATGCGTCTACCGATTACAAGAAAAGTATAAATGGGAGTAAACCTTAATGAATCCCTTAGCTAACGGCGGGATCGTTAGACCTGGTGCACCTTGTAGTTACTGATTACTGATAAAGCCCTTGCTAGTGGGAAGGTAGAACTAGTGTACTATAACTGATATCCCTCGAGCAAGGATCTACTGATATGAATAATTGACTCCTTTATGAGGAGTTCACTGTTATTGGTTACTTCTTAAGGAGAAGCCCACACTTATTACATGATTCATCCTTAGAAACCTCCTAGCTATAAGATTTTATATGGAAATGTTTTTCTGAGTTTACTATTTATTATTTACATTAATTTTGTTTATATGACGCATATAAGATTGAATATTATTATGATTTCTGAAAGGGAATTACTTCACCATTTGATTATTATATTAGCATGGTTTCTGACTTTTCCATAATGAAAATGGTTGTGGTTATGTGTTTCCTCACTTAGCTAGCATCTCATTCCTCGCTAATTGTTTTTACAGAGAACTCAGGTGGTAGTGAAGAGGAATTCATTAGCTAGAGAGTATGATTTGGTAGCATCTACAAGCCCTGTATTTTTTTGCGTGGCAAGAGATCTATTCATTTGTTGTGATTTAATTAGCTTCTTTAAGAAATCTTAGAGTCACTCCATTTGTCATTATTTGCATTTGAGTCACGAGTATTCCTTCGTATTGTACTAAAGTAACTAGTTTGAACTTTTTCTTTTCGTATTTAGAGATATACCTTGTATTATTCCGTGGAAGTTAGACCATCGGTGGATATTATGTTTTGGTTATAGTTGTTATTATTTGTGTTGTGGATTTCTTAGATAGGAAAAATTCAGGATAGGCGTAAAAGTAAAGGAAACTCTGCCCAATTTTCTGTAAACTTATGGTAAGGCTTGCTTTAGGATTCTTTTCCCCTTAGCGCCAATCACAGACCTAATTTGAGTCATTACAAAGTTGTTATCAGAGCACTAGTTTATTCTTCTGACTTATGGAGCACACATTAGTAGTACAATATCAATTATTGTTATGTTGCCGACCATTTCTATAATCTTGATTCTGCATGGACGTGCTAGGATGTGTCTTGTCTTTCTTTCTCATTCCTTCTTATGTGTGTGACATTTAAGGCCAACTATATTAATCTTACATTATTTTTTTCTATTAACCAGATATCTAGAACCTGATTAACTAATGATAGAGTTACAATAGGTGTTACTGAGGCACCTAATGCCACTTCTGCCAGGCAACCAACTTCCTCAACTTGGGGAAGGGACATAGCTCACAGAACTGATGGAGGAGTGGGTCGTAATGCCACCATAGGGAACCAAAACACCATTGTTAGGACTTCAAGAGAGGTCACTCCGGAAAGGAGTGTAGTCTACCTCCAACATCGCAGGAGAATGCTACTACTGGGATACTTGCCTCCATGCAGAAAGCCATAGAGAATTTGGTCCATAGAATGGATAGACTTGAGAGGGATGGTCAGCATAATGTTGCTACTACTCAGAGATATCCACCACTTCAGACAGATGCAAAAAACTTAAAATTTTGGTAATAAAGAAGTATCCTTGCAGGAATTCTTGAAATTGAAATCACCAAAATTCACAGGTTCTGATAGTTCAGCAGATCCTCAAAGCTTCTTGGATGGGACATTCAAGGCCCTCCGGGCTCTAGGATTTTCTAGTGAGATATCAGTGGAGATGGAAGCATACAAACTAGAGGACATGACTAACATTTTGTATGAGATTATATTTCTAGGTCGACCTACTAGGGCGGCACCACCGAAGTGGGATGAATTCACTAAGTAGTTCATGGATAATTTCCTTCCTAAAAGTCAGAGGCAGAAGTATGCAACGTAGTTTGAGAGGTTAGTATAGACTCCAGATATGGATATGGCAACTTATAACGCCAAATTATATAAGCTCGCTAGATATGCTTATTTGTTGGTGCCTACTAAAGCAGATAGTGCTCAGAGGTTCGTGCATGGGTTGGTTAGTCATCTATTCAATGTCGTAGCCCCAAATATGAGTACCATGACTTATTCAGAAGCAGTTGATCTAGCTAGAAAGATAAAAGTGTACATAAGAAGGCCAAGATAAGGTATCTTACTACGGTGACTTGATAGTGAATCAAGGAAGGCAACAACAGGGCTCTCAGATAGGGATGGATACAACTTCAAAGTTCACATACTACAACATCACAGATAGGGTATTCAAGGACAATCATCAACATAGGGACATAATAATTGAGGACAAATGTATGCCACTGCTCCATCCTTCCAGACTTTTGGTAAATCATAGGTAGGCTAGTGTCGTGTTGTCACCGGAGGGTGCTTTCAGTATGGTCAGTTGGGGCATCACATTAGGGATTGCCCTGTACCTCCGAGAAACCCCACAAACATTTGCTCAGATAGCTGCACCTACTTAGACCACTCATAATAGTTCTGGTAATACTGGTACATGAAATAGAGGTAGAGGTGTTGGATATCATTTAATTGGAAATAAAAAACAAGGGAATGCTGGTAGAAGTCAGTCAAGAGTTTTTGCACTTACTAGAAATGATGTTCAGGCCTCAAATGCAGTCATTACAAGTATTCTTTAAGTTTGTTTCTTTGATGCACATTCTTTGATTGATCCAGGATCTACCCACTCCTATGTGTCCTCATACTTTGCTCTGAGATTTGATAGAAAACCAGAGATGTTGAATCATCCTTTTCTTGTTTCTACTTCTGTGGGGGATTCCTTGTTAGTTGAATATGAGTATTGTGATTGTCAGATAAGAATTGAGCGTGGGGATACTGTAGCTAACCTAATTGTACTTTATATGATTGATTTTGATGTGTTGATGGGCATTGATTGGTTATCTCCTTGCTATCCTACTGTTAATTGTCATTCAAAGATAGTCAAATTCAAAATACCTGATAAGCCTACATTTGTATTAAAAGGGGGTCAAGTCCCCAAGGTTGGAAAAATCATATCTCTTATGAAGGGTCGAAGGTTACTACAGAAAGGTTTTATGGGTCTTTTTGCTATGGCAAGGGATACATTAGAAAGAACACTCAGCTTAGAGAAGATACCAGTGGTGAATGAATTTTTTGATGTATTTCCTGAGGATTTGCAAGGATTACCTCTTGTACGAGAGATAGACTTCGATATTGATTTGGCTCCTGTACATTGTCTATATCCATACCCCCATACCGTATGGCACCAACAAAACTGAAGGAGCTAAAACAATAGTTGCATGACTTACTCGATAAGAGTTTCATTCGACCAAGTATATCTGCATGGGGCGCACCAGAATTATTCGTAAAGAAGAAAGATGGGTCTCTAAGAATGTGCATCACCTACAGACTATTGAACAAGGTAACGATAAGCAATAAGTATCCTTTACCTCATATAGAAAACCTATTTGATCAATTTCAGGGAGCTGTCCACTTTTTGAAGATTGATCTTTGATCTGGTTATCATCAACTTAGAATTAGGGAGGAAGATATTTCAAAGACAACATTTAGGACTCGATACAGGCACTATGAGTTCTTGGTGATGCCTTTTGGATTAACTAATGCACCAGCTGCATTCATGGATTTAATGAATAGAATGTTCAAGCCGTTTCTAGACAGGTTTGTGATAGTGTTTATTAATGATATCTTGGTATACTCTAGTATCCAAGAAGAACATGAGAATCATATAAAGACAGTGTTACAGACCTTGCGAGAACACAAGATTTATGCTAAGTTCTCAAAATGTGAATTTTGGATAGACACAATAGCTTATTTGGGGCATGTGGTGTCCAAAGATGGGATCAAGGTGGATTCCAAAAAGATAGAAGCTGTTCAGAAATGGCCCAGACTTACTTCACCTACAAAAATTCTATGCTTTTTAAGTTTGGCAAGTGTTTTGTGCAAGATTTCTCAAAAATAGCATCTCCATTTACTAAGTTGACACCGAAAAATGACAAATTTCAGTGGACAGAAGAATGTGAACAATGCTTCAAGAAACTTAAAATGTATTTGACAGCATCACCCATATTGTCCTTACCATCGGGTTCTGGAGGTTTTATGGTATTTTGTGATTCTTTGAAAGTTGGTTTAGGATGTGTTCTTATGCAAAATGGTCATGTTATTACTTGTGGTTTAAGGCAATTGAAGAGGCACGAGCAAAACTATTCTACTCATGATTTGGAGATGGCTGCAATGATATTTGATCTTAAAATATGGAGGCATTATCTATACGGTGAAAGTTGTGAGATATATACTGATCATAAGAGCTTTAGTTATATTTTTCAGCAGAGAGATCTAAATCTTGGACAACGGCGATGGATGGTGATACTCAAGGATTATGATTGTGTTATTTCGTATCATCCTGGAAAAGCTAATGGTGTGGTTGATGCATTGAGTAGAAAATCTATGGGCAGTTTAGCACATATAGTTCCTGAAAAGAGACAGTTGGCAAAAGATGTGCAGAAACTTGAAGGCACAGGTATCAGATTTAGTGTGGGAAATTCAGAGATATTGCTAGCATGTGTGCAAGCCAAATCTTCATTAGTAGAGTGCATTAAGACTACTCAATAAGAGGATAAACTACATTACAGATATCGAGATGAAGTCGCAACTGGTAAAAGTAAGCAGATGATGATTGACTGTGCTTGTATGCTTCGACTAGGTAATCGATTGTATGTACTAGACATAGGTAGGTTAAGACGAGTTATTCTTGAAGAAGCTCACAACTCTAGATATACCATGCACCCTGGTTCCACTAAGATGTATCATGACCTAAAGCACTGGTATTAGTGGGAAGGTATGAAGAAAGATACTGCTAATTTTGTTTCTAGTTGTTTGACTTGTCAATAGGTTAATGCAGAGCATCAACGACCCTCAGGGTTACTACAAGAGAACCAAACCAGAGTGGAAATGGGAAAGAGTAACTATGGATTTTGTGGTTGGTCTACTCCGAACTCTTAGAGGTTATGACTCTGTATGGGTAATTGTAGACCGATTAACAAAATCAACTAACTTCTTATCGATAAAGATAACATATGGTGGAGTGGAATATGCCCAAATATTTATGAATGAAATTTTTCGACTACACGGAGTTCCAATAACCATCATATATGATAGAGGGTCACAATTCACTTCACACTTTTGGAGATCCTTTCAAGAAGCCTTGGGTACTCGAGTAGACCTTAGTACTGCATTCCATTCACAAATAGATAGGCAATCTGAGCGGACTATTCAAATCTTAGAGGATATGTAAAGAGCTTGCATTCTTGATTTTGGAGGTAGTTGGGATGCTTACTTGCCTTTAGCTGAATTTGCCTACAATAATAGCTTTCAGTCCAGCATTCAGATGGCTCCATAGGGAGCTTTGTATGGCAGGCGATGTCATTCTCCTATAGGGTGGTTTGAAGTTGGAGAGGCTAATGTGTTGGGACCAGATTTAGTACAAGAAGCCATGGATAAGATCCAGTTGATTAGGTAGATATTGCTCACAACTCAAAGCAGATAGAAGTCTTATGTGAATAAGAGAAGAAGAGATCTAGTTTTCACGATTGGGGACAAAGCTTTTCTATGAGTTTCTCCTATGAAAGGTGTGATGTGGTTTGAAAAAAGAGGTAAACTGAGTCTGCGATATATAGGACCATATGAGATACTTGATCGAGTAGGAAGAGTGGCGTATCGTTTGGCATTTCCTCCCGATATGTCTTTCATCCATCTAGTGTTCCATGTTTCTATGTTGAGGAAGTATATCTCAGACTCCTCTCATGTACTTAAAGCACCGACTATACCAATCGATGTGAACTTAACATATGAAGAGGAACCTGTGGGTACTGTGGCAAAACAAGTAAGAAGGTTAAGGACAAAAGAAGTTGTGCCCGTGAAGGTCTTATGGAGAAACCATGCCATTGAGGTAGCTACTTGGGAGTTGGAAACAGATATACGAGCCCAATATCCCATCTTGTTTCAGTCTTTAAGTATGCACTCATCTAAATTCAAGGACCAAATTTCTTAAGGTAGGGAGAATTTTATTCCATATATGAACATAAGGGCAATTATGTCTGTTGTTGAGAAATAAAAATAAATAAGAAAGAGTAAGGGATCAGTTTTTTAAAAAATAATAAAATAATGGAGAAATACAATAAAATAGAAAGGGCTTTAGCCCATTATACGTACAGGAAGGGGTTTAGCCCCTTTAATTTTTCTGCACCACTTTTGAAAATAAATAATAAGAAAAAGGAGAAATGAAGAGAACGCAAGCTGTGTTTCTTTTATAGCGAAGGAGCAAAGAAGAGAAGAAAGAGTTGAAGGGTGAAAACTGTAAGGGGTGTAGGTGGAAAAAGAGGTTGAGGTAAATCTTTGTTTCCTTTCTTCTTCTTCTAAAGACTTGCTGGACTCCTAGCCTAGGTAGTTTATTTTGGGGGATAGAAATCTAATTTCTAGAGATTAGAGAATGTGTAGAAATAGATAAAGTCAATCGCTTATTGCTCCAACATAATTACTATTTACCTGAATAATTAGAATATAGTAGGTTGATGAACAATCAGAAAGTCCAAAAGGGTTGGAGATATTTTTTGCATTCTATGAATTAGACGTAAGGAGGACACTAACTCGAGATATATATGAATGTGATTGTAGATTGACCAAAGGAATTCGTACGAGTAATCGAGTGGCAAGCTTGGTAATTCGACAGGTGTATTGTGAGTAGTATTACCACAATTTTGTATTTCAAAAGTTTTACGATTTTTACATGGTTTATAAAGTAAATGTGTTACAAAATGTTTTGAACTTGTATGTTGGACAAGTCTTTACTGGATATGGTACTAAAGAGATTATATGAGATGGTCTCATTTTTAAAAGATATTATTACAGTTATTGAAAAGGTTTTACACTTATTTGAGAATTAGTGTGTTGACTGGTATTTTGTTAAACTTTGGAATGATATGATTTGAAATGATTTAAATGCTTCGATTTTAAATGCTTCTACTGATTACAAGAAAAGTATAAATGGGAGTAGACCTTGATGAATCCCATAGCTAACGGAGGGATCGTTAGACCTGGTGTACCTTGTAGTTACTAATTATTGATAAAGCCCTTGCTAGTGGAAGGTAGAACTAGTGTACTGTTACTAATATCCCTCAAGCGGGGATCCACTGATATGAATAATTAACTCCTTTATGATGAGTTCACTGTTATTGGTTACTTCTTATGGAGAAGCCCACACTTATTACATGATTCATCCTTAAAAACCTCCCAGCTATAAGATTTTATATGGAAATGTTTTTCTGAGTTTACTATTCATTAATTACCTTGATTTTGCTTATATGACGCACATAAGATCGAATATTATTATGATTTCTGAAAGGGCATTACTTCATCATTTGATTATTATATTAGCATGTTTTCTGACTTTTCCCTCATTAAAATGGTTTTGGTTAAGTGTTATCACTCACTAAGCTAGCATCTCACTCCTTGCTAATTGTTTATACAAAGAACTTAGGTGGTATTGAAGTGGATTTCATTAGCTATAGATTGTGATTTGGTAGCATCTGGTGAGCCCCACATTGCTTCGCTTGGCAAGAGATCTATTGATTTGTTATGATTTATTTAGCTTCTTTAAGAACTCATAGAGTCACTCCATTCGTCATTCTTTCCATTTGAGTCATGGGTATTCCTTCGAATTGTAGTCAAGTGGCTAGTTTAAACTTTTTCTTTTCATATTTGGAGATATAACTGGTATTATTGCGAGGAAGTTAGATCATCAGTGGATATTATGTTTTGGTTATAGTTATTATTTGTGTTGTGGATTTCTGAGATAGGAAAAATTCAGGATAGGCATAAAAACAAAGGAAACTCTGCTCGATTTTCTTTAAACTTATGGTAAGGCTTGCTTTGGGATTCTTTCCCCCTTAGCACTGGTCACGAACCTAATTTGGGTCGTGACAAAGTTGGTATCAGAGCACTAGGTTATTTTTATGACTTATAGAGCACACGTTAGTAGTAGAATCTACATTATGGTTATGTTGCCGGCCATTTCTATAATCATGATTTTGCGAGGACGTGATAGGACGTGTCTTATCTTTCTTTATTATTCCTACTTATGTGTGTGAAGGTTAGGGCCAACTAGATTAATCTAACATTATTCATTTCTTTTAACTAGATGGCTCGAACCCGATTATCTAATGACAGAGCTATAACAGGTGTTCTTAAGACACCTAATATCACTACAGCCAACTTTCTCAACTTAAGGAAGGGACAGAGCTAGTAGAACTGGTTGAGGAGAGGGTCGTAATGCCACTATAAGGAACCACAACACCACTATTAGGACTTCAAGGCAGGTTACTCCACAAAGGAGCGCTAGTCCACCTCTAACATCGCAGGAGAATGCTACTACTAGGGTACTTGCCTCTATGCAAAAAGTCATAGAGAGTTTGGTCAATAGAATGGATAGACAGGAGAGGGATGGTCAGCGTAATGTTGCTGCTACTTAGGAACATGCACCACTTCAGATACATGCACGGACTTATACTTTTGGGAATAAAGAGGTATCCTTGCAAGAATTCTTGAAATTAAAATCACCAAAATTCATAAGTTTTGATAGTTCAATGGATCCTCAAAGCTTCTTGGATGGGATGTTCAAGACCCTCTGGGCTCTAGGATGTTCTAGTAAGAGATCGGTGGAGCATGCAACATACAAACTAGAGGACATGGCTAATAATTGGTATGAGATTGTATTGCTAGGTCGACCTACTGAGCGGCACCACTGAAGTGGGATGAATTCACTAAGTTGTTCATGGATAATTTCCTTCCTAACAGTCAGAGGTAGAAGTATCCAACACAATTTGAGAGGTTGGTACAGACTCCAGATATGGATATGGCAAATTATAACACCAAATTCTGTAAGCTCGCTAGATATGCTCCTTTGTTGGGGTGTACTGAAATAGATAGAGTTCGGATGTTCGTGCATGGGTTGGTTAGTCGCCTATTCAATGCCCTAGCCCCAAATATGAGTGCCATGACTTCTTCAGAAGTGGTTGATCTAGCTAGAAATATTGAAGATAAAGGTAGAGATGAGTGTGCAGCCTATGATGTACATAAAAAGGCCAAGATACGGGGATCTTACTATGGTGACTGTGGTGCAAATCACAAAATAAGGAATTAGGGAAGACAACAACAAGGTTCTCAAAGAGGGATGGATAAAGTTTCACAGTCCACATACAAGAAACATCACAGATAGGGTTTTCAAGGACAATTATAAGCACAGGGACATTGTAATTTTGGACAAATATATACTACTACTTTATCCTGCCAGACTTGTGGTAAATCACATGTAGGCCAGTGTTGTGTTGTCACCAGAGGGTTCTTTAGGTGTAGTCAGTTTGGGAATCAAATTAGGGATTTCCCTCTACCTCTAAGAAACCCCACACAAACTTCTACTCAGATAGTTGCACCTACTCAGACCTCTAATAATGGTTCAGGTAATACTGGTACAAGAAATAGAGGTAGAGGTGCTGGAGAACATTTCACTGGAAATCAAGGACAAGGGAATGTTGGTAGAAGATAGTCAAGAATTTTTGCACTTACTAGAAAAGATGTTCAGGCATCAAATTCAGTGGTTACAGGTATTCTTTTAGTTTGTTTCTTTGATACACATGCTTTGATTGATCCAGGATCTACCCACTCCTATGTGTCCTCATACTTTTCTTTGAGATTTGATAGACAACCAGAGATGTTGAATCATCATTTTCTTGTTTCTACTCCTATGAGGGATTCATTGTTAGTTGAATATGAGTCTTGATTGTCAGATAAGAGCTGAGGGTAGGGATACTCTAACTAACATAATTGTACTTTATATGATTGATTTTGATGTGTTGATGGGCATTGATTGGTTATCTCCTTTCTATGCTACTGTTGATTGTCATGCAAAGATAGTCAAATTCCAAATACCTGATGAGCCTACATTTGTATTAAAAGGGAGTCAAGTCCCTGAGGTTGGAAAAATCATATCCCTTATGAAGGCTCGAACGTTACTCCAGAAAGGTTGTCTGGGTCTCTTAGCTATGGTAAGGGATACAACTGAAGGAACACTTAGCATGGAGAAGATACTAGTGGTGAATGAATTTTCTAATGTATTTCCTGAGGATTTGCTAGGAATACCTCATTTACAAGAGATAGACTTTGGTATTGATTTGGCTCCTAATACATTGTCAATATCCATACCCCCATACCGTATGGCACCAACAGAACTAAAGGAGCTAAAACACCAGTTGTAAGACTTACTCGATAATAGTTTTATCTGACCAAGTATATATTTATGGGGCACACTGATGTTTGCATAAAAACAACACATATTCCAATGCAAGTGTCTACGATTGCGCATTAGTATAATAACCCAACCAATGGTTGGGGTCGAGTCTCAAGGGAGTGGTTTTGAGAATTAATAGAAAAATAAAATTTAGTTCTAACTAGTCGTTGCTAAAGACATTAACGATTAAAAACATTGTAAATTAAAGGGGGGACACAAGAGTGTCAAATATCTATTTGGGGGTTTTGTCACAAGTATAGCAAAATTAAAAGAGAAAATTCAAGTATGGGGAGAAGTTCTTGGGGTATGACCGCAATATATATTGATATAAATCATTGGGTACATGCTTTCGATAGAAAATTTGCAAGATTATAGTGATTAGGCAAAGATATAGATAGAAATAAGTTCCCTCTCGAGCAACGTAACCCGTTTCAAATGCGTTCCTCTTGGACACCCATTTTCCATATGAAGGCTAGCCTACGACTTACCCCACTCACTCTCTCGAGCTGAGTATTAGTATATGGGACTAGGGGTCACCCTCTTGGGCTGAACCTCATATCAACCTACTCCTTAGGCCATTAGTCTAGCGGTCTTGGTTTTGCGACCTCTCTCTCGAGCAAGCCGAAAACACATGGGTGGTTTTGTATTTGTAACTACAAATCCATTAAATTAGACCACAACAGCAAGGTGAAATCACCATTAAAATGCATTTTACCTATCAGTAAGCAAGACCCAACAATAATATCAACACATATTTGCTAAATCACACCCCAAGAATGGGGGGTTTTTAGCCACACATCAAGAAATAAGAAATTATTTCCTAAAATGATGGAGAAATCAAATGGGTATAAGAAATTAAACCTTGATTTAAGCAAAGGAAGAAGAATAGAGAAGACCCACTTCCAATTTGGGGAAGATGAACTCCTTCCTTCAAGTTTCCCACAAAACCCTCTCCAAACTTGAGAGAAAATATGAAAGCTAAAGTGAAAATTACAATAATGTTTTCTTGCTCTCCTCTTCCCCACCAAAACTAGTAAAAAGTTAAGTATTTATAGACTTCAGAAAATAGTGCTGGCAGATTGCTCGGCGAGGTTAGTCGCAAACGCCGAATGACTCAGCGATTCACCCTTCTTCTAGTTCATCGCCTTTTGTGCTTTTCCTTCAGCATATGTGCATTTTGGATCATTGGGCGGTATAGTTCTTCTTCACGGAACTAATCGGCGAAATGCCAACTGCTCCTTTCATCCCCTTTTTGATCATTCTCCTTCAAGGCTTCGCCTACTGGAATAAAGGGAGGAGTGCATATCTTTCAGCAAATTGCCAAGCATTCTTGGCGATGCTCAGGCTTCAACTTCTTCATTCTTTTCAACATTTTTTTTCCTTTTTGCGCCTAAGTGTCCACGCTTCCACTAAAACTTCAAATACCTGAAACTTAAGGGTTTTCATCAGATATTGAGATAAAATAAGCATTTGAGGACACAATTTCTATCAAAATATAGCCCTAAATGAGTCCAATTTCTGTACTCATCATGCACTAATATTATTCATAAAGAAGATAGATGTGTCTCTACGAATGTGCATCGACTAAAAAGAGTTGAACAAGGTAATGATATGCAATAAAAATCCTTTACCTTGTATAGAAAACCTATTTGATTAATTACAGGGATCTATCCACTTTTCAAAGATTGATCTTTGATCTGGTTATCATAAACTTAGAATCAGGGAGGAAGATATTTCCAAGACAACATTTAGGACTCGATAGGGGCACTATGAGTTCTTGGTGATGCCTTTTGGATTAACTAATGCCCCGGCTGCATTCATGAATTTATAGAATAGAGTGTTCAAGCCGTTTCTAGATAGTTTTGTGATAGTGTTTATTGATGATATCTTTGTATACTCTCATAGCCACGAAGAACATAAGAATCATTTAAAGACAGTGTTACAGACCTTGCAAGAACATAAGCTTTATGCTAAGTTCTCAAAGTGTGAATTTTATCTAGACTCAGTAGCTTTCTTGGGGCATATGGTGTCCAAAGATGGGATCATGGTGGATTCCAAAAAGACAGAAGTTGTGCAGAAATGGGCCAGGCCTACTTCACCTATAGAAATTTAAAGCTTTTTGGGTTTGGAAAATGACTACAGGCGTTTTGTGCATGATTTCTCAAAAATAGCATCTCCATTCACTAAGTTGACACAGAAAAATGCCAAATTTTAGTGGACATAAGAATGTGAGGAAAGCTTCAAGAAACATAAAATGTGTTTGACAATAGCACCCATATTGTCCTTACCATCAGGTTCGGGAGGTTTTACGGTATTTTGTGATGCTTCGAGAGTTTGTTTAGGATGTGTTCTTATGCAAAATAGTCGTGTTATTGCCTATGCTTTAAGGTAGTTGAAGAGGAACGAGCAAAACTATCCTACTCATGATTTGGAGATGGCTACAGTGATATTTTCCTTTAAATTTTGGAGGCATTTTCTATACGGTGAAATATATGAGATATATATATTGATCATAAGAGCTTAAAGTAAATTCTTCAGCAGAGAGATCTAAATCTTCGACAACGGCGATGGATGATGCTACTCAAGGATTATGATTGTGTTATTTTGTATCATCCTAGAAAAAGCTAATGTTGTGGCTGAAGCATTGAGTAGAAAATCTGTGGAAAATTTACATATAGTGTCTGAAAAGAGACAATTGGCAAAAGATCTACAGAAACTTGTATGCACAGGTGTCAGATTTAGTGTGGGAAATTCAGAGATATTGGTAGCTTGTGTACAAGCCAAATCTTCATTAGTAGAGTGCATTAAGACTACTCAATATGACGATGAACCATATTGCATATATCGAGATGAGCTCACAACTGATAAAAGTAAGCAGATGATGGTTTACTGTGCTTATATGCTTCGAATGGGTAATCGATTGGGTGTACCAGACAGAGGTGGGTTAAGATGAGTTATTCTTGAAGAAGCTCACAACTCTAGATATACTATGCACCCTTGTTCCACTAAGATGTATCATGACCTGAAGCAATTTTATTAGTGGGAAGGTATGAAGAAAGACATTACTGATTTTGTTTCTAGTTGTTTGACTTGTCAACAGGTTAAAACAGAGCATCATCAACCCACATGGATACTACATGAGATCCAAATTCTAGAGTGGAAATAGGAAAGAGTCACTACGGATTTTGTGGTTGGACTACCCGAACTCTCAGAGGTTATGACTTTTTATAGGTAATTGTAGACCGATTAACAAAATGAACACACTTCTTACCTATAAAGACTACATATGGTGGAGTGGAATATGCCCAAATATTTGTGAATGAAATAGTTCTAGTTCATGGAGTTCCAATATCCATCATATCTAATAGAGGGTCATAATTCACTTCACGCTTTTGGAGATCCTTTGAAGAAGCCATTGGTACTCCAGTAGACCTTAGTACTACATTCCATCCATAGACAGATGGGAAATCTGAGCGTACTATTCAAATATTAGAGTATTTGTTGAGAGTTTGCATTCTTGATTTTGAAGGTAGTTGGGATGCTTACTTGCCTTTAGCTGAATTTGCCTAAAATAATAGCTTTTAGTCCAACATTCAGATTGCTCCACATGAAGTTTTGTATGGCAGGCAATGTCGTTCTACTATAGGGTGGTTTGAAGTTGGAGAGGCTAATGTGTTGGGACTAGACTTAGTAAAAGAAACCATGGATAAGGTCCAGTTGATTAAGCAGAGATTTCTCACATCTCAAAGCAGACAGAAGTCTTATGCGGATAAGAGAAGAAAAGATCTAGTGTTCACAGTTGGGGACAAAGTTTCTCTACGAGTTTCTCCTATGAAAGTGTGATGCGGTTCGACAAAAGAGTTAAACTGAGTCTGACCATATGAGATACTTGATCGAGTAGGAGGAGTGGTGCATCGTTTGGCACTTCCTCCCGATATGTCTTTCATCCATCCAGTGTTCCATGTTTCTATGTTGAGGAAGTAAATCTCAAACTCCTCTCATATACTTAAAGCACTGACTATACCAATCGATGAGAACTTAACATATGAAGAGGAACCTGTGGGTATTGTGGCAAAACAAGTAAGAAGGTTAAGGACAAAATAAGTTGTGCCCGTGAAGGTCTTATGGAGAAACCATACCATTGAGGTAGCTACTTGGGAGTTGTAAAAAGATATGCGAGCCCAGTATCGCTTCTTGTTTCAGTCTTCAAGTATACACTCATCTAAATTCAGGGACTGAATTTCTTAAGGTGGGGAGAATGTTATACCATATATGAACATAAGGGCAATTATGTCTTTTGTTGAGGAATAAATATAAAGAAGAAAGTGTAAGGGATCAGTTTTTAAAAAAATAATAAAATAATGGAGAAATAAAATAAAATAAAAAGGGATTTAGCCCATTATACATACAAGAAAGGGTTTAACCCTTTCAATTTTTCTACACCACTTTGGAAAAAAATTAATAAGAAAAAGGAGAAAAGAAGTGAACGCTAGCTGTGTTTCTTTTCCAGCGAAGGAGCAGAGAAGAGAAGAGAAGAAAGAGTTGAAGGGTGAAAACTGTAAGGGGTATAGGTGGAAAAAGAGATTGAGGTAAATCTTTGTTTCCTTTCTTCTTCATCTACAAACTTGCTGGACTCCTAGCCTAGGTAGTTTATTTTGGGGGATAGAAATCTGATTGCTAGAGATTAGTGAATGTATAGAATTAGATAAAGTTAATCGCTTATTGCTCCAACTTTATTACTATTGACCTAAATAATTAGAATATAGTAGGTTGATGAACAATCAGAAAGTCCAAAAGGGTTAGAGATATTTATCTTAATCTATTAATTAGACGTAATGAGGACACTAACTCGAGATATATATGAATGTGATTATATATTGACCAAAGGAATTCGTACGAGTAATCTAGTGGAAAGCTTGGTAATTCCACAAGAGTATGTGAGTAGTAATCTTACCACAATTTTGTATTTCAGAAATTTAATGATTTTTACATGGTTTATAAAGTAAATGTGTTACCGAATGTTTTGAACTTCCATGTGGGACAAGTCTTTTAGTGGATATGATATTGAAAATATTATTTGAGATGACCTCATTTTTACAAGATATGATTACCATTATTGAAAAGGTTTTACATTTATTTGAGAAATATTGTTTTGACAGATGATTGTTAAACTTTGAAATGATATGATTTGATAAGATTAATATGCCCTGTTCGATCTAAAATGCTTCTACAAATTATAAGAAAAGTATAAATTGGAGTAGACCTTGATGAATCCCGTAGCTAACGGCGGGATCGTTGGACCTGGTTCACCTTATTGTTACTGATTACTGATAAAGCCCTTGCTAGTAGGAAGGTAGAACTAGTGTATTGTTACTGATATCCCTCGAGCAGGGATCTACTGATATGAATTATTAACTCCTTTATGAGGAGTTCACTGTTATTAGTTACTTCTTAAAGAGAAGCCCACACTGATTACATGATTTATCCTTGGAAACCTCCCATCTATAAGATTTGATATGGCAATGTTTTTCTAAGTTTAGTATGAAGTATTTGCATTGACTTTGATTATATAATGCACATAAGATTGAATATTGTTATGATTTCTGAAAGGGCATTATTTCATCATTTGATTACTGTATTAGCATGTTTTCTAACTTGTCCCTCATTAAAATGGTTGTGGTTAAGTGTTACTATTCACTGAGCTAGCGTCTCACTCCTCACTAATTGTTTTTACAGAGAACTCAGGTAGTATTGAAGAGGATTTCATTGTCTAGATAGTGTGATTCGGTAGCATCTGGTGAGCCCCACATTGCTTCACGTGGCAAGAGATCTATTGATTTGTTTCGATTTATTTAGCTTATTTAAAAACTCTTAATGTCCCTCCATTCGTCATTCTTTCCATTTGAGTCATGGGTATTCCTTTGTATTGTAGTCAAGTGACTAGTTTGAACTTTTTCTTTTCGTATTTGGAGATATAACTAGTATTATTGCGTGGAAGTTTGACCATTAGTGGATATTCTGTTTTGGTTATAGTTATTATTTTTGTTGTGGATTTATGAGAAAGGAAAAATTCAGGATAGGCATAAAAACAAAGGAAACTCTACCCGATTTTCTGTAACTTATGCTAAGGTTTACTTTGGGATTATTTCCCACTTAGCACCAATCACAGACCTAATTTGGGTCGTGACACGAGCCCCAAAGTGGGGAAAACCAAATTTTACCATATTTTGTGTTCTATAGTCCATGGATTCTTGGTGATACAAGATTCCGCATTATTTTTGGCCGAAAGTTTTCATGGATATCTGTTACGGCCTTATTAATGGCATTAGTTGGCCCCGAAGGACAAACAAAAGTTTGAACGATCCCTTAAGAGGGAAAAAAATTTTTTACCATTTTTTGTGTGCTATAGTCCATGAATTTTTGCTGATACATGATTCCGACTTGTTTTTGGCTGAATATTTTCATGGACGTCCGTCACAACCTTATTAATGGTATGAGTTTCTCCCAAGGGCAAAAGAAACACATTTTCAAGTTCAAATGATCCCCAAAGCGGGAAAAACCAAATTTTATCATTTTTTGTGTGCTATAGTCCATAGATTTTTTGTGATACAAGATCTCGACTTGTTTTTGGTCAAACTTTTTCATGGATGTTTGTTACGACCTTACTAATGGCGTGAGTTGATCTTGAGGGGAAAACTGATGCATTTAAATTTTCAAAGGAGCACCAAAGTGGGAAAAACCAAAATTTATTGTGTTTCGTGTGCTATAGTCCATGATTTTTTGGTGATATAGGATTTCGGCTTGTTTTTTGGCCTAAACTTTTCATGGACATTCATTACCACATTATTATATACGTGATTTGGTCCCAAGGGTCCTAAGGTTTAAAAGTTTTCTCACCTATAATAAATCAAAGTTAAGGAGCTATTCTAATGAAACCTAGCTTGGATTGGTAGTCTAAATCGCACCTTTTCAAGGATGATCTAGGACTTAGCTTGGATTGGTAGTATGACGTGCTATTCCAAGGATAATAAAGATAATTTAAGAAAATTAATATTTCATGGGATTTACGCTTAGCACAAAGAGGAAATTGAGATGGAAGCTCTGTCATTAGTAGAGGTCGAGTTTCTAGTCGCAATCTCCTTATCCCATACCTATGTGCCCCCATAGGATTATTGTCTTAGATAGACATTAGCTAGTGACTCTACAATAACTAAGAGTTCATGGTCTTACCTTGGCAAGTAGGACACCCCTTTTCGGTGTGGGGCAGACACTGGATTCTGTGTTGATAGTTCACATGGTCTCATATGTTGGTTAAAGGTAAATCTCCCACAATAATTAATGAAGGTTACTACTAGAAGTATCTCACTAAGGTTTTAAAGATGTTATCTTGAAATTACCATGTTTTATGACTAATGTTTCTCAATCTTTTATATCATGATTTAGCTTGGTCACTGCATGTAATGAGAAGCTCTTTGTAAATATGATTTTATATGTTTTATGCATGGCTATCATACATAGTGCATTTTTGTACTAACGCATACTCTTGCCTACATTTCTTATCAAAATGTAGGCTCTGATGCTCCTGGTTCGATCTTCCATGGCTAGGGATTGTTAGTACAAACTTGAGGATTGGAGAGTCCTCACACAGTCAAGGATCAAGCCTTTATTTCGATATGTCATTTCATTTTAGTTTTTGGACTTGATGTACGGGCTACATCCCGATCACTTAGTATGTACTAGATGGCTTCGACTAGATGTTTAGACTCCTGCATAATTTTCATAAAGTCTTATATGTTGAAACTGCCATTTAAATCTTATATGTTTATTATCTTGTAAGATGAAAGCTAAGTGGCTTGTATAGAGCCTCTTTGGGTCTTGTACGCCATGTTACTCCTAGGGGATACCTTGGGTCGGGACATAAACGGAGCATAACATTTAGGGGGACACGTTATAATGATAAAATGTGCACTTATTCAAGAAGATACAAACGATGCTATTGCATAAAGCCATGTCTTTTTAATAATTATCTACCATAATTTAGTATTTTTCTAAATTATGTGTTAGGTATATGGCTTAACGAAAATACATATAGTTAATTAACCTCTAACCGTATGTATCTTTTATTATTATATTATGGAATAACATTTTGAAGTTTCTGGAACTACATTCTACCTCTTTGAGTGTGTTCCAAACCAACAAAAATAAGTGGGTTACTTACTTATTTTCTTTTATTCGATAGGTATGTGAAAAAATATTATTCGAATGTATATGTATATAATATAGATAAATACTAATGGAAGTGAGGTTGGGTCTGGGTAGGTTTGTGGATGGGGGATACAAGAATGAGATGAGGATGAGGTGTGTTGGGGGGTGAAGAGGACATAATCAATGTGGAATGCATCTTGTTTTATCTGTATACATTAGAAGAGTTTCTCTCTTTTTTTTTTTGGCTCATATTTAAGGAACCTTCTTTCCAAATCATTCTGACCAATCCCTTTTTTAGGTTTCCCACTTGCTGTCCGGAGCCTACATTGGACTGCAGGGCCCATTCAAGAGTGATGCTCTCAACTAGATTTTCCTCATACCTAATCGAACTCGAGACCTCTAGTTAAGGATAGAGCAGTCTCACCATTATACTATAATCCATGTTGGTGACATTCTTACCTAGCGAATATGGAAAAGTTGAAAAATATATTTGAAAAATGTTTTCCTCTATATAAAAAATTGTCCCTTTTTTGAGTTTCATACCTAAACTATTGGAGTGCAATTGCATACTTAAACTATCACATATTAGTAAGAGAACCACACCTTAGTGGTGTGTGTAATACTATCATCTCTTTTTTATTTTAAAAAAAACCTTGCCACATGATATTCCACGTGGATAAAAAATTCCTCCTTGAAAAAACTTAAATAAACTATTAATATTAAATATAAAATTCAAAGATTAAAGTATCACTATTCCAAAAAAAAAAAAAGAAATTGATTATTTTAAAATTTAATAATTTTTCTTTAATTAATGAATTTCTTTATATATATAAGGTTTTGACTAAATTAAATAGGTTTGACTGAACCATAGACAACTTTTCTAACTGCTTGAGTCTTATCTTCATGTATTTATTTTCATCTCATCTCCACTTAATTTATAATATAAATGCAATTGTTAATATATGTAAAATGAAAAAAAAAAAAAGTAATTATTCTACACATAAAAAGTCAAAATAAATTAATTGTGTGGTAGAAAGTCTATTATTGGTTTAATGTTTAACTAACCTTTGACTAAAAGTTATGAGAAAACATATGTCCTATATTTACTTTATAAACAACCTTTTTATTATTATTATTATTATTATTATTATTATTATTATTATTATTATTATTATTATATTATTATTATTATTATTATATTATTATTATTATTATTATTATTGTTATTATTGTTATTATTATTATTATTATTATTATTAATATTATTATTATCATTATTAAAAGAGACTTTGATGCTTCTCATTTTCAAAAATTTTCTGTAGAAGATTAAAAAAAAATTAAAGATGGGAATATTTATTTAAAATTTTCTTTCTCCTTGTGTTGTTTTCCATTGACAATGCAGGTAACAATTCTTTAATTTCCTGTTAGACTTCTAGACATTTCACTTAATGTTTTATAAATCTATTCTTTATATATATAAAATCTCTACTAAATTCTTTTGTCTATCTTTTTTAGTTTCTAGCTCCTAATATCTTCTACAAAAGCTTATTGAATCCTGGGGATACACCTATACTGGGTGAAATATTCTTAAGGATAGTGTTTGACACACCTCAAGCTGTGGTGAATTTCATACAAGTACCCGTAGAAAAGATATTTTCCGTAGGATTCTCAACCGTCTTTGATGTATGTGACACGATATATTCAATTCTCAATAAATTAACATGTCTGATTTGGTCTTTTCGTAAGATATGTATTATATTTGAATTATTCTTAGAAGTATATCACCAAAAATATAAAGAAATTAAAGAATTTTATATATTCATAAGTAAGTGATCAAAAGGACATATATCAAGTAACTGTATCTTATGTGTACTTATTCATATATAGTAAGGATTCAAATTAGATTTTATTAATAAATAAGGAATGAAACTAAAAAAAAGGAAAAAGATTAAGCTTGAAACAAAAATGTGTATAATCACGACTCTCTAGAAGTAGAACTCAAAATCTAAAGTAGATTACAAAAAACACCAAATCTAAAGAGAGTGTGTGTGTGTGTATATATATAGCCTAACAAACACATAATTCTTTACCAAAATTACAAAGAAAGTGAGTTTTCATACTTCCACATTCTATTTATTTTTTCTTGTTTCTTCTCTTTGTTTGTGTTGTTTCGTGATTATTTTTCCCCTAAAATCCATTAATGTTTGGATTTTTCTAGCATTCTATTAGCCATTTGTTTCCTAAACTGATTGTTCCTTCAGTTAATTCAGGTTGAGAAGAGAGATACGTTGAATCCAGTCTATTTTTTCTTTTGAAAGACAATGATTATGTCATGGTGAGTTAGATACTTTCAAAATATAATTTTGTTTTTTGATGTTTCACCTTTTTATTCATTTTTTCTTCTACACTTTGACCTAGCAAGTGTTATTTGCTTCAGAAAAATGATCGTTTATTTCTCCTATCATGAATTTGAAATCATTTTTAATTTATTTCTTTTATCTCTCATTTGATAGTAGGGCAAACTGTTGGGTTTTAAAGGTGTGAACAAGAAATGAAGGGTTGTGACTCTCCTGAAGAGTTGTGACTATGTCGAAGGGTTGTGACCTTTATGAAAGGTTGTGTCCTTTCTAAAGGGTTGTGACTGCTTGAAAGGTTGTGCCTTTTCCAAAGTGTTGTGACCTTTCTGAAAGGTTGCCTTTTTTCCAAAAGGGTTGTGACCTTTACCCTTTGTTGGCTATAAATAGAGAGGTTTTCTCTCATTTTTCTGCACTAAATTCTTCACTTCTTTTGAATACATTTCTTACAAATCAAAATCAATTGATTGTGTCAGTGTATGTGATTCGTTGCTATCATTTTGAGTTCGTTGAAATTATTGAAGTTTGAGGTACCGCTACTTCTTTAATGGTTAATCTGTTTTATCTTGAGAGGAATTAATCTGCAATGTCTGGTACTTGAGGGGATTAAATTTCTGAAGGACACAGTGAGTTCTGTGGACTCAGATCAGATAGTTCTTTGTTTTTATTTTCAACTTTTATTATTTCTTGTTTGCTAATCTAAATACAGGAGATAACACAAACCTCTCTTGATATATGTAAGGAACAATCTTATGTTAATCATTATCATCATCATCATCATACTATACAAAAACTTGATAGCCCCAAATTTAAAGTTGAAATAAGAAATTATTCTTGAAAATTTGAAGGATTATTTTAACATTCATAAAAAAAAAAATTACCATCCATTAGTTGATTAATTTTAACTTAACAAGAAAATATATATTCTAATAAATACAAATAAATATATAAAAATTGCAGCATAAATCATCTAATGATGAAAGGATACCATGATAGGACACTTTGGTTTCTCCTTATTAAATTTAGTCCTATGGGTAAGTTAAAAATGCTTAGATTTCATTTCTTTTGAGTAATGTCTATTAAATGTTCGAAATTGCTTTCATCTTTCAACACTTATTATTGTATTAACTCTTAGGTCTACATTAATCTGACCAATTAATGTTAATTTATCCAAGTATTCTTGTTGAATTTTACTTTAGTTACTACAATAATTTTTAATACAATGAATAGTCTAGGTTTAAAATAAATTTGAAATTTAATTATTTATTAGGTTGTTTTAGTTGTTGAGAAATTCTAGCTTTTGAATTTTGAATTGCAAATTTTCTGCGTACCTGTGTGGTCAATTTGTCTATATAAACCCCTCCTATGCTAAATAAAATTATTGAGAGTATTTCAATCAATTCTTTTTGCTCCCCAGTTTTTAAAAACACCAAAAATGGTATCAAGAACTTTATTGATCTTATGGGATCTATGAGTTTTTCCAAATAGCTATCATATCACTTTTAAGTAATAAGGACTATCCATTTTAACCCATCAGGGCTTACTTTTAACCCAAAAGAGCTATTTTTCATCTCATTTCAATCCTATATTCAGCCCATGTTTTTTTCAATGCACAAGCTATTTATGACCACTATTTTACCCTAAAAAATGGCAAACAAAAGTCACTTCTTGAATCAGACATAACTATCCAATTTGGTCGGTGAGAATAAAACCATAATTTGAAACTTATGTGGTATGTGATGTTCTGATGGAAAAAAAATTCTTACAACTACATTTTGCAAATCCTACAAAAGGTCAGAGTAAAATACTTTCAAAAGATATTTTAGACACAACAAGGTTATTGAAGGCATTTTTTAAGCACAAGGCCAGAAGAAGAAGAAAAAAGAAGTTTTTAAAGTTAAATAACAATGAAGAAAATACAACATCACCTGTCAGAGCAGAAATTAAGAAGAGGAGCATTTTTTCAATTGCAATTACTAAAGCAAAGGAGAAGTGTTGAATTTTACTTTAGTTACTGTAATAATAATAATAAAATAATAAAATAACTTGTCTAGGTTTAGGATAAATTTGAAATTTAAATTTCTATAAGGTTGTTTTAATTGTTGAGAATTCTAGTTTTTTTTTAAAAAAAAAAAAATTGAATTGCAAATTTTATGCATATTATGTGCTCAAATTGGCTATTTAAATCCCTTCTATGTTTAACAAAATTATTGAGAGTATTTCAAACAAATTCTTTTGATGCCCCATTTTAAAAGAAAACACCAATAACTCTTAGCCTGATGAATTATATATCAAACAACCTTCTCATCCCTTCTCCCAAAACATGGAGAATCCTAGGATTGAAATTTAAATAGTGATATTTGTTTGAAACGATCCCGTCGTTTTGGCAAACTTGTGCTTCTTCAATTCCTAGAGATTGGAAGATTCATAATTATGACATATTTGCTAAATCAATTTATAAAAATATTTGTTCAACAGAGATTAAAATTCAACGAACAAGTTTTCAACTGATGAGTATACAAAATCATAATTGTGAAAAGGTAGCGTAACCTTTGCTTAAAATTTTGAATTATCTATGCAATTCTACAAGAGGTTCTAGTGATACTATCAACTTCATCCTTATATCTTCACCAAAGAAAGTTCGTCCTAAAAAAATTCTCATGTTTTCATGAAAAGAATTTGGTCGTGCACATGCTAACATCACCATACTTGCTGGTGGTAAGATAAAATTCAACACCGACTTCACCAAAACCATTCTATTTATTAGTTGTTTTCCAAATTCATCACAAAATTTAAGAAAACAAGCTAGCTAGTTCCACGAACAAGAAGATAAACAATGAATAAAAGGGTTCATTATTATTTGGGTTTTAGTACAACTGGGGAGGATCTTGGATAACTCATGATTTTTTGTAGAAAATGCATGACTGAAAATGACATAACAGAAAGATGTTTGAAAAAAGTTTGTTTTGACTATAATTGTTAGTGAACAAATGGAGGGATGAATATTGTAAGTTTTTGGATAGTAAAAATATGTTTTTTGTTCATTAATATATCACATGGATGTAACCTACCTAGGTTTAGCCTATAGGCTAGAGATGTTTTAAGTCCAAAACTCCTCACAAAAACACATTCCTTGCCTTCATGGTGGAATTAATTTTTTTACATTCACTAGATTTTGAATTAATGACCTAAAAGCTAGGTTTAATGTTTATGCAATATTTTCATATTTGTATGACTAAATGCTCAATCTAAGTTTGGCATAGGCAAAACAACTATACTTAAAAATAATTTTTTTCCCACTAATTTGTACTTGTACCGGGAAATAAAACTGTTATCCTATTGCAATTTTTCTAAAAATAAAAACAAAGTCCATTTTTTCTTTTTCCATATTCTCTTGAATTATTAAAGGAGTTTCATACATAATATGTTCTAACTTTTTTTTTATTATTATTGTTATAAGGAGAAAGTTTCACATAGTAGTTCTGCTCCTAATTAATTGAATTGTTTGTTCCTATTTTAAGACTTCCCTAATCAACTTTAAATCCATCAGTACTATAGCAAAAATGTTTTACTTTTAAGTAAGCATGAATTCTTATTTAAATAGATACCTCGATTGATCTTGTCTTTTGTTTGATTTTGCAGATCTTTGGAATGAAAATTGAAAAGGGAATGAAATCCCCCATGAACATGGTGCAAAACCAAAAGTCCAATGTAAAAAATGAAGGAGAAAACAGAGAAAATCTAATGTTGAAAAAAAGATTTGATGAAGACTCTAATACAGAAAAGAGAAAGGATCTATACGAATTTGTTGAGAACACAAGGATTGACAAAGAACAACAAAAAGACATCAATGGTAATTAATTAGAAATTATGCTTATTGAGTTATAATAATTTCTATTTATATCTTTTTGTATGGTGTATGTTAGTAAATGCGGGGGGGGGGGGGGGGGGGGGGGGGGGGATATACATGTAGAAGAGGCATATCTTATATTAATATCAGCAAGTATTGTGTCTCCTTTTTGTACATGATTTGTTTTTTCTTTTTTTATTAAAACAATTATTGTTTATAAATTTGATTGATTTTTCAGTTAGTTTTCAAAACATTACTTTTTAAAGCGTCATTCAATTTTTCTCTAAATGCCTACGTAACATAAATCTAATTCCCAAATGTTGAACTTCATAGAGAGGAAGCTTCCAAACCTGGAGCAACTATATATAACATGGATGGCAATCTTAGGATTGGTGTATCTTCAATATCTAAACATGTTCATGAATCAATTTCGGAAGTAAGTGTATTTTTCGTCATCTTTTGCTCTATGCATACTTAAGTAACCTGCATTGACTTAATATAATGTGTCTGCAACCTACTAAGGAAGATGTCGGGACCTCCTTTCAACAAAATGATATTCTGCAAAGACCATCGCAAGCAAAACGACAAAACATATTACAATAAATAATAAGTTTAAACTTTCTTCAGATACTTTGGATAGTTAAGAAAACTAATTATGTAGAAGGACTCATTTATTTTCATTAAGATTAAGAAGTCTTAATCTGAATACACTTATGAATATTAAGATGCGTGTTGGAATCATGACCTCCATAATTTTTCTAAGGATCATTTATGGGTTATCTGATCTAGAACCACTACAAGTATTCCAAGTCCCATGTGTGTTGAGGTGGTTCATTTTCCTCATGGGACTTGGAGTACTATATTTTTGTAACAACCCGGAAAATCAATAGGTTAAACTAAAGCCTCATCGTGTGGGTTGGTATAACTTCAAGTTTGTTTCTAGGTTGAGCTAAAGCTAATGCGTGTGTTTATGACACTTAAGGAGATATTTGAGACCAAACTAAGTCTAAAATAAGTGAGGTAAACATCTAGGGGGAAGTTGGCGACCTAAACTATCAAGGATGGGTGAAGGAGAACTTGTTCTCTCTTTGGATAGGTTGGCAATGGGCAGCGTGGTCGTCCAAGTGCTTTGGCGATGCGCCAAAGTGCACTTTTGTTGCCTAGTGGGCTGTCCCACTTAGCCTAAGTGTTGGAGAAATGGGTGAGCTAGGTGGAGGGTCGCCCAACGGGTTGGCGATCCTGCCAACAGACCCCTCCCTTCACCTAGTGAGCTCCCCATTTTTGGAGCTCACTGGTAATTTGGGCGAGCCAAGGGTTCACTTGATGAGTCACGTAGTGCCCTTGGATAGCCAAGAGGGTCCAATGGGCAAGCTCCAGCGTGAAGTCCATACTTTTTTAAGTTTTAAGTACGTCTTTAAGTAATCTTTCCAAAACATGAACCAATACGTTGCCACTCTTTTTCTAACAAGTATATATACTTTTTAAGGTCAAATTCCTTCAAGTTTAGTTACTCCCACTTAATAAAATAAGAAACCCAAGAACACCAAAATATTCTCTCTCTAAACTCCATTGAAGAACAAAGAACAAACTCAATCTTGGGGATTCAAGAACAAGTGTTTCTTCTCCAAATTCATGAGGGATTCAACCTAAGGTATGGATGCTCTTCATTCTTGGGTAGTTATGCCCCAACAAGTCCCTTCAAAGTGTGTTTTTAAGACTTCCAAAATTCTAGGGTTTTACTCTAAACATGGGTCTTCCTCGAAAATGATTTTGATTGTTTAATTATGATCTATTATTTATTATTTATGGTTAGATTGATGGTTTTTAATGAAACTCTCTCTTGGACCCATGGTTTCCCTTTCTTCCTAAATTGTGAACTAAGATGTGGATTGATTGGCCATGGAAGTTGATAATTGATTATGTTTATGTTTAGTTGATGATTGAATCATGAGATATCTATATCTATTGTAGTAAATCTATAATGTTAGGGTTATATTGGTTCATGGCCTTGAAGGGAAATTGGCTAGGGTTTGTATATGTTGATGTTGATTCTAAATGGGTATGTGACTTACTTGGATGGTAATGATCCTATATCTAATGTTGTGGTACTGATGTAAGATCCTTCTTCCCTATACCCTATGCACTTAATTATGTATGAAGTATGTATGTATTCATATAATGAACTTTTTGGGTTGATTGGGAGGGCATTCCCAGGATCACAATCCAATGATAATGTGAAAGGTTTACTCACATGCTAGTGTTTCTACGTGAAAAGAGCCTTCTCACTTAAAGAAACCTATGATCTATTATGATGCTATGTTGACATGAATGTTTAATATGTTCTCTTATGAATATGAATATAAGTAAAAACTTAACATAACTCTTCAATGAAATTATCCTTAGCACCGAGCGGGTATGAACAATGAGATGGAAGCTTTTATGTTAGAAAGTCCGGCTTTCCAATGTAAGTTATCTCATGAGATGAAAACCTTCTACGTTAAAAAGTTTGGGTTTCTAGTAGCAATCTCCCTACCCCATAACTATGTGCCCACATAGGTCTTAGCTAGTGGATCCACCTATAAAGCTAAATATGTTAGTTCTACCGTATGCAAGTAGGACACCTCTTTCGGTGTGGAGGTAAGACACTATATTCGATGTAGCTCACATGGTCTATGTCGGTTAATGTTATACTTCACTATATGACATGAATAAGAACTTTGGCAAGAACATGGGTTTTAACTAGGACTTCTTAAGGGGTACTACATAGTGTGAGTGGGGGTATGGGCCTTCATTTATACATTGCGCAAGTAGACTCTAATAGGGGTTTTGGTAAGGTTCTCTTATGTTATGACGGTATGATGACTTACGAACCATGTATAAAAAGTATGTATGAATGCTATGAATATGGATGTCTTCACTCTTATGTATGTTGGCTATGACTATGGTAAGATATGTATTTTGTTGGTGACCCAAATGTGATACATAACATTTGGTAGGGTTATGGGATCTTACCTTTGCATTGCACTAGTGTGGCTTTGGGTTGCTCATATGTTGAATTGGCTTATGTATCTTCATAAATATGCATATTGGTTTTCAAACATGACAAAGGCATGACTTCAACTAAATGTCCCTTTTATGCATATTTTAAGGATTTTTGTGCATGGTGTCCATACTTAGTACAGTTCATTGTGCTAACCCATATTTTCTACTTTACTATGGGTGTAGGTTCTAGTCGTTGATACTAGTACTTCTTCTTCATGTGAAGCTTGGGTTGACTATTCCTTAGGCCTGGTGAGTCCTTAAGTTCGACTACAAGTTGCTATTGATTCTAGTTTCTAGTTTACTTCCTATGTAAAGACTATATTATGTTTCCCTTTGATGGGGAATTTATTGATATAAAGGGCTTCGACCCTATTTTGTACTCTTATGTTCTAGATGGTGATTGAGACAAGTCTAGTTCCTATTTTCCTTATATGAAAGAAATTGACTTCTATTGTAAAAGTTTTAACTTTTTCCATATTTTTCTATGTCTTTATGTGATGATGAATGCTAAGGGCCTGTATGCGACCCTTTCGGGGTCAATTATGCCGTGTTACTTCTAATGGGTAGCTCGGGTTGTGACAAACTCGGTATTCGAGAATAAGGTTATAGAATGATTCTAGGATGATATCTCATGAAGTACGTCTAGTAGAGTCTTGTTCATAAATGTAAAGCGTGCCACACTTATGAACGAGAGGCTATAAGAGGATTAGGAACTTTTCACTTCTTTGATTACTCATTAGTCGTGCCTTGGAGTTTTTACTCTATAAAGTACTTTCCCTATGCCTTTTCTTGTACATATAGGAAAATGAATACAAGAAGAGCGGCCACAAGAAGAGTGGATGAGGAGATTGCTTATGATGAGGGAGTTCCTCCCTAGGGTCCTCAAGGGGCTCAAGGTCCTCAAGCTCCTAATGAGGAGGGGGCCATGACCAATGTGGAGATACGGACGGCTCTCCAAACCTTAACTCATGTTCTAAAAACTCAAGTCACTAGAGATGCTACGTCCCTGTGAACCCCAATGCAAGTATTACCGCTTCAAGGATAAGGGATTTCACAAGAATGAATCCCCTACATTCTATGGTTCCAAAGTAGATGAAGTCCCACAAGGGTTTATTGAGGAGCTGTTTAAGGTTCTTGAAGCTATGGAGGTGTCTCCAAGAGAGAAGACAGAACTAGCTGCGTACTAACTAAAGAATGTGGCTTAAGTGTAGTATGAGCATTAGAAGGAAGAGAGGTCCATTAGAGCAGGCCTAGTTGATTGGGGGGTGTTTAAGACAGTGTTCCTTGATAGGTTTTTCCCCCTAGAGCTAAGAGAGAGAAATATACAAGAATTCATCAACCTCCACCAAGGAGGTATGAGTGTGAAGGAATATAGCCTCAAGTTCACACAATTGTCTAAGTATGCCCCAACCTTGGTGGCAGACTCCAGGGCGAAAATGAATAAATTTTTTATAAGGATATCCGACCTAGTGGTGAATGAATGTAGGTCGGCGATTCTTATTCCGACCATGAACATCTCCCGTCTAATGGTTCATGCCGAGAAAATCGAGGAACAAAAGCTCAAGGAAGTGGGTAGAGAAGTGAAAAGGGCAAGAGTTGATAAAGGAAATTTGTCAAAAGGTAGATTTGAGGCTCAAGGCAGACCAAGGTTTAAGAAGAGGTTCTCTAATCAAGGCACTTGTAGCACTCCTAAGGTCAACAAGGAGAGGGTGCCTACTCCAAAGCCACAAGGTGGTAATGGAGGTGGTTCTTATGTTGATAGGCCAAATTGAACAAAGTGTGGTAAGAGGCATGGTGGTAAGTGCCTAATTGGCACTGATGGTTGCTATAGTTGTGAGAAGAGTGGGCATATAATGAGATATTTTCCCATGTTAAAGGTTCAAGGAAGAGACAACAAACAAGTCCCTCTTAGTGGCTCAAACTCCAAGGCTCCCAAGAAGAATCACTTTTATGCTCTCCAATCTAGAACTGATCAACAGGGGTCTCCAGACGTTGTCATCGGTAGTATTTTCCATTAATGTTTATGCATTATTAGACCCCGGTGCCACTCTATCTTTTGTTACCTCTTTAGTGGCTATGAAATTTCATGTACTCCCCGTAGAGTTAAAGGAGCCTTTTACGGTTTCTACCCCCATGGATAAGTCGATTGTTGCTAGAAAGGTTATAAGGATTTCCCTATTTCCATGTCTAATAGAGGCACTATGGTTGATTTGGTAGAACTAGATATGTTGGACTTTGATGTCATTTTGGGATGGATTGGTTGCATGCTTGTTTTGCTTCCATTGATTGTAGAACTAGGGTAGTAAAGTTTCAATTTCCGAATGAGCCCATTTTAGAATGGAAAGGGGGAAACTCAATTCCTAGAGGTCATTTCGTTTCCTATCTAAAAGCTAGAAAAATGATTTCTAAGGGTTGTATCTATCAAATTGTGAGAGTTAAGGACATTGAGTCCGAGACTCCTCCTTTAGAGTCGGTCCCTGTAGTAAGGGAATTTTCTAAAGTCTTTCCCGATGACTTGCCCGAAATCCCTCCTGAATAGGAAATAGACTTCGGCATTGATCTTTTTTCGGATACACAACCCATATGAATTCCCCCTTACTGGATGGCTCTGGCTAAATTAAAGGAGTTGAAGGAACAACTCAAAGATTTTCTAGATAAGGGTTTTATTCAACTAAGTGTATCTCCATGGGGTGCCCTGGTATTGTTTGTGAAGAACAAAGATGGTTCACTTCAGATGTATATAGATTACCGTCAATTGAACAAAGTCACTATAAAGAATAAGTACCCTCTGCTTAGAATTGAAGATTTGTTTGACCAACTCAAAGGGACGAGTTACTTTTCAAAGATAAACTTAAGGTCGAGTTATCACCAACTTAGGGTGAGAGGGGTTGACATTCCTAAGATGTCTTTCCGTACAAGATATGGTCACTATGAATTCCTATTATGTCTTTTGGTCTAACATATGCACCGGCAACGTTCATGGATCTTATGAATAGGGTATTCAAGCAATATCTTGATTTGTTTATGATCATCTTTATTGATGATATTTTGATATATTCAAGGAGTGAGGGTGATTATATGAAGCATTTGAGGTTAGTATTGCAAGTCCTCAAGGACCATCAAATTTATGCTAAATTTAGCAAGAGCGAGATTTCGCTAAGGTCGGTTGCTTTCATAGGTCACATTGTTCCAAGTGTGGGTATAGAGGTTGATCCAAAGAAAATGGATGCGGTGAAAAGTTGGCCTAGACCCCTAAGTCCCACCGATATTCGAAGCTTTGGGATTGGCCGGGTATTATAAAAAATTTTGAGAGGGCTTCTCGTCTCTTTCATCTCTATTAACGGCCTTGACCCAAAAGAAGTCCAAATTTGAGTGGTTGGAGGCTTGTGAAAAGAGCTTCCAAGAATTCAAGGATGGACTCACTTCCACTTCGGTATTGACCTTGTTGGAGGGTACCGACAAATTTGTAGTATATTGTGATGCTTTGAGAATAGGGTTGGGGTGTGTTCTCATGCAACATGGTAAAGTAATATCGTATGCTTCAAGGCAACTTAAGACTTATGAAAAGAATTACCCAACACATGATCTCGAACTAGCTGTGGTGGTTTCTGTATTGATGATATGGAGAAACTATCTTTATGGGGTGCATGTAGATGTGTTTACCGACCACAAGAATCTTTAATATGTGTTTAGATAAAAAGATTTGAATCTCCAAAAAAGGAAGTGGTTAGAGCTCTTGAACGATTATGACATGAGTGTCCTTTACCACCCCGGCAAAGCTAGTGTGGTTGCGGATGCTCTAAGTAGATTATCCATGGGAAGTGTGGCTCATGTAGAAGATGAGAAGAAGGAATTGGTTCGTGATGAACATAGGTTGGCCCGGTTAGGTATCCAACTAGTGGATTACACCAAGGGTTAGCTTGTGGTTCATCATACTTTCGAATCGTCCTTGGTAGTTGATGTGAAGTCTAAGCAACATCTTGATCCTATTTTGATGCAGTTGAAATAATCGGTTCTCAATAAGTCTGCTGAGGCTTTCTCCCAAGGGGAAGATTGGGTGCCTAATGCCAAGGTAGATTATATGTTCCGAATGTTGATGGCTTAAGGGAGAAAATTTTAGAAGAGGCTCATGGTTTGTGGTATTCTATTCATCCTAGAGCCACCAAGATGTGTCCTGATCTATGGGAAGTCTATTTGTGGAATGGCTTAAGAAAAATATAGTCGGTTTTGTAGCCAAATGTCCGAATTGTCAACAAGTTAAGGTCAAACACCACCAAAAACCCACATGTTTGTCCTAATATATAGAAATTCCTACTTGGAAGTGGGAGGATGTTAATATGGACTTTTTGGTGGGGTTGCATCGTGCTCGAAGGCAACATGATTCTATTTGGGTCATTGTTGATAGGATGACTAAATCGACCCACTTCATTCCGATTAAGACTTCATTATCGACAGAAGACTATGCCAAGTTGTACATTAATGAAATTGTGAACTTGCAGGGGGTTCCCTTATCGATCATATCAAATAAGGGTACTCAATTTACTTCACATTTTTGGAAAGCATTCCAAAAGGGGCTTGGTACCAATGTTAAACTTAGTACCGCTTTCCACCCTTAGACGGATGGTCAAGTGGAAAGGACCATTCAAACTTTGGAGGACATGTTGAGGGCGTGTATGATTGACTTCAAAGGTAGTTGGGATGATCATCTCCCTTTGATAGAATTTGCCTACAACAATAGTTACTACTAAAGCATTGTCATGGCTCTGGTTGAAGAACTCTATGGTAGAAGGTGTAGATCATCGGTGTGTTGGTTTGAAGTAGGTGAGATTGCTCTAATTGGTCCCGAACTAGTTTATGATGCCATTGAAAAGGTTCGACTCATTAGAGAAAGATTGGAGACGGCTCATAGTCGGCAAAAATCTTATGCTGATAATAGAAGGAGGGATCTTGAGTTTGAAATTGGTGATTAGGTCTATTTGAAGATTTCACCTATGAAAGGTGTTATGAGATTTGGTGAAAAGGGGAAGTTAAGTCCCTAATATGTCAGCTTGTACCAAATCTTGAAACGTGTTGGAAAAGTGGCATATGAGTTAGAAATACCAAATGAGTTGGCCTCGGTTCACCTGATGTTTCATGTATCCATGCTTAAGAAGTGCATTGGTGATCCTGTATCCGTCCTTCCTTTAGAGGGTTTAGGAGTGGATGAAAATCTTTCTTATGAAGAGATTCTGGTAGAGATTTTGGACCGGCAAGTTAAGAGGTTGAGAAACAAGGAAGTAGTTTTTGTTAAGGTTCTATGGAGGAATCATTTAGTTGAGGGTGCTACATGGGAGGCTGAGGCCAATATGATGTCTTGTTATCCTCATCTATTTCCTTCTACTCCTATTCAAACATGAGGTCAGAAGTTTCCTCATGAGTTCTTCAAACCCCTCTGCTATACAACCTTCTGGATAACGTCGATTACGAACAAGACCCTTGAACTTGCACATTTTCTTTCTGTGGAATACACCATCGAAGATGATTTGGACCACCCAATCTAATTTCATCAACCAAATGGATAGGCAAATGTTCCATTATATCAAAAAAAGATGGAGGAAAAATCTTTTCAAGCTCACATACAATTTCTTTGATTTCAATCTGCATTGGCTCAAGATCTGCTCACCTTACAACCTTACTGCATATAGCTTTAAAGAAGTTCCCCAACCTAATCAAGGCTAATGAAGCATTCTTCGGCAATTCTTTTTTAACCGTAATTTGGAGCAAGTAATGCATTATAAAATGAGCATCATGGATTTTGTACCCTGGTATTTTCATCTCATCCACATCCACATGATCTGATATGTTTGAGGCAAATCCTTTTGGTAATTTTGCATTTTTTAAGACAGTGCAAAATAATCATTTTTCTTCTGGTTTCATGGTAAAACAAGATTTAGCTAAATGAACTCTTCCATTTGTATTATCTTTCCTTCGATGAAGCTCATTTCTTATCCCATTTCTTGCAAGTCATAGCGAGAATTAATGTGATCTTTTGACTTTCCTGGGATATCTAATAAAGTCCCAAGCAAACTATCACATATATTTTTCTCAATATGCATCACATCAAGATTGTGCCTCAACTTATTATGTTTCCAATATGGTAATTCAAAAAAGATAGATCTTTTCTTCCATGGACCCTTATTATTTCAACATCTTTTCTTGTTGCCCTTCCCAAAAACATTATTGAAATTATGTAACTTTTCAAACACTTCTATGCCTGACAAGGATGTAGATGCAGGTCTATGATCCTCCTCTCCATTAAAAGATTTTTTTCCTCTTCTAAATGGATGATCAGGAGGCAAAAATGCCCGATGACCTAAGTAACACATTTTACGGCTATGTTTGAGATATTGAGAGCATGTGTCGTAGTTACACGTGGGGCATGCTAATTTTCCCTTAGTACTCCATCTAGAAAGCATTGCTAGCGCTGGAAAATCACTAATTGTCCACATTAAAGCTGCACACATTTGAAATGTTTGATTTGTATGAGCATCATATGTTTCTATCCCAAATTCCCATAGTTCCTTCAATTCAACAATTAATGGTTGTAGGTACACATCTATATCCTGTCCAGGAGATGATGGCCCTGGAATGATCAGCAACAACATCATATACTCTGGCTTCATGCAAATCCATGGTGATAAATTATAGTTCATCAACATAACAGGCCAGGTACTATGGGAAATGCTCATGGTTCGAAATGGATTGAAACCATCACTTGAAAGGCCCAATCTAACATTACGAGGATCTTTTGAGAAGTTTAGATGCATAGAATCAAAATCCTTCCAGGCTTCTCCATCAGCAGGATGCCTTATATTCCCATTATTAGGTCGTTCAGAATCATGCCATCTCATTGCAACAGCTGTTTCAGGACACATAAACATTCTCTGAAGCCTAGGCTTTAAAGGGAAGTACCTTAAAATCTTTGTTGGTAGTTTAGAGGTTGCATTAGTCATGCAATCACTCTCATTTGACCATCTAGAAGACCCACACACAGACCAATTATCTTTCTCTGAATTTTCATTCCAAAATAACATGCAATCATTAGGGCATGCATGTATTTTGTCATAGCCAAGACCCAAATCTTTTATTATTTTTTTACCTTTATTGAAAGACTCAGGCAGTTGAGCAAAGGGAAATGCTTCTTTTAACAAGTCTAACAGATCAGTAAAAGCCACATCACTCAACCTATGTAGGGATTTAAGCAAGTATAACCGAATGATGAAACTAAGCTTACTGAAGTTCTCACACCTTGGATATAACTCTTTTTTTCCTTCATCCACTAATTTAAAAAATCTCTTTGCATCTTCAGATAACCCTTCTCTCTCTCCTTCTCCATGCCCTGTTTTACCCTCTATATTTCGAATGTATCATGAAGTAGTCCATCAATATCATTATGGTTGCGTGAAAGTGGTGTATTTCGTGAGGAAAGTCTCTCCCCGTGAAAAATCCATTTGTTGTATCCATCCACAAATCCATTTACAATCAAGTGATCCTCCACCACATTTCTATAATGCCAATAACGATTGATGCATTTTTTGCAAGGGCATAATAGTTTGTTACCTTTAGAAGCTCGTTGAAATGCCTTATCAAAAAAATCATTCACTCCACTAATATATTTATCACTGCATCGTCTGAGACTAATCCAACTTCTATCTAAACTATCCATTGATATCTATGCGACACAAAAAGATAAAAAGAATCAAATTTATGATAAACAATGAAATAAAAAGACAACAATGTTTTACACATGAACAAACGTATCTCAAAATGTACATGGAGAATATGTAGTTTAAAACTCATAGCAATCACAATTCAATTTACAACAAGCATTTCATTGTTTTTCTTTATATGAAATAAATATCAAAGTTCCCTTTATCATTGAAAATATATACAAAACACTGATCTACATGACCTGCCAAGAAGTAACTTTAACAAGCTTATCATACTTTCAAATTTATGTTATTAAAGACTCATGGACATTGAAGAAATGGAAAATGGTCGTTGGATTCACATGAAGTTCGGTCATATATATTCTAGCACACCAATAAATCACCTTGAGGATTCAAAAAAGTAGCCTTACTGATTTTCTTTTTGATAGGAAATCAAGGCAAAACAATCTTTAAAAATGACAAAACAGATTTTTAACACAAATAATATTGATCTAGAATTTTATGAAGTTTCAGATTTTCATGTCAAAAAGTCTAATACCAACCAACAGTGAATTTCAATTTTTCCATTTTCAGCTAATGTATCTCTTGTTTCCTGTTGCTCTAATGTAACTCTTCAACAATAATGAAAGTGAAATTTCTCACATCCTGGCTACTCAAGCGAGAGGTGAAATCAAGGAAGACATCATCAATGCAAGGGTAATCAAAACCAATTGAATAATTCATGGAACAACAAATCCGACATCAATATCAAGAGAAATATTGTCTAAAGTAATCAATTTCACCATAACTACCAATAAAATTTTAAACCCATAATAGCTAAAACTTAATGGGAAAAACCGACAATCAGAAACAAAAAAAAAACATCAAATACACTAACTACACCTCAACGATTAAAGGAAAAAGAAGGGATTCAAGAAGAAAGCCTCAACAGCTCAAACTTGAAGTTTCTTCAGCTATAACCTCAAAGATGTCAGAACAGAACCTTTAGCTGTTGAAGAAAAAAACATCAAGATTTCTCGGATTTCACAAGCAAACCTTCAGCCCTCCATTTCCTTCGATTTCACAATAGTTTCTAGAGAGAAATAGGTTTACGATTGAATAAAAAAAATAGTTTAAGTTTGCCCTAAAATTACAAACAAGAAGAACTTACCATAAGATTCAAATCCCTACAAAACTCCACAAGCTTGACCTGAAAGTGTGTTCTCCTTGTTGAAAAATAGGTCCAAGAGAAGATGGTAACAACGTATGGTCTTTTGCTTGTTGATGAGATGAGAAATGTCTTTAGAAAATGTTTGTATCAATATTCTGATAGAAAGAAAAATAAATTAGATTGAAAAAATTGTTGGCATGGGAAACAATGTTCAATGTTGATGCAACATCTATCAACAATGTTCAATACTTTTTCCAAAAAAAAAAAATCCCTACTGATTTTTTTTTTATAAGAAATCAAGGCAGAACATTCTTCAAAAGTGATTTTTAGATTTTTTCTTTTAACTAATGCCACAGGCCTACAACAATCATAAAAAGTAAGGAAATCATGGGTCTATGTTGGTCAATTTGCAGGTTTAAGCTTAAAAAGACTGAACTTGAATCAAGTGCTAGTAACATGGTGGACAACACTGATAGGTCATAAGCTTCAACAAATTATGAAGGTTATGCCTGCAATAATACTATGGGGAATTTGGAGTAGAAGATATCATTAGACATGGAGAAACATGACATATAAAAGAGTTGTTTATTAGGTTACTCTAAATGTATGGCAATTTGCAACGACAATTTTTCCAAGTTTGAAACAATTCCCCACCAACTGGTTAGACATGGTATAATTCTTAGAGGATTACAAGACAGATTTATTATAAGAGGATCATTAGAAGCCCCCAAATGCAAATAACATAAAGTGTAACACAGATGGTGCAAGTAAAGGTAATCCAGGCAAGAGTTCTTATGCTTATTGCCTAAGAGATCAAGAATGTAACCTCATCTATGCACAAGCAGAAGAGATATCTGTAAATTACACTACAAGGAAAATGAGAGATACATTGGAGTATTAGAATTATTGTGGAAGACTCTAGCTCTCATGAAAGATGTGACAATTAATAGTGAGCACATATATAGGGAAGGGACTTCATTAGCTTACTATCTAGCTAATCATGCATTTGAGGTGGAAGGACGACAACAACATAATACATTTCGAGAGTTACCATCACAGGGAAGGAAAGTTCTCAATTTGGACAAACTGGAAGTACCAAATTTGAGAATCAAGAGCAAGATAATCAGGTGAATAATTATTTTATAATTCATGAGCAGATACAAGTACATTTCAAGAAGAAATCAACTAAGGATCAACTATAGAAAAGTCACAACATAGGCTACATTCTATTATAACAGGAAAGAGACCTAAAATAATGTCAAACAATAGCACTTTTGATAATTTCATAGAGCAAAAAGAAGAGGCACTTCAACAATTAGAAGAAATCGGTAAAGAAGAAAAGAGGAAAATCAGAAGTATGATGATGATATGCAAGAAATTATCCACCCATGAAACTTTACAACAATTTATATACATCGATAAACTAGAAAGAATCCAACTGAGAAGTCCGAAAAAAAAGGGGGAACACTTGAAAGTTACAACCATGGCTATAGCTCAAGCGACTATGGCAGACTCGGTCGGAGGTAAGAAGTGCTGGCCGAAGTAGATGGTGCAGTGCTCTTGATGGTGATGATTGGCAGAGCAATCATTTTTCGAAGCAGTAGCAAATTTTAGTACCAACCATATGTTCCAATAGAAAATTATTCGCATTAAATGTTGCCATAGATGACTTTATGGCAACGATTACCGTAACCATTGCCATATGTAGGTCTATTGCAATGGTTTTAACACAATGGCAACAGATTTATTACTTAGCCATAGCAATACTATCCAATCCTTTTGGCAACTGCTCAAACTGTTGCAATATATCCTATATAGTAACAGTTTCTCAAGCGTTGCAAAAATATCCGTTGCCATAGGCCTAATTTCTAGTAGTGTCATTTAGTTAGATTTTATACTGACTAGTGATCATTGACTCTTAGAATTGGATAAAGTGTCCTTGAAATGTTAATCAAAATGGCGCCGCTGCCGGGGAGTGGTGTTGTTTGAAATTCATTTGGTGAAGTTGAATTTTGTTCTTTTTAGTCATTGTTGAATCTACTTATTTTTTGTTTTGGTTTATGTATGGTTGTTTAGAACAGATAAAATGAGTGTCAACAGAAGCAATCGTAGCCAACTGGGCTACCAGGATGACATCAAAAATCTCAATGATGTTAATGAGCCGAATGTCAATGACTCAAATCTAGTGGGTGGAGTTGGTACAATTCGCTTACCTCCAGTTAAAGGGAACGTTGTGTTCCACATTACAAGCACCATATTGCATCTCTTACAATTGAAAGGGTTGTTCCGTGTGTTGGCTCATGAGGATCCCCATGAGCATATAAGGAATTTTGTTGATGTTTGCTGGTCGTTCTCCTTTAAGAACATATCTCAAGAGTCGGTCTGGCTGAGGTTGTTCCCATTTTCTCTAATGGGAGAAACGTGTAAGTGGTTGGCTGAGTTGCCGTGAGATTCTATTACTTCGGGGGAAAAGCTCATCACCGCATTTCAAGTACGATTCTTTCCCCCTTCGAAGATGATGACTCTTCGGGAAAACATCCAAAGCTTCAAGCATTTGGAGGGCGAGCCAATCTATGAGACTTGGCTATGATTTAACAAGTTTGTACTGCAATGTCGAACTCATGGTTTTCCTGACAACGTTTTGCTGCAATACTTTTACCAATGCCTTGACTTGATGAACAAGGGAGTGGCTGATCAACTTTCTCTGGGAGGTTTAATGCAACAACCTTATGTGATAGCAGCCCAACTCTTGGATGACATGACCAAAACTAACCGAGCATGGTACACCCGTAAAGATCAGGTCTCCCCTCTCACTTTTAAATTGACCAAAGAACAAATTGAAAAAGATCAAAAGAGGGACCAAAACATGGCATGACTCAAATAGACATTTTGGCCAAGAATGTCATGGGTGTTGGTACTAGGAGTGTTAATGATGTCGTTGTTGGTGGTGTGAACCCCAAAGAAGCCAAATTTGAAGTGATGTACAATGAGAAAGTAAACTTCTTAGCCAACAAAAGAGGTGGTTATCGTGCAAACTACCCAAGGCTGTGTTGGTTGGTTTGAGATAGGTGAGACTGCCCTAATTGGTCCTGAATCGGTTTACGAGGCAATTGAGAAAGTCTGGCTTATTAGAGAGAGGTTAAAAATGGCTCAAAGTAGGCAAAAGTCTTATATCGATGTGAGGAGAAGGGATTTAGAATTTGAAATTGGTGATTGGGCCTATTTGAAAATCTCACCCATGAAGAATGTGATGAGTTTTGGTAAAAAGGGGAAATTTAGTCCCCCCGGTATGTAGGCCCCAATCAAATTTTGAAGCGTATAGGGAAAGTTGCCTATGAGTTGGACTTGCCAAATGAGTTGGCTATGGTTCACCCGTTATTTCATGTTTCTATGCTTAAAATGTGTATTGGGGATTTGGTGTCCATTATTCCTGTATAAGGGTTTGGGAGTTGATCAGAGCCTTTCCTATGAAAAGGTTATGGTAGAGATCCTTGACCAACAAGTCAAGAGGTTGAGAAACAAGGAAGTCACTTCCGTGAAGGTTTTATAGAGAAACTATTTAGTTAAGGGTGGTCGCAACTTGGGAGACTGAGACCGATATGAAATCTCGATATCCTCATCTCTTTCCTTCTACTTCTATTCAAGTTTGAGGTAAGTGATTCCTCTAGAATTTCCTTTATTGGGAGTCATGAGTGTTGTATCAGCTATTCCATGATTTCCTTATGCTATGTATGTCCTTGATGAAATTCATGTTTAGTAAGAAAATAAGTTTTCATAATTTATGTTCCTCATGTTGTTGTGCATGTTAGTATGAGTTTCCTATTTGATTTCATAAGTTGTGTTAATAAACATGCTTTAGTATGTTTTTGAGAGTATTGGCATATTGGCTCCATGATGTTGTGTTGAGCACTACTCAGTTGGAGAAGGTAGTTCCTTCTATGAATATGAGAAATATTGAGTTCATGCATAATTGGGTTGATAGATGTAGTTCCTACTCCATTGAATTTGCATTGAATATGTTTCAAGATGGAGTTGATGTTTCATCATTTGAATTATGCATTATTTTGATGTTTCATGCATGATGGGCTACTAGTCTTGAGTCTTCAAATTCCGTAAGGTGCCTCCTAGGTCGTCATTCGAGGACAAATGTTCTCAAGGGGGAGATAATGTGACACTCCGGAATCTAGTAGGCTACCCTTGAGCTAAACGTGAGGGTTAGTGTAACATTCCAAAAAATGTTTAGACTAAATTAGAACTAAAATGAAAGGGGTAAAGGTCTAGGAAGAGAGCAAGGGCCTAAACTATCAAGGAAGAGTAAAGGCAAAGTTGGTTTTCTTTGGACCTTTTGGTGAAGGGGCAGCATGGTTGCCCAAGGGACTTGGCGAGCCACCCATGTCCACTTGGGGTCACCTAGTTAGATGTCCCCACAACCTAGTTACTAGAAACTTAGGCGAGCTAGGTTGGGGTTCGCCTACTTGGTTGGTGCATCGCCCAAGGGTCCTCCCCATCTCCTAATAGGCTTCCTCATTGGGGAGGAATTCTGGAAAAATTAGTTGAGCCAAGGTTCCAATAGGCGTGACGCCTAGTGCCCTTGGCGAGCCAAGTTGCACAGGTTAGTAGTTTTAAGTTAAAACTTTAGGGGTCTCTAGTTATTCTTCCAAAATTGATTCCACAATGTTGTACTCTTTTCCTAATAAGTATATAAGCTTTTTAGACTCAAATTTCCCTCTATTAGGTCACTTTTCTAGAATCAGAAAGAAAACCCTAGAACTTCCTCTTCCTCACAATATTTCTCTCTCTAAAACTCAAAGAAGAAGAAGAAGAAGAGTGGAATTGGAGCTAGGGCTTGAAGATTCAAGGATATTTCACTCAAATTCTTTGAAGAACTCATTTTCAAGGTATGGTAGTCTTCATTCTTAGATAATTTCCATTCAAGAAGTCCCTTCAAATCCAATTTCAAAACTGGTAACTTCCCTAAAGTTAGGGTTTGGTTTCAATCTTGTGGGTTCTTTCTCAAAACGTTTTTAAAGGTTGAATTATGATGAATTATGATTGAATTGATGATCTATTATTGATTTATGATGAATTCCCCTAAGAACCCATGGAATCTCAAACTTCCCCAAATTTGGATCTTATGATTTGAATTGTTGATTCAAAAAGGATTTATATGAGATTATGCTTATTATAGATGGGTTACTTGAATCATGTTATCAATTATTTCTAATTTAGTAGTTGTGGATATGTTGATGGCTTGTGGCCTTGAAAGGGCAAGATATGTTGATTATGCATGATTATGAGGGCTATGTAAGGGTCATAAGAGCACTTTGAGAGTAAGGTGAATATGATCATGATTTAGTTATTGTTGTGTTGGGTTTTTATCCTTATGAACACATTTATGTATAAATATGATATAATGTGAAACGTTTGTCACATATGATGATTCTAAAGTCTAATGACTAGTCTTACCTAATGAATCTAGTAGCTTTAGAATGAGTTTGTTGGATTGAATGTCAAGACATTCTTCCTTAATTATAAATTTAAGTCAAGACTTAATATAAAATCAATGGGAGTTATGCTTATCTCCGAGTGGATAGTGATATGAGATGGAAGCCCTCACGATAGTAGAGGTCGGGTTTCTAGGAACAATCTCTTGGGATGGTAGCCCTTACGTTAGTAGAGGTCAGGTTTTCTAGTAGCAATCCTCTTATCCCATAAACTATCTGTCCACATAGGTCATTAGCTAGTGGATCCACTTAAGCCAAGAGTATAGTTCTGCCTTAGGCAAGTAGGACAACCCCTTTTTGGTGTGGGGTAGACACCGGATTCCATGATTAAGCTCTCATGGTCTATGTCGGTTAAAGCTAATCCCACTATGATAGAGTGAATTAGAATTGGAGTTATGAACTATAATGACTTAATAAGCTTTCCTTGGTGTGAGTAGAAGTATGAGATCCTATTCATACATTGCACAAGGACGCTTTGAGGGTACTTATGGTTTGTTTCTTTTATGTTGAGATTATCAATATGTTTAATATACTTGTATCTTATGCTTTTACACTTATTTCCATGATGGTTCATAAACTTGGTAAAATGCATAGTTTTCAACCAAAATGTCCTTTTTAGCATATTTCAATGATTTCTAGCATGGCTATCATACTTAGTGCAAATTTTGTACTAACCCATATTTCTTCTACATTTTGTATAAGTGTAGGGCCGGTTGTTGATGTGTGCTTCCTTCTTGATTAAAGCTTGGATTGATTCTCTCCATGCTTTTTGTGAGTCCTCATGGTTCGAGGACGAGAGTTGTTCATTTCTAGTTCCTTCTTTACTTTATCTTTTGAGACTATGTTGTAAAGGGTTGTAATCCTTATTGATACTCGATTGTATTAGATGGTTAATGAGACAATGTCTAGACTTATTTGATTTTATGAAAAGACTTCGATTGTAAAAAGTTTAAATTTTGCATCATTTTTATCACTTATGTTTATGATATGCTAAGGGCTTGTATTTGACCCCTTCGGGGTTGAGTACGTCATGTTACATCTAGGGGGTACCTATGGGTCGTGACAAACTTGGTAATCAGAGCAAAAGGATTAGAATGATTCTAGGATGATGTCTCATAAGCCACGTGTAGTAGAGTATTATTCATAAGAGTGAAGCGCGCCACAGTTATGAATGAGAGGCTATAAAATGTTTGGAAGTTACACTTTTTTCATTACTCTTTAGTAGTGCCTCATAGTTTAACTCTATAAAAGTTCCTCTCCTAATCATTCTCTTGTGTCTTCAGGAAATGAATACACATAGGGCAAATGCTAGAAGGGTGGAGGAGGAGAATGTGAACAGAGGAGTTTCTCAAGATAATCAATCTCTTCAAGATGAGCAAGCTCCGGTTGATCCTCCGGCTATGACAAATATGGAGATTAGGTCGGCTTTTCTAACATTGGCTCAAGCTATGATGGCCCAAGCCAATAGGGATGCTGGAGCTAATGGAAACCCCAATGTGAACTCTGTGGCTTTAAAGTTGAGAGATTTCACAAGAATGAACCCTCATATGTTCTTCGGTTCCAAAGTGGGTAAAGATCCTCAAGAGTTTGTCGAAGAGGTCTGCAATATAATTGATTCCATGGGGGTGACTTCTACAAAGAAATTAGAGTTATCCGCTTATCAATTGAAGGGAGTAGCCCAAGTATGGTATACTCAATGGAAGAAGAATAGGCTAGTAGGAGCAGGTCACATAGATTGGGACGTTTTCAAGAAATCATTCATTGATATGTTCTTTCCCCAAGAGAAGAGGGAAGCCAAGGTGGAAGAATTCATCAACCTTCGTCAAGGAGTTATGAGTGTTGAAGATTATCCACTAAAGTTCACCGAATTGTCCAAGTATGCTCCATCTATGGTGGCAGATCCAAGGGATGAGATGAATAGGTATGTGAAGGGTATATTCAAGGTGTTAAGAAAAGAATGTCACACGGCAATGCTCCTTCATGACATAGATCTCTCACGTCTCATGGTTTATGCCTAGTAAAATGGAGAGTGAGAAGCTCCAAGGCAGCAAAAGGGAAGTGAAAAGAGCTAGAACCGGTGAAGGGAATTTTTCCAATGCTAAGTCCGATGGGAAAGGTCGGAAAAGGTTCAATAAAAGATTCTCCAATCAAGGCTCCTCTAGTACTCCAAGGGTTGACAAGGATAGGGTTTCCAACCCTAAACCACAAGGAGGTAATAGTGGTGGTTGTTATGTTGTTAGGACCAATTGTGCAAAATGTGGTAGAAAATATGAAGGCAAATGCTTAGTTGTCTCGGATGGGTGCTATGGGTGTGGTAAGAGCGGCCACAAGATGAGAGATTGTCCGGTAGTCATGGCCAAGGGGAGAGAAGGCAAACAAACTCCTCCAAGTGGGTCTAACTCCAATGCTCAAAAGCAAAACACTTTTATGCTCTTCAATCTCGTGGTGACCAAATGAGCTCCCCAGATGTGGTGACTGGTATGCTACAAGTCTTTTCTATTGATGTATATGTTCTGTTAGATCCTGGTGCCACTCTGTCCTTTGTTACACCTCTTGTGGCTATGAAGTTTGAAATACTCCCAAAAGTATTATTAGAGCCTTTTTTGGTTTCTACCCTAGTTGGTGACTCGGTAGTGGAAAAAAGAGTCTATAGAAGTTGTCCTATTTCCTTGTCTCATAAAGTTACCTTGGTAGATTTAGTAGAGTTAGACATGCTAGATTTTGATGTGATTTTGGGTATGGATTGGTTACATGCATGTTATGCCTCTATAGATTGTAGGACTCGGGTGGTTAAGTTTCAATTTCCAAATAAGTCCATTTTAGAGTGGAAGGGTGAAATTCAATCCCTAGAGGTCAATTTGTTTCTTGCCTCAAAGTTAGGAAAATGATCTCCAAGGGGTGCATTTAACATATTGTTAGGGTGATGGATGTTGAGTCTGAAACCCTTTCTCTAAGGTCGGTCCCCGTGGTTGAATGAATTTCCAAAAGTCTTTCCTGATGACTTGCCCGACATTCCTCTCGAACGAAAAATAGATTTTGGTATTGATATTTTGCCGGATACGCAACCTATTTCCATTCCTCCTTATAGAATGACTTTGGTCGAGTTAAATGAATTGAAAGAGCAACTAAGGGATTTGTTAGACAAAGGCTTTATCCGATCAAGTATCTCTCCATGGGGTTCGCTGGTGTTGTTTGTTAGAAAGAAGTATGGGTCCCTTAGGATGTGTATCGACTACCGCCAATTAAACAAGGTAACTGTTAAGAATAAATATCTTATTTCGAGAATTGATAACTTATTTGATCAACTCCAAGGGGCTAGTTACTTATCCAAAATGACCTTCGTTCGGGCTACCACCAGCTTAGGGTGAGAGGGAATGATATACCCAAGATGGCTTTCCAAACTAGGTATGGGCACTATGAATTCCTTGTGATGTCATTTGGCTTAACTTATACCTCGGTGGCGTTCATAGACCTAATGAATAGGGTATTTAGGCAATACCTTGATACGTTTGTGATCATTTTTATCGATGATATTTTGATCTATTCAAGGAATGCGGGTGATCATATGAACCATTTGAGGATTGTATTGCAAGTCCTTAAAGGCCACAAATTATATGCGAGGTTTAGTAAATGTGAGTTTTGGTTAAGGTTTGTAGCCTTCCTTGGTCATATTGTGTCGAACAAGGTTATTGAGGTAGATCCTAAGAAGACGGATGCGGTCAAGAGTTGGCCTAGACCTTTAATTCCTTCTGATATTAGAAGTTTCTTGGGTTTGGCCAATTACCATAGGAGGTTTTTTGAGGGTTTTTCCTCCATTGCATCCCCGTTGATCGCTTTGACTCAAAAGAAGGATAAATTTGAGTGTTCAAAAGCTTGTGAGAAAAGCTTCCAAGAGTTGAAACATAGACTTGCTTCTGCTCCAGTATTGACCGTACTAGAGGGTACCGATGGGTTTGTGGTATATTGTGATGCTTTGAGAGTAGGTTTGGGATGTGTGCTTATACAAAAAGGTAAGGTGATTGCCTACGCTTCAAGGTAACTCAAGGTACATGACAAGAATTATCCGACCCATGATTTTGAACTAGCGCCGGTGGTATTTGCTTTGAAAATATGGAGACATTACTTGTATGGGGTCTATGTGGATGTTTTCACCGATCACAAAAGTCTTCAATATGTGTTTACCCAAAAAGACTTGAGTCTTCGACAAAGAAGGTGGTTAGAGCTTTTAAAGGATTATGACATGAGTGTCCTTTACAACCCCGGCAAAGCTAATGTTGTGATGGATGCCCTTAGTAGATTGTCCATAGGTAGAGTGACTCACATAAAGGATGAAAAGAAAGAGTTAGTCTGTTATGTGCATAAGTTAGCCTAGTTAGGTGTCCAACTAGTAGATTCTCCCAAAGTTGGTTTCACGGTTCATAATGGCTCCGAATCGTCTTTTGTGGTAGGAGTGAATTCTAAACAATACCTTGATCCTTTATTAATGGAGTTGAAAGAGTTGGTACTTGAGAAGCCCATTGAGGCTTTCTCCTAAAGGGGAGATAGGTGATATACGATGAGTTTACAGTATTTTTAATATATTTCACATAATAGTTGTGTATCTAGGGCCATTTTGTATTGGTATTAATGTGATTTTATCATGTTTGCAGGAAATAAGTTCGGACATGGAAGTGGAGAGACATAACTAAGTAATTGTGCAGAAAAAAGAATCTATGGACCATAGTTCCAATCACATTCCGTAGATAGTATGCGTAGATGGACAGGAAAGGCTTGAAGGAAAATCAGGGAATTCTTGACCAAGTGTGGAACAACGGTTACAAAAGACGGACCGTAGGTCGACCTACGGGCCGTCCTGCAGTTCCATCAAATGATTCAGAGAAGGGGGTTCCAGTACCTGATTTCTAAAGTCTAAGTATGGAGCTATGGAGGAGGATCCACGGACCGTGGATTTAACCATGGTCCATCCTGTTGAGCTGTGGATTGTTACTGAGAGGTGGAGATTTTGAGCTTTGGAAAATTGCCAAAGTCCCAAACCACAAAAGGGACCTATGGACCATAGGTCATTCCACGGTCCGTAGGTCAATGTCGTAGACCAAAACTGCGTCTAAAAACTTTATTTCCTTATTTCATTTCCTTTTTAGTTAGGACATGTTTTTCTATATATATGGCATATAACCTCGTTTTTTAGGGTTAGACATTATTTTAACTTTCAGTTCTTGGTATTTTCTTGGGGAATTAACTTGCAAACTCTAGCAATTCAATTTCTTTATTTTGGTTCATAAAGATTCTTTCTTTGAAATTCAAGTGGAGATTCTGGGTTTCTTATATTCAGTACGTAAGTTCCTGATTTCTTCATCTAAAAATATGAATTTTGTTCTTGATATTATGGATAACTAAATCCACAACTAGGGTTGTGGGAACCATAAGAGATTAACAAAGTATGAATAGTAACTAAGTAATTCTTGAATAGTGTTATTGTATGCATTGATAATTCTTTCGTTTAGAAGTCTTTTTAGCGGTTGCAAATGTTAGAACTCGCCTTGTTGCTACTTGCCGGACTAAGGAGGTAGTTAATGAAAAAAGAATTATCAACATAGATTTAGTGTGATACTATATAACAGTCTAATGTCAATTGGTGTGAACTAAGTCATACATTGATGAGATGTCTAATATGAGGTAAAGGTAAGGGTTAGTAAATTATACACACGTAGCTGGACCAAGGTGCAGGGTGAAATTCTCTAGTTGCCGGACCGAGGAATTAGAGATGTATAACTTATCACTTTGCATGTAATACACTAGGAAAGGATTACTATTACTAGGATTACCGCGTTATGAGCTTATGGGGAACACGTACACCCTAGTTACTTTCTCTCATTGGTAACAACTAAAGTTCGAATCTTGCTCACTTGTTCTCTTAACTAAAATTAGTTATTTGTTACACAACCCCCCCCCCCACCTTACTTACTTTTCTCGAAAATACGTTGACTAAACAAATATAATAGTAAGTTAAGTTTAAGTCTAAACCATATTCCTCGTGGGATCGACCCCAACATCCAAGTTGGGTTCTTACTTGAAAATGATCGCTTATACTTCTTTAAGGAGGTGCAATTTGAGCGTATCAAATTTTGGTGCTGCTGCCGGGGAGTATGGCTTTTAGATTAAATTTAACTACATTATTGAACTTTAGTCGAATATATCTTTATTTTATTTTTTCTTTTTTTTTTTGTTTCTCTCAGGTTCCTACTCTAGTGTATGGCACGTACACGGAGCCAAGGTGAACCACTGACTCCTTACGATCCAGAATTGAACAGAAATATGGGAAGAATGAATAACCAAGGAGTCCCAGTCAATCCTATCGGAGGAAATCTAGGTGATGGGGTTGAGTTACAGCCTCCGAGGGTTGGTAATGCAAATGTTCAGGTTTAAGGTGAGAATCTAGTGGGAGATGCATTGAGGGTACAAGCTCCACCAGAACCAAGATTGCGTGATAACTATAGGGTCGACTTTAATATCACTGAATCTGAAAGACCTATTGTTCTACTTCCTCTACTTCTAAGGCATACATTCGTGGTAACTAGTAGTTTGATACAGATACTTACAACAAAGTGTTTGTTCTCTGGTATGGCATCAGAGGATCCACATGGGCACATGCCCAAGTTGAGGAGTGTTTGTAAAAGTTGCGTGGATCGTCCGAATTTAGATATGGATGTCATTGGGTTAAGAGTCTTCCCTCTATCATTGATCGGAGATGTTTTTGTATGGTTTACTGAGTTTCCTTATAACTCAATTTACACATGGGATCAATTGCATAAAGTGTTCATGGAAAAATATTTCCCAATGTCAAAGAAGTTGAACCAGAAAGATAAACTCAACAACATCATAGCACTACCTGGAGAGTCTGTGAGTAGTTCGTGGGACTGCTTCACTACTTTCATAAGAAGTGTTCCACACCACCGTATTGATGATGAGTCACTGAATGAGTATTTCTATAGAGGCCAAGATAACAATGGTAAGGTTGTGCTTGATACTATCGCAGGAGGATCATATGGTGAGTGCACTTTTGAGAAGATCACTGAGAAACTGGAGAAGATTTCCCGAATCAATAAAGCATGAAGCACTTGAAAGTCAAACATTAAAAGAAGCACTTTTGCAGTTCAATCAACACCTAGTCAATCTACCGATGACATTTGTGAGGAGATGGCTCAGATGAGGACAGAACTTAGGTTGGTGTTGAAGCATGTGAGTGGAGGTACCAAAAAGATAAATGCTATGAATTAGTTGACTAGAAATCCACTACCGATTGAGGAATGCTACTATGAAGAGGATACTTATACAGTGAATCATTAGACAAAAAGTTTTCGAGCTAACGGCTAAGGTTCCAATTTGGATAATTAGCGCCAAGGTCAAGGAAACCAAGTTCGGAACTATGGCAACTACAGTCGAGAGGGTCAATATGTCCGGGATGGGATCTACAATCGCGACAACAACTGTAATCAAAACAACTATGGCAACAAAAATGATAAGGGTGATCCTTAAGCTCCTCCTCAAAATCGGGAATCTGGTAATAGGGAATTTGGGGATAGTATGTCATGAATTAAGGATATGATGCAGAAGATGATGAAGAGGTTTGATTCGACTAATGAGAATGTGAAGGAGATGCGAAACGACTTGTCTAGTCTTGGTCAAAAAGTTGATGCCCATGCGGTGTCGATCAAGCAATTTGAGCAGTAGATGAATCAGTTGTCTACTACAGTGAACCCACGTCATCCTGGCACACTTCCTATAAATACCTTCCAAAATCCAAAGAATGATGGGAATTGTATGGTAATCACTACTTGAGAGGGTAAGTAGACCATTGATCCACCTATGCCGTCTGAGGTTGAAGTTAAGGCAAGTAAAGATGATAAGTTAAGTAGACCATAGAAAGTTGTTCCCATGCCTAGACCTCCACCTCCCTTCCCACAGAGGTTAGTGAAGAAGACTGAAGAAGGAAAATACCGCAGGTTTATTAGTATGTTGAAGCAACTTTCCATCAATGTTCCGTTGATAGAAGCTTAGGAGCAGCATGCAAAGTTTGTGAAAGATTTGGTGACAAAGAAAAGGGCTTTGAGTTTTGAAGTTGATGATAGGTTGCAACATTGTAGTGCTATTGCTACAAGGTCCCTTGTACAGAGAAGGAGGATCTTGGTGCCTTAACTATTTCGTGTACCATCGGGTTGTTACATTGTGCTAAGGCACTATGTGATCTGGGTGCTAGCATTAATATGATGTCATTGTCTATTTACAAAAAGTTGGGCTTAGGAGATCCAAAACCGACTGTGATGCGATTGCTCATGGCCGATAGAACTGTGAAGAGGCCCATTGGTGTGCTCTATGATGTACTAGTGAAAGTGGAGTCTTTTATCTTTTCGGCGTATTTTGTGATACTTGATTGTGAGGTTGATTTTGAGGTTCCCATTATCCTTGGGAGACCATTCCTTGCCTCTGGGCACGCGTTGGTCGATATAGAGAGAGGGCAGATGAAGTTTCGCTTGAATAATGAAAAGGTAACTTTCAATATCTGTAGATCCATGAAGAACAGTAGTGAGCTCAAGTCGGTATCAGTGGTGAATTATATTGTAGAGAGTGTTTTTGAGGTGTCTATTGAAGAGAGGTTGGGTGTTGATTCACTAGCAGTGGCGATGATGAACTTTGAGAGTAATGGTATTGAAGACTATGATGAATTGGTCGCCGCACTTGATAGGTTTGATGTCCATTCAAAACCAAAGAGATTGGAGTTAGACATGAAGAATCGCGACTCTCCACCTGCAAGATCGTCTGTTGAAGAGGCTCCAAAATTGGAGCTTAAGTCGCTACCATCACATTTGAGGTATGTATTCTTGGGGAGATATGGTACTTTACTGGTCATCATTACGGCAGATTTGAATGTGACACAAGTTGAGGGATTGGTTTTCGTGTTGAAGAGGTTCAAGCGGGCTATTGGGTGGACCATTGCGGACATTTTTGGGATCCCTCCTTGCATTTGTTCACATAAAATCCAACTCATGCCGGATCACAAGCCTAGTCTTGAGCACCAGAGAAGACTAAATCCTCATATGCAAGAAGTAGTGAAAAATGAGATCATTAAGTGGTTGGATGCTGAAGTTACTTATCCCATTGCAGATAGTAGTTGGGTTTGCCCTGTTCACTGTGTGCCCAAGAAAGGTGGGATAATTGTGGTTTCGAATGCGAAAAACAAGCTTGTTCTGATGTGACCCGTGACTAGATGGAGAGTCTGCATGGACTACCAAAAATTAAATGCTTGGACAGAAAAGGACCATTTCCTATTGCCATTTATGGATCAGATATTGGATCGACTTACGGGTAAGGGTTGGTATTGTTTTCATGACATTCAGGCTACAAGAGAAGACCACCTTCACTTGCCCTTATGGGACTTTCGTCTTCAAACGAATAACATTTGGATTGTGTAATGCTCCAGCGACTTTCCAGGGTTGTATGATGTCGATATTTTCTGATACGGTGGAAGACACTACTGAGGTATTTATGGATCATTTCTCTGTGGTAGGTGACTCTTTTGATTGTTGTTTAGACCATTTGGGCGAAGTACTGAAATGGTGTGAAGAGTGCAATCTTGTGCTCAATTGGGAAAAGTGCCACTTCATGGTGAAAGAGGGGATAGTTCTGGGTCATCTGATTTCTGAGAAGTGTATTGAGGTTGATAGAGCGAAATTCGAGGTAATAGAAAAGCTTCCACCACCTATCTTTAAGTTTGATTTTGATGATGCATGTCTTAGAGCATTTGGAGAGTTGAAGGAAAAGATAGTTTCCACACCTATCATTATTTCACTGGATTGGGGGAAACTATTTGAGGTAATGTGTGATGCGAGTGGAGTGGCACTTGGTGTGGTATTGGGACAGAGGTGAGAGAATATTCTTCATCCTATTTACTATGCCAGCAAAGCTCTAAATATGGCCCAAAAGAACTATACAGTAACTGAATAAGAGCTTCTTGCGGTGGTTTTCGCATCCGAGAAATTTCAATCCTACTTTCTTGGTAATAAGGCCATAGTGCATACTTAACATTTTGCATTGAGGTGTTTGATGGCTAAGAAGGATGCAAAGTTGATTAGATGAGTGTTGTTGCTACAAGAGTTTGACTTTGTGGTGAAAGATAGAAAGGGGACTGAAAATCAGGTTGTTGATCACTTGTCCAGATTGGAGGAAGAAGCTATGCTCAAGCTTGGTGATAGGCTGAAATTAATGATGTTTTTCCAGATGAACATGTATTGGTTGCTTCTCATGATCTGATTCCTTGGTTCACAAACTTTGATAACTACTTGGCAAGTGATCTAGTGCCATCGAATTTGTCTTTTCACCAAAGGAAAAGTTTATGCATGATGTGAAGAAGTTCTTTTGGGATGAGCCTTATTTGTGCCGTAGTTGTGCTGATGGGATTATTCGTCGTTGTGTGCCCGAGGTCAAGATGTTGAGTATACTAGAGGCGTGTCACTCATCTCCTGTTGGTGGGCATCATAGTGGTATTCAGACTACGCATAAAATTTTGTAGTGTGGGTATTACTAGCCCACTATCCACTAAAATGCTCATGATTTTGCCAAGTCATGTGACCGTTGCCAAAGAGAAGGAGGAATTTCAAAGAGGGAAGAGCTTCCCATGAATTTGATATTTCTGATAGAGTTGTTTGATATATGGGGCATTGACTTTATAGGTCCATTTGTGAGTTCATATGGGATGAAGTATATTCGTGTTGCGGTTGATTATGTGTCGAAGTGGGTGGAAGTAATTGCGCTTTCCAACACTAAAGGTAAAGTGTCACTGCATTCCTGAAAAAGAATATCTTCTCTAGATTTGGTACACCTAGGGCGATTATCAGCGATGGAGGTTCCCACTTTTGTAATAAGTTGTGCAAGGCACTACTTGAGAAATATGGTGTCCACCACAATGTGGCAACTCCTTACCATCCGCAGTCTAGTGGGCAAGTTCAAGTGTCCAACAAAGAGATCAAGCAGATTTTGGCTAAGACTGTGAATGCTAATAGAACTGATTGGTCAAGGAAGCTTGATGATACTCTATGGGCCTATCGCACAGCATTCAAGACTTCTATAGGTATGTCCCCCTACCAACCTGTATATGGGAAGTCTTGCCATTTGTTAGTAGAGCTAGAGCATAAGGCTATGTGGGCGCTAAAGAAGCTAAATTTGGATTGGGGCGCTGCATCGAATCAAAGAATGAGTGACTGGAATGTGTTTGATAAGTTTCTCCTAAGAGCTTATGAAAGATCAGTCTTATACAAGGAGAAGATGAAGAAGTATCATGATTAAAGGATTGAAAAGCGATAATTTGTCATCGGTGATCTTGTTCTTCTATTCAAATCTCTGTTGCACTTGTTTCTGGGCAAGCTCAAGTCCAAGTGGACCGGGCCATTCTTAGGCAGCAAGTGCACCCACATGGAGCGATCGAGCTCAAAAACAGCGATGGAACAAGGTTTAAGGTAATCGAGCAAAGGATCAAGGTCTATATGGGAAAAACGAAGAATGTGCAAGAAGTGGTTGAGCCCTACTATCTTATGAAGTCTAAGTAATCAAGAGGCATGCGTCGTGTCGTGACAATAAATCAAGCGCTGCTTCGGAGGCAACCCAAGATGTACAATCTGGCCAACTATAGGTTTTTCTTTTTGGTTTAGTAGTTTTCTTTGTTTATTTGCTTTTATTTATTCCTTTATATGGTGCTTTATTTTTGTTTAGTGTTGCCTAGATATAGCATAGGGTCCGTGTCTAAAAAGTGTCTAGAAAAAGTAAAAAGAAAGGCCTAACAGTTGCTACATGTGCTTGGTCAAAAAGCAAAATCTACCGAAAATGTCTGGTGCAAAGGTCTACAAACCCCATCGAAGGTCCGTAGGTCAAACCACGGACCATGAATGGTATTCGTAGACCCTAGGTAAGTCTTGTAATTGTTGCTAGGTGTTGAGTGACCTACGAACCTGATCTACGATCTGTAGGCCGACCCACGGCCCGTGGACGGGGTTTTGTAGGTCCAAAGCTAGGATTTAGTCGACCCGGAACCCTTTTTAATAAAACCCTTCATTTTCAAATCATTCCCCCACTTCCCAAATTCCCTCCTAACCATTTCTAACCCCTCCAAATCCCATAACTCCCTTATTATATCCCCAAATCACTCCCATCTCCCATACATATAATCACCCCTTCCAATTTCCATCCATTTCTCCCCCAAAATCTAATCATTCCCATTTTTCATTCCTAAGAAGAATTCAAGGTCCAGGTTCGGTGTCCAAAAGGTCTAAGGAGTTTAAGCATCACACAATCACCCACTTCCATTGCTTCTAAGGTGATCGATTTGAACTTAACTATGAATTTTGATATTCATTGTTCAAAATATGAAGTCATGAAGTGGATCTGGACCTTGGATTATTGTTGTATGAAATTACATGTTAAACTAAAGTTAGAAACACCCTTGGGATGATAGGATGTGATTGTGTTGTATTTGTAATAATTTAATCAGAGAAAAAAAGTCTAAATGCAAGTTTCGACTTAGGGTTCCTAGTGTTGTATGCAATACATGTTAAAAACTCAGTAATCGGAACCCTATGGATGACAAACTATCATAAATTCTGTTGAAATGCATGATTAGACTTAGATTGATTATTTGAATTAGTAAAAAATTGTTTAGAATTGAAGCATGTCAGATACCTGGCACAGACCTGACCCACGAGACCTTGTCTACGGACCGTAGGAAAATCTACGAACCGTAGATCAGGTCTATGGGTCCGCACACAACCAATACGTGTTAAGTATGGAACCACAAAAGTGGACTACGGTCCGTAGTTTGATCTACAGACCGTTCTGCACATTTGTGGTTCACATCAGAGACCCCTCTTATAGATACTCTAATCAACAGAAGGGACCTACGGATATTGGATCCTTCTACGGAACATAGGGACCCACTGTGAATAGGGACCCACTGTGAGTTAGCAGTTCAGCTACTCTCCAAAAAAATTTCAGTCTTTGTTTTGGTTAATTCTTGGTTCTAAAAATCTTTTGAGTGTGTTATTAGTTTTTTTTGGTGTTAATTATGCCTCCACATGTACCATGGCCCCGAAGAAAGCTCTGGCCGTCGCCGAAAAGGGCAGATCCAAATCAACAACACCAACCCGTTAGCTAATTGATGAAGATACAGATATGGAGAATGAACCCGCATATGTCCCCCCCCCCCCACTGGAAGGACATCCCCCACAGCACCTCGAACTACCCAAAATCAATCTAAGCAGGTAGTTTCCGACATAGTCACTGCCTCCCAGTTTGATGAGGAGGATATACTGATCGGATCACCGACTAGGTCTACTTCCAGCTCTGAGTCCGCCTTTGCTTCAAGGTCTACTTATGGCTCTGCAATAGGCTCGAGTTCACATTGTAGGGCTGCCTCGTCTAATGAGGCTACTGGTGCGGGGGATATTACAGTACCACTAAACACCGTCCCTACTTTGATTACTGAGGAGCCTAATAGATACTGTGTTGAGGGCCAGTGATAGATTTATAGGGATACCCGAATCATCATGGATAAAGAGAGAATGGCCCAGATTATTACAGAGGAGCGTATGGTACTCACAGGCAGCCTGCATACCATGCCTGACATCCACCGACTCTTCCAACAGCAAAAGTACGAGTGGATGGCCCAGTAACCAGGGACACATAGCGAGGAGATCATGAGAGAGTTCTATACTTCATACGCAACCACTCTCCGAGGTTGCTCTATTCCCAAAAATGCCAAGCCCAGAGCCCAGCCACCACTCAGGGCTACACTAGAGCATGGGTTTTCTATACACATATCTGAGATCACCATCCGCCGGCTCCTCTACGGTCTAGCCTATACTTGGGCACTCAACATGGCCAAATTTTGACTACAAATGGGACTTTGTGCACATCGAGTAGTTCTAGCAAAATGTAGAGAAAAGGGAGACCGTCTTACACTGGCTGACGAGTCACATTGCTACAGGCAGCGAGCGAGCCGAGTGGGTCAGCACCCCGACCTTATCAATCAAGAAGGTCACTTTAAATTTTGTGGCCAAGTTCTTATGGCTATTAGTACGGAATCGGGTGTCTTCTACTCATGCAGACAATGTACTTACATGGGACCGTGTTGTGACGGTTGCAGCTTTGGTGGCTAGGTTTGAGATAGACTTCGCACGCATGCTAATTGCAAAGATTAACGAGAGGGACTTCAAGGCCTACACCACTTACCCTTTTCCTTACCTCATCTTTCAATTATACATGGATTCTGGAGTGCCGTCCTGGCATTGTAATAAGTTGATCCATTATAGGCCCAATTCGGGATGAGGTGAATGTCGCGGCACCACGTAGAAAGCCGCAAGTCGATGTACCTCCATTGGGAGCAAACTTAGTTGTTGATGTGGAGCGAATGTAGGGTGCAAACCCCACCCTTCCAACCACTACTGATGATGCCCCGACCTCCCCATCTCAGGACGCCAGTCTAGCTCCTAGCTCATCCTGAGCCACCCCTTCATCAGGATTTGCGGTCATGCCCCTTGCTCGTGTTTAAAAATTGGAGGCACAGATGGCAACACTGCTTCAGCATTTGAAGCCTTGGATGCAGCGGTCTATCTCAGAGTCTAAGGCCAAGATGGAGCAGATGATGGAGCACATGATGGACCTGAAGGTCCAGGCCGTTAATAAACACTTGGACGCCTTTGATTTGAGAGTCCTTGAGCGACCAACCCCCACCATTGATGTCTCTTACCTTTAGAAGGAGTTGGACAGTCTCCGGGCCGACCTTGATAAAATCCTTATTCCACATACAAATGAGCCAGAGTCCACTCCTGCTATATCGGCTGATGATACGGTGCTAGATGCTATATTTGGAGAGGACTTACCACAGCACGAGTCCACCCGTGCTCGAGGGAAGAGGCCCCGCTCTAGTCGCACTTTTGACGCTACTGAGGATGCACGAATTAAGAAGCGGGAGCGCCAGCAAACCAACTAGGCTAGGAGAGCCTCTATTGTGGATGAGGAATTGTGCCAGCAGAGGGTTCGTGAGGGTACTCTTGGAGCCTTGAGTTCTAGGCCCACTACCAAGGTTGTAGCTACTGTGAGAGATTATGTGGGCACTACTGATGGTGCGGTAAGAGTGGTTGATAGCATTGCTGATGGTGCTAAGACAAATGATGCGGGAACTACTAAGGGTGACCCAAGTGTTGATCTAGCGGGCTTCGAGAAATCGGGCCCACCCACTTGTTGATAGTTCTTCGACACTATACCCCACAGGTTTGCTTCACTCGGTCCTTTATTCTGTACTTCTTGTGCAGTGAGAACAATTGCACTCTATTTTGTTGGGGGTGGTGTAAACCTATTGCGACTAATACGGTGAAGCCTGAGTAACCCAACTCATAATCCTCTATTGGGGTTTTCTTGCCTGTGTTCTTTTTCCCCAAGAGACTATTATAATTATTGTTGAACCGGCATGTGTTAGGATTGTATGTGTAGAAGTATGAGAAGAATGAAGCATGACCGCATGGTTAAGAATGAAAAATGATACTTGTCCAAAAATTGTGATATGTGCTAAAATTTGTAGGCTAGAATGAGTTGAATGTGTTGGCTCTTAATATGATATGATAATGAACCAACTTGACCTAATGACTTAAACTAAACTTGAATTGGGTAACTGATAATTTGATAATGTAACAATGTGCCAAGAGAGAGTGAGATAAGTTGAATTGTTCAGACAGGTTTGTGCCAATCTAAGACTTGCCCAGTTAGTCCTGCTAAGATAATCAACGCTAGAGGCTAGGAAGTCATCATAGGCCCTTGTCCTAATAAGTCCATTAATTGCCTAAAAGAATCCAACCAAATGAAATAAATATTCCCGTTGATCCAAATTCTTTGAGCCTAAAATAGACCAATTATTTCTAAACCCTTAACTCACCTTCCCTTAATCTAGTGTTTTGGCCTCGGTCCCTCTTTGGACATGTGCACCTTCACTTAGGCTAAAAGCCTAAGTTGAGGGTTGCTAATGCAAAAGTGACCTCAATCTTGGCCCTGGTACAACATCGGATATTGTGCACCTCAACTAATGGAAAATTAATAAGCTGAGGGTGGCTATGAAAGAGGAAACCAAAAGAAAAATGGGTATTGAAAAGAGTTTGGTGTTGAATAGAGAAAAAGAAAAGATAGAAGAGGATGTGACTTTGTGCCAAAGGAGCAAAACATGATAAATAAAAATGTTGAAAAATAAAGAAAAAAATGCAATAAAAAGAATAAAGTAGAAAATAAAGAGCTACAAAGTCGAAAGTCACATCCATGGTTGAAAAGAATCAAGGGAATGAAGGTAGGATGTCAAAAATAGGGCAAAAAGAGGTAAAATCCTAATGTAATGTCAAGAAGACAGAAAGTCACTAAAAAGTACCCAAATGTACCACACTTGACCTTGAGCCTACGTTACAAGCTAAGAAAGTCCTATAGTGATCCTAGCAACTAGTTTGGAGAGTCTAAGCAGTGAAAATAAGGGCAAGTCTATGGTATTGAGCACTAACTGTACTTGAAGTTATTTCTGAACGTGAGTGTTAAATGAATCCTTGTAATCAAAATCATCTTCATTGTGTGAAAAAGGAATTTCGTTTGAAGTAAAGGCACTAGTTACATTGTCGGAGAGTTGGTACCTTGGTGATAGTGAAGCAGTGTATGTTGTGTGTCTATTGGTCGATCTTTGTCATATCTTGATCCGCATGAGTTAGCTTGTTGGGTCTAAGAGAAAAGTTTTGCACTCGTAAAGGGAGTCGGAATAGAAAGCCATGTGATTGCTTGTGTACAAGTGTCGTTTAGAGTCTTAGTGAGGGTGTTAATATACCGTAAGTTTACGGTATTTTTAATACATTTCACTTAAGAGTTGTGTGTGTGTCTAAGGCCATTTTTTATTGGTATTAATGTGATTTTATCATGTTTGCAGGAAATAAGTTCGGACGTGGAAGTGGAGAGACACAGCTGAGGAATTGTACAGAAAGGGAATCTATGGACGTGACCTACGGACCATAGTTCCAGTCACGTTCCATAGATGGTAGGCGTAGATGGTCATGCAAGGCTTAAAGGAAAATTAGGGAATTCTTGACCAAGTGTGGAACCACGATTACAATCAACAGATCGTAGATCAACCTACTGGCCGTCCTGCAATTCCGACAAATTATTCAGAGAAGGGGGTTCTAGTACCTTATTTCAAAAGTCTAGGTATGGAGCTATAGAGGAGGATCCACGGTCCGTCCTGCTGAGCCGTCGATTGTTACTGAGAGGTGAGATTTTGAGCTTTGGAAAATTGCCTAAGTCCCAAACCACGAAAAGGACTATGGACCGTAGGTCAGTCCACGATCCGTAGGTCAGTGTTGTAGATCGAAATCGTGTCCAAAATCTTTATTTCCTTATTTCATTTCCTTTTTAGTTAGGACATGTTTTTCTATATAGAGGGCATATAAACCTCGTTTTTGGGGGTTAGAAATTATTGTTAACTTTTAGTTCTTTGTATTTTGTTAGGGAATTAACTTGCAAACTCTAGCAATTTGATTTCCTAATTTCGGTTTATAAAGACTCTTGCTTTGAAATTCAAGTGGAGATTATGGGTTCCTTATATTCATTACGTAAGTTCATGATTTCTTTATCTAAAAATATGAATTGTGTTCTTGCTATTATGGGTAACTAAATCCACAACTAGGGTTGTGGGAACCATGAGCAATTAACAAAGTATGAATAGTAACTAAGTAATTCTTGAATAGTGTTATTGCATGCATTGATAATTCTTTCGTTTAGAAGTATTTTTAGCGGTTGCAAATGTTAGAACTCGCCTTGTTGCTACTTGTCGGACCAAGGAGGTAGTTAATGAGAAAAGAATTATCAACATAGATTTAGTGTGATACTATCTAATAGTCTAATGTCAACTGGTGTGAGGGTGGAAACTAAGTCATACACTGATGTGATGTCTAATATGAGGAAAAGGTAAGGGTTAGTAAATTATACACACGTAGCCGGACCAAGGTGCAGGGTGAAATTCTCTAGTTGCTGGACCAAGGAATTAGAGATACATGACTTATCACTTTGCATGTAATACACTAGGAAAGGGTTACTATTACTAGGATTACCGCATTATGAGCTTGTGTGGAACTCGTACACCCTAGTTACTTTCTCTCATTGATAACAACTAAAGTTCGAATCTTGCTCACTTGTTCTCTCAACTAAAATCCCCCTCCAGTTTACTTACCTGTCTCAAAAATACGTTGACTAAACAAATATAATAGTAAGTTAAGTTTAAGTCTAAACCACACTCCTCGTGGGATCGACCCCAACCTCCAAGTTGGGTTTTTTACTTGTTAACGATCGCTTATACTTCTTTGGGGAGGTGTAATTTGAGCGTATCAATGGTGTACTTAGGTACCAAGGTATATTATGTGTTTTGGATTTGGATGGGTTAAGGGAGAAAATTTTAGAAGAGGCTCGTGGTTCTAGACATTCTATTCATCTGGGAGCCACCAAGATATACCGTGATCTATGGGAAGTATATTGGTGAATGGTATGAAAAAGGATATTGTGGGATTTGTAGCCAAATGTCCTAATTGTCAACAAGTTAAGGTTGAGCACCAAAGGTCGAAAGGCTTTATGCAAAATATACCAATTTCCACTTGGAAGTGGGAAGATATCAATTTGAATTTTATTGTGGGTTTGCCTTGTGCACGAAGGCAACGTGATTTTATTTGGGTCATTGTTGATAGGATGACAAAATGAGCCCACTTCATTCCCATTAAAGTATCTCACTCGGCGGAAGACTATGCTAAGTTATATATAAGAGAGATAGAGAAGTTGCATAGGGTTCCTCTATCTATCATTTCGGATCAGGGTACTCAATTTACATCTCACTTTCGAAAGTCATTCCAAAAAGGGATTGGTACTAAGGTGAAATTTAGCACCACTTTCCACCCTCAAACGGATGGTCAAGCGAAACATACCATTCAAACCCTAGAGAACATGTTGAGGGTGTGTGTTATAGATTTTAAAGGTAATTCGGATGACTACTTGCCCTTGGTTGAATTTGCCTACAACAATAGTCACCACTCAACTATCTGTATGGCTCCTTCCGAAGCTTTGTATGATAGGAGATGTAAGTCTCCGGTTGGTTGGTTTGAGATAGGTGAGACTCCCCTTATTGGTCCCGAATCAGTTTACGAGGCTATTGAGAAACTCCAACTCATTAGAGAGAGGTTGAAAACGGCTCAAAGTAGACAAAATTTTTATGCCAATGTAAGGAGAAGGGATTTAGAATTTGAAATTGGTGACTGATCCTATTTGAAAATCTCAACCATGAAGGGTGTGATAAGGTTTGGAAAAAACGGGAATCTAAGTCCCCGGTATGCAGGCCCCTATCAAATTTTGAAGCGTATCAGAAAAGTTGCCTATGAGTTGGAATTTCCAAATGAGTTGGCTACGGTTCACCCGATATTTCATGTTTCTATGCTTAAAAAGTGTATTGGGGATCCGTTGTCCATTATTCCTTTAGAAGGGTTGTGAGTTGACGAGAGCCTTTCCTATGAAGAGGTTTCGGTAGAGATCCTTGACCGGCAAGTCAAGAGGTTGACAAACAAGGAAGTCCCTTCCGTGAAGGTTTTATGGAGAAACCATTTAGTTGAGGGTGCCACTTGGGAGCCCAAGGCCGATATGAGTCCCGATATCCTCATCTCTTTCCTTCTACTTCTGTTCAAGTTTTAGATAAGTAATTCCATTAGAATTTCCTAGTTTTGGGAGTCATGTGTGTTATATGAGATATTTCATGATTTCCTTATGCGATGCATGTTCTTGATGAAATTAATGTTTAGTAAGAAAATGATTTTTCATAATTTATGTTCCTCATGTTGTTGTGCATGTTAGTATGAGTTGCCTACTTGATTTCATAAGATGTATTAATGAACATGCTTTAGTACGCTTTTAAGAGTATTGGAATATTGGCTCCATGATGTTGTGTTGAGCACTACTCAGTTGGAGAAGGTAGTTCATCATATGAATATGATAAATATTGAGTTCATGCATAATTGGGTTGATAGATGTAGTTTCTACTCTCTTGCATTTGCATTGTATATGTTTTCGGATGGAGTTGATGTTTCCTCCTTTGAATTGTGCATTATTTTGATGTTTCATGCATGATGGGCTACTAGTCTTGAGTCTTCAAATTCTGTAAGGTGCCTAGGTTGTCATTCGAGGACGAATCTTCCCAAGGAGGAGATAATGTGACACTCCGGAATCTAGTAGGCTACCCTAGAGCTAAACCTAAGGGCTAGTGTAACATTTTGGAAATGTTTAGTCTAAATTAGAACTAAAATAAAAGGGGTAAAAGTCTAGGAAGAGGGCAAGGGCCTAAACTATCAAGAAAGAGTAAAGGATAACTTGGTTTTCTTTGGACCTTTTGGCATGTTCACCCAAGGGACTTGGCGAGTCACCCATGTCCTCTTGGGGTAGCCTAGTGGGTTATCCCCACGACCTAGCTACTGGAAAATTAGGTGAGCTAGGTTGGGGCTCGCCTACTTGGTTGGCGCATCGCCCAAGGGTCCTCCCCATCACCTAATAGGCTACCTCATTGGGGAGGCATTCTAGAAAATTAGGCGAGCCTAGGGTCCATTAGACGTGTCGCCTAGTGTCCTTGGTGAGCCAAGTCGCGCAGGTTAGTAGTTTTAAGTTAAAACTTTAGGGGTCTCTAGTGATTCTTCCAAAATTGATTACAAAATGTTTTACTATTTTCCTAATAAGTATATAAGCTTTTTAGAATCAAATTTCCCTTTATTAAGCCACTTTTCTTGAATCAAAAAGAAAACCCAAGAACTTTATCTTCTTCACAATAATTCTCTCTCTAAAACTCAAAGAAGAAGAAGAAGAAGAAGAGTGGAATTGGAGCTAGGGCTTGAAGATTGAAGGATATTTCACTCAAATTCTTTGAAGAACTCATTATCAAGGTATGGTAGTTTTCATTCTTGGATAATTTCCATCCAAGAAGTCCCTTCAAATCCAATTTCAAAACTAGTAACTTCCCCAAAGATAGGGCTTGGTTTCAATCTTGTGGGCTTTCTCAAAATGTTTTTAAAGGTTGATTTATGATGAATTATGATTGAATTGATTTTTTATTGTTGATTAATGATGAATTCCCCCAAGAAACCATGTAATCTCAAACTTCCCCAAATTTGGTTCTTATGATTTGAATTGTTGATTCAAAAAGGATTTATATGAGATTATGCTTATTATAGAAGGGTTACTTAAATCATGCTATCTATTATTTCTATTTTAGTTGTTGTGGATGTGTTGATGGCTTGTGGCCTTGAAAGGGAAAGATAAGTTGATTATGCATGATTATAAGGGCTATGTAAGGGCCATAAGAGCACTTTGAGAGTAAGATGAATATGATCATGATTTAGTTATTGTTGTGTTGGGTTGTTATCCTTATGAACACATTTATGTATGAATATGATATGATGTGAAAGGTTTGTTGCATATGATGATTCTAAGGTTTGACAACTAGTCTCACGTAATGAATCTAGGAGCTTTAGAATAAGTTTGTTGGATTGAGTGCCATGACATTCTTCCTTAATTATAAAGTTAAGTCAAGACTTAATATAAATTTAATGGGAGTTATGCTTAACACTGAGTGGATAGTGATATGAGATGGAAGCCCTCACAATAGTAGATGACAGGTTTCTAGGAACAATCTCTTGGGATGGAAGCCCTTACGTTAGTATAGGTAGGGTTTTCTAGTAGCGATCCCCTTATCCCATAAACTATGTGCCAAAATAGGTCATTAGCTAGTGGATCCACCTAAGTTAAGAGTGTAGTTCTACCTTAGGCAAGAAGGACAACCCCTTTTTGGTATGGGTAGACACCGAATTCCATGATCAAGCTCTCATGGTCAATGTCGGTTAAATATAATCCCACTATGATAGAATGAACTAGAATTTGAGTTATGAACTATAATAACTTAATAAGCTTTCCTTAGTGTGGGTAGGAATATGGGATCTTATTCATACATTGCACAAGGACGCTTTGACGGTACTTATGGTTTGTTACTTTTATGTTGAGATGATTAATATATTGAATATACTTGTATATTATGCTTTTACACTTATTTCCATGATGGTTCATAAACTTGGTGAAATGCATGGTTTTCAACCAAAATGTCCTTTTTAGCATATTTCAAAGATTTCTTGCATGGTTATCATACTTAGTGCAAATTTTGTACAAACCCATATTTCATCTACATTTTCTATAAGTGTAGGGCTCGATTGTTGAGGTGTGTTTCCTTCTTGATCAAAGCTTGGATTGATTCTCTTCGCGCTTTTTGTGAGTACTCATGGTTCTTAGGCGAGAGTTGTTCATTTCTAGTTCCTTCTTTACTTTCTCTTTCGAGACTATGTTGTAAAAGGTTGTGACCCTTATTGATTCTCGATTGTATTAGATGGTGAATAAGGCAATGTCCAGACTTCTTTGATTTTATGAAAAGGCTTCGATTGTAAAAAGTTTTAATTCTGCATCATTTCTATTACTTATGTTTATGATATGCTAAGGGCTTGTATGAGACCCTTTCGGGGTCAAGTATGTCATGTTACATCTAGGGTACCCTTAGGTCATGACAGTCTTGGGTCTATCATTGCACAAAAGTGGCTCAACTTAGGACTTATTATTGAGCAAGAGATGGCCATAAGGGCTAAGCAGCGCCAGACATCCTTTCCCTTCTCGGTCTTGATAACAAAGCTATGCCAGCGTGCGGGAGTTCCTCGTGACGAGAAGACGGACATCGAGGTCACCCCCACAAGCTCCACAGAAATCAAGTGTATAGAGGTTGAGTACACACGGGAAGAGGCAGACAAGAAGAGATAAGTTTTGATGGATGCATCCCACGAGGTTTACATTGAGTTGATACCTGCAGACAGAGGCGAATCCAGAATTTCAAGAAAACGGGTGCACCATTACTTTAAAGATAAGTCATCTTGAGAACGGGTTCAACAAGTTTTAATTTAATACATTATTTAATAATTATAGAAGTAATATATCGAGTTTAGTCGGATGAGTACGGGTTCGGATGACCCAAAATTAACACATACATTCGCCACTGCCTGCAGAGGCAGCTTTACCTACACTAGCCTCCGGGCCTTCAGGTACACCTGCTTCCACATCCTCCCAGGCTCTTGGTGTTTCTACTACTTCCCAGTCAACTAGAATTACTAAGGCAATGATCTTGAAGATTGGGCACTTAGCCCATTCCGCTGATATACAGGCTACCCAATTGGAGGCTGAGGTACCTTAGATGATTGAGAGGGCCATCCTAGCTGTATTGACACCCCTCCGGGCATCTATTGACAATCCCATGGCGAGAGTAGAGACTTGTGAGAGTCGATAGGGGGCTACTTCAGTTTTGACAGCTTTGAAAGTCGAGGCTGCTGGTTTGAGAAAGGATGTAGACTACTTGAAGTCCACAAACTTCACTTCACTTTTAGAGGAAACTGATGATATGGATCCCCCGGCTAGTTCTAAGATTCCTCCGACCACTACCAGAGATGTGCTGATGGATGATGTGGCAGCTAATGAGTCGGAGGCAGAGACAGATGAGGAGAAACTAGAGGTGTGAGAGGAGATAATCTATAGAGACTTGCCAGACCTAGAGGAGACAATTATACTGTCGGTCATTTAGACATCGCTAACAGAGACAACTATAGAAGGCTCTAGTGAGGTTAGTGTTGCTGGTGTTGCACCAAGCATTAATGCACCGACAGATGGAGCGACTGTGTAGACAAGACCCTTTTTTACCACCCTCTCTGTCATTTTTATAGACTTTTTATTATTTTGTTGCATTTTAGGACATGTGCATTTTTATCTATGGTGGTATTTCCATATCTGCCTCTTGTGACTATCTTTTGTATATACTATTGGGTTTTTGTGCTTTGAATTGCGTCTTGATATTGATTTGTGGATGTTTGAGCTTGTGGCTCCTTATGATGAATGTAAATGGTTTTTGACCCTTCTAAAATATAATTTAGCCACCTCTTGTATGTGATTGTGGCATTTCTTGTGCAAATTTAAGTATCGATCATGATCAATACCGATGACTTAAATAGTGATCTTAACCGAACAAAAATAAATTGCCACAACGATAAGGCCAAATAAAGTTGAATAGACAATGTGTGAACTTTTTGCTTAGCGTTGTAACTAGCTGATTATGGAATGAGTCTCTTGTGATAAAAATTGCACACTAGCAAAAGTGTGGAGTCTTGTTTGATATTGGTGTCAATGCCTAATAATATGAGCTTACCATGAACCTTGGGTGATGAAACCTAGAATTTACCCCACTGGTCTAGATGACTAAGCGATGCAAGCTCTTGCAATGATCTTAGGCAACAATTTAGAAGAGTGAAACAATTTGACAATATACCTCTTTTGTGGCCAACCTTGTGAGATGTGTGAACCTTGTTTGAACCCCTTTGAGCCTTATCCTATTCTTGGATGAAACCTGATACAATTGTGACGCCTCTTTATTCATTCACCCATAATCCTCATAAAGTGTGGTTTGTTTGAATAGCCAACTTAGGCAAAAAGCCTAAGTTGGGGATATGGTGAAAGACGAGGTAAATAAAGAAGTGTGAAAAAGTTCCCCTTGATCAGTGAAGTTGAAAGGATGGAACCCCTCCATATAAAAAAAGAGAAAGAAAATAAAGAATCAAAAAGAAAAAGAAAAAAAACTTGTGAAATAAAGTTGTGAAAGTTGCAAAAGAAATGGGGTGTCCAGTATTCCATGGAAGTTAATAATGGGGTGAATTTTAAGCATGAGTGAAAATGCTGAAGAAATGGAAGGAAAGTGATGTTCATACTACATTTCATGAAGATAATAGCCCTTGAGCCTAAATGACCATACATTTACACTTGGCCCCGTTACAAGCCTTAATAAGACTTTTTTTATCTTGAGTGAGCTGAAACGAATGTTCATTAGAAAATAAGGGCAAATCTATAGGTGAAGTCATGCATGTGTTCATCTTTCTGAGTGTGAGACTTGTATATGATTCAAGAGCTATAAATTGTTGAATAATTGTGTGTGAATATGGAATTATCTTTGCTGTGAGGGAATTTGAGTACATTTGTTGAGCTTGAACGTGCATTCGAAGCAAGTATTGTGAACTTGAGAATTTTTTATAATGGTGAGTCACAACTTGAACCTTTGAGTGCAAAATTGATTCTTGCATGAGTAAGTTTAGTCTTGTTGTGTGCATTCATGATTGAGTCTTTTGTAGTACTATTTGAGACATCCTTTTTGAACTGCTGAACTTGAGTTTTACTCGAGGACAAGAAAAAGTTTAAGTTGGGGGTGTTGATGAATTCGAGATTTGGACTCATTTAGGGCTTTGTTTATATAGAATTAGTGTCCTCAAAGGATTAATTTGTGCAATAGCTGATGTAAAACCCTTAATGTTCAGGTATATGGATTGAGGAACAAAGCAAGGAAACTAACAAGCATAAAGGAACAAAACAGGCTGAAAGGATGAAGAAAGGCAGTCTGGTGATCGCCAAGTTCACCTGGCGAATCACCGGATGACTATTTGACCGCCTAAAGTTCCAGTGTAGCAAACCCAGAAGGAAAGAACCAAGTTGGCGATGAAAAGGAGCAGTCGGCGGATGCCGAGTAGTTCCGCAGCGGCATACCGGAAAAAAAGCCCTTCCTCAGATTCGAACCGATGACTTTCTTAGCCTATTTCTAAAGGGCGAACTGATCAACTTGCATGTGTTAAGCATAACGACTGAAGTAGTATGATTAGACCTTCTTATCACTTTTTCGACTAGCTATAAACTTCAACCCCCCCCCCCCTCTCTTACTTAGATGGAGAAATAAGTAAGCAAGACTTTCTACCCTGCCTTTCTTTTCTTAAAAAATGAGTGCTAGATCGGCCAAAGTTACAAACCTGGAGGATGTTGAGTACCAAGGCAAAAGGGCGATGCAATAGACCAAAGGGCGGCTCATTGAGTGGTTCGGCGACCTCGACTTACTTCACCGAGTGAATCTACGCAGCACAGTTTTGGCGACTATAAATAAGTTTTTGAACATTTAGTTTTGTATCAAATACTCTTTAGAACAATCTATTACTGAGTTTTGAGCACCTAGAGATAGCTTTTCTTTAGTTTTTCTTTAGCTTTGAGGGATTGAAGAAATTTACTTTTGAAAAATTGGAAATGGGTCATTGAGATTCTTCGAATTGGAGCATTGTAAGGACGAATCTACACTTACCCAGTTGATGGATAATCAATTTGGTAACTGTTTTTACCTTTTTATAATATCTAGCTAAAACCCCAATTCTTGGGGTGTGATCATATGATTATGGGCTGATTTAATTTATGGGTATTGTGAATTATTAGTTTAAATTCTATTTAGAAGTGAGTTTAATCAGTAATTTTGGTTTAATTTAGGAATTGCAGTTGCAAATGCAGTTCCTGGTTTGTGTTCTTGGCTTGCTCGAGAGAGAGGTTTTAGAACCAAAATTATTTGTTGATAGTCAGTGGGTATTGGGTTGACCTGGGTTCATCTTGAGAGAGTGAATCCTAAACTCAATCCCACACATTCATCTCGAGAGAGTGAATGGACTAAGGTGTGGGCTGCTCTTATTTTGCATGCTTGTTGATGTTTGACAGAAATCACTTGATTTGGGGTAAATTATTCGAGAGAAAGTTTACCTCTCCTATAGCTAGTTTACTCATTAATATCTAGCTATTTACTAATAGTTTCAATTACCTATACATCTGTAATTACCTATAATCGATCACATCCCAAGAACCACATTATTGTTAATTCATTTATTCTGATTGTTTGCAGTTGCTAATCAAATCTAAAACCCCCATTTGACATTCGTGTCACCCCTTAATTTGAATGATGTCTTTATTCGATAACTTTTATTCCTATGACTGATTTGAACATGTTCATACTTCCCAATTGAATCTTAAACACGTACCACTCCCTGTGGGATTCGAACCCAACTCATTTAGTTGGGTTTAATACTGCTAACGATCGTTGACACTTAGAATTGGATGAAGTGCCCTTGAAACGTTAATCACTTGCCCATAATGTATTTTCACTTTCACCACATATTTATCAAGGAATCAAGAGGACTTCTATTTGGATGTAATGTCGGCTTAGGGTAAGGAAGGGAATATTTTGGATATATTTAGTGACTACACATCCCTAATGCACATGTTATTGCTTTACCAGTTAAACATCTTCACTAGCTTTTCTTTTCCTCTGAGTAAAAACTTCATGGATATTTTCTCTCTTATATTTCAAAATCTTCCCCATATGCTCCTTATTATTCTTATATTTTTCTTATTTTTTTGACTATGCCTATGCACTAGCCACCCTCAACTCAAAGATTTGAGGCTTCAGTGAGGTGCACAGTATCATTAGTAGGACCAGGGCCAATATTTAAGCATACTTCTAAAATAGCCACCTCAACTTAGTTGAGGTGCGCATTATCCACTAGGGACTAAGGCCAAAACCGAGTTTTTACGATTCTATTTTTCACACATCACAACCTTTTCACCCTTTTCGCACTTTTACCAATGTTTTCAATCTCTCTTCTGAACATAGAGCATTAAGGATTACATTGGGATCAAATACTTTCGTTTCAATAGACAAGGTTTCGGCTTAATCATGCGGGTTAACAAAAAAACAAAGCTAAGGGCTCAATGGGGATTTACTAGGGATATTTTCATTGGTAGGCATATAATAGAGTCAAAACTTGGGTTTTTCAAAGAAATGCCTCAATCACTTTCCTTAAGTCATACAAGCTATTTATTCAACACACGTGGGGCAAGTTCTAGATATCATTCAAAGAAAGAATCATGCAATCACTCACGACACATGGCATAACGACACACATAAGGACAACGTCATTTCTAGCATGCTCATACAAATTGCATTACCGTGTTTCTACTCAATTAAGCCCACTTAGATTCATTCAGAGTCAAAATAACTAGCATATTATTATTTCAAGGTTACCATTTCAATGTTGCATATACATTTGTGTCTACCCATGACATCTGGCTAACTTTCTAGGACATGGTTTCAAAATACCAAAAGGTTGGTTTCCCATGCTACTCCTCTTTGTAATTAATTTTCCCTTAAGACGGTCATCATCCATCCATCATTAGGAATTGTCACTCCTGTGACGACTTTAAGACTCAACAAAAACTAAAAAACTAGACCTAGTCAATTCAATGGGACTATCCTCATGAAAACTACCTAAAACAACAGTTGAGGAACCCAAAATAAAAATAACATAAAAAATAAGACTCGATAAAACTGTAAACTATATACAACAGAGAGTCATCTCCCACCCCACACTTAACAATAGCACTTTCCTCTGTCCACACAAATAAAACAAAGTACAGAGTTAGAGATACTCTTTTAGGCCTCTAGGCGTCGTCATCATCATCACGACCATCTACCACATCACTGGCTCCATCAACCATCAAATTGTTGGCATCATCATCATCACCATCCTCGTCCATCCCCTCATCCGCAATGGCCTCATCATCAAAAGGCTCTTGAAATGCCATACATATCCTGCACATGTAGGCTGCAATATCCATAAGTGGGTAGCACTTTGCCAAGTTCTCCATCTCATCAACAGTAATCGGGCGGCCCCCGATCCAAATCTGCAACTCTGTCATGCCAAACATGCGAGCCATCAAAATATCATCTCACTCTGGTCTTTCCTAAGCCGATAAGAAAGGTCCATGGGATGAGTCGAGAGCCTTTGTACGTGTGAAATCAACCATATTACATATCAAGTACGGAGCCCTAGCAACATTCATAGCTAGCTCATCCTCCTTAATACCCTCAGCTTGTAGAAATCAGGTTATCAACCCCCCATAGAAACACCTCTACCTTTTGTTGTTGCAGAATTTCATCATGTTTTGCCGCAATTCCTCCCAAACATTAATGGGAATATCTTTCATCAGCATATACATCAACACAACCCTCTCCCTAATCACATCCGAGATGTTCTAAGCCAGTAAGAAGACACTACATACGATTTTTAGCCAAACTCTCGCCATTTGGTTCAAATTGGCATAGTGGAGAGTGGAGTGCCTACCAGTATCCCTACTACGGTGCCACCTAGCAGTAGACTCTACGCCACACAATGTATGTTAAATATCTCTATAAGAGGGGGTTTCTTTCAACCTATTATAGTCATCTACATCACAATGGGGAGTACCCAAAAAAACATTTAACACTTTAGAAGTAAAGCGCACAGTTTCCCTCCAAATTGGAATCAACTTATTTAATCGAGTTTCAATGAGCCTCTTAGCATAAAACATTTTAACCAAGGTGAGATCGCAATCTCTTTGGTTTTCAAACATAAAACGCGGCCCTAAATTGTTCACAGTATCATAAATCAGTGAGAATCATATTGTAATCTTACCTTATTGACAAACTCATCGCCGAGGTATCTGACGTCTTTTTGGCATTTGAACCACTCTCTGCCATATTGTTCCACCGTTTGCTTGCCAAATTATTGGAAAAGAGTCTGCCTACTCCCGACAGTTTCTCCCTTCCTAGAACACTTAGAACCTAATCCTCCTTCCACATTCCTACTTTTAGTTGCCATTAGAACTAACCATAAGAAGAAAAGAGAGAAAAAAATAGGGGAAGAAGAACAAGGGGGTCGGGCTGGGCAGTAACGGAGAAACAAAAAGAGGAGAAAAAAAAGTTTGGGGAAGAAAGATTGTGGAGTGGGGGTGGTTTTTATGGTTGAATTTGGGACAAGAAGAAAGGAAGAAGATGGAGATTTGGAGAGAATTTGGAGGGTTGAGCGGTTGGGTTTTAGAAAGAATTAGGGGATGAATTGGCTTTTAGGGATATTAAGAGGGTAGAAAAGGGGTGGGCCAGGTTTAATGGATCGATTGGGTCAACCCGTCTAGAAAAAGCGCTCAGGCGTGATAGAGGAGCAGTGTCCCATCATTGCACCCGCCAACCTATTCTGTAGTAATGTTCCTAGTGTGGTGCGCCACTCAGTGTGCCAGGAAATTGCTTCTATGGTTTCTATCCTGGTGCAGTGCGCAAGTTTATACGTCAGCACCAATTTTTTTTCCTTTTTTTTATTACTATTACAAACTAAGTTACAAATAATGGAAATCCTAACTATTTAATACTGAAAATAACAAACTTAACTAGATCCTAGGAATTGAAACTAAGTTATAAAAAATCAAAAATTAAACAAACTAATATCTATTATATCATTCACTAGTTGCCTCCCATAGAGCGTCTGTTTTAACATCACGGCTCAACTCAACTTGGATCATTCATCATTCAGCTCAAAAGCCTTGTGATCATGATCCAAATCTTTCCCAAAGTAATGCTTGACCCTCTGCCCATTCTCCAAGAACTACAGGGCATTTTTACCTTTAAATTCAACAGCACCATGTTGTGTCATCCTCACCACTTTGAAAGGACCACTCTATTTTGACCTTAGTTTTCTTGGAAATAACCTAAGTGTTAAGTCAAAAAGTAGTACCTTTTCTCCCAGAGTGAAAGTGCGAGGAACTATGTGCTTGTCATGCTACCTTTTCATCTTTTCTTTGTAAAGCTTGGCATTCTCATACGTATAGAGCCTAAACTTCTCAAGTTCATGTAATTGATCCACTCATTTCCTACCTGCCAGTTCGGGGTCTAGATTTTAACTTATTAATTGCCCAATATACTTGGTGCTCTAATTCTGTCAAAGGATGACATGCTTTGCCGAACATCACGTGATAGGGAGAAGCCCATATGGGTGTTTTATATGTAGTTATATATGCCCATAACGCATCATCCAACTTCTCAGAACAGTCATTTCATTGCACATTCATCATCTTTTGCAAGATTTGTTTCACCTCTCTGTTCGATACTTCCACTTGACCACTTGTTTGAGGATGCTAAGCTATAGCAACTTTATGTTGTATGCCATACTTCAGAAGATTTTTCACTAGATAGTTGATGAAATGCTTACCTCCATCACTTATTATTGCCCTAGGAGTGCCAAAACGAGTGAAAATATGCTTCTTGATGAATTAATCACCAATATTTAGTCATTCGATGGAAGAACTACCGCCTCAACCCATTTGGACACATAATTAATGGCCACCAGAATATATTGGTTTCCACTAGATGGTGGGAAGGGACCCATGGAGTCAATACCCCACACATAAAAAATTTCCACCTCAAGAATGTTACTTAGTGGCATCTCATGTCTTCTTGATATAGTACCCAACCTTTGGTATTGATCACATCCCTTCACATATGCAATAGAATCTTTAAACAAGAGAAGGCCAAAAGAAACCAGATTGTAGTACCTTATGTGTCGTGCGCTCTCCTCCATGGTGTCCTCCATATGGCTTGGCATAACAACTTTCAAGTACTTTCTTTACCTCATACTCTGGAATGCATCTTCTTACCACCTGATCCACTCCTTGCTTGAACAAGAATGGTTCATCCCAGATGTAAAACTTAGCATCATAAGTTAGCTTCTTCTTTTATTGGGTGGTTGAATCTGGAGGGTAATCACCACTTACTATCAAATTCACTATACCAGCATACCATGACACTTGAGATATATCTAGTGCCATTAACTGTTCATTCGGAAAGACTTCTTCGATTTGTCCCCCTTTATGTACATGGGATAAATCTTCTAACCTAGACAAATGATAAGATACTTGATTCTCTATACCCTTCCTATCTTTGATCTCAAGGTCAAATTCTTGGAGAATCAATATCCACAAAATTAGCCTTGGTTTAGCCTCCTTCTTGTTGAATAAGAACTTAATAATGGCATGGTCAGAATAAACAATAACCTTGGTACCTACCAAATACGATCTGAACTTATTGAAGGCGAACACTAGAGCCAACATATCCTTCTCGGTCAGTGTTTAATTAGCTTGAGTAGAATCAAGGGTCTTGCTCGCATAATAGATTGAATGGAACACTTTATATTTTCTTTTTCCTAACACCGCACCCACTGCTACGTCGCTAGCATCACACGTGAATTCAAATGGTAACTCCTAGTTAGGAGTAATCAAGATTGGAGCTGCAATTAAGTTCCTCTTCAACATCTCAAAAGCCTTTAAACACATCTAATCAAACTCAAATTTAACCTCCTTCTCTAAAATACTGTACATGGGTCTTGCAATTTTGGAAAAATCCTTGATGAATCTTCAGTAAAAACCTGTATGTCCAAGGAAACTTCACACCCCTTTTACAGAGATGGGAGGGGGAAATTTTTCAATAACTTCTACCTTGGCTTTATCTACTTCTAATCCCCACTTTGACACCTTATGACCCAATACTATACCTTCTCGAACCAAGAAGTGACACTTCTCCCAATTTAGCACTAAATTGTTGTATTCACATCTAGCAAGTACTTTATCAAAATTTCAGAGGCATACCTCAAAAGACTTCCCAAAGACTAAGAAATCATCCATGAACACCACTACAAAGTCCTCCACCATATCATGAAAAATGGCCATCATGCACCTTTGAAAAGTTGCAGACGTATTACAAAGTCCGAATGGCATGTATTTGAAGTCATATGTACCAGTGAATGTGGTTCTCTTATGATCATCGGGTGCACTCAAAATTGATTATATTCAGAATACCCATCTAAGAAACAATATTACTCCTGCCCTGTTAGTAAGTCAAGCATTTGATCAATGAAGGGTACAGGATAGTATTTTTTTCACGTGGCCTCACTTGGCTTCTAGTAGTCCATGCATATTCTCCATTCGGGTACTGTTCTAGTGGGAATTAACTCATTTTTTCATTATTCACCACTGTCATACCTCCCTACTTTAGGTCACACTGCACAGAACTTACCCACTTGCTATCAGAAATTAGGTACACGATTCCAGCATCTAACCACTTTATTACTTCCTTTCCCACCACTTCTTTCATCAAGGGATTTAGTCTACGTTGATGTTGTGCACTCGTTTTGTGATCCTCCTCCATATCGATTTAGTGCATACATAATGGCGAAATGATCCTATGCATATCCGTCATCTGCCACTCAATAGCTTTTGTCCTTCGCTTTGAGATTCACAATGCCGCATCAACCTGTGTTTCTGACAATTCTGTAGAAAATATTATGGGTAAGGTTTCATTAGTACCCAAATACGCATACCTTAGGTAAGCAGGCAGATATTTCAATTCCAATTTAGGTGCTTCTTCAATTGAGGGTTTAGGCGGAGGCCCAAATTCATGATCCAATAACTCTACTCTACTTTTGTGTGATCTCATGGCTGCCAAATTCAAACAAGAGTTATCTCTTGAGCTTCAGTATCTCCATATACTTCATGTCCCAATAAAACTCTTTCCAAATGATCCTCGGGTGCAATGAACTATGGTTTCATTGTGAGATCTATAATCATAATAGCAGACAATTATTCATAGATAGAAGGCAAATTCAAGACACGATAGTCATCAAATACTTCAACCTTATCATGTGCCCTCATAGTCAACTGCCCAACTGCTACATCAATCAATGCCCGCCCCGTAGCCAAGAACCCATTCCCTCAAATGAATGGAACTTCAGGATCAGGCTCAAAGTTTAAGACCACAAAGTCCACAGGAAAGATCAACGAACCCACTTGTACTAATACATCCTTTACTACCCCCTCAGGACATATGATGTACCTATCCGCGAGTTGGAGAATGATAGTGGTTGGTTTTGGACTGCCCAACCCAAGTTTCATATATAATGATGTAGGCATAAGATTAATGTTTGCACCCAAATCACATAACCCCGGGCATGAACACTTTGGCCAATTGTAATTTGGATCATGAAACTACCCGGATCCTTTACCTTCCTAGGTAGTCTATTTTGAATTCTAGAGCTGCACTCCTTAGTAGGTGCTACAGTTTCATACTCTATGAGCCTCCTCTTATTTTCCACTATCTCCTTCACATACTTAGCATACTTTGGAACTCCCTTTAAAATGTCAACCAAAGGTAGGTTAATGTGAACCAGTTTAAGGAGAGAGAGAAACTTACCAAAGCATTCGTCTTCATTCTGCTTTCTGAACTTCTGTGGAAATGGAGGGGGTGGTTTCATTTGTGGAACAATCTTCTCAGCATTGGAGTTCTATACCACCTCTTCTTGTTTCTTTTCTTTATTAACTATCTCATTATCTCTCTTCTTTGGAGCTAGTCCCTCTAGTTGTAACCCACTTCTAGTACTCACCGCATTCAGTTGCTTAGGGTTGCGTTCAGTGTAACCGAACAAACCTCCTTGAGGACGCATGTTTAGTGAATTAGCTATGATCTTTGGCATGTTTATATGCCCAATTACTACAAATAACCCATCATTTAATGTGAGTTTAAGGACAATTACTAATCTAATCTAACATGTTTTACTTGAAATTGCAATGATAGCGTACTAATATACATGATTAGTTATTTTGCAGGGTTACTAAGAGAAGTGATTGATGCAAGAGAGAAAAGTAGTAGAAGACGACGAAGTGATGCCAAGAAAAAGAGTTGGCATAGCACCGCAACAACACTGGTGCAACAAGGGTGCGACGCGCCATGCCAGTTTGACTGAGGCCCAATTCTAGCGCACTAGCAGCGCGGCGCGCTATTCTTCCAGGAGTGATAAAGGTGTGACTCCCAATGCTGTGCAGAGTTTTTGGCGCTGCTACTGGGGATTTAGAAATTGATTTATATTCTATCTTCTTAAGTCTACAATTAGAATATTTAGGTGTTAATTACTTGATCTTAGCTTTTGATTCCTGGCACTTGAATTTCAAGTCTGGATCTGAAGGAGAACTTGTTAAACCAGACAGTGAACTCAAAAGAGCTTTACGCCAACGCAGAAAAATGAATCGAGGGCATCAAGAAAAATTGGGGTTAGGTCTTTGCAGTGATAGTAAAAAGAATAACCAAGATAGCGTGAACAACCAAGAGAACTTGAATAACCAAGGGGTGCCCCCTGTTGTACCAGCAAGACCCGTCTATGATGTGGCAGTCCCACTCATAGCCAATGTGGTGTCTAGCATTAGGAAACCTCCACCGAGGGGTAGATTTAAACTAAAATAGGCCATGCTACAACTCCTCAATTCTAATGGGCAATTCAATGGTCTCCCCCACGAGGATCCCCCAATCCACCTTAGGAACTTTATAGAGATTAGTGATACATACATCCCAACTGGAATCTCACCGGACTATGTAAGGCTAACATTGTTCCCATACTCTTTGTTAGGAGCCGCAAGGCGTTGGTTAGATTCTGAGCCACCAAACTCCATCACCACTTGGGATTATCTAACAAAGAAGTTCTTGAGTCAATTCTTTCCATCCAAGAAAACAGTACAGTTGAGGAGTGAAATATTAAGCTTTAAGCAAAACCTGGGAAAGGATATATACCAAGAATGGGCTCGTTTTAAATAAATGTTGAATGCCTGCCCACACAACATTTAAACTAATGAGGCACTTGCTCACACTTTCTTTGAGGGTTTAGATTATAATGCACATGTGCTTCTTAATAGTGCAATAGGTGGACAAGCCCTAGCAAAAACCTATGAGGAGTTATTCGACTTACTCGATAGACTCTCCGAAGGGAACCTAGAGTATAAGGGGTAATGCCTAGAACCACAACCAAAAGGGCCACAGGAATTTTAGATGTAGATAAAGCCATTAGCAAAAATGCCAAATTGGATGCAATGCAACATAATATACATATGCATTTCAAACAGTTGTTCTTAAATCAAGCATCGGTTAACATGGTACAACAGGCATCCAATTGGTGTGGGGTATGTGGTAGTGGAGCTCATGAAACTAAGCAATGTGAGGCAAACCCAAATTTCGTAAACTATTTGTGTAACTCGCAAAGGGGTGGAGGTCAGCAAAACTATGGTAACACTTCCAACCCTAGTTGGAGAAACCATCCTAACTTCTCATGGGGTGGGAACCAAAACCAAAATCAGGCGCAAGGGGCTAACCAATACCGTTCTCAAGGGGGTGGGCAACAATACCAAAATCCTAACCAAGGCGCAAATCCTAGTGCACCAAAAGAGGGGATAACCAATAAAGAGCTACTCAAAAAGCTCATGACTTAAATAGGGACGAAAATAAATGCTTGGATAGATAAGCAGGATGAGAACATCAGAAACATCCAGATGTCCCAAATGATTTTAGAGAAACAAATTGCGCAAGTAGCCAATTCTCTGAACTTGCGTCCCCATGATGGGCTGCCCGGTGATACTAAACCCAACCCCAAGCAACTGAATGCAGTGAGTATTAGAAGTGATTACAACTAGAGAAACTAGCTCCAAAGAAGAGAGATATTGAGGCAGGTACTAAAGAAAAGAAACTGGAAGAGGTAGTAAAGAGCTCCAATGTTAAGGTACCCATTCCTCAAAAGAAACTACCACCTTTGTTTGCACAAAGGCTCAGAAAGAAGAATGAGGATGAATGCTTTCGTAAGTTTCTCTCTCTCTCTCTCCTTAAACAGGTTCACATTAACTTACTTTTGGTTGACATGTTGCAAGGTATCCCGAAGTATGTGAAGTACGTGAAGGAAATAGTGGCTAACAAGAGGAGGCTCATGGAGTACAAAACTGTGGCACTTACTGAGAAGTGCAACTCTAGAATCCAAAATAGACTACCCAAAAAATTAAAAGATCTGGGTAGTTTTACTGTGCAAATTACAATTGGGCAAAGTGTTCATGCCCGCAAGTTGTGTGATTTGAGGGCGAGTATAAATCTTATACCCTTATCATTGTATAGAAAGCTTGGGTTGGGTAGACCTTAAAGAACCATTGTTATTCTCCAACTCGTTGATAGGTCAATTGCTAGGCCAAAAAGGGTAGTAGAAAATGTGTTTGTACCAGTAGGTTCCCTGATTTTCCTGGTAGATTTTGTGGTCTTAGACTTTGAACCCGATTCTAAAGTTCCATTTATCTTGGGACGTCCATTCTTGGCCACGAGGAGGGGGATTGATTGATCTAGCAACCGGACAATTAACTATGAGGGAACATGATAAGGTTGAAGTGCTTGATGTTTATCGCACTTTAAAATTGCCTTCTAACTATATAGAATTGGTTGCTATTACGGTTGTAGACGACCTAGTAGAGTCGCAGTCAGTTGTGCCAGAAGATCTCTTAGAAAGAGTGTTAGTGGGTCATAAGGTGGATAGAGATACTAAGGCCCAAGAGATAGAAACATGTTTGAATCTGGCACTTGTGGAGACTCACAAGCATAGATTTGAGTCATTAGATCGTGAGTTAGGACCTTCACCAAAGCCTTCAATAGAAGAAGCTCCAAAGTTGGAGTTAAAAACTATGCCTGCTCATCTTAGGTATGCATTTTTGGGTACTAATGAAACTTTTTCTGTTATACTTTCTGTAGAGTTATCTGAAATACTGATGCAGTATTGAGGATCCTAAAGCGAAGAAAGAAAGCGATTGGATAGCAGATGGTTGATCTTCATGGGATTACTCCGGTGTTATGTATGCATAGAATCTACATGGAAGAGGATCACAAACCAAGTGCACAACATCAATGTAGGCTAAATTATATGATGAAAGAAGTGGTGAGAAAGGAGGTAATAAAGTGGCTAGATGCAAGAATTGTGTAGCTGATTTCTAATAGTAAGTGGGTAAGTCTGGTGCAGTGTGTTCCCAAGAAGAGAGGTATAACAGTGGTAAGGAACGAAAAGAATAAGTTGATTCCTACTAGAACAGTGACCGGTTGGAGAATTTGTATAGATTATCGGAAACTTAATGATGCCACCCGAAAAGATCACTACCCGGTTCCCTTCATTGACTAGATGCTTGATCGACTACCAGGACAGGAATACTATTGTTTCTTAAATGGGTATTCTGGATACAAACAGATCTTAATTATCCCCCGAGGATCAGGAAAAGACCACGTTCGCTTGTCCTTATGGCACCTATGCTTTCAAACTCATGTCATTCGGACTTTTCAATGCACCGACGACTTTTGAAAGGTGTATGATGGCCATTTTTCATGATATGGTGGAAGACTTTGTAGAGGTGTTCATGGATGATTTCTCCGTCTTTGGGAAGTCTTTTGAGGTATGTCTCCGAAATCTTGATAAAGTACTTGCTAGATGTGAGGACACTAACTTAGTTCTAAATTGGGAAAAGTGTCATTTCTTTTGTTAGAGAGGGAATAGTGTTGGGTCACAAGGTGTCGAAGTCAGGTTTAGAGGTTGATAAAGCAAAGGTAGAAGTTATTGAGAAATTGCCCTCTCCTATTACTGTAAATGAGGTGCATAGTGTTCTTAGTCATGAAGGTTTCTACCGGCGATTCATCAAGGATTTTTCCAAGATTCCAAGACCTATGTGCAGTCTTTTGGAGAAGCAGGTGAAGTTTGACTTTGATGAGATATGCTTGAAAGCTTTTAAGATGTTGAAGAGGAACTTGATTGAGGCTCCCATCTTAATTGCTCCTGATTGGGAATTACCATTTGAACTCATTTGTGATCCAAGTGACGTAGCAGTGGGTACAGTATTGGGACAATGAAAGAATAAAGTGTTCCACTCGATCTATTATGCAATGCAACAAGTTTTTAGTGCCGCTGTCGGAGAAAGTCCTCTTGATCCTATGAGGAACACTTTGTGAAAATTAAAGTACAGCAAGGGCAAGCTTATGACATGTTAGGATATGTGTAAAGTTCATTTGTGAGTGTGAGAGTGAATTTTATATTAAAAAAAATAGCCTTATAATTGAAATGCAATGTTGTTGGTGTGAAAGAAATGCTATACTTAAATTGGTAAGGACATTCATGAAACATGCTTGGTACTTAATGTTGTTTGGTATGTCTCTATGATATTGCATTACCCCAGAATTATTGAAGAAAAGTCATTCATCGAGGGTGTGAATTGTTAATTGGTAGACTATGAAGAATAGTGGAAATTATTGCATACGTGTGTGCCACAAGATCAAGATTAAATGTGTTTGGCCAATTGTAAAGCGAGGTGAGGAGTGCAAGGGTTAAGAGTGTGATTTGATAAGATAGATTTTGTTAGAGGACTAACAAATGTTTAAGTGTGGGGTAGTGATCTTGGGCATATTTATATGCCCTATTACTACAAATAACCCATCTTTCAACGTAAGTTTAAGGACAATTACTAATCTAATCTAACATGTTTTACTTGAAATTATGATGATTGCATACTAATATACATGATTAGCTATTTTGCAGAGTTACTAAGAGAAGCAATTGATGCAAGAGAGAAAAAGAGCTGAAGACGACGAAGTGATGCCCAAAAAAAACACTGGTGCGGCACCCTAGCAACATTGGTGCAACAAGCGCGCAACGCGCCAGGCCAGTTTGACTGAGGCCTAATTCTAGCGCACTGGCAGCACGGCGCACCAGCCTACCAGGCGCGATAAGGGCACGACGCCCCAGTGTTATATGGAGTTTTTGGCGAAAGTTGATTTAAAAAAGAATCCTTGGTGTAGTAGATTTAGGCTCTATTGTTCCTAACTATTATAAATAGACCCTTAGGGTTCCATTGTTAGGGTTCGACTTTTTATTGGTGTGTAAGAGAAAATATCAACGTTTGTAATATGTTTTGAGATTCTAACTCTTCAATTTTTGTAAAATCGCATGAACTATTGTATTTTGTGGTTTTCTAATAGCATGAGTGGCTAAACGCCTTAGTACTACGGTTGTAGCTATTTAAAGGCTTTATGAATTAATTCTTGGTTGTCATTATAAGTTACTTCTATATTCTTGTTTTAGTATTTATTGGCTGACCATCTAGAGATAAATATATTGTCTAATCTTAAAATCGAGAGAGGGGGGATTAGATAGACTAGAGAATATAGAGAGCTTGATCGACCCATTAAGTTGAGGTGATTTATGTTCAGGAGTGATGCCCGGAAGAACAACTCGCTTGGTTACGAAACAGGATGAAATATAAATGCTCGCCAGTTAGTCTATTTATCCCTGCTCAACGATGTAGTTAGATAGCCAACTGGGGTAGGAGACTAGAGGTGTGTAACCCGACTCATACAATTAACCCTGTAAACTAGTAACTTGACAACTAAAATTAGTTCTAAGTTGATAATATGATACATGAGATTCATTGCATGTTGTAGCCCTGGAATTGTCTTTTACTTGCTTGAAACATCATTTTAAAGTCGTTCACAATTAGTTATTATTAGTTATTGCATAATTCGTAGTAGTAGAAGTAATCAACCATCACTAACTCTTGAAAAAGGTTACTTTTATTTTATATGTGGAATTGAGTGCTAGATATAAATCGATCATAAGTCCCTTGGGAATGACAACTTGATTATTTAAAGAATCTATATTACTTGTGCGACCACATACACTTGCGTGTATATTGGAGAGCAATAAGCTACTTGCGCAACTTGTTTTTCAATACTCATTTGGGACATTTAGATGTTCCTTATGTTCTCATCCTGCTTATCTATCCTAGCATTTATCTATATACCAATTTCTCCCATTAGCTTTTGGAGTAACTCTACATTAGTCATCCCCCTCTTGGTGCACTCGAATTTACGCCCTGGCTAGGATTTTCATATTGCTTCCCCATTCTTTGCGATCGGTATTGGTTAGACCCTTGCGCTTGGTTTTGATTTTGGTTTTGGTTTCCACCACATGAGAAAGTAGGATGGTTTCTCCAACCAGAGTTATAAGTATTGCCAAAATTTTGTTGACCTCCAGCTCTTTTCGCATTTCCCACAAAGTTTACGGAATCTAGATTTGCCTCAAAAAGTTTGGTTTCATATGCTCCACTACCACAGACTCTGCACCAACTTTTTCCTGATGTAGAACATTTACCACTGCTTGATCTAGTGCAATTTGTTTGAACCAGATGGTTATATTGTGGTTCATGGCAGCTAGTTTCACATTTATTGCGGTAGCCTGATCCATATCTAAAATTCATGCCACCCTATGCGTTGTGGTCCTTGGAATTTCCCCTTCATAAATAGGGTTTCCTTTTGAGAGTCTATCTAGGAGATCGAATAGCTCCTCATGGGTTTTTTACAACGTTTGTCCACCTACTGTACTATTAAAAAGTACCCGTGCATTATAATGCAAGCCCTTAAAGAAAGTGTGAGCAAGTACCTCATTAGCTTGATAGTGATGAGGACAAGCATACAACAATTTTTTGAATCGAGCCCATGCTTGGTACATATCCTCCCCATTTTTTTGCTTGAAGCTCAATACTTCACTCCACAACCGTGAGATTTTACCTGATGGAAAGAATCGACTCAAGAACTTTTTTTCTAGATAATCCCATGCAGTTATGGATTAGGTGGCTCTAAATCTAACCACTGCCTGGTGGACCCTAATAACAAGATTGGAAACAACGTCAACCTCAAATATTTTGATGAAATGCCATTCGGGATGTATGTATCACTTATCTCCAAAAAATTTCGAATGTGGATTTGAGGATCCTCATGATCAAATCCACATTCGGGAGACCGATAAATTGTCCCATTGAGTGGATAAGATGTACCATGTTCTATTTTAGTTCAAATCTGCCACCCGGTGGTGGTTTCCTTTACTAGACGCCAAATTGATTGTGAGTGGGATTGCCACGTCACGGACTGGTCTTGCTGGTATGATTGGGGAGAATTTGTGACCTTCGTTGTTCATGTTTCCTCCTCGGTCACCCTCAATATCTTTCGGGAGACCTAGTCCCAATTCTTGCTGATGTCTTTGGTTTGCCGGCTTTCTTCGTAGTCATAAAGCTCTTTCAGGTTCGTTGTCTGGTTCGACAAGTTCTCCTTTCCGAGCCAGACTTGATAATCAAGTGCCTGCAATACACAAGAGCTAAGATCAAGTTATTAACACTTACACAATCTAATTATAGACTTAAGAAAATCAAATATAAATCAATTTCTAAGTCCCCAGCAGCGGCGCCAAAAACTTGTTGCTCCCAATTGCATACGCAAGTGAATACAGTCGCGCAAATAATATAGCTTCTTTAGAAAATGATTTTTCGTTCCCAAGGGACTTATGATCAACTTATACTTAGTAACTTAATTACACAATTTGACAAAAGTAACCTTTCAAAGAGTTTGAATTTTGTTAATTACTACAACAACTTATGCAATATATAAAGTAACTACTATGAACGACTTCAATTTGATGTTTTAAGCAAGTAAGAGACAATTCCAGGGCTGCAACATGCGTCAGATTTCATGTATCGTATCTCAGGCAATGAGCTAATTCAGGTTATCAAGTTATTGATTTACAAGGTTAATTATATGATTATGGTCTCCCGACCTCTAATCGCCTATTCCAATTAGCTTTCTAACTACATCCTTAAGCGGGGATAGGCAGTCCTAATTGGCGAGCATTTATATTTCATCATGTTTTGTAACCGGGCTAGGTGTTCATCTGGGTGTCACTCCTAAACACAAATCAACTCAACTTAATGGAAGATCAAGGCTCTCTATATTCTTTGATCTACCTACCTTAGCCACTCCCTATTTTAAGAGTAGACAAGAGATTTATTTCTATAGTAATCAAGTATGAAATACTAAAACAAGAATATAAAAGTAACTTAAAACGATAGCCAAGAATTAATTCAAAAACCTTTAATACTTAACAATCAATCCGTATCTACAACATCAGAACAATGGGTTTTGGCCACTCATAATATTTCAAAAATAGCAAAATTGAATTGTTCATGCAATTTCAAAATAAAGAAGATTTAGAAAATCAAAACCAATTATAAAACTTGGAACTTGCTCTTGCACACCAAAAAGTAGTCGAACCCCCAAAAAATAATCGTAGGTGCCTATTTATAGAAGTTAGGAAAACTATATTCTAAATCTAATCCAACAAGGAGTCCTATTTAATTTAATTTTCGTTAGGCATGTCGGACATGGGCTGGGGTGCCACTCCAGACAGTGCACCAGGCAAAGTCTTCTGTAGTTTTGATTGTGGCGTGTCGTGCCAGGCAGTGCGCCTAGCAAGCTCTTCCGTCGTACTGGCCTTGGTGCCTCACACAAGACAGTGCACCTGGATGGCACTTCTATCGTGGTGGCCTTGGCGCCTCACGCCAGACAGTGCACCAGCCCTTGGTACTTTCCTCCTTAGTTTATTTTCATGCTTCCTCGCTTCTCCTTTCTTCAAATAGACTCCATTTACCTTGAAAGTTCCTAATACATCTAATCATGTGTTTTAGTGCACAATCATCGCAAGTTAAATAAAACAACATCAATAGTCTCAAGATTATTCTTAAATTCAATCCCAACATGGGCAATTATTGGCAACTTCGACATATAAATATGCCTAAGATCAGCAGTACCTACTTTGTTTCAGATATGATTTGGAGGGTTATTCGCTACTTATGTCCACATGTGTTTTCATATCTATGAGTGAATCCCTAGTGGTGGATTTGGTGTACCGATCCTGTGATTGCCCTTTTTAGTAAGGTATCATTCTTGGGCAGACTTGGTCATTTCAGTTATGACAAATTTGGTGTTGTTTAAGATAGTTGAAGTATAACAATAGTTCTATATGCAGAACCTTGCTTATGAGAACTTATATAAAAGCTATTAGGAAAAGTTATAGTTGTCTGAAAGTGTTGTTAGAATTTCTGTATTATGTGGTGTATCACTTGTTGGTTGGTTACTTGATCATGTCCTTTTTTGAGTTAGATAAGCTTGATCCTGTGATGGGTCATGCATTATGAGTCTGTGGTGGTTAGTTTAGGTTCCCTTCTGCTTGTAGCCGGTATTGCTTCAAAATGTTATCTTGGTTATATGAGAAAAGATTTGTCATGATGGTTTTGTTATGTCCGGTGGGTTTCAATTTAAATTGGGTTCATGGATTAGTCTGTTGCTTGATAATCACTCTTGATTTATAGATCTTCCAAAGTTTGATTCGAAAGTCCTGTTATTATTAGTAGTTGATCTTGATAAAATGATCTTAAGGAGGAACTCACTTGGAGAGACAAACACTGACTTTGGAAATTATACTTCAGTTTTTTTGGTAGTGTCGGTTATTATTCCTTCCTCTTCTTTACATTTGAGGATGAATGTGTGTTTTCGTGGTAGATGATGTAACGACCCTCTTGATCGTTTTGTGAATTTTACTTGTACTTCTAATTTTAAATCTTCTCGTAGCTTTTATATGCAATTTATAAGTTGTGAGAATGAGTGATATAATTTCAAGATTTAATAAAGGGTTATTTTATTGCTAATAATAATGGACAAAAAGAATAAAAAAAAAAAAAAAAAGAAATAATGGGTCAAGCCCAAAATATTAATAATAATACTAATAATAATAAAAATATATATATAAGGACAAAAGCCCTAAACAGTTGAAAGTGACGAAACATTGAAAAAAAACAAACGGAACAGAGGAAAAAACTACGCAGACGAAAAAAGAAAAGAAAGGGAGAAAAAAAAATGGGGGGAGGGGGAGAGAGAGGTGAAAATTGGGATTTTTTCATCCCAAAGCGTTAAGGTAATGTTTCTCGTCCTTTCCACTAAATTTTTATGTGATTATGAACAGATTTTTAGGTTAACAACGTGTATAATTTATGTTAAATTAAGAAAATATAGGTTTAGGGTTCTTAGAACAAAATCTTGATTTAGGGGTAGAATAACGATCCGTTTTAGCGAAATTTTGCATGCGAGTTTGTTGTATCATGGGTAAACATAATCTGAAAGAAAATTTTAGATTCGAATTTGGTGGCTCGGGATGACTTTTTGACCCAATTTTCGAGCTGAAACTAAATATAGTAATATGAGTGTCATTAGATTCGTATTCTTATGAGGATTATATATTTGATAGATTAGAAGGACTTTGAAGCTTTATTAAAGGGGAAGACTCAAGTCCCAAATAATTGCTTGATTATCTCAGCCAAGTGGATTTCTAAACCCTTGTTAAGTGTATAGAATCGTGTATTTCCATGAGGTATGTGTTAGAGAGTAATTAGACATGATGATGGGTTGACTTGTCCATATTGAATAGTTTTAATGATGAAAAATGGGTAATAAAAGACAATGTGATTAATTATTGGTGTGTGATGTGTAGAGAATGGTTTGAAAGACTTATTGATTCATGGTTGAAGTTCTATCACGATTGTGTTGTTGTTAATTGTGCATTGTTATGAAAATGGTCATCTTCTCATTATTTGTGTGAACATGTCATTTGCATTGGTTCTGAGACATAATTGTGATAAGTGTTATGTGAATTGAGGAAGAATAAGAAATTAAAGATGATGTACCATTTCGAGGGACGTATCACGTGCCGCGATGGATATTATGATTTGAGGGACGTGTCGAATGCTGCGACAGATTCAATTATCGAGGAATGTGTTGCACGCTGCGATGAATTCTCTTATCGAGGAACATGTTGCATGTCGCGACGGATGCATGGAAATATATGTATTCCATGGGTCCCGGATCGAGAGACAGCGAGTGTGTATCATTAGGTCAGACATGCATCACTATAATTGACATTGCATTTCATTGCATTGCAAATATTTATCATTAGTGAACTTGTGATTGATGAATATTGAGCTTGTTATTGAGGATATGTAATTGTAAGAGTGTTATTGTTGAGTTGTGTGCTATGTAAATAGTGAACTATTAGGCTGGACTGGTTTTCATGTAGGTTGTAGTTGTGGAGGTTCGGTTGGGGTGTAAGGAGTACCCGTATTCTATTTCCTTAGCTTGTGTTTAGAAGTTTACTTGCTGAGTACCGTGTGGTTTGGTACTCACCCATTGCTTCTACATTTTTCTAGGTTACGAGCCTGAATCTTCGTGATACTTTTTATTCTCTTCTTTTCTGAGGCTTCCTATGGAGAGATTGTGAGGTAGTTGTTTGTCATCTCAGAGGACCTTCTTACTCTTATATATCATCTTGTTCTATTTTAGATACAACATTATTTGAAACTTCTGTTTTCTTTCAATTCTAGTGCAACACATTAGAGGCTTGTACATGTGACAACCAGGTTTTGGGGGTATATTTAAGTATGTTATAAATTTTCACATTATTTTATTGTATTAAACTTTTATTCTCATTTTAGTTCCGCATTCACTGTATTAGTTGGGTTTTACTTGTCTTGGTGGGATAAAATGAGTGTCATCACGTCTATTTTGGGGTCGTGACAAAAGTAAGAAAAATAAAGACAATTAAGTTTTTATATTAAAGAATATGGATAAATGTTGGAGTACTAATTGACACATTCATTTTTGTACAATAATAAAAATAAATAAACAGAAAAAATGTCAAAACATTGAGAAAAAGTAATAAATATGATTTTTTTTGCCAAAGAGATGTGTCACATTACTTTTCATTTATCTAGATAACTAGGGAACTTGGTCGCCTTACGCGCGGTCATTAAAAAAATTATTATTTTCTCTACAATCAATTTTAATTATATTATCACTTGTTTAAATTAAATTATGGAGAGTATTTTGCAATGATAAGAGTAAATAACACTTAGTAAATTTAATATTTTTTAAAATAGGTATAATATATTTCTTTATCAATAAATTAAAATATATTTTCCAACAATAATTTATTTTATTTTATCTTCTTAATGATAGTTGACGTTGAAATCATCTAATAAATAGTTTTAAAAGATTTTCAGACCTTTTACCTTCTCCCCTATTAGGTAAGAGCACAATCTTTTTATTGCAAAAATGAGAGTTCATATGTTAGTAAACTGAAAATCAAAATCAAAAAGGAAAGTATTTTCAGAATGAACAAAAATAAAAATATAATGATAATAATTAATTGATCGCTTTTGCTTTTTCCTTCTTACCAAATAGCGGTTTTAGAATCATCAAGTAAATAGTAAGTTCTCTTTTAGATTTGTCACCTTCTCCCTAGTTAGATAAGAACCGATTTACCTTATTCTAATATGCATTTGATGTTTTCACTAGTGAGTTGTAACCAAACGAAAATTTATGATGAGAAAATTATGATAAAGTGTCAAAATTACAAGTAAGATATTATTTGGGGTTATGAACTTGAAATGACATTAAGGAGTTATAACAATTGGAATACCACCACAAGAAATTGGATCAGCTAATGTTGCCACAAAAGATAGAAAAATCGCCATTAATTGTTGTTAGTAACGATATAAGAATCGTGGCCGAAGTACTTCCATAGCTAAAAGTTATTATGAACTTTAACAAATCGCCACAAAAAGAAAAAATATTGTGGCTATTAAGATTGATAATTCAAGCACTGAACTTCTGTAATCATTGTCGATATATTTTCGAAATAGAAATAACAACTTCACTGTCTATTTACAATATTGAGCAAAGTGATAATAAATGAATTTTTTTTTTTTTTATAAAGTTCATCGTAAGTGAAAGAAATATTTTCTTTGACAATGGAACATCCATAACATGATCTTTGCCAACATATAAGTTTTTAACATGCTCGCTAAGTAAGCAGTCAATAAAAGGTCAAAATCATAAAATATAAGGCTTGACTTAAAAAGCTCCAAAATTACATCAACCTAAGACATTAAAGATAATAATGATATCTCATAGCAAATTTTCGAAGGGTAGACAATTTATGCTCATCTGTGTAAGAGTATTGTTTTTCTAATTTTCTCAACTCCACCGTCTTTTGCTTCCTCTTCTTCCCCGTTTCTTTTTACAGTATAAAAATCTTTGTTCTCTTTGTGAAAATCCATAACTTAGAAATTTATCATAATATGATGCCTTTATACTTGAAATAGAAAATATGCTCCATCATACTTTCATGTTCTTAATCAAACATCCAATATAGTCATCAAAATCAAATGCCACAATATAAATAATTAGGAAATTTGAAAACTATCAAGTAAGAACACATATGCCTCTCCAAATAAGGAGTAATATTATCAATAAATAAGGAACCAATAAAATAATAATCTATCAATTATGCACCATAAAGCAGAAAACAAAACTTATTGTAGAACTTAAAGGTAACAAAAATTCAATGACCATGTTTCATTCTTGAAATGGAAGATACACTTTTACAACACCACCTACAAATTCTTTCAGAAGCAGTTCACATGGCTTCCCTATGAACCATTTGATCAAACATTATGTTGGCGTCAAAAGTAAGTTTTCTCAACACCACTTAGATCCAATCCTCCAATAACATGTTGGTAATAGTTGGGAAGATGTGTGGTGATCATTTGAGATGACCATCTATAAACTTATTTATATGGAACAATGTAGAAGAACCATCAAATTACAAATCAAAATGAAGTCCATACAATGAAAAACACATTAAAAAATAGTGTCAAGAACTATATAAATACATATGCATAATCCACTTGAAATACGTGAAAAATAATTGATACGAAAAAAAATTGCTTCAATATAAATATATAGTATATGCATTCAAGATACATGGAGAATAAGACACAAATGTAAAATAACAGACAACTTAAAATGTAAAATTAGAAGATTATTGAATGGACCCGTTTTGAAAAAGTAAAAATAATTAGTGAGGGGAGTTGTATTGGAGAAAGGAGACGTTTGTGGAAGGGTTCAGTTACGCTTTGATTGTTTAGTGACTTTTGGACTATTTATCAGTAACAGTAACGTTGATTCCATTTAATAATATTGTTGAATTTTTTAAATTTAGTGAATAGTAAAAAATGCAAAAAATTGAGAAAATAGAAAAATAGGAATGCAAAATAATAATAATAATAATAATTAAAAAAAATAAAAAGAAACAAGTTAAATAGGAATGATGGCTTTTTAGCTATGCCACATCAGCTAGCCTATGTTTCTCCTTGTAATATATATATATATATATATATATATATATATATCAATTTTTCTGATTTTCTATTTTATTTTTCTAAATCTGTAACCAAACCATAAAACCAAATAAAGTAAATTCTTAATCCAAAATCAAACAAAAAAATAAAAAAAAATCAATTAAAATTAAAATTAAAATTCAATTTAATTTGATTTGATTTTTGATTTAATCCAAACATTGCATATCCCTATATAGAACCCAACATATCAGGTTTCATAACTAAAATGATATTGAAGTAAGATTTATATGTTATCCTTTTTATTATCAAAGGGGGAACCCATCGGAAGCCCCCTAAACTTGGCATCAATTTTCACTTAGACACTTCAAGTAGGCTTTGTTCATTTTAAACACCTCAAGTAGGGGTCCGTTGTGTCATTTTGATACTTTTTTTATTTTCAAAATCACATATTAAGTGCGTACATCCAGACGCTATAAGAAGAAGAAAGAGGTGAGGGCATGGGGTTTGGGATCTGGAATAAAGAAAAAAAGAAAGTAAAATTGAGTTTTTAAAAAATAAAAATAAAATTTCTACGTGTCACATATCAATTCGTTTATTTTTCCACATAAGAGCGTCTGAATGTACGCACTTAATATGTGATTTTGAAAATAGAAAAAGTGTCAAAATGACACAACGGACCACTACTTGAGGTGTTTAAAATGAACAAAGCCTACTTAAGATGTCTTAAGTGAAAATTGGTGCCAAATTTAGGGGGCTACCGATGGGTTCCCCCTTTTTCAAAAAAGAATTATAGTTAATTGATGGATTGATTATAGCTAGCTGTAAGAATCGTCAATTGATAAATTTACAGGTGTATTTCAATCTGTGCTATAGCAAACTTCAATTTCTAGGTGAAATTGTTATTATCAAGCACGGAGTTAGAATGACAAAAATCTAGTAGTTCCTAAATGCACATTGATTCTCAAGTCAAGTTAATATGTCATCTTTATTTGACTTTATTCATTTGATGTCCAACAAGTATAGAAATATATTGAAAAGATTGAAGCTAACGAAGACCGTATGCTACTAGAGCTGGAGATAGTGTTTTCATTAATTTGTTGCTGCCAAAGAATTTGAGAACAACCTTAATGTTTGCTTTTGAAGAAGTCAATACCAATGAAGACTTTATGAAATTGATTTGTAATTCTTATCCTTATTCACATTGTCATAAAATTTATATGAAAACGGGAAATGATCCGCCGACTCATGGAATATTAGACATTTATTACTAAGCCAATTCATATTGAGGTAAACAATGAGAATTTTTAAGCCGCATTAATTAAGGAGGAAAAACTTATTTTTAATTAAAAATTGTTATTTACATATTATTTCTTAGGGAAAATGGTTCGAAATATATTCAAACTTTGATCAAAATTGATGTAATGATTCCTAACTTTGGGTAGGACTTATTACCCCACACTATTTAATAGTGTATTTTAAAGATATATAGGTGTTCACATAAACATTATAAGTATTGTATCATTATAAAAAGTCACTTGTCCATTATTAAATAGTGTAGGAGGTAATAGGTCCTGCCAAAGTTTGAGATTGTTACAATAATTTCGGTCAAAGTTCAAATATTTTCAGACCTTTTTTCCTATTTCTTAAATAATGTAATAATATGAAGGAGTCTCTTAAATAAGATGAAATTACCGTTTATATTGTATTACATCTAATGTTTAAATGTTCAAATTTAAAGAAAATATATATGAAAAATTGATGTGTAAATAAATTTTACTCACCTCTTATAATTAGTGTAACTCATGTTAAAGTGTTAAGACATTTTTAATTAATACTCTCATAAATTATTCAGTCATATTTTATTTATACCTTTTTATGTCCCCACAAAGTACAAATAAAAATTTACTAGTATTTCAGCAAAAAAAAAATAAATAAATAAAAAAATTTACTAGTACTAGCCAATTTATATCAAATTAAAAACTCCAAAAAAATAAATAGCCTGAAGCAGGCACATTGTAAGAAGAGAACTTGATACCTTCCCTCAATTTTTTCGCCTTTACTGTAAACTCAGAAAGAATGTACAAAACGAAGCTACAAGAGCTTTGCCATCAGTTCGAATGGAATTTGCCGGAGTACGCGACGGAGAAAGCCGGCCCTGATCACAACCCTCGTTTCACAGCCACTGTTATAGTGAATGGAGTCTCCTTTGAGTCGCCCAAGGACCAATGCCGTTCTTCCAAAGAAGCCCAAAATCATGCTGCCCATATCGCCTATGACCATTTAACTCTTCCTCAACCCATCCTCTTCTCACCCCGCAACCTTCCTTCACCTGCTCTATTGCCCACTTCTCCTGGTTAGTTCCTTAATCTTTCTATTTGAAATACCCTTTGTTATGTTTATCACTGATTTGCTACAAATTTCTTTGTTTTTGAACTGCTCTGATGAAATTTTGGGTGTTGTTTGCTGTTGTACTTCATGCATAAGTTATTGTACTTTTTACTCAACTTATTGAACATCGAACTTTTATTTTCCAATATAGACCTCTCATTTTATTTCAACAATTTACTTACTCTATTTAAACTGGTTGAGTTCAATAGTGCAAGTAAAGTTACATTTTGAAAAAATTGAATCTTTTAGTCAGAAGGTGGGTCTCATAAGTAAACCAATATTGAAAAATAATTTGAATTTTGTAGGAAATATCTACATGGTAAAAAGTCGGACCTCCATTTTCCATGAATCTAGGGAGTGGAGGAGCTCTAGTAGAGAGATATGTGGAATTTTTGGACAATCCCAGATATAGAAATAGGATATTAAGTTGGGTGAGATGACAACAACAACAACAATATATTTGGTGTAATTTCACAAAGTGGGGTATGGGGAAGGTAGGAGGTATGCAGAACATACCTTGAAGGTAAAGAGTCTGTTTTCGATAGACCTACAACTCAAGAAAAAGAAATAGTCCAAAGCATTATGGAAAAAAGAAATTACAGAAGTGAAGAAGTCATGGAAATACTATGGACAACATGACAAATCATCTTGAACAGTAATCACAACAAGATAATATGATAATCAAAGTATAATAAACAAATAGTAACCAAATTCAAAGGACATCTAGTAAATTGGGCGAGATGGGAGATCTTTATATATTTTATTATGTTATTAATATTTGACAAGAGTTGAATATGTTAATTGGGGTTTATTTTTTTGTGGTAGTGATTACACCTGGTACCAAATTGTTTTCTTTTCATTTTTTTCTTTTGCATATTAACCGAATGAACTTTGACCATAATGTATTTGATAGCTTGCTTACATTTGAAATGGAAATCTTTTAAGTTATAAAACATCATGTAGTTTCTACATCTCTATTATTGTTATTTATTGGGGAATTTATTCATGTCCGACGTGGTGCAAAATATAAAAGGTTTCTCGCATCATGGACGGATGAGGGTAAAAAAAAACTAGTCCATGAGAGTTGGATCTGGGTAGGTAGCTAAAACATGGACACTTTGACAGGGAAGCCATGGAATTAGTGGATACCCTACAAAGGAGGAGAGTTGGTAATGCATGCCTACAGGAAATTAAATGGACAGGGAAAAAGGCTAGAGAAATAGGTAACACGGGTTATAATCTTCTGGTCAATGAACTGCATACAAGACAGTACCTAGAAGCTAGTCTTTGTTGTCAAACAAAGTGTAATAGAGAGTCTTCCCACAGTTAATCTGGGATTGCCATCAGGAGCAAAACATAAGGCAGGTCCTATATGGCTGGGATGCGTGATTCTATGGCAAGGGGACAAAGAATGTAGAACATTTAACTTAGTCAAATGGAACTCTGTCATCACAAAGAAAGGAGGAGATTTGGGTATCAATAATCTAAGAATGCAAAATAAGAGCCATGTTACCATTGTGTTACACACAAAAAAGCAAAATAGGGGCCTCTCAATGAAATGGCTATTGAGATTCAGTGGTGAAGAAATTCCTTTATGGAGAAATGTCATCACAACAAAGTATCGACAAATGAATTCTACACAATGCAGATGTTGGCTATGAATCTAGGATGCCAAGTTGCCTCCCTACCCACAAGCTACCTGGGAATGCCATTGGGAGCAAAGAATGAGGAGCTAGAAGTCTGGAATTCAGTGTTGGAGAGATGTGACAAGAAGCTAGCTAGATGGAAGAGTCAATATTTACCTTAGGAGGCAGATTGACACTTATCAAATCTGTGATGGATGCACTACCCACATAAATGGTGATCCTGTTCCGGATACTATAGATCATTGAAAAGAAGATCAACCAATTGAGAAGGACCTTCTTATGGCAAGGAAATAAGAGAGTGGAGGCTTCAACCTTGTGAAATGGGATGCCATAACTCTTAACCGAAAGCAAGGGGGTTTAGGCATGAAGAAACTCAGCTTGCACAACAATTATCTGTTACAAAAGTGGCTGTGAATATTTTGCATAGAAGATATGACTTTATGGATAAGGTTCATCATAGAGATGTTTGGGCTCTTTAACCTCTGGACAACTGAGGAAGTTTATAAAACTTTTGGCTATAGTGTGTGGAAAATCATCAGAAGGCTATGGCTCCAGTTCAACACCAACATATCCTTCACAATGGAGAATGGTATGAAAACACAGTTCTGGTTTGAGGATATGTGAAGACTCTCTAAATGCCACTTTCCTAGACCCTACAGAGAAGTGACACTGTCTTCCAGCTATGGAGTCCACATGTTGGAATCTCACTTGTAGAAGAGCTTTAAATGACTGGGAGGGTAGAATAGCAAATCTGCTATGGACTCTGAACTCTTTCCCAGGTGTCTCCTTCGCCCATGACAAACCTCTTTGGAAGCTACACTGTAAGTGTGTCTTTACAGTTAAATCTTTTTTTTTTTTTTATGCTGAGTAATCAAATCATGTTAGAAAAGCATCTAGAAGATGCAAGGTTATAAGAGAGCAAAAGAAACTGCTTCAAACAAAACATGAAGCAAACTTACCTGTAAAACAGCCAAAAAATTCCCTGAATATTCTACTAAGCTAAAGTCAGGGAGCTAACGAAATCCAAAAGTTATCCACAGTTCCACACTATTTATGGGGCAAAGGAAGTGCCAACTGAATAAGCATTCCAAACATCTAGCCTTGAGGGTGCTAATAGGAGTCGAGATTCCATCAAAGCATCTGCTATTTCTCTCCTTCCAGAGACACCAAAAAATAACTGCTGGAATCATTCTTCAGATTCTTTTGACGGTTTTGTCACCTCTCTACAATGACCAACTCGCATAGGCATCTTTCATGGAGAAGGGTTAAAGGTATTACTCATTGGAGCCCACATATAGAGTAAAATAAGTGCCATAAGTCGGCTGCTGCAGGGTAGTGCAAAAAGAGATGGTTTGCAGTTTCATATCTTGCTTACACATGAAACATCTGTTGATGAGAATTATTCCTTTCCTCCTGAGACTGTCTTGCGTTAGGCAAGCCTCTTTAAGTGCAGTGTTTTGAAAGGCGAGCACCTTATCGCCTTTGGCGAGTGGCGAGGCAAGGCGAGATCAAAAAGGTGAATGGCGACAAGGCATCACCTTTTTTTTCTAGAAGGCCTGATTTAATAATCAAAAGGCACTATTAGGGTTTTGTTTGGTGTTTTGGCAAACCTGCAATGCTGCGACTCTCTTCTCTCAATCTCTCCTTCGCGACTCTCTTCTCTTCTCCTTCGCGACTCTCTATTAGGGTTCTTGCTTCTTCAGTTCTTCAGTTTGAGACCTTACCTGCTTAGGTACGTTTTCAGCTCCTTTTTTTTTTCTTTTTCTGTTCTTCTCTTCTTCTTTCATATGCATTCAGCACAACAGTGTGCAGTCTCTGTTTCTTTATGCTCTGTTTTTATTTCTGGAGCTACTGACTGCAATCTACCTATATTTTTAAATAAATGTTATTGCTATTGAGATTTGGATATTTATATATGCAATTAAATATTTTAAGTTTTTGGTATTAATTGGCCTCTCAATTCAAAAAGGCAAGCACCTTGCTGTGAGGCGAGGCAGACCCTTGTCGCCTTTTGCCGTCCAAAACACTTCTCCGAGGGCAGTTCAAGTGAAGCAGGAGACTTTAAGAGGCTGCCTAGTTCTCCAAATATGTTTCCAAGGCCAGTCCTTAAGGATGCCATTTTGAGATCTCCAGTAGTTGTAACTCTCCTTCACAGTGTAAATCCCCCCATCCTTCGATTTGCCCCAAAGGATTCTGTCTGGGACTTCCCCCACCATAGAGCTTTCTCCCAATGTTTCTAGTAGTTTGAGGAAGTCATTAATTTCCCAGTCTTGCAAGTTTCTTCTGAAAGTTGGACGCCATTAGTTGTTGTCTCTGTACTGAGCAATTGTGACTTCCTTGTTCGACGCTACCCAAGACAATGTGGGAAAAGAAACTTTCAGTAAAGTGTCCTCAGGCCATCTGTCTAGACTCTAGCCAGAATCTAATCTTAAGCCCATTCCCTGCTTTGAAAGAGACATTTTGTAAGTAATCTTCCTGAAGACTACTGAAACATTAGTCTGTCTTTCACAAAAGCTTGGCCGTGGAAACTAATCTGGAAGATCAAAATTCCCCTAAAAGTTTCCTGTTTTGCTTGCACAAGAATTGTCTATTACAAAAGTGGCTCTGGAAATTTGCATAGAAGAAATGACTTTATGGAAAAGGTTCGTAATAGAGAAGTTTGGGCTCCTTAACCACTGGACATTTGAGGAAATTGATGGAACTTTTGGCTGTAGTATGTGGAAAATCATCAGAAGGCTATGGCCCCAGTTCAGCACCAACATATCCTTCAAAGTAGGGAATGGTGTGAAAACACAGTTCTGGGATGAGCATTGAATAGGTGAAGACTGTCTAAAAGCCACTTTCCCAGACCTTTACAATCTCAATCTACTGAAAAGTTACACAGTCCAGCTATGGAGTGATGGAGTCCACAGGTTGGAATCTCATTTTTAAAAGAGCTTTCAATGACTGGGAGGTGGATGTAATAGCAAATATTCTACGGACTCTGAACTCTTTTCCAGGTGTTTCCTTGGGTCATGACAAACTTCCTTGGAAGCTACATTGTTAGGGTGTATTTACAGCTAAATCTTGTTACTGGAACAAAAACAGTAGTCTGTTTTTAACAATAGCTTGGCCCTGGAAACATCTGGAAGATCAAAATTCCCCTAAAAGTTTCATGTTTAGCTTGGTGGGTGATCAGAAAAGCTTGTCTAACCCATGAAGTTTTACAGCAAAGAGGTTTACAGATTGGTCAAGGTGTTTTTTGTGTGACAAGGAAGTAGGATTTAATGATTATGTTTTCTTACAATGTAAAACAACTGCAATTATGTGGATCATGTTCTCGTGTATGCTAGTATTGAGCTGGATAGTGCCCAAGACTACTTTGGAAATGCTGAACAACTCGGAAACAATTGGAAGAAGAGACACAGAGGAAGACTGGTGGAAGTTGACCCCAGCCTATATTTGGTGGACTATATGGAAAGTAAGAAATGCAAGATGTTTTGAAGGAAAAGTAAAAACATCAGGAAAATCAAAATGAACTGCATCATCCTTCTTTGTTTTTTGTGTAAAGTGTAAACAAGATATGGTGGGGGATATAGACATGTTAGTTGATTTCATAAGGAAACTGTAAAGTCTATAGACTAGTCTATAGATGGTTTTTGTCTTGACCAGTGTGGGTTGTAAGTGAACATCTCATCAGTTTTTGGATGATGTATTTTTGTGAATACAAAATTACCTTTATCTCAGAAAAGAAGACTTGCAAAATTTTTCAGACTTCTTAGTTCTTTCCACTTTTTCTTGTTTGAACGACAATAATGGTCAAGTGTTGTGGAGGGGACATGGTAATGGTTCATTCATAGTCCATTCATGATATGCTGCTCACAAGTCACAGGTTCTAATCAGATTTTTTATGGTCCATCTAAAAAAATAAGGAAAAGTACAGAAGTAACAAAAGTTATGTGTTTGGTTATGAAAGAAGCATGCTTGACTCAAGATAATCTGCAAAGAAGAGGAATACATGTAACATATAGATGCTACATGTGTTGTGTTAGAGTGGGTAAAAGTCCCACATTGGTTGGGGGATGGACTGGTGATTTCTTTATATGGACTTGGGCAATCCTCCCCTCTTGAGCTAGCTTTTGAGGTTGAATTAGGCCCCGGTGCCATATCTTCACATGGTATGAGAGCATTGGTGTGAACAAACAAGTCACTGTTAATTTCTGGTGGCTGTTGGGTCTGATTTGTGTCAATTATTTTTAATTTTTCTTTCTGTGGGTGTTGCGCGAAAACCAACCCCACCACAAGGCTCGGAAAGCTCCCACGACCAAACCGCAGCCAGAATCACCGGAAAATCTCACCCCACGCGCTCTCACGCGCCGATAGAATGTGGCAGTTTCCGGTGAGATCTAGCTCACGCGCCGGCGCATGAGGGCTGTTCCGATCAATTTTTTTGAGAAATTTTTTGTCTGTTGAAGTCGTCCAGCCATTCCAACCAGTTCCGACCAGACGCCTAAATCAGTCAACCACCTTTTTCTACATTGCCGTACAACTTCTTTGATCTAACAGATATCCCTTAATTTTTTGGGTATGAGATGGAGCATGACAAGAACAGCTACTGAATTTCTGTCATGCTGGAAGATGAAAGGATTGTGTAAGAACCTGAAAAAGACTTGGGAGACCATACCTGTCTGTACAGCATATGGTGGTGTATCTGGAACGAGAGAAATATAAGACGTTTTGAAGGACACGAAAATTCTGTTTTAAAAGTAGATCTGATTGCATCATGATGTTGTCATTTTGGTGTCAATTGGAGCTGGTTTGTGATGCTGAATCCCTATTGTAGCTCATATAAGCTTTTGTATCGACAGTTCGGATTCTCCTTGTCTTTTATCTTTCTTTCTTTTTGGATTACAGCACCTTAGAGCTGGTGGATTTTACATTAATAGTAATTACCTGGTAAGAAACGGTCATGGTATTTTGGGATAGATAAAGTAGGAATGGTGTTAGATTATTGTGGAACCAAGACCTAAAGATATGGTTGTAGAAGTAAAATGGGTTTGGGATATGATTATTGCATCAAGACTTGTATGAGAAAGGAGATAATCAAAGTTATTAGTGCATACTCTGCAAATAGGATAAGATGCAGAAGCTAAAGCATTGTTTTGGCAGGATATGGACGCTTGATTCAAGGGATTCTAGGATTCCAACAAATCTTTGTAGGGAGTATATCTAAATGATCATGTATGTAAAGATAGCACGGTTTCATCAAACAATTACAAGACCTGCAATATTATGCGGTAGTGAATGTTGGGTCGCTTATATCCAACAAATCCATAAGATGAGTGTTGCAGAGATGGGGATGCTAAGATGGAGGTACGGTCATAGAAGATTAGAGTTGATTAAAATGACCACATTTTCCTAAAGGTTGCTTGAGATGGCTTGGTCACATCTTGTATTGACCTACAGATGCGCGATCCAGAAGCATGATACTATGGTGAGTGAAAAAGTTAAAGGGGATGAGGTAGACCTAAAATCACATGAAGAAGAAGAACGTTGTTTCGAAAGACCTACACTTTCTGGAGTTCAATGTAGACTTAGCTAAAAATGGGAAACAATGAAGGAATCCATATAGATGATGATGGTCCCTAATGGTGAATATGATTTAGAGGTTGTTTGGGAGGGATTAAAAGCTGGTAAAACCTGCTTTTAAGCACTTCTTAACTTAATTTGGTGTTTGCTTTACATGTAAAATGTTTTTTTAAGTTAGGTGCTCCTAAGCCAAAATAAGCTAAAAGTTGTAAGTTGGTCACCCTCAACTTATTAGTACTTTTTTACTTAACAACTTTTCTAGTTTGACCAAAAGAATTACTTGTTCCTTATATATTTTATAAACCTCAAATACCCTCCCCTTATAGAAACCCTATGTAGGACTCTTTTAATTCAAAGTTCTGGAGTCATCTTTCTCGAGTCATCTTTCTCCAGGAGTCTTTCTTTACGTGATTTTCTCAAGAGAAAATAACTTTCTTTAATTTATATATGATTTTTTTTTTGTAGTATTGGAATATATTTTTCTATGTACAAACTTGAGTCAAATTACAACATAATAGTTATTTAAATAAAATAACTTATATTTATTCATAGTAATCTCATCAAAGCAATTTATAACTTAAAAGTGAATTGAGACACAAATTAATTTATTTTTGAGTTAATTTAAAGTTAAAAGACTTGAAATAACAAGCTTATTTTTACTTTAAACAAATTTAAGGGTATTTCAGTCAATTAAGTAAAAAAGAGCTTTTCAGCCCTTCTTTACCAAACACATCGATTGCTTCTTTTTAGCTCCAACACTTTAAAATTGCTTTTAAGCTCTTATTACTTAGTAATTACTTAAAGTCAGCTAACACAAACAGGCTCTTTGTCTTGTTAGAGTACCTGTAATATTATTATAGAAATAACTGATGGTATGATGATGACATGAATTTAGCTTAAATGGTGATTTGAAGATTCATATGGACAACCTCGGCTTGTTTGGAATTGAGGTGTAATTATTTGTTATCATAATTTTTGTTGGGAATATGGTCAAGTTGATCACCGAAAGAAAATAGGGATATTGGAGGGAAAAGTTGTTTACCTAACGGGTTTGATAAATCATAAAAGAAATACATGCAGACCTCTGCAGTAAAAGGGCTAGGGGAGGGGCAGATGATATCGTCTCTATCCCTACTTGCATTTTTTGAAGAGGTTATTTCCACTGCTTGAACCTTTGACCTCCTAGTTACATTATTTTGTTAGAAAAGGGCGACACATTTCCAATTTCTTTTTGATATGTTCATAACAACTTTTCCTATACCAAAGAATAAATTGAATTAACTAAATGTGAACACAATTTCTTATAGTTTTACTGTTGTTGTTTGTTCCCTTTTGCTCTTGTCTAATCATTTTAAGTCAAATGATGTGCTGCGTCTCTATCCTCAATGATCAAGTTTACACGCAAAACAGAAAAAAAGAAAAGAACAATGAAATAATTATTTGATTTAATGGGAATACTTATTGGGGCATATGGAAAATTGCCTTGATATTGTTACATTTCACTTAGTTGTGCAGGTGCTTCGACATCAAAGAGTAAGGTGGGGGATAGACCTCCAAATACGGATATTTTTCAGCAAAGACAAAATAACATTGGACAACTTTCTCATGTCAATGGAGCTGCATTGACTAGTGTGGACAGTAATACCTCTAAAGGTTAGAATGACGCATTCATCTTCTTTTTTTTTTTTTTTTTTTTTTTTGATAGAATGTGGATTTTATTGCTCAGCACCAAGAATGTGCTAATATGACATCCCAACTAACTCCAAATGCAAATGCAAATGATGCCACAAGGGCGGGTACGCCACACCATTCAGGCTCACTATAGTGGTTTGGTCTCAATCTTGTGCACGGAATCACGCTGCGTGTGTCAAGTAAAATCTATGAATACCCTCCTGTCGCTATCTTTTATTCTCGTTTAACACAATTATATATACCATTTAGCTCATAAGAAATCAAGTAAAAATACTTGTGATAACACAAAATGTTATGGAACTCAACTTGGAGTGACATGAATACCTTTAACCTTAAACAATTAATCAAGTAGGTGGCACACATAAAATATGAAACTTTTAAGTTCCTACTTCAAGTGAACTAACTTGACCTTTGTATGAGAAACACATGACATAGGTGGTGCCTTAAATGCGAAGGGAGTTTTAGTTTCACATACCTTTAGTGCCTTTCTAGCTATCGCGGGTCACCAATAACTAAACTCACACAGATGCAGCCTCACATAGCCAACCACTCGCTTCCACCGCTCAATTGCAGCCAATTAATCCAACACAATTAACTGCAAAATAATATATATATATACATGTTCATCAATAACCCGTAGGTTCATCAATAGATTCATTCCAATATTTTCCACTTATACCCAAACTAATCCCATTCTTTTACAATCATTTGGAGTGAATTCCTAATCTATTTTTCCAACTTATAAGGTACAATATTAATTCTGCCCATAAGTAGAAGCACTCAAAAATTCCACCTTTATCAATAATTCACTATTCATCTTCTTCCCTTATCAAGAACCCTAGTTCATCACCAAAACCTATTCGAAAGCTAGTGCAAAAATTCCAATTAAATGGTGATTTCCATTATACACTACATCCCAAATAGGTATTCTATAATTATATTCAAGTGGGGGGTAGAGAATCTACCTATTTGAAGTCAACCCAACTTGAGTTCTTGAAGAATCTCCACAACTCTTCAACAAAGACTGATAGTTGTCTAACAATTTAGGATCATTGTGTGCTACTCCTTAAAAAATAATTCTTGTTCCCTGGTTAATACCACCTCGCTGCAGCCACTGATGTGCGAAGGCAGAGGGCACTTTGATGTCCCTGGAAAATTCCAAGCAATATTCTTGGTGTTTCTTCAACTAAGCCTTCTAAAGAAAGAATTAGAAGGTGACCCCACTTAACCCAAATACCAATTAATGACTAGCATAAGAAATGATCCCTTTACCCTTCTTTTTTCTTTCTTTTACTTTGCTGGCAGCAGCTATATATATATATATATGCTACAATTTTCCCTAAGATATGCACACTCTATCTAAAGCATATAATTATTATACCAATACATCAAGTGCTCCATTTAACTTGGTAGCGAGTAGCGCATCGTTTCCCTTTCCGAATATTTTTGTAACTCTTCGCAAGAAATTCTTAAATACCAAATATTTATGGCACACTCAAAAATCCTTAATTTGGTATATAGTGCACCATGTAACCCTTTATAGCTTAAGAGTTATATACTTATATACTCTAAGTAACAAACTTAATTCCGATTCCGAGATTCTACACAGTAACTTTACTGGCTAAGCAATTTATTTTATTTGTGTGATTGTGTTGGTTGTCCATGATGCATTTTGTATATGTTTTGCGAATGGAGCATATATATTTTCAGTGTCTTAAAAATTGAGCTACCAGGAACTTAAAGAAGGAACAAGATGAAATTTTTAAAAAGAACACTAGATTCCTGCGTCTTGATCATACTAGTAGGAGAATGACAATTGCTTGGCTTGTGACCTTGAAGGTTTTGGAGCTAGTTGTCACCCCTCAAACCTAGGCCTGGGCGGACGGACGCTTGATGCCTTAACCTAACTGAGAGAACCCTTCTATATGAACATGAAGATACAACATTTATATGATATCACATCAAAAAGCGGAATAGTAGGCATGAGTCACATAAGAACAACTCTCTGTCAAGGAGTGCAAAGGTAATTTAAAGTCTTCTTTTCATTAAAAAACATAAGATCTCCTTTGATTATAAAAAGGATGTAAAACCATATTTAAGACAAATTGAGCTGATTTCAAAACATATGCATGACTTGTATACTTTATTTTCTGAAGCCTCTAATACATAACATTACAATAGAAATACTAGACAGGCAGGTTCTGCAAGTTCAACGTATCTCAATTTTTTCTGATACAATGTTATGGTATGAATATTGAAGCATGGAAAGAGAATTTAATCTGTTCATCTGTCAAGTGATGTCTGAAGTTGTTTCTGTTGGTTTCTATACCATGCATCTGGTGAGATATTTAAGATGTTACATTTTGTATGAATCCAGGACCCACATGGTATAAGTAGAATTTTCTTTCTTCTGTTGTTTTATATTTGGTTACAATATCAAGGCTCAAGCTCATCATTGTTGACACTAATTTCTGTAATCATAACTTGGATGAGAAAATATATATTAAGGCTAACAATGATAGCATTCAATGGTACTTTCCTTTAATCTTAACTTTGATGGTGGTATTAACTATTTGGTTCACCATCAATGAAGAGATAATAGAAATGAAAGTAAGCAGGGTTGACATTCAGTAGGTCAGTGGTAACTTGTGTTGAATTGGAGCTTTTTCTTCGGCATTGTTGTTGAGTATAGTATTCAACACTGCAAGGTTCTCAACAGCAGAAAAGGTGTAAATTAGTGATTTATTAAGAGATAAATAATAATGGTGGTATTAATTCCTTAATTGGGATTCAACCAACCCATTAGAGTTCAGATCTGAGAAAGTATAATAAATTATACCTTAGCTCAGCTCCTTTAGGTGACTTCTGAAATTGCTCCGCAAAATTTCAGTTCAAGTTCAAGAGCCATTGTTTCCAGTAGCAAGTGATGACGAATTATCATGTTGAAGTTGGGGATCTAGAAGCCTAGTAGAAGTAACTGTGGAGAAGGGTTACAGCTTGAACATCCAGTTATCTAGTTTCAAAGTTTCGATTAGAGGTGCTTTCAACCTATTTAAGGTTCAGCGCACTGAAAATCATACAATGAAAAAGAATAATTTGGTAACGAAGCTGAAATTGCCTGATCTCTAAGCTTGATGATGGCAGAAGATGAATATTGGAGGAATCTCTACAAACATTTCTACTTCCCTTCTCTAGATCTTTCCAATTTGTGTTGGCTACAATTTATGTGTTCTATATTTTGTTGGTTTTCTTAGTCATTCCAGGCCATTTCTTTTGGCCTATTCTTATATTATTGTTTTATTAATAAAAGTTTGCCATGGCCCATTTGGTTTTTAAAAAAAACTATAGGACTAGCTAAAATCTGATCATGCACTGGATCATGGTCAATAGAAAGTCCAACAAGTGTAAGAACTAAAAACAATGTCTGCCTATGCTCTTGTTGTTTTTCCACGTTTGTAGTGACTGACATCAACATTTCAAATTCCTCCATGACTGTTTGACCTGTCCCAAGTAAGTAGATATGTCGGATTCTTGTTTATTTAGGTTTGTCATCTGAGATATCACATCATAAAATCAAGATATGTCATTAGTGTATAAAGCACGAGCCTTTTCCCAAACTGATTAACATGTCTGGAATAGGCGAAACAAGGGCATCAACTTGGAATCAATAGATTGCCATAGGAGACTACATAATTGAACATCAACCTTCTTCCATTCTACTTTGATTTTTGATCTTCCTCACTAACCTTTGCCTTTTTATCTATCACACAAGCATTGTTTGTTAAGTGGTTTTGGACTTCTTGACCCTTGCACCACAACTCAACCGAGGAGGGCCAAGGTAAATATTTTGAGCTTCCCATTAATGGTTCTTAAGTGATCATAGGGCTTGAATTTCCAATTCCTGTATTTTTGGAGCCAAAAATATCTATTCGGGAAAGACATCAGATTTTTGTAGCCAATGATGTGTCGGAATCGGTAAAAATAAAAGTCCCTGGAATTTGAAAAAAAAAAAGATTGTCGGAAATTAGAAAGAAATAGGGTTGTTGCTGGAAAATTAGATCTGATCGCCAAGAATTGGTCGGAACCAGGAAATAATTATATGGACAGCTTGTCAGAGTATTGCGTCTGGCGGCGTGTGAGGGCACATGTGACACTAGTTTCTGGCTAGTCTAACTAGAGTTTGCTTGTCGGGGAATTCCAAACCTAGTGGTGGTGTTAGTTTTCGAAAATCACTAAAAGAAAATGTTATTTACTTAGACGGCCGCTTAGATCACCAGGAAGCTACAGAGGGATAGCTGGATTCGTTGAAATGATTCATATCGATACTTTTCTCTCAATTGCTCTGATAGACTGATACGATGTAAGAAATTATAGGAGAAAGATATTATTGAATTGTATCTCTACTTTATTACACTGAAACCTTATTTATAGAAAATATTACAATCCTTTTTCAAGTAGGATTCTATATACTATTCTTGTTCCTATTTATACTCTAACAAGGAGTACTTATCTTTGAGTTCATTAGGCATTAAGGGTTGTCAATGTTAACTATCATATTATCAATACATAGAGTACATGGGGTCCTATTAGGATTCCCTAAGCTTCAAGACCTTAGTTTGTTATGCTTAAGTGTATTTTGTTGTTCTGCTTTTGGTGTACTAATGTCTACTCCAATGTAACTGAGTCTATCATAGATGTTCTAGGATCCATTTAGATTTGGTTCAGTTTTTGGATAGATTATACTTTTGTAAATATGGTTTCTCAGTACTACCTAAGTACTAAATGAAATACCAATGTTACTAGTTCAAAAAAAAAAGACCTTAGTTTGTTATGAATACATGACATCGGGGTACATATCAAAGTAAACTGTATACATGAGGGGTGCATGACATAAAGGATAACTACCACTTCACACTTACGGGTACACATACATGAGGACTACATTCGAGGAGAGTACATATAATTTAGGACACTAAACATGTAGAGAAATGTTCATTTAGAGCTTTAGGGTGATATAGTCATATAGCATTTCATGGTTGAAGCATACATGGAGCAAATCATTTACGAAAAGGATGTATCGATTTAAGAGATATAACATTGAGAAGAACAAAGGAAATTCCCACATTGAGAGGGTCAGCCATTACATACCTCAGCCCGGCCTTAGTAAAACGACCAACTACTCCATTACGACCTTAATCTACAAGACTAATAATGATAGGGAGCTAGAATTAGCGAAGAGATTCATAACTATGTTACTTTGTCAATTAACAAATACATGTGAGCAAAAGTCCTTCATCAATGGTGTACCAACAGCCAACCTACTCCTTGGTAGTGACAACATAAAACCTTCCCTCCAAGTCTGTGGTCACCCATAACCATCCGGGCAGTAACACCACAAGAACACCTCAAAACAAATCCCCATTCTCATAAAGCTAGCAACAATTTAAGTCATGGCTTCTGATCACCACCCCATGAGTCCCATTGCTAAAACATCCTTATAACATCAGGAACCATCCATGCATAAACTTAGAAAAGGAGGCTTACCTTGAAAGATGAAGAGAAACCCCAAAAATCATCCCTTGAGCCCCAAGTGAAGAAACCCCTATGGATCTCTAGAATCCGAAAAAAATTGATGTTACAATCACGTATTAGGTGAAGAATGGCTAAGATACTATGGGACGAAATTACCTTGGTGTTGTAGAACTTGGAAGAGAGAATAAGAGTGAAGAATAGCTTTGGGTCGCCCAAAAATGAAGGGAAATGAAGTGTTGATCCAGTTTTAAAACATCTGGATGAGCCTTGATGCAGAGCTAAATGCTGGCTGCATATGGGAACTTTTAGTTGCACCTATACTGTACATAAAAACAGAAGGACTGTAAATTTCGGGCCAGATGCGACCAACTTGCGGTCGCATATGCCTTCACATAAGGGCTAATGCAGTTGCATATCTACTCAGCGTACTGCTCTGCAGTCCTTCACTTGAAAGATCTTTAACTTTTTGCTTCGAACTTGGATTGAAAAATGGTTTGATGTGCTGGAAAGAGGACTTAGAGCATTAATTTGATAAGTAGACCTCCCTCTAATTCCTTGTAGATTGGGAGACACACTCATTTGAAGTCAGACCACGTATGAGATGATTTGAAACAATTGACCGCAATGTAACCTTCAACTTGGACTTTTTTTTTTTTTTTTTTTGAAACTGGTAGGCTGAATTCTTCAGCATTAAGGGTATGCTGGCTACCTCCAAAAAGGGATAATTACAGATTTCCTATCAAATCTATAATCTGGTCTATATCATCTATACAAAGCTGTTTACACCAAAAAAGTAGAGATACTATACAATTCCATTTAACTTTGTGGATGAAATTGAATCTATCTTCAAAACATCTTCCATTTCTTTCTTTCCAGATTGACCACCATACACATGATGGTATTAGCTTCCACCATCTCTTTTGATTCTTACTGCCTCCCCTCCTAATCCAGCAGCTCAACAGATCTGATGTATGTTCTGGCATTGCCCAGTTCATGCTTGTGATGTTGAGAAACAAGTTCCAAATTTGAGCAGTGAACTTACAATGCAGGAAGAGATGGTTATTTGTTTCCCCCGTCAAGTTGCACAAAAAACACCTAGGGACCAGTTGTCTGTCTTTCTTTTGTAGAACTTCTTCTGTTAAACATGCTCTCTTTATCACTAACCAGGTGAAACACTTTACTTTTGTAGGAATGTCACTCTTCCAAAAGTAGTTCCAATTATATTTTGGGGCCCCTGTCATCCCCAGTAGTCCTCTTTTGTAGGCATTGTTGACTGAGAAGACTCCATCCTTACTATGTTTCCACAGGATCTTGTCTGTTGCTGTTGTAGTTATAATCATTGCAGCTAGTTTTTCCAGTAGCACTGCCACCCTCTCCACCTCCCAGTCATTAAGTAGTCTTCTTAAAGATGTGTCCCATCCCTGTTCTGTCCAATAATCACTCACTCTAGCAGCAGGGTTCTCACAGATTAGAAACAAATCTGGAAAAAGTTCTCTAAGAGAGGTTTGGTCTATCCAAAATTTAGTTTTGTTTCCATTACCCACCTTAATATACATATTTCCTTCCATTTGTGACCATAGGTTCCTGATTGTCCTCCATACCCCTACCCCAGGGATTTAGTTCTCCATATTTTGCTGGTATAACCTCCTTCCAGAGAGCTGCATCTTCCTCAGTGTATCTCCATAACCATTTCATCAAAAGGCTTTCATTTTGCAGCCTCAAATTTCTGATCCCTAAACCCCCTCTTTCTTTGCTAAGAAGAGCATTCTTCCAGTTGACTAAGTTATAACCCTTTCCCTCCTTATTGCTTTTCCATAGGAAGTTCCTTCTAAGCTTGTCTAGTTTTTTCACCACCTTTGTTGGGATTGGAAACAAGGACGTCACATAGGTTGGCAAAGAGTCTAGAACAGAGTTTACGAGGATCAATCTACCCCTTAGGGATAGGTATTGTGCCTTCCATCTAGCAAGTTTCTTTTCCGTTTTCACCAGAATACCATTCCATATCTCCATTGTTTTGTGTTTGCTACCCAGGGGCATGCCCAGGTATATGGTAGGCAAATGCTCCACACTTCATCCCAATATATTTGCTGGTTGCTGGATCTGAGGGACCTCATTTATCGGAAAGAGACTTCTTTTTCCCCAGTTTACTTTCAACCCTGAAATTGCTTCAAACAAAACCAAAATCACTCTGATATAGCTAATCTGTTCTGCTGTAGGTTCACAAAAGATGATAGTATCATCCGCATTGAGCATATGACACACTTCTTTTTCTTCCACCACTCTATCTCTGACCTGAAAGCCTCTAATCCATCTGTTTTGTGTTGCAATCCTCATCATACTATCAAAGCCTTCCATTACCAAAATGAACAAGAAAGGGGAAATAGGATCGCCCTGCCTCAGCCCTCTTTCTGATTCGAAAAAGCCCATGGGTTCCCCATTCACAAGGACAGAAAACTTGACTTTTTTTATACATATCTCAATCCACTTTATCCATTTGCTGCCAAATCCCATTTGCCAGAAGGAAAGACCAATTCACGTGGTCATAGGCTTTCTGAATATGCAATTTGCACATTAGACCAGGGGCTTCTCCTTTTATTCTTGAGTCAATGCATTCACTAGCAATGAGTGTTGCTTCCATGATTTGCCTCCCCTTTACAAAAGCCATTTGATGTTTGTTGATCTATTTCGACACCACCTCTTTTAGCCTATCAACCAACAATCTAGCAATGATCTTGTATGACTCCCCCCACCAGGCTGATTGGCCTGAAATCCTTCAACTCTGATGCTCCAGGTTTCTTGGGATTAAAGCAATAAAAGTTGCAGTAAAGCTCTTATCAAAAATCTGATTAGAATGAAAAAATTGAATTGTATTGGTGATGTCTTGCTTCAACAGGGCCCAAAAAGTCTGGAAGAATACCATCGGATATCCATCAGGACCCGGGGCTTTCTCCTTTGCACATAAGTTCAAACATACCCTTATCTCTTCTTCCTCAAAAGGTATCTGCAGCCATACTTTTTCTTCTTCAGTGATCATTGTAGCCTCCTGCAGTCTCAACTCAGGTCTCCATTGTTCTGCCTCCTTGTATAGGTTTTTATAGAAATTATGCACGGCCTCTTTGATCACAACTTGATCCTTAGTAATAGCTCCATCCACTTCCAATTGATCTATATAGTTGAATCTTTTATGAGAAGTTTTGTGCTAGAGCTTCCCCTTGACCTCTTATCTTATTTTAACCCTTCAAATACCTCATATATTGGTTCCTTGATATATTTAGCAACTTTCCGTCTTATTCTCCTGAGGTTGAACAAATTCATCTGTGTCAATTAGTAGTTCTTTGGCATGGAGATACCGGGTGTTATAGTAGTATTGGTTCAAGCTTTTGTCTCATGGCATAAAAATTGTTGATTATTTGCATTGCTTTGTTGTATCTTTCTATCTATTTTCTCTTATTTTGTCTCTATTTCATATTGCTTTTGTTTATTATTAGTGTAGCAGTTGTATATCATTTCACCTCATTCTTAAAAATCTTCAAGCTGAATACATGTCCCTTCAAAACTGACGTAAATCTCTCTGAGAAGAAGAGCATATGCCTATAATTGGAGTGAAAGCATAAATTCTTTAGAACAGGTGGTAAATGGAACTTTTTCCTTCAGGATTTGATGAGATTACTTCATCGGTACCTTGGATAAAGCACCTGTAAGCAGTCGAGATTTGAGATATACAGCCTAAACTAGGAAATGAATTGTGGAAATGTCGCCTACTTCTAGTTCAGATTAGTAGAAGGTTCAACCCATCTGCCAACTAGACCAGTAGAACTTTTTAAATGTATATCAGTACATGGTTGATCATTGGACCTTCCTATCCAGTACAATAGTGTTCTGAGTTTCTCTGTGAGAGTCCATTATTTTTAACCATTAGCTTTAGTTGATCTTAGATGAGGCCTCTTGGCAGTTCTCTTCAGATGTTCCTTCCTTCTGTTGTGCTTTATAGGATATTTATTCTTCTTGGTGAACTTAACTACTCACTCCACACTTGTTATAGTTCATCTTCTTATAAAAATGAGAGTTGGCATGTTGGGGGAATCTATAATTTGAGAAAGGTAGCATTGTACTAATCAACAGTACAAAGGTTGTGCTGGTACAATTTACGGATTCCAAAAAGTTAGATATATCCTTGTTTGTCTTACAAGGATTCTATGATGTCTAAAGAGTTAGCATCCTTTGGTCCAACATGCTGGAATAGAGAAGGAAATATTTCTGGCCACAAAGAGAGATGGAAGATTGTCCTTGTTTGCATCTGGTGGACAATATGGAGGGAAAGGAACCAAAGATGTTTTGAAATCAAGAGCATCCCTTTTCAAAGTCTGAAGTTGAATTGTCTTATAACCTTTTATTTTTTGTGTAACTATGTACTCCCCAAAAAGGTGGAGGATATTACTCAGTTTCTAGATAACTTAGGATGGATATAGATAACTTAGGAGGGATATAGGTGATAGATTTCTTTGGTTTTGCTTACTGTAAACTCCTCATGTAACTACTATTAAAATACACTATTGGTGTATTTTGTCTTTAAAATGTTAACTTTCTCAAAAAAAAAAACAAAAGAGTTCGTATCCTACACAACAACATACCCAGTGTAATCCCACAAGTGAGTTAGCATCCTGCACATAACTTTCTTTACACCAATAATGAAATAACAGTAAGCAGCTCATCTTGTTCTTCTGAATTGAGCTGTATCTCCTTCAAAATACCTGCCATTCCTTTCTCTCCATTAGGTCCACCATATGCAAGCTAGGATCATCTTCCACCATTTCAATCCGGCACCTAAAAATATCAGTTGTAGAACTAGGCATATCCCATCTGAGTCAAACCATGTTCAGGAATAGTTGCCATAGCAGAACAGTGAGTCCACAGTGAAAAAATAAGTGGCAGTTAGATTCTGCTTCAGTATAACAAAGGTGACACAACTCATCTGAAAGCCCATTTTCTGGGTTAAACAAGCTTATCTAGCTACCAACGAAGTAAAACAAGACACTTTGATAAGAATCTTAACTATGGGGGGAATCTAACAGGTGATTATATTCTGTGAATCTTTACAGAGCTTCAAATTCATGAAAGAAAATTACTACTGAAGCAGTTCCGTACAAGGATAGAATTATAAGAAAGATGCTTTGACCTTATCGCAGATAAAAAGTAATTGATATGCTTGGACGCAATGTGCGAAATTGTTGAAGTATTTCATATTTCTTGGAGACTTCAATTCTAGACAAACCTTCAAGAGTGTGTGAATAGTTCAGAATACTGACTTCTTGATATTTCTAATCATCTAATCCTTTCAAGACAAGTTTCTGATTCTTTACAATTTCGTCCATGTTGCAGGCATGCTTCATTTGTACAAGAGTCGATTACAACACTATGCCCAGAAGAAAAATCTTACTTTACCCGTGTATTCTTCTGAACTTGATGGCCCTCCTCATGCCCATCGTTTTAGGTCAAAAGTGACCGTTGACAGGGCAACTTATGAAACTGAGGAGTTCTTCTCTACATTGAAGGAAGCTGAACATGCAGCTGCAAAGGTTGCTTTTGAGTCATTAGCACTTAATGACACTCAGGAGGTTAGTACTCCCTTTGTTCCTGTTAATGTGACAGTCTTTCCTTTTTGGACGTTCCGAATGTCTGATCCATTCTATTTCCATACAACTTCCGTACTTCAAAAACTCAAATTTTTTCAACTGTCCAAATCTTTGAACTTCCATGTGGTATTTTCTCTATCAAATTGACTTTTCATCCACTGTTTTAAGACTTTCTTCTTCTATTCACTAATATAATGTGCAAGTCAATTTAGCACATTAAACAGCATGTCCCGTTCAAACACCATCAAGTAAAACGGGAAGGAGGGAATATTTAAATAATTTTAGTTTTACTTCGGTGCTGAGAGATCATTCATGTGAGTGCATTTCATTGTTCTTCTATGTATTTATTTAATTATTTTTGAATAACATCAGGATGAAGGTTTGTACAAGACACTTCTGCAAGAACTGGCTCAAAAAGAGGCTTTACTTTTTCCAGTTTATGATACAGCCAGAACTGGCCCACCTCATGCACCAGTATTCCGCTCAATGGTGGAAGTTGGAGATGGGACTTTTCAAGGACAAGAAGCTAAAACCAAGAAACAAGCAGAGATGAATGCTGCAAAGGTTGCTTACAATGCCCTTGTGAAACGTAAGGAGGATAGACACTTAGTATCATAATTTGCAAGTTTTCTGAATTAAAATTACTTTGATCGGGGTACAAGGGTGAATTACATGGAATTTTATTTAGATAAGAGAAATGATATTTTTAAAAGACAATATAAAACTAAGTAGGAGGACATGGGAAGGAACGAGCTCTATTTATAGAGTCCTAAACCTTTTTCTACAAGAAAAAGACTAGCCAAATTTGGAGATTTTCTGTTTCCTCTTAGGAAAAAGGTAATCTATTTATGGTAAGAAACTCAAGGCAAATACCCCACAGGTTAAACAAAAATCAAATTACAATAAATAGTTCAAGAAGCTACATCTACACCTAGGTGCTTTCATGACTTCCTAATTTTCTACAGAATACATTAAAATCTAAGTGTAACTGAAATGTTGTGTTAACCTTACAGTATTTCCAGTATCTTATTGGTTCACATATAAAAATTTGCTTCTTCCTCTGTAGCTTTCCTTTTGTGAACATAAAAGTTTAGTATCTGGTGGAATTACATGGCCATCTCCTTTCAGGTAAAACTAGTCAATCTTAATGTCCAAAAGATGATAAGGCCAATGGCAGACAACAACCATGGATAGAAAAAGATGGACACGATATTTTAGCCACTGGAGGAAGTATCACTGTAACTAAGCCCAAATATTTGAGTAGACCCCTTTGCAACAAGGTGAGCCTTAAGCTGATCAACATGCGCCATCTAGATCAATTTTTACCACATAAATCCAATGACAACCAACAATAGATTTAAGGATGAGAAACAAGCTCCCAAGTACCACTGGCATCTAAAGCAAATATCTCGTCGATCATAGCTTGTCACTGTTCTAGATGAGGAATTACTTCACTTGTAAACTTAGGGATGGAAACACATGACAAAGATGATAAAAAGGCATGATGGAACTATGACAACTTAAAAAGGTATAATAGGGTTAGTATTACGAGGGGATCATATACCTTTTCAAAGGGCAATCAGTTGACTAGGGGGAGACAAGTCCGTCGTAGATGCAGGGTCTCATGCAGGACGTGAATCATCTAAGCTTAATGTTGGATGAAAGCAATGATGGTTAATCACGAATAGTGATATTGTGGCTGGAGATGTAAAGTGATGATAGATTCCTCAAAAGTTGGTATAGGTATGACATGTGAGATGTCATGAAGATGTAATGTAAGGTTGAGACTTAGAAATGTGACATCAACTGATACCCTTTCTGAACTAAGAACCAAGAAATACACATTTGAGAGCATGATGGACTAATTTTTCTTTTCCAAGGGCTAAATTATGAACAAAATACGTGCTCCCAAAAACACAAGAGGTAAGAGAGTATAGAGTTGACTGAGGAAACATTACTGAACAAGGAACTAAATGGAAGATGAGGGCATTCGATAAATCAAGTAGCAAGATGTGAGAACTGCTTTGCCCCAAAAATGGAATAGAACATAGAATAAAATGGGAAAAGTGGGAGCAGTCTCAGAGAGGTGTCTGTTCTTTCTCAATACTACCCCATTTTTCTGAGGATGTACAAACAAAATGAAGGATGAATCCTTGGGTGAGTCATAAACTGCTGAAACTGGAGGATATATATTTCAAGGCATTGTGGTAGAAACTAAGATGAAACAAGATGAAAATGATACTTTACTCATTAAATAAAGTGCAAGAATCTTATACACTGCATTAACCAATAACTATGTCCATATGGAGTGGACAAAACTCAATATACAAAGACAATATTAATATTTTTCTTAGTCAGAATTCTCCTAAATATATATATACTAAACATAAAGATAACTCCTAATAGATAGAGATAGAAACAGTGACTACTGTGGATAATGTTGCTGGTTATTACTTCTGCTTATAACTACTATAGATAATTATTGCTTATATACTTTATCCTTTTTTCAAAAAAGAAACTAAGATAAATTATCTCCACATGCTTGTCTAGATTTTATTCTAGAGTACGTCCGTAAAGGAGCATTCATATCAGTGTATCCCTCTTGAAAAGTTGCCTTGTCCTCAAGGTGAAAAGAAGGAAACAAATTTCTTGGGTAGGGTCGCATGAGGTTTCCGGTCCTCTTAGTGGTATAGGTATATGCACTATACCCTTGGAGAGAGGTACCTCGAAACAACGATGTTAGTTACCAGAAATTCTTTGTCTTCTAATTATTGTCTCACTATTTGCTCTGACACCATGTGAGAAACAAAAGAGTTTGAGTCATTACTCAACTTGATTATTCCATCAAGCTGTGGTTTTTTTTTTTTTTTTGGTTTTGTAGTTGGGGTTTTTCCTATTATATTGTTGTAAAACTTCTTTGTTACTATCTATTTTCTCTTTTACTTCCGTTCTATCTTTTCCTAGACTATTATTGTCTTGAGCCGGCCAGGGGTCTATCGGAAACAACCTCTCTATCTCACTTCTAAGGTAGAGGAAAGACCTGTGTACACTCTACCCTCCCTAGGACCCACTGTGTGGGACTACACTGGGTATGTTGTTGTTGTAGCTATTGGGGTTTAAATAACTATATCATGTTGTAAAAAAGAAAAGAAATCAATACCTAATTACAAATTACAATAGGAGTAAAATAAGTTACCTACTATATTGACTTATTTTCTAAATAATCGCAGAGATTCTAACAATTAGCATAAATTTATGGATTGCCCCTCCCCCCTAGGGAAAATTTTAATATGAAGGCAAGGAGAATCAACTACTAGAATTCAACAGACTCACCTATACATTCAGGAGACTATGGATTCTGCTATTTTCTGTAGAGAGTTACACAGAAGCCTTTTCCAGTTGAAACTTTGTGGACATTTATAGATGTTCTGATATTGATTGTTGGTAAGAAGAAAACCTATAAATGGGGTGGTTGCATGTCTCACTTAATGCATAACTTGCAATAGCTCCACCAGTTGGAATTAAATGGATATAGCTAAGATCTCAAAAAGTTGCATAGGACCAACACACACACACACACACATATAGGGATGTTGCGTGTTCCTTTTGTTTCCTTCTGTAAGATCAATAAGATTGTTTTTTTGAGTTAAATGTTCTCTTGATTCCCATGCACTATTCATAGTTTTCACTGTCGGACAGTTTCTCTATCTTCTCCTATCCATCAGAGTATTCACACTTTCAATCTCTAAATCATTTCTGACCTGAGCGAAGTTGGCTATTGCCTTACTATTCCGTTATGTACTTCATCGTATTGCAGATCCGTGAATAATTAATTGACTTTATTGACTCTTTCCTTTCTGATCAGTTAAATGCACCAAAAGTTCCATCACTGCCTCTTCATTATTAGTTTGATCTAGTCTATGCCCATGAGCTGCCACTTGTTGAACTTGGCTACATCTGCATGAATAAACATGTGATAATATTGTTGTGGAATAAGATAGTTGAATAATTTTATTCATATCTTTCTATGTCATATACAAGGCTTTATATACATGAGAGATTGTGGAACAGAATCACCTAGATCCCATGAAATTTGGGATTCTATAAAATCATATATTTTACTAAAAAGAAAAAGATATTCTAGATTACAACAATTATCTTTAAGATCTTAAGGGATCAAATCTTGATATGGAGAATATCCTCTATCAGCCAACACTCCCCCTCAAGCGGGTGAATGGATATCTTCCATTCCTAGCTTGCTTATTAGATCTTGAAACACGTTATTTGGCCGTCCTTTTGTTAAAACATCGGCCATCTGATATTTTGTAGATATAAATGGCTTACAAATGAGTCCGCTATCTAATTTCTCCTTAATGAAATGTCTATCTACCTCAATATGCTCAGTGCGATCATGTTGTACAGGATTATGAGCTATACTTATTGCTGATTTATTGTCACAATATAGTCTCATAGGTCCTTCCCATCTTATCTTCAAATCATCAAGGATTATCTTTAACCATAACAACTCACAAACTCCCATAACCATAGATCTAAACTCGGATTCTGCACTTGATCTGGCTACTACATTTTGTTTTTTACTCCTCCAAGTCACCAGATTTTAATCCATAGAGTGCCTTCTTCAATCTGCACACCCTTCCCTTCTTGCTTTCAAATCCAACTGGCACCTCCATATAGATCTCCTCATCTAAGTCTCCATGTAAAACGACATTTTTACATCAAATTGTTGTAGGTTCCAATTAAAAGCTGCAGCCAATGATAATAAGATTCTCACTGTATTCATTTTTTCCACAAGGGCGAAAGTCTCCAAATTATCAATTCCATAGGTTTGTGTATAACCCTTTGCTACCAAACGTGCTTTAAATCTTTCTATGGATCCATCTGACTAATATTTCACAATAAACACCCATCTGCACCCGACCAACTTCTTCCATTCTGGTAATTCCACAATTTCCCAAGTTTTTTTTTTTTCCAACGCTTCCATTTCAACCTTCATAGCTTTCTCCCACTCTTTGTTTCCTAATGCTTCAGACAAATTTTTGGGGATAGGAATTGTGTGGATGTTACAGAGAAAAGTTTTATGTTTTGGGGATAGATTTTGATATGTCACGAAAAGGCTCAAAGGGTGTTGTGTGCAAGTTTTGGTTCCTTTTCTGAGGACAATAGGAAGGTCAAGATCATTAGGTTGGTTAGGTTCTTCATGATCAATTTGGTTTGGTGTTTCTGATGGTTCAATAGGTGCAGGATGGGTACTAGGAGCAGTAACCTTAGGAGATGATTGCAGCTGAGTAGTTTGATTAGTTAGCCTCTTTCTTCTGGAATAAACCTGCAATGGTAGATTATTTTCTAGAATTCCATTATCTATATCTAGATTAGGAGACTCAATGAGTTCATTTGGATTTAGAGACTCAGGTGACCGAAGAAATGATGACTTGGGCAAGGATTTGGCATGACCAGAAATAGAAAAATCAAATAGTGACAAGTCTAGAGGTCCCTCTCCCTTCAACGACTCCCCCTGATTGTAAGAATGACCAAAAAAGGATTCACTCTCATCAAATGTAACATCAGTTGAAACAAAGAATTTCTTTGATGATAGCTGATAACACTTGTAACCTTTTTCAGTAGGAGAATATCCTATGAAAATACACTTAAGAGCACGTGGGTCTAATTTGCCTCTATTTTGAGAATGAATATGAACATAGGCAACAATCCCAAAGATTCTAGGAGCCAATTTATTAGAAATTTCAAAAATCGGAAAGAAATTCCTAAGAGTATCAACCGGACTTTTAAAGTTGAGAATTCTTGATGGCATTCTATTACTAAGATGTGCAGCAGTTAGGACAGCTTCCCCTCAATACTGTTTTGGCACCCTTTTATGAAACAATAGTGATCTAGTAATGTCAAGTAACATACCGTTTCTTCTCTCTACTATCCCATTTTGTTAAGGAGTATTGACACATGAAGATCATGAATAATTCCCTCTTTTTGGAAGAAAACAGGGAGTATTTGATTGAAGTAGTCTTTGGCATTATCAGATCAGAATCTTTTAATAGGCACATCATATTGGGCTTTGATCAGATTAAAAAAGGTGAGAAGAATTCGACTAACATCTGATTTTTGCTTTAGCAAATAGATCCACTCTTGTACAATCATCAATGAATGACACAAACCATCTAGCACCAGAAATATTAAGAATGGGAGAAGGTCCCCAAATATCACTATGAATAAGAGAAAATGGAGTTTGACTTCTTTTGTGAGTAATTGGATAGGAAACCCGTTTGTGTTTTGCAATTTCACAATCATCACAATGAAAAGACTCAACAATCAAATCTTTGAACAAAAATGGAAACATCATTTTGATTACATAAAAGGAAGGATGGCCTAACCGATGATGATAAAGCCATACGTTTTCTTTATTGGACATAATAGATTCAAATAAGAATGAACTAGATAAGGAATTCTTAGTTGTATCTCCACCATTGTGGACATCTAGACAATAAGGACCACCTTTCTCACTAGCACACCCAATCATCTCCTTCGTATTATGTTCCTGAAATAAGCAATATGAAGGGAAGAAAGTTACTTGGCATTTGGAATCTTTGGTGAGTTTCTGGATAGAAATGAGATTTGCATATAATTTTGGGACATGAAGGACATCTTTAAATATCAAGGATTTCCCCAGTTGTATGTCTCCTTGTCCAGCTACAGTAATAACTGAACCATCAGCTATAGTTATTTTTTTATAGCTAGGAGAAGGAGAATATGATATGAAGAGATGAGACGAACTGGTCATGTGATCAGTTGCCCCGAAATCAACCACCCATATTGGAGAAAGTTTGTCTAAGACATTAGTAACAAAAGAGCAAGAAATACCTGTGAAGGCCAATGAACAACTACTTACTGAAGTTGAGTGTGGATTTGTTTCATCAGCCCGAGGGTTACTTGCTAAATGTGTCTGCTTTCCATCACTCTTGTTTCTGTTTGGAGGTCTACCATTGAGTCTCCAACATCTCTCTCGGGTGTGTCGATATTTTTTGCAATAGGTGCAATAAAGATTGTCCTTATTGAATGGCGGTTTATATGAACCCGTGGGCTTGATGGTGCTCTCCGATTGTGAAACTTCATATTCTTTTGAACTTGTCCCTTTTGCTACACAAGAGCTGATCCTTCATCAATTTGAGTTTCAAGCATAACACTCCTCCGTCCATCTTCTGGCCGTATTATGGCCATTGTCTCATTCAATGATGGAAGATCTTCTTTACCTAAGATTTGCACTCTCACAGAATCAAATTCTGCATTTAATCCTGCAAGAAAATCATAAATCCTTTCTTTTTCAATAAATCTTTTCAGAATTACAGCATCATCTTTACAACTCATTTGAATGCATTGATAATGATCCATTTCTTGCCATAACCCCTGTAAAAAGTTAGAATATTCAGTGATAGGTCGAGCTCCCTATTTCGCTGCAGAAAGTTTTGTTTTTATTTCATAGATCCTGGCAGCATCATGTACTTTAGAGTACGTCTCCTTGACTGCATCCCAAATTTCCTTAGCGGTGCTCAAAAACATAATGCTATCGCTGATTTCTGGAAGCATAGAGTTCCATAACCAAGACATCACCATTGCATCATGTTCATCCCATGCATCAAACGTGGGGTCTTCTTTAGATGGACCTGTACCAAGAAGGTGTCGTATTTTCCCTTTACCCTTTAAAAATGTACGAACCAGTTGAGCCCATTTAAGGTAATTTTTTCCGTTCAACTGATAAGAGGCTTGAGTGTTTTGCAGATCACCAGATGAAACTATAGAGTTATTCTCTACAATTGCAGAAACAGTTCCAGAGGTTGGAATTGTTGCAACTGTCACATTTTCTGGCATGGTTCTTGAATGGTTTCAATCTTTGGGCAGATAAAGATTAAAAAAAAAAATTTCAAGACAAGATGAATAAAACTAGTAAGGAATAAGCCTAAAGCTCTGATACCATGTGGAATAAGATAGTTGAATAATTTTATTCATATCTTTCTATGTCATATATAAGGTTTTATATACATGAGAGATTGTGGAACAGAATTACCTAGATCCCATGAAGGGATTCTATAAAATCATATATTTTAATAAAAAGAAGCAAAAGATATTCTAGATTACAACAATTATCTTTAAGATCTTAAGGGATCAAATCTTGATATGGAGAATATCCTCTATCAGCCAACAATTGTTTTGTTTGGAAATTATGTGAACAAGATACAAATTGCTTTTACATCATTATATGAGATTAGTTTTTTTTCTATCCCTTGTTTGTTTACTTTTGCAATATTGTACAATAAGATTGTTGAGCTTCAAGAAAAATGATAGTTGCATCATTTTTAACTATTACAAAGTGGGGTCAATACTTGCATCATCAACCATTTCCAGGTGTACAATAAGATTGTTGAGCTTCAAGAAAAATGATACTTCATTTGTCCAACAATACTTGTCCACTATTGCCTTTGCACAATTCTTAAGAAACTATAAATAGAAGGGTAATTTTACTATATCACCTTTTGAGTATAGTAAATATAATGTGTTGAAGAATATATAATGTGTTGAAGAATATAATAGGGAAATAACTATAATTAATTATAAGGATAAATTAGAAACTAACTTTAAAATTATCCATTGATTTCATAAAGGGGACAAGTATTGTGGGATATTCCAAAATAGTATAGTGAACAACAATTGTTGGACGGAGGGAGTAGTTGCAGCACGTAACTCTTACTCGGAGTATCTTTGAGATAGGATAAAAGACAAAGAAAAACACTTACCTAGATGATTGATAAGAGATATTTCTTTGATTATTACTTGAAGCTTATCCAAACCCCACTTTGTGGGATTTCACTGGGAATGTTGTTGTATTAGTTAAAGCTTATTTTTTCAATAAGCAAAATATTTTCTCTCTTCAAATCCAAAAATTTTTCGTTGAGAATGACCACACATTGTCCTAGTTTAATCAGCAAATATTGAAATACCATTGTTGGCGGGTCATAGACGGACTTCTCGGTTATCAAAAAAAAAGAAAAAATATTGAAATACCATTGTTATTTATATTTTGTGGTTCTAGAGAGACTAAAGTTGTAGAATGCTATGTTGACTGTACTTCTCAAAAAATTACTAGTTGTCTACAACAACATACCCAGTGTAATTCCACAAGTGGTCTATACCCAGTGTAATTCCACAAGTGGTCTGGGAAGGGTGTGTTATGTATATGTAGACCTTACCCCTATCTTGGAAGAAAAGGAGGCTATTTCAGATAACCCTAGGCTCAAGTAAAAGCATTACTAGGAAGTTCAAAAAAAAAAACAACGGCAAAAAGATACCAAGTTGACTATGAAAGTATAAACAACCTCAATGCTGGCCATTTGTATCGGGAGAAATATGGCTACTATCCATCTTTTTTTTTTTCTTTCCATACAAGTAAGAGTATTAGAAGGTTGGTGAATCAATTTTATTTTAGAAGTAATCCATAGGTATAGAAACCAATGTTTCTGAGGTGATTTCCTTCTAATCAACTTATCATTTCATTGGAACATCTTTGGCTTATCACATAAAAGGTATGTTTTCCCACTTCACAATTCAATTAAACGACATTTTTCAAATATTTATGCTCAAATATTAGATGAATTATGCTGTCTTTTAAGTTTTTTTTGATGAAACAACTTCAACCTAAAGAAAATATCTTATGTTTCTCTTAGAAACAAAACATTATTAACCTTGAAGGGTTGGGTTCATTGGCAAGTTCCAAGTCCAAGTGTACAATTTCATACTTTTGTGTTACAGGTGGTCAACTAGATGAACCTCTTCAGGTCCTTCCAGTCAGTTCAGAATGTGTTGTTGCTGATGTTTCACAACTAGTTGTTCAACAGAAGACCAAATTGATAATTGAAGAACTAAGTTCGCAAAATGAAGGTGCTTCCTGAAGTCTGCAACCCCTTGATATCATTTTTTTTTTAACTTGTTTTCTGCTTTTTTTGTGATATCTTTCTTGTATGTGGAGGCTCTTAATTGAACTAAATATATAGGTGTCACAGGTTCAGCTGTGCCACTATCATGTATTAAAAAAGAGAAGACATTGTTAAAATTGCTGATAGAACTAAATTCAGTATCGCTGATGTGTAAGTACTTCTTTAAGGAACAATATAATTTATTGATGCATTACCGCAAAAGTAGTCACAGAGAACAGTTTTCAGAACAGTTCAGTGGACAAAGCCAAACACTGTTTTCTAAAGTAATATCTAATAGATTTGATAAATGATGTGTCACACTATCAAGTTGGGAATTGCAATGTGGCTCTACATCTTTTGGACCAAAATCTCTTTTTGCACAGTAACTTTGAACAGGGTTGCATGAAGCTTTCTTTAGTAGGTTCTATATCATTGAGGTCAAGAAGTGGAATTTCTATATATGGGCCAACCGGTATGGTTAGTTTCATCAAGTTGAAATAACATTAATTCTTTAGAACTAAAGAGTTGTGTTTCTTCCAACTCAAATCTCCTCTCGTCTTAAACTGATGCATATTGGTTCCGGCTTTAGTCTTTACAACTTAAACAACATGGTCATATAAGCATATTATCGACTTTGTGTTTCTTCCAATTTATCACTAGCATCAGTTGTCTATTCGTTTTATATAATGTGTTACTCATTATTTGACCACTTATTTTCCGAGGCAGACACAAATGCAAAAAGACACAGATGTTCGAATGCACCCAACACATATTCCCTTATTAGGGATCATCGTCCTGCTGCCCCATTTGTTGCTTCAGATTCAACTGATGATGTTGCTGAGTCTGCTGATTCTGGTACGTATGCTGGAACCAGTATTTTGCCAAGCGAGAAAATTTTCATTTTCCCCCGAAAAGCAAACATGGACCTTCCAAGTGGTGCTTCTGTTTTGCCTTGCAGCGACGAAAAATGGGTTGCTGCTAGCTTAGAGTTGAATCGAAATCACTAACTGCAGAAACCCAACTTTGTAATGTTGTTTGATGAATCTTATCTTGATGACAAAGTTCAATTCTGATAATTTTGTACTGGTACTACAATGTGTAAAAGAAACATGTGACCTATAGATACAAAAATATAATCTATGCTATATTTTTTGAGTAAGTACTAGGTTATGCTTATTAAGAAAATTAACCTTCCGTAGTATTTATGAAAGGGAAGCCTACTGTTGGTGTACAAAGCAAGAAAAACAAGGACACAACTGGAATATCTTTTGTTAAATCTCTTTAGCCCTAATGCCCAATGTATCATTGGCTACGGGTTCAAATTGTTGCTTTTGAATCTATCATGTGCTAGATCAATTTTGGGTATCATGCACATAATTGACACAAATACACACACATATATATTACCTTAAAAGCATGAACTCCTAACTTGGATGTTAAATTACTATTATATTCCTAACTTAGGTTGTGACTTTTTCAATGAATTGTAACTTTTCCGATAAATTGTGCCTTTTTCCAAAGGGTTTGTAATTTTTTGATGAGTTGTGACTTTCAAAATAGTTGCGACTTCTTCAATAAGTTGCGACTTTTTTCAAAGAGTTGTGATTTTTCGATGAGTTGCGACTTTCCATATAGTTGTAACTTTTTCAAAGGGTTGTGACTTTTCGGAAAGGTTGTGACTTTTCAAATAAGACAAAAAAAACACTTCTTCATACCACCATTTGTTAACTATAAATAGAGGGGCTTCCTTTCATTTTTAAACCACAACTTTTTTTTAATCTTTTACTCTTCTTATTGCATTTTAAAATTTTTGGGTGATTTATTATCGTTGAGCAAATTCGAAGCTTAGTGGAATATGATGTACCACTATTCAGATGAAGTAAATCATTATATCCTAAGGGGGTATATTCCATAACCTCGAGTAGTTGAGGTAAATAATTTTAATGATATGTAATGTTCCAATATATGAAGTTAACATGTAGTCTAAATTCATTTGTTTTTATTAACAGTTTCTCTTGTGATGTAGATATATACTTCTGAATATCTTTTTCTCAAATTTAGAGAATTTTCACAATTTGTTTTTTTATGCTCAAGACAAAAGAATGACTTTATTTATCAATGCTACTTATGTGATTTAGATTGTCAGAAAATTTGCTTTAAAATAGTAATTATTATATAAACATTGTCCTTTTGTTTTACTTATTTACTATTTCATAATATTTTAGTATTTTAGACGAATAAAAGTTCATATAACTTGTCATAACACCAGTTGATGTTTGTATTAGTTTAATTTTTATTATTTATTTAATAGCTAATTTTTATGAGATAAATATTCTCATTAATGAAAAAATATATTCATATATAGGTAGGCATTTGTATTTAAATTAAAATATTATATATGTCACGAATGTATTATCAAGTTAACAGGATTTTTTCACTTCAAAAATATATTATTTTAAAATGTTTCGAGTTATTTTTTTTTTTTAAAAAAAAAAAAAAACTCATAACAAATGTAAAAATATGTGAATATACATGAATCATTTAAAATTGATCATTTACAAAATAATTTTATATTCAGTAATATGGAATAAACATTTACATTTGGTCCCTACACTAAATTAAAATCTAATAACTATAAAAAATAGTAACATTAATTAAAAGTCCTATTTATTTATATAAGTATAAAATTTATTAGAAATTCAACTACTGCACATTAATTCTTTTGTTATAACATTATAATTCTCTTAGTTAGTAAGTACTACTTATTGCAAATGGTATCCAAACTCTTTTACATTCTTAGTTATAATATTATGAATTCCATTGTTATTACATTACTTATTTCTATCTTTCATCTTTCCTTATATTAAATTTTGACCAATAATTCTTCATATTACTATACCGCCCCTATATATGTGATAACACGATTTTGTTATTTTTGCTTTGACAAATCATGTTTGGTTGAATAAATTGAAAAATCGTTTACAAGTATATGAACTATATCTTTGTTGGGTGTAAGATGAATAAGTGATTATATAAATGATTTCACAGATAGAATATATTATTTAATTTTAATTTTTTGTTTTTGCGGTTAAAAAAAAAAGAAATCTTTCTGAGTTAACTATGGACAGTCAAATAACTATCTATATATAAAATACAAATTAATATATAGAAAACAGTTCTAAAAGATAAAATGTAGTTGATCTCTTCACATATTCATATGACATCTAAACAGTTTAACATAGAATACACGTGCAAATTACATCTGGTTAGATTACAAGAAAAATACACAACAAATATCATCTATAAGGTAAATTTAGTGAGATACGACTAATTACATGATTGAACCTCATCAAATTGAAATAAATATATGCATCATTGCATTTAACTAATCAAAATTTTCAGTCACCGTCTTCATAGGTTCGCGTGAAAAAAAATATATATGATAATATGACGATTCACATTGAACATTAGCAAAATAATCTACAATATTATTTTGTGTTAAGCTTATTATTCAAATCTTTACTTAAATAAGCAATATTATTTACCATAACATATATTTTCTGAATTGGTAATCACGTGCAACACATATGTCAAAAAACTAGTATACCTTAAAAGCATGAACTCCTAACTTGAATGTTAAATTACTATAATATCCCTAACTAAGGTTATGACTTTTTCGATAAGTTGTGACTTTTTCCAAAGGGTTATGATTTTTCGATGAGTTGTGACTTTTCCAAAAGATTGTGACTTTTCGGAAAGGTCATGACTTTTCAGATAAACATAAAAAAAAAGTGTTCATACTATCCTTTGTTGACTATATATAGAGGGGCTTCCTCTCATTTTTCGACCACAATATTTTTAAATATCTTCTACTCTTCTTCTTGTATCTTAAATTTTTTTGTGTGATTTATTGTCGTTGAGTGAGTTCGAGGAATATGGACACTAATCTGATGAAGTTAATCGTTCTATCCTAAGAGGGTATAATCCATAACTTCGAGTACTTTAGGAAAATAATTTTAATTATAAAATATTTTTTTTTTGTTTAATATATACATTAGTATGTAATGTTCCAATATATGAAGTTAACATGATGTACTCTAATTTCATTTGTTTTTGTTAACAATTTATCTTGTGATGTAGATATATGTTTTTGAATATCTTTTTCCAAAATTAAGAGAATTGTCATGATGTATTTTTTTAATGCTCAAGACAAAAGAATGACTTTATTCATCAATGCTACTTATGTGAGTTAGATTGTTAGGAAGTTTTGCTTCAAAATAGTTCTTCCTATATAAACATTGCCTTTTGTTTTACTTATTTACTATTTCTTGATATTTAAATATTTTAGACAAAGAGAAGTTCATATGACTTGTAATAACGCAAGTTGAAGTTTGTATTAATTTAATTTTTGTTATTTATCTAATAGCTAATTATTATGAGATAAATATTTTCATCAATGCAAATATATATATTTATATTTTTGTAGGTATTTTTATTTAAATTAAAGTATTATATATTTCATAAATTTATTATCAAGTTAACATGATCTTCTAACTTTAAAATATATTATTTTAAAATATTTCGAGTTGTTTAAAAAAAAACTCACAACAAACGTGAAAATATGTGAATATATATATATGAATCATTTCAAGCTTATCATTTACAAAATAAATTTTATGTTCACTAATATGAAATAAACATTTACATTTATTCCCTACACTAAATTAAAATCTAATAACTAAAAAAAATAGTAACATTAATTAAAAGTCCTATTTATTTATGTACGTATAAAATTTATTAGAAATTCAGCTATTGCACATTAATTCTTCAGCTATAACATTATAAATTCTCTTAGTTATTACTAATTATTGTAAACGTTATTCACACTCTTTTACATTCTTAGGTATAATATTAAGAATTTTATAGTTATTACATTAATTATATTTCTATCTTTCATCTTTCCTTATATTAACTTTTGACCAATAATTGTTCATATTATTAAACCGTCCATATATATGTGATAACATAGTGTTGTTATTTTTCCTTTGATAAATCATACTTGGTTGAATAAATTGAAATGATTTCAAAGTATATGAATTATACTTTGTTGGGTGTAAGATAAACAAGTGATTATATATATGATTTCACACATCGAATATATTCTTTAATTTAATTTTTAATTTTTTCCAAAAATAAAAAAGAAAACCTTTCTCAGTTAACTATGGACATTCATATAACTATCTTTCATTTATGTACACAGTCAATCGAGAAGCCAAGTATGAAAGCCAGCAACAAGAACATCATTTATTATGTTATAACTTATAAAATAAAAATTAATATAAAAATAGTTCTAAAAGATAAAATGTAGTTGTTCTCTTCACATGTTCATATGACATCTAAACAGTTTAACGTGGTAACGTGGAATACACGTGCAAAGTACATCTTGTTAGAAGACAAGAAAAATACACAACAAATATCATCTATAAGGTAATATTAGTAAGATACGACTAATTACATGATTGAACTTCATTAAATTGAAATAAATATATACATTATTGCATTTAACTAATAAAATTTACCATTGACGATCTTCATAGGTTCGCCTGAATAAGAGATATATATGATGATCCACATTGATCATTCACAAAAGAATCTACAATATTATTTTGTACGAAGCTTAGTATTGAAATCTTCCCCTAAATAAGCAATACTATTTACTATAATATATATTTTCTGAATTGGTAATCACGAACAACATACGTGTCAAAAAACTAGTATATATATATATATATATATATATATATATATATATATATATATATAATGTATATGAACACGTGTTGAATCCCATATTATTCAATATTAATTTTTAAAAATAATATAAATAATAACAAAATGTGTGATGAATAACACAATTTAATTTTTTTTTTTTAACTACAAGCTTGAAATAAATAGGAGTCTAATCTATTTATTGCATATTTATGCCCAAAAACAACTCACAAACACACAAATATAATGAGCGGAGAAAATAAACAAAAAATAAAAATATAATATGGTGATGAAAAGATTATGCATGGTGAGAGGAAGCAAAAATGAATACAAATCAAACTTGCTCAAAATTTACTTGTTTCTATGCATTTATAATTATTACAAATATTTATTCAACAAAAGTAAGGAAGAGAGTTACAAGAAAATGAGTGATAAAGAGAAAAGATGGAGGAACTCACCGTATATATATATTTGTATTTTTCTCTCCAATTAATTCTTCACCTAAACAACTTATGCCCCTTGCACTAGCAAGATATATCATTTGACAATTCAAACAAAATTTCAGTTTCAAAATCCTGAAATTTAATTGACATATATCCGTAACTTAGGTTGTGACTTTTTCGATGAGTTGTGACTTTTCTGATAAGTTGTGACTTTTTTCAAAGGGTTGTGATTTTTCGATAAGTTGTGACTTTTCCAAAGAGTTGTGACTTTTCCAAATAGTTGTGACTTTTTTAATAAATTGTGACTTTTCCAAAGGGTTGTGACTTCTTGAAAAGATCATGACTTTTTATATAAGACACAAAAATACTTGCTCATACTATCCTTTGTTGACTATAAATAGAACCACAATTTTTTTTAATCTTCTACACTTCTTCGTCTTGCATTATAAAAAATTTCATGTGATTTATTGTCGTTGAGTGAGTTCGAAGTTTAGCAGATTATGAGGTACCACTATTCTGATGAAGTAGATTGTTCTATTATAAGAGGGTGTAATCCTTAACCTCGAGTACTTGAGGAAAATAATTCTGATGATATAATAATTTTTTTTTTGCTTAGTATATACAGTAGTATGTAATGTTCCAATATATGAAGTTAACATGATATAGTCTATATTCATTTTTATAACAATTTTCTCTTGTGATGTAGACATATGCTTCTAAATATCTTTTTTAAAAATTATTTATTTGCTTTTATTAATAATTTCTCTTGTGATGTAGATTTATGCTTTTGAATATCTTTTTCCAAAATTATTTAACTTCTCAAAAGTTAGATAATTGTCACGATTTGTTTTTCTAATGCCTAAGACAAGAGAATGACTTTATTTATTAATTCTACTTGTGTGATTTAAATTGACATGAACTTTGCTTCAAAATAGTTATTACAATGTAAGCATTGTTCTTTCGTTTTACTGATTTATTATTTCTTAACATTTTAGTATTTTCAACGAATAAAAGTTCATATGACTTGTAATAACGCCAATTGAAGTTTGTATTAATTTAATTTTTATTGTAGTATAAATTCATTTGTTTTTATTAAAAATTTCTCTTGTGATGTAGATATATGTTTCTGAATATCTTTTTCCAAAATATTAAACTTCTCAAGAGTTAGAGAATTGTCAGAATTTTGTTTTTATGCTCAAGACAAAAGAATGATTTATTTATCAATGCTACTTATGTGTTTTAGATTGTCCAAAAGTTTGCTTCAAAATAATTGTTACTATTTAAGCATTGCCTTTTTTATTTTTACTAATTTACTATTTCTTAATATTTCAGTATTTTTGATGAAGAAAATTTCACATGATTTCTAATAACGCCAGTTAAATTCTTTATTAATTTAATTTTTATTATTTATTTAACAGATAATTTTTATGAGATATATAGTTTCATTAAGGGAAACACACACACACACACACATCACGAATGTATTATCAAGTTAACAAGATCTTCTAACTTCAAAATATATTATTTTAAAATTTTCCGAGTTTTTTTTTTTAAAAAAAAAAAAAAAACTCACAACAAATGTGAAATATATGAATATATACGAATAATTTAAAATTTATCATTAACAAAATAAATTTTATATTCAGTAATATGGAATAAACATTTTCATTTTGTCCCTACACTAAATTAAAATCTAATAACTATAAAAAAAAATAGTAACGTTAATTAAAAGACCTATTTATTTATGTAAGTATAAAAGTTATTATAAATTCATCTATTGCACATTAATTCTTTAGTTGTAACATTATAAATTCTCTTAGTTATTACTAATTATTGCAAATGTTATTCACACTCTTTTACACTCTTTAGTTATAATATTATGAATTCAAATAGTTATTACATTAATTATTTTTATCTTCCATCTTTCCTTATATTAACTTTTGACCAATAATTTTTCATATTATTATACTGCCCCTATATATATGATAACACGGGATTGTTATTTTTCCTTGGACGGATCATGCTTGGTGGAATAAATTGAAAATTGTTTACAAGTATATGAACTATATTTTTGTTGGGTGTAAGATAAACATGTGATTATATAAATTATTTTACAAATAGAATATATTCTTTAATTTTAATTTTTAGTTTTATCGTTAAAAAGAAGAGAAACCCTTTATCAGTTAACTATGGACAGTCAGATAACTATCTTTGATTTACACAGTCAATCGAAAAGTCAAATATGAGAGCCAATAAAAAGAATGTCATCTATTATGTTATAACTTATAAAATAAAAATTAATATACAAAAATAGTTCTAAAAAATAAAATATAGTTGTTCTCCACATGCTCATATGACATCTAAACAAATTAAGTGGAATACACGTGCAAGACACATCTGGTTAGATGACAAGAAATATACACAATAAATATCGTCTATAAGGTAATATTAGTGAGATACGACTAATTACATCATTGAACTTCATCAAATTGAAATAAATATATATATTATTGCATTTAACTAATAAAATTTTGCATTGACCATCTTCATAGCTTCATGTGAATAAGAGATATATGATGATCCACATTGCACATTCACAAAGAATCTGCAATATTATTTGTGCAAATCTTATTTTTCAAATCTTGGCTTAATTTTCTAAATTGATAATCAAGTGCAACACATGTGTCGAAAAACTAGTTCCCTTAAAAGCATGAACTCCTAGCTTGAATGTTAAATTACCATAATATCCCTAACTTAGATTGTGACTTTTTTTGATAAGTTGTGAATTTTCCGATAAGTTGTGTCTTTCTTCAAAGGGTTGTGATTTTTCGATGATTTGTGACTTTTCCAAAAAGTTGTGACTTTTTCAAAGGATTGTGACTTCTCGGAAAGGTCATGACTTCTTAGATAAGGTACAAAAAATACTTATTCATACTACCCTTTTAGTTGACTATAAATAAAGGGTCTTCATCTCATTTTTCAACCACAATTTTTTTTAATCTTCTACTCTTCTTCTGTAATGGTCAGGTTCCGTCGTTATGGAAAAGCCAATGGGGAAAATTTTTGGGTCGGAAAACTTTGCCATTGTAACTTAGAATTTTCCAACCTAGTTTAGATTTGGATGAAATCAGAGTCATTAAAGTCTAGAGAAATCTGGTAACAATCAGATGATCTAATTATGAATTTGATCACATGAATAGATAGATAAGTTGTTAAGAAACCCGTATGACCTTACGGAATTGAATTTGAGCGAGTAGAACTCTTGAAATCGATCTTAGCATGAACAGTATTTTCTAAGTGTCGTTGGTTGAAGGTGTATTGTGAAATGGGGGTCTTGAAATTATTAAAATAGCTCACTATTTCGTGAGAGCCACTTTGGCGGTGATTTTTGTCGCCCTGGCGGGGACGCTGTAGCGGGGTGAGGACCGCTGTGGTGGGCCCAACGCAACTTAACGTCGTAAATAAATCCCAAAAATATTTTATTCTGTAATTTTCAAACTTGAGAGCTAAGGAACAAACTCAGGGGTTTTCTTGACAGTATTCCACCATTCTTGAGGCTAAAGGTAAGATTTTCACTCCCTGAATCCGTTTTTCAATCCATAGAACATAATCTACTGGTAATTATCGATGGGGAATAGTTTTGATCTGAGAATTATGGTGGTAAAAGCCCTAATGTGAATAGTGGGATCATGAGTATGATCTAGGGTTGATAGAATTGTTAGTAATTCGGGTAATTAGTGATTTCTTATTGATTTCCGTATTATATTGATTGTTTGTAGACTAAGAACAAGCGGAATGAATCCAAAAAGGGAAGGATCAAGTTTTTTAGGGTTTCAAGCTTGTTTCGAGGTAGGTGATGGTTGTGATTTCATGATTGTGTGATATATGTTTGTTCTTGCTTTATCATAATATGTGTGTGTATGTGAATGTTGCATTATTGATAACACTTATTGTAAATGAGATAAATGAATGATGAATGCCATGAATCATGACTTGATTGTATGATCTTGAGAATATAATTGTGATTATGATTGTGACTTGTTGAATGGATCGGGTGTTGCGTTCTGACACACTAACTTGGATCAGTTGCCACGTTTCGGCATAAATATAAGATCGGTTGCCATGTTCTAACATAAACATTGAATCGGGTACCACATTCTGGTATGCTAACAGCGTGGGTTTGGGTCCTACGAGAGGACCAACGATTTGATATAATTGTGTATCTTGAGAAATGTGAAATTGTACCTTGTTCTTAAATGTTGATAATATTGTATATGTTCGATATATGCATGCGATTATATTGTTGTAACGGCTTATGTATGTTGCACTTGGTGGGATAGCCGCGCGATCCTACCAGTACTCTGTGGTTGTGTACTAATACTGCACTTGCTCTTTCCTTGTTGAGTACATGGCATCTTCAGGCGGCTATTAACAGACCTCGTTTAGAAGATTCGCCAATCGAATTCAGGGTGAGCCAGTTTTTCCAGGCTTTCATGAGTTCTCCTTTCGTCTATGTTCACATTTCGGGATTAGACTTTCTAGTTAATTATTAATTCATTAGTTTGGGGTTGTAGCCCTTCTTGTTTAGACTTATGGTTTGTTGTTAGATATTTTGGTACATTGACTTTCAGGTTCTAGGAATTACTTTCGCAATGTTAGTTCATTATTGTTAGACTTTTGTTTGGAGTTTATGGAACTCTATTTTCTTTCCTTAGTATTTAACTTGCTTCCGTAACTTAGATGCCTTAGTTTTTGGATTAGTTGTTTCGTTTGGATTGTAGTAATGGTTCTCCCACCGGAGGGTTAGTGTGGGTGTAAATCATGATGGTCAGGGTCGTGACGAAGTTGGTATCAGAGCCTAGGTTCATGGATCTCAATGTACCAAAATGAGTCTAGTAGAGTCTTGCGGAACGGTGCAGAGAAGTTTGTACTTTTCTTCGAGAGGTTATAGGACTTTAGGAAATCTCTCTATTTTCTCTTGTCTCCTTCGTGCTATAACTTGATTCCAATTGGTAGATGTCAATTCGAATTGGTATCTAACCTCCTTCACTCTTCTGTCCACAGATGGTTAACACTAGATTCAACGGCGTCAGTAGCTCCCATCAATGCTCCAGCTGAGAAATATGTAACGAGAGGTCGCGGTTGAGACAGGGGTAGAGGAAGAGCTAGGGGTAGAGACCGTAGAAGAGTAGAACCTACTAGGGATGGAGATCATGTTGAGAATGCTCCCAAAACTGAGAACCCTCTTGCGCATCATGAAGAGGTAAAGGAGAATGTTAAGGTTGAAAATGTTGATGAGGTTGGACAAGAGGAAGAGACTACCGGTGTTCCTCCCATAGACCTAGTGTTAGCTCAACAAATCATGTCATTTTTAAAAGGATTGGATGATCTTGGAGTGCTACCTCTTGTCCACGCAACTCAAGCTCCCACCAATCCCCCTATTGCTATCACTACTCCCAAGTTGGGTGGAAACGTAGATACTGATGCTTTCTTCCATCCTTTTATTGGGTTGTGTTATGACTGGTAATGAGCATGAAATGTTGACTAAGTTTTTAAGCTAAAGCATTATGTGTTTCTTGGTTCTAAGAGTGAGGATGCTTATGAATTTATCTTAGACTGATATGAGAGGCTTCATATGTTGGGAATTATCCATCAGCATGGGGTTGAATTCGTGACTTTTCAACTTCAAGGTGAGGTCAAGCAGTGGTGGAGAGCTTATATGGAATGCAGATCTTCATTTTTACCTCCACTTACTTAGACCCAGTTTCATGCCCTGTTCTTGGAGAAATATGTGCCTAGGACTTTGAGGGATCATAAGAAAGATGAGTTCATGGCTTTGGAGTCATGCATTGTTTAGATATACTACACAGTTACAGATTATTGAGGAAGAGAGGATCTGTTTATTCATCAAGGGACTAAATTCTGAGTTCCTGGTATTATCTGTTCACATGACCTCTATAGGGAGAAACTTTATTAAGGTGAAAGACATTGTTAAGAAAGTGGAGGGGGTGAGGTAAGATGGTCAGGCTAAGGCATTGTCTAAAAGGGTCAAAAACTTGGGTAACTTTAAGGTTCTTACTCCAAGGGGGCAGGGAGGCCAACACTTGAAGCTAGGCCAATTCAGTCCGCCAGACCGCCTCCACAGGTAATTACTCAGGAACTCCATCTTATAATTTGATTCAGGATAGCCAGGGAGTCACGCCTTTGACAGGCGAAAGACCATCTTTTGATCGTACTTGCTACAATTGTGGAGATCCTGGGAATATGAGGAGAGATTGTCCCCACTCACGAGTGTTAGATTTCGCGCAACAGCAGACTAGAGTAGTGGTTCCCGCGGGCGATGAGTCCGCGATTTGGACTCATTTAGGGCTCTATTTTGATAGATTTAGTGTCCTCAAATGCATATTTTGTTTCAATAACTTATGTAAATCCTTGAATTCAAGATATTTGGACTTAGGGACAAAGCATGGATCGCCTGAGGATTTCCTAACCCATTAGGCGAGTCGCCAAATGGCCTTGGTCTCGCCTAATGTTCCAGTGTGCCAAGCCCTGAAGGAGAAGATCTAGTCGTAAGATAAAGGAGCAGTCGGCGTGTCACCGAATAGTTTCGCGATGCAGTACTTTATTGGCCAAAGGTACAAGACCTCAAGGATGTTGAAGGCAAAAGCAGAACAACAATAGAAATGACCAAAGGGCGGATTGCTGAGTTGATCGGCGATCCCGACTAATTGCGCCGAGTGATCCTTCGCATTACACTTTTTGACAACTATAAATACTTGTTTGAATTTTTAGTCTATATCAGTTTTTACATTCAGAAATGATTTTTGAGAGTTTTTTCAGTTTTAGAACTGGGTTTTTTTTAGACAATTTTCTTTAGCTTTGGAGATTTTGAAAATTTCCATTTTGAAGAAATTGGAAGTGGGTATTGAAGATTCTTCATCTTAGACATTTGTAAAGACCATATCAATCGTACCCAATTGATGGAAACACATTTCGGTATCGATATCAATCTTTTTACTATGTCTAGCTAAAACCCCAATTCTTGGGGTGTGATTATGTGATTATGGGTTGAATTAACTACTGGATATTGCTAATTGATTGTTTATTCGCTATTTAAAAGTGATTTCGTTCAGTAATTGTGGTTGAATTTAATGGGTTGTAGTTGCAAATATAATCTGAACTTCGTGTTTTAGGCTTGCTTGAGAGAGAGGTCATAAAACCAAAATTATTGAATCGATGGTCAGTGGGTATTGGGCTGACATGGGTTCAACTCAAGAGAGTGAACCCTAAACCCTTTTCCACACCTTCAACTTGAAAGAGTGAATGGAGTAAAGCAGAGGCTGCATGTCATTGTGTCGCATTGGTGTTCGAGAAAAACCAATTCAATTCGGGGTAAATTGTTCGAGAGAGAGTTTACCCCCACTAAAGTCTAGCTTATTCACTGATTTGCATTGGTTTACTATTAATTGCAATTACCCGATTGTTTACCTTAGCCCATAATCCTATCACACCCCAAGAATTTTGTCTCTATAGTCGTATTTTCATGTTAATTGTTGTTTTTATTTGCTAATTAACTGCAAACCCCCTTCGATAATTGACACTTGTGTGAACCTTTAATTTATCATGTTTTTACTCATAAATGTTTATAGCTATGGTTAACTTGAACACCTTTTTGCCTTTCTATTGATTCTCAATTACTAACCGTTCCCTTGGGACTCGACCCCAACTCACTAGTTGGATTATATTACTACTCGAGATCATTGGCACTTGAACTAGAAGTAGTATCCTGATATGTGAAATCAAAATGGCGCCGTTGCGAGGAGTGGTGCTACTTGAGAATTTTTAGTTAAGTTGAATTTTGTTCTTGTTAGTTGTAGTGATACTTACTTAATTTTTAGTTTTGTTTTGTGTGTTTATTCTTTGAAATAGAGGAGGTGAACATGTCGGGCAGTAATTGTGAACAAATGGATTTTCCTCCATTAGAAGTGATGATGTTCAGGGATAGTGTCCTAACCTTCAAACAATTGGAAGGTGAATAGATTCATGAGTCGTGGCAAAGGTTTAAAGCACTATTAGTTTAATGCCCAACTCATGAAATTCCAGATGTAGTCCTCCTGGAATGTTTTTACGAAAGTCTTGGTCCCGGGAATAAGATATTGGTTGATCAACTTATCCCGGGTGGTATTGCACAACAACCCTATCTGATAGCATCCCAACTGCTTAATAACATGGCTGAGACAAACCAAGAAGTAAAAAGGGACTTTATGTTGGCCGCACTTATAACTCAGCTGGACGATTTGGCTAAGAAAATATCAGAAATTGAAGTCCAGTGCAAAAGAAAAGATAGATACATACCCCTTCATGAGAGGAGAAGATCTAAGGATAATGAGAGTAAACGTGTCGAGGATACGTTGTTAATCATTCTCCAAAAGATCAATGAGTAAGATAGAGTGCTGGAAGAGATAAATGAGAGTACTGAAGCGCTAAATCAGATGATTGGTTCTTACTCTAGATCCATCCAGCTAATCGAAGCTCTCATGGGTCATGTATTGCCTAATCTCCACTCAAATGGACAAGTGGGTTTACCTAGTAACACTAGGGCCAACCCCTAAAATAGAGTTTGAGTAAGGATTTGCATCGTACCACGACGTTAACTAAGGCGCTTCTTGAGAGGCAACCTAAGGTTTTACCTCTTTATTTTTGCTTTAAGAAATAATGGTGTGTTGCTTGTGTAGGTTGACGTGTGGAAAGTGAGCGAAAAATGTAAATTGGCGAGCAAAATGCCCAGTCGATGCATCGCTGAAGAGGTCGGCGACCCCTATCTAAACCGCCGTTGGACTCAAAAGAAAATTTCAAGGTGGAGTCTGTTAAACTCGGTGAGCCTAGGAAATGATTGGCGAATGCCGACCAGGTCGGCGATCTCAATCTAGTCCACCGTTTGGAACCCCACTATAACTAGAGGTCCTGTGAAACTCGGCAAGGTAAGTGGCCACTCGGCGTGTCGCCAAGTAGTTCGGTAAGCATGACTTATGTCGTCAAATAGACGAGAACCGGATAGTTTTCAAAAGGCCAAAGGTTTAAATTTTTAAACCCTTTCACTTTCCCTCACTTTTAAACGTCCAAAACTCACACCCGCACCTTAGATTTTATATTTTTCGTATTTTTACCGTATTGTGGTTGTTGATTGGTGCTTGGATTTGGATTACATTGCCTAGAAGCATTTAAATTTTAATTTTATCGGTATGAGAAGTTGGTTTTCTGAACCCCGAGTAAATTTTTATCAAATTTGTACTCATTTGCAATGATCTTATCGTGTTGTCTTATGTTGGGCCTCTCTAAGAAGATTAAAATGGTTGAATGCCTATTTTAATTTAAAAATCTTTCCCATGTTGGTTTGAATGTTTAAATCCCGTAATTTGGTGCATTGAAATAGATAAATGTTTGTGGGGTTGTGCTTGTATGTTGTCTACTTTAGCTGGGAGAAGTCTGAGTAACCCAGGGCAATTGGTGTTATAGGTCTTATTTCAATTTGAATTGTGCATGCTTTGATTTTGTTTTTGGGGGTGGCGGTATTGAATTCGAGAAGTTGGGTTGAAAATACGTACGTTGGGTCATTTGGCAAGCTAGGTCGAGCTCGCCAAACTATTATGCGATTTGCCTAATGTCCCCGTCTCGCCTTTAATTTCATGGTTTATTTGAGGTTGGTTTTGTAACTTTTGATGAGAAGCCTGGGGTAGCCAACGGCACTCGACGACTCGCCGAAAGTCTTCTTGATCGCCTTTGTCTGCACCCTTGAACCCTTTGTGCACTATAACTTTCGGCGATTTGACCCTTGCTCGCCAACCGATTCGGCGAGTTTGTCTGCAAGTGATTTTTTGTGTTTGTGTTTGAATATTTTCTGACTTCTTCTCAATATTTTGCAGTCATGGCTAGGCCAAAAGTTGCTGGAAGAAACATGCCACCCCAACATATAAGAGCATAGAATTTCAAAATAAATGAAGGAAGGTCAAATCCTCCCAAGAAGGGCAGACAAGAACCTCTACTTAGAGATAAAGGCAAGGGCAAGAGGCCCATTTCTAACAGGATAACCACTAGCTCCCAGGCTGATTTATCTGAGCGAGTCTGAAGATGAGCAACCACTGCAATCTCGACAGAACGAGAACAGGGCTAGATCTCACCCTACTTCAGCCAGAGCCACTCCAGCTCCCTGACCAGCAGAATCAGTCTCAGCTCAGGCACCTCCTATAGTTCCTATGCCACCAGTTGTTCCTCTGCCGAGGCTTCTCAATAGACTGAAAGGCAATGGTTTGCGAATCATCCTCGAGGAGAAGATACTTATACAGAGGGTCTGGAGAGTAAGTACTCCAGTATAGCGGAGTTATTACAGTGGCACCGGTTCTAGATTTTCACTAGACCTTAAGGCCCGTATATTCCTTCATGGGTCCATGAATTTTACGCAGCATATGGTGAACTGGTGCCGAAGAGTATGAAGGAGGCTAGTGAGTTCAGATCGATTAAGTCGATCACTGTTTGAGGTGTAGAAGTGAGCTACAGTGAGAAGTTCATTAATGTGGTGTTAGATAGGCCTCCAGGGACTACACTCTCATATGAAGGTTTGCCTACAACACAAACTCTAGAGGATCTAAAGGGTTAGCTGGCCCCCCTCATTTCTGATACCACTCCTAGGTGGATTGAGGCAGGAGTTGAGATCGAAAAGAAGGATTCGAATATAGCTGTCTGTTATTGGTTCGGATTCATCAGTAGCTCACTTATGCCTTCACAAAATAAATCAATCCTCTGACATGTGAAGACAACTTGCTTAGGGTCTCTCTTATCGAAGAGGCGACTCAACTTGGGCCTTTTCATAGAGCAGGAGATGGCCATAAGAGCCAAGCAGAGGCAGACCTCTTTGCCCTTCCCATTACTGATCACAAAACTGTGCCAGAAAGTTTGAGTGCCCTGAGATGCTGCTAGAGATTTTGAGGTGACCTATCTTCCTCCACTGACATCCGATGCATTGAGGCCGAATATACTAGAGAGGAGACTGATAGGAGGAGGGCAACTCCGGTAGACACAATCCCAGAGGTGGATGTTGACTCGGTACCTGCAAAGGAACATTTACCTACTCCAGCCTCTAGACATTCAGGTACTTCTACCCCTACCTCTTCTTCACATGCTCCAGGAACAGCCTCTTCCTCCCAGCGGACCAAGATTACTAAGGCGACGATCTTAAAGATGGGGCATATGGCCCATTCAGCTAACGTAAGGGCTACCAAACTTGAGAGAGATGTCCCCTTGATAATTGAGGCTACCATTTTAGCTGCATTGACCCTCTTCAGACTTCTATTGACACTCTCACCACCATGAAAGTTAAGGCTTGTAAGAGCAGACATGTAGAGGCATCCGAGGTTACCACTTTGAAAGTCGAGGTACCAGACTTGAGGAAGAACGTAGACTATCTAAAGTCTACGGTCTTCACTTTATTACTGGAGGCTGCTGATGATGTAGCCGCTCCTGCTACTATAGAGATATCTCTGGCCACCACTGGAGATGTACATAGGGATGATGCAGCAGTTGATGAGTCGGATGCTGAGATCGATGAGGAGCAGCTATAGATACAAGATGAGAACATTTACAAAGACTTACCAGATCTTGAGAAGATGATTATACAGCCTGTGATCCAGACATCGCTGACAGATACATCCGTGGAAGCCTCTAGTGGAGCTTGTCCTTCTGAGGTGACTTCGAGCACTGATGTCCAAGTCCAGACTGATGCACCAGGCACTGATGCCTAGACAGACTGTGTAGACAGGATTCTTTTTTTCACCTCCCTCTCTGTCTCTCTTTATTTTGAATCGTGGATATTTTTTTTATTGCATTTGAGGACAAATGCTTTTATTTGTGGTGGGGTGAGGCCCACCTTTTGTGTGATTCTTTTTGTGAATATTGATGTTTTAGTTATCTATTTGGGTTTTGAGCTAAAATTGTGTCTTACATTGCTTTTTGCGGAAGGTTTGAGCTTGTAGCTCTGTGTTTATAATTGTAACTGATTTTGACCCTTTTGAAAAAAAATTTCCACCTCCTGTTGTGTTGAATGTGGTTGTTCTTTTGAAAATTTGAGTATCAGTTTTAATCAATACCGATGACTCGAATAGTGCTCATAATCGAACAAACATGAATGTGCAGCTACGATGAGGCCAAATGAAGTTGCATAATCAATATGTGAACTCTTTGCATCTCGTTGTGACTAGCCAAGTACCGAATTGAGTCTCTTGTGATGAACTTTGCACACTAGCAAAAGTGTGGAGTCTTGTTTTGACATAGGTATCGATGCCTTGTGTGATGAGCTTACCGTGAACCATGTATGATGACACCTAGAATTTGCCCTGTTAGTCTGATTAACTAAGTGAGGCATTTTCTTGAGTTGAGCTTAGGCAACATTAACGAGTGCGAACCAATTTGACATTATACCTCTTTTTGTGGCCTACCTTGTGAGTGTGTGAACCTCTTTTTAGCACCCTTTAAGCCTTAGCCTTTTCTTGGAAGAAACTTGATGAAAACATTGTGACCTTTCCTTGATCCATTACCCATAATCCTCATGCTTTGTAGCCTATTTGAATAGCCAACTTAGGGTGTGGTGAAAAGAAAAGGTGAATTAAGAAAAATGCAAAGAAGTCCCTTTGGCCCATGTTTTGAGAAAAATGGAACCCCTCCATATAAAAAAGAAGAATAAAAGAATGAAAAAGAAAAAGAAAGAAAAAGTTGTGGAATAAAGCGGTGGAAATACAAAGAAAATGGGGTTTCCAACGGTCCATGGAAGATGAATAAGAGGTGAGTTTTGAGCTTGAATGAAAATGATGAAGAAAAGGAAAAAAGGTGTTGTTCACATCGCATTTCATGAGGATTACAACCTATGAGCCTAAATGACCATGCCTTTGCACTCAGCCCCGTTACAAGCCTTGAAAAGACCTTTTTTTTTATCTTGAGTGAGCTGAAACAAATGTCGATTGGAAAATAAGGGCAAACCTATGGGTGAAAATCATACATTGTGTTCATTTTTGTGAGCGTGAGCACTGCATTTGACTACGGAACTTTAAATTGTTGAAGCATTGTGTGAGAATATGTAATCATATTTTTTGTATGAGGGCATTTGATCACCTTTGTTGAGCTTGAACTTGCATTTGAAACAAGTAATGTGAGCTTGAGATTCTTTGGTAATGGTGAGTCACAACTTGAATCTTTGAGTGTACAATTGAACATTGCATGAGTAAGTTGAGTCTTCTTGTGTGCATTCATGATTGAGTCTTGTCTAGCACCGCTTGAGGCATCCTTTTTGAACTGCTGAACTTGAGGACAAGCAAAAGTTTAAGTTGGGGGTTATGATGAGTCCATCATTTGGACTTATTTAAGGCTCTATTTTGTTAGATTTAGTGTCCTCAAATGCATATTTTGTCTCAATAATTGATATAAATCCTTGAATTTCAAGTATTTGGACTTAGGGACAAAGCATGGACACTATTAAGCAAGTAGGAACAAGGCGGCTAAAAAGAACAAAGAAATGAAGGCTTGAGGATTGCCTAACCCATTAGGTGAGTCGCCGAATGGCCTTGGTCTCGCCTAATGTTCCAGTGTGCCAAGCCTTGAATGAGAAGATCTAGTCGGCGAGATAAAGGAGCAGACGACGTGTTACCGAACAGTACTGCGATGCAGTGCTTTATCGCCCAAAGGTATAAGACCTCAAAGATGATGAAGGCAAAAGTAGAACGACGATACAAATGACCAAAGGGCGGATCACCGAGTGGATTAGCGATCCCGATTAATTGCGCTGAGTGATCCTTCGCAACAAACTTTTTGACAACTGTAAATACTTGTTTGAATTTTTAGTGTAGTATCAGTTTTTACATTTAGAAACAACTTTTGAGAGTTTTTTCAACTTTAGAACTGGGTTTTTGGAGACAATTTTTCTTTAGCTTTGAAGATTTTGAAGATTCCCATTTTGAAGAAATTGGAAGTGGGTATTGGAGATTTTCATCTTAGACATTTGTAAAGACCATATCAATCGTACCCAATTGATGGAAACACATTTTGGTATCGATTTCTATCTTTTAACTATGTCCAGCTAAAACCCCAATTTTTGGGGTGTGATTACGTGATTATGGGTTGAATTAACTATTGGGTATTGCTAATTAATTGTTTGTTCGCTGTTTAAAAGTGATTTTGTTCAGTAATTATGGTTGAATTTAATGGGTTGTAGTTGCAAATACAATCTTAACTTCGTGTTTCTGGCTTGCTCGAAAGAGAGGCATAAAACCAAAATTATTGAATCAATGGTCAGCGGGTATTGGGTTGACATGGGTTCAACTCGAGAGAGTGAACCGTAAACCCTTTTCCACACCTTCAACTTGAAAGAGTGAATGGAGTAAAGCAGAGGTTGCGCATCATTGTGTCGCATTGGTGTTCGAGAGAAACCAATTCGATTCGGGGTAAATTGTTCGAGAGAAAGTTTACCTCTACTAAAGTCTAGCTTATTCACTGATTTACAATGGTTTACTTTTAATTACAATTACCCAATTGTTTACCTTATCCCATAATCCTATCACAGCCCAAGAATCCCGTCTCCAAAGTCGTATTTTCGTGTTAATTATTGTTTTTAGTTGCTAATTGACTCCAAACCCCCTTCAATAATTGACACTTGTGTCAACCTTTAATTTATCATGTTTTTACTCATAAATGTTTATATCATGGTTAACTTGAACACCTTTTTGCCTTTCTATTGATTCTCAATTACTAACGCTCCCTTGGGACTTGACCCCAACTCACTAGTTGGGTTATATTACTACTCGCGATAGTTGGCACTTGAAATTGAAGTAGTGTCCTGATACGTGAAATCAACGGGAATGGTAATAATGGTCGAGGGCATCCATAAAGTTGACGAGGAGGTAATCAGCGAGGTCTTGGAGGTAGAGGAAATGGTAACAGAAGTAGGGGTAACGTGCAACCAGGTAGGGAAGTAGCTCATCAAGATGATAGGGCTTAATGTTATGCTTTTCTGGTCAATAATGAAGCAGAGACGTCTGACATAGTAATCACAGGTACTATTCTTATCCGTGACCAGATGGCTAATGTGTTATTTGATTCGGGTTCTACTTATTCTTATGTATCTGTGAGATTTGCCTCACAATTTGATATGAATTGTGATATACTTGATGCCCCCGTCCATGTTTCTAACCCAGTTGGAAAGTCTTTCATAGTCACCCATGTCTATCGTGCTTGCCCTATTTTTTTTATGAGATTTCAGACATGGGCTAATTTGGCCATATTGGATATGATTGACTTTGACATAATCTTAGGCATGCTTTGGTTGTCCCCTTATTATGCTATGTTTAATTGTAACACTAATTCTGTGACTTTAGAAATTTCGGGAAGGGAAAAATTAGAGTGGGAATGGGCGTAGAAGCCTAAGCAAGTTAAGATCATATCCTCCATTCGAGCTAGAAAACTAGTGTGGCAATGTTGTTTGGCATATTTGACTCGTATTCGTGATGTTGAGGTTAAGTCTCCATATATTGTGTCTATTCCTGTGGTGTCAAAATTTATAGAAATGTTTCTTAATGATTTACCTGGTAATCCTCCAAATAGAGATATAGATTTCTTCATTGATTTAGAACCTGGTACTCGTCCCATTTCTATTCCCCCATATCACATCTCTCTGGCAGAATTAAGAGAGCTTAAGGCTCAAATCCAAGAGCTTCTTGATAAATGATTTATTTGTCCTAGTGCTTCCCTATTGGGTGCTCTAGTTTTGTTTGTAAAGAAAAAGAATGGTAGTATGAGAATGTGTAGAAATTACCGGCAATTAAATAGAGACACTATTCAAAACAAGTACCTTTTGCCTCGAATAGATGATCTCTTTGACCAATTGCAAGGTGATCAGTTTTCTCTAAGATTGATCTAAGGTGTGGCTACCATCAGTTGAAAATTAGCCTGAGAATATGCCCAAGACGATATTTATAACTCACTATAGGCACTATGAGTTTTTTTTTTATGTCTTTCAATTTGACTAATGCACCTGCAACTTTCATGAGTTTGATGAATGGGGTGTTCAAACCATTCCTTGATTCATTTGTTATAGTCTTTAGTGATGATATTTTGGTCTATTTGAAAAGTGAGGAGGAGCATGCCGACCATCTTCGTATTGTTCTAGGTGTTCTTGGGAAACAAAGGTTGTATGCTAAATTTTCTAAGAGTGAATTCTGGTTGACTTCGGTTGCATTTTTGGGGCATGTAGTTTCAAAAGAAGGGGCAATGGTAGATCCCCAAAAGATTGAGGTGGTTAAGAATTGGGTTCGGCCTAACTCTGTGATGAACGTTAAGAGTTTTGTAGGGCTCGTTAGCTACTATTGTCGATTTGTGAAAAACTTTGCTTCTATTACCACCCACTTGACAAATTTGACCAAAAAAGAGATACCGTTTGAATGGACTGAAAAATGTGAGGATAGCTTCCAAAGGCTTAAAACTCTCTTGACCATAACACTCATCTTAGCATTACCAGTGGAAGGTAAAGATTTAATTATTTATTGTGATGCTTCACATTCTAGTTTGGGTACTGTGTTGATGAAGGATAAGAATGTTATAGATTATGTCTGGCGTCAATTGAAAGTACATGAGAGGAACTATCCAACACATGATTTGGAGTTGGCATCGGTAGTGCTTTCTCTTAAGATCTAGTGGCATTACCTACATGGTGTTAAGTGTGAAGTGTTTACTGATCATCATAGTTTGCAGCATGTGTTCACTCAAAAGGATCTGCATTTGAAACAACGAAGGTGGATGGAGCTACTCAAGGATTATGATGTTACAATTCAATACCATCGTGGTATGCAGTTTACTTCCAAGTTTTGGAGGAAATTACATGATGAAATGGGCACACAACTCACTTTTATTACCATTTTCCATCTGTAGACGGAAAATCGGAGAGGACTATTCAAGTGTTATAGGACATGTTGAGGTCATGTATAATTGATTTCGGAGGACATTGGGATAAGTTCTTACCTTTATGTGAGTTCTCCTATAATAATAGTTATCACTCCAGCATTGATATGGCACTGTTTGAAGCATTATATGGGAGGAGATGTAGATCACCCATAGGATGGTTCAAGGCGGGAGATGTGAAACCATTGGGGGTAGATTTAGTGAAGAATGCTCAAGATAAAGTGAGGAGTATTTGAGCTAAGCTCTTAGAAACCCAGAGTAAACAGAAGAAGTATGCAGACCATAAGGTGAGGGACATGCCATTTCAAGCCGATGAGAATGTTCTTCTTAAGGTATCACCAATGAAAGGGGTGATGAGGTTTGGCAAGAAGGGCAAGCTCAGTCCGCAATACATTGGTTCCTTTGAGGTTCTTGAATATGTAGGACCAGTAGCGTATAGATTGGATCTACCTCTTAACCTATCAGTAGTTCATCAGGTATTTCATGTGTCCATGTTGAGGAGATGTCATGGTGATAGGGATTATATCATTAAGTGAGACACAATTGTGTTGTACAAAGATCTTCAATATGAGGAGGAATCGATTGCAATTCTTGATCGTGATGTCCAGAAGTTGAGGACCAAGGAGATTAAATCCGTGAAAGTTCAATGGAAGCATTGTCTAGTTAAGAAAGCTACTTGGGAAATCGAAAAGGACATGCTAGATAAGTATCCCCAATTATTTGTCGATTTAGGTATTGCTCCATTCCTTCCTTAGCCTATTTTTCCTAAGTTTGTCACTCGAAGATGAGTGATGGATAAATTGGTATCTATTGTAACGATCGGGTTCCATCGTTATGGAAAAGCCAATGGGGAAACATTTTGGGTCGAAAAACTTTTTCGTAGCAACTTGGAATTTTCCAACCTAGTCTAGATTTGGACGAAATCAAAGTCATTAAAATCTAGAGAAATCTAGTAACAATCGGGTGATCTAATTATGAATTTGATCACATAAGTAGATAGATAAGTCGTTAAGGAACCCGTACGACTTAACAATTGAATTAGGGCGAGTAGAACTCCCGAAATCGATCATAGAATGAACGGTATTTTTTGAGTGTCGTTGGTTGAAGGTGTGTTATAAAATGGAGGTCTTGGAATTATTAAAATAGCTCACTGTTTTATGCAATCACTGTTTCATGCAATCTGCTTTGGTGGTGATTTCTGTCGCCCTAGCGGGGCCGCTGTAGCGGGGTGAGGACCATTGTGGTCACAACACGACCTAATGTCGTAAATAAACCTCAAAAATATTTTATTCTATAATTTTCGAACTTGAGTGCTATGGAACGAACCCAGGGGTTTTCTTGATTATTTTCCATCATTCTTGAGGTTAAAAGTAAGATTTTCACTTCTCGAATCTGTTTTTCAATCCGTAGAACGTAATCTAATGGGTAATTATCAATGAGGAATAATTTTGATCGAAGAATTATGGTGGGAAAAGACCTAATTTGAATAGTGGGAGCATGTGTATGATCTAGGATTGATAGAACTATTAGTAATTTGGGTAATTTGTGATTGTTTATTGATTTTCGTATTATATTGATTGTTTGTAAACCAAGAACAAGTGGAACGAATCCGAAAAGGGAAGGATCAAGTTTCTTAGGGTTTCAAGCTTGTTTCAAGGTAGGTAATGGCTGTGATTTCATGATTGTGTGATATATATTTGTTCTTGCTTCATCATAAATGAGATAAATGAATGATGAATGTCATGAATCATGACTTGATTGTATGATCTTAACAATATACTTGTGATTGTGATTGTGACTTGTTGAATAGATCAGGTATTGCGTTCTGACACACTAACTTGGATCGGTTGCCATGTTTTGGCATAAATATGGGATCGGTTGCCACGTTTCGGCATAAATATGGGATCGGTTGCCATGTTCCGGCATAAATATGGGATCGGTTGCCACGTTTCGGTATAAACATTGAATCGAGTACCACGTTTCGATATGCTAACAGTTTGGATTTGGGTCCCATGAGAGGACCAACGATTTGATATAATTGTGTATCTTGAGAAATGTGAAAATGTACCTTTAGTGTAAATGTTAATAATATTGTATATGTTCGATATATACATGCGATTATATTGTAGTAATGGTTCTCCCACCGGAGGGTTAGTGTGGGTGACCTTACGATAGTCAGGGTCGTGGCATCTTCTTCTTGCATTTAAATTTTTTTGTGTGATTTATTGTCGTTGAGTGAGTTCGAAGTTTAGCAAAATATGAGGTACTACTATTCTGATGAAGTATACCATTCTATCCTAAGAGGGTATATTCCATAACCTCAAGTACTTGAGGAAAATAATTTTAAAGATATAATAATTATTTTTTGCTTAATATATACATTAGTATGTAATGTTCCAATATATGAAGTTAACATATGCTTCTGAATATCTTTTTCCATAATTTATAGAATCGTCATGATTTTTTTTTATTTTTTTTTTATGCTCAAGACAAAAGAATGATTTTATTTATCAATGCTACTTATGTGATTTAGATTATCAGGAAGTTTGCTTCAAAATAATTATTATTATATAAACATTGCCCTTTTGTTTTACTTATTTACTATTTCTGTATTTTAGACGAAGAAAATATTATATGACGTGCAATAACGCTAGTTGAAGTTCCTATTAGTTTAATTTTTATTATTTATTTAATAGATGATTTTTATGAGATAAATATTTTCATTAATGCAAGTATATATTTATATTTGGGTAAGTATTTATATTTAAATTAAAGTATTATATATGTCACTAATTTATTATCAAGTTAACAAGATCTTCTAACTTTAAAATATTTCGAGTTCTTTTTTAAAAAAGAACACACAACAAATGTGAAAATATGTGAATATGTATGATTCACTTAAAATTTATCATTTACAAAATAAATTTTATATTCAGTAATATGAAATAAACATTTGCATTTTGTCCCTACACTAAATTAAAATTTAATATATATAAAAAATAGTAATATTTATTAAAAATCCTATTTATTTACATAAGTGTAAAATTTATTAGAAATTCAGTTATTGCACATTAATTCTTTAGTCATAACATTATAAATACTCTTAGTGTGACTCTCTTACATTCTAAGTTAAAATATTATGAATTTCATAGTTATTACATTAATTATTTCTATCTTTTATCTTTCCTTATATTAACTTGTGACCAATCATTTTTCACATTATTATACCACCCCTATATATGTGATAACACAATATTGTTATTTTTCCTTTGAGGAATCATGCTTGGTTGAATAAATTAAAAATTATTTACAAGTATATGAACTATATCTTTGTTGGGTGTAAGATAAATAAGTGATTGTATATATTATTTCACAGATATAATATATTCTTTAATTTTACTTTTTAGTTTTTTCGGTAAAAATAAAAGGAAACTTTTCTCAGTTAACTATGGAGAGTCAAATAACTATCTCTGATTTATGTACACAATCAATCAAGAATTCAAATATGAGAGCCAACAACAATAACATCATCTATTATGTTATAACTTATAAAATAAAAATTAATATACAAAAAATAGTTATAAAAGATAAAATGTAGTTGTTCTCTTGACATGTTCATATGGCATCTAAACAGTTTAATGTAGAACACACGTGCAAAGCATATTTGGTTAGAGGACAAGAAAAATACATGACAAATATTGTATATAAGGTAATATTAGTGATATACAACTAATTAAATGATTGAGCCTCATCCAATTGAAATACATATATACATTATTACATTTAACTAATACAATTTTCATTGATCATCTTCATAGGTTCACGTAAATAAGAGATATATATGACGATCCACATTAAACATTCACAAAAGAATCTGCAATATTATTTTGTGCTATGATTATTATTCAAAATTCGCTTAAATAAGCAATGTTGTGTACTATAACATATATTTTCTGAATTTGTAATCTCGTGCAACACATGTGTCAAAAAACTAGTATTGCCTTAAAGGCATGAACTCCGAAACTTAAATATTGAATTACTATAATACCCCCAATTAAAAATATTCAATTTATTTTATTTTTTATTTAATTAACTGTATCAAATTAAAAGTAGATACCTTTTCACATCAAAGGGATGTGACTTTTCTAAAGGGTTGTGGCTTTTTTGACTGGTAGTGACATTTATGATGAGTTGTGACTTTTCCGAAGGAATATGATTTTTCAAAGAGTTATGACATTTCTGATGAGAAATGACTTTTTTGAAGAGTTCTGACTTTTTTTTTTGAAAAGTCACAATTAGCACATATTCACACTACTATTTGTCAGTTATAAATAGAGGGGTTTCCTCTCAGTTTAAAATACAATTTTTTAGGTTTTCTACTCTTCTTCTTCTTAAAAAGTCATGACCCAGGGGCACCCCCTAGACGTAACATGGTGTACTTGACCCTGAAGGGGTCTCATGCAAGCCCTTAGCATATCATTAACATAAGACAATAGAAAATATGAGAAAATTTATAACTTTGTACAATTGAAGTCATTTTCATAAAAACAAGCGGAAATCTTTCTATACTTTGTGTCAAACCATCTAATACAACTTTTAGAATACACTCTTGGGACACAGCCCATACAATAGACTTGAAAACATGAAATAAAAGACATAAAGGAAATGATTGGTTTGTCCTCGAAGCTATGAGGACTCACCAAGATATTCAACTCCTTAGCTCCTTAAAAACCTAGCCTCCAAAGGAACTCAATCTCTGAAACCCTACATTTGATTAGAATGTAGGCAAAGTATGCATTAGAACAAAATGTACCAAGTATGATAGCTAGCACAACACCATAAGAGCATTAGTCAACATAAGACATAAGCATAAGAGATAATAACATATTCATAGCATAATCATCATAGTCATAGCATTATCATCACAGTCATAGCATAATCTCCAACATAAGCATCATATGATCATATGTCAACATAAGACATAGTTAATGAGCATAGGAGATAAGTCATAATTATATTAAACATAATTTACTCTTAGTCATCTAGACCATAATAGAACCATTCTCAAGTAACCTCAAAAGCATACAAGTACAAAGCATAAATAGCATCTCATAATACCACCCAAGCCAAGTATCCCTTTTTGGTCATCTAAATCATAGCCTATATACATGGTCAAGTCTTAAGCTTTTCTACCATAAGGGATTCCATACTCCTAAGTAACCTCAAAGCACACTTGTGCAATGTATGAGAGGCATCTCATACTACCCTCAACACTAAGCATAACCTTGAAGTCATCATAGCCATATTTACCTTACTTTGGTCTCACTATTAGCTTACTTCATATAGACAAGGGAACTATTATCTTAGTCAATCATATCATGTCAAGGAAGACAAATATAACACAATCCTATCTAAGCATATATCATATAAGAGAAAACATCTCATGAGTCACCTTAAGGAAAGCTTGTTTCATGCATGAACAGGGCCCCATAATCCTACCCATGCTAAGCTAGACACTTAGGTTCATCATTCGTCATCTCTTAACATCATAAAGACAAGGGTAATCACCTCTTAGTCATGCATGAAGTAGAGAGGTATCTAGACCTACTATCCAAACTATTCATGCTAATGTTCATAAATTCAAGGGGGAGTCACCTCAAGGCATAAATGTTTAGTTCATCATGAAGGACAATGGGAATCACCTCAAGCCATATATATCATGGAATCATACAAACAAGGGTAAGCACCTCTTTTCACACATACTAATAAATCATAAGGATAAGGGGAGTCTCCACAAGTCATACAAGTTAATGAATCATAGGTATTCGCCTCTATGTCCATTTTAAGGTATATAGTTATTTGCCTTCATATCAATATTAAGGTGATATAGGTATTCGCCTCCATATCCATATTAATCTGTAATGTAGGTATTAGCCACCACATAAACACATAAGGATCATAGGTAATCGCCTCCATGATCAAACCAAAGGATAATGGGTATTCACCGTTTGTCGTGTGTAACGATCCGTAAAATGAATAAGTGAAACTAGAGCCTAACTAGTGTGTCTTTGAGTTGATGTGGGGTTTGAGGGTGTAAAATGTTGTCCCGAGTTATGTTTGAGGGGTTTAGGGGTTAAACATCAAGGTACGACTCCCCAAGGACCACCCTAGGGGTCCTTGAAAAGGACCCAAAAGCCTAACCCCCAAATCTACCCCAAATAGCAAGACCTTGTGAACCACGGATGGGACCTACGGGGCATAGGTCCATCCACGCCTCGTGGTCTTGCTCTATAGGTCAAAGTCCCATTTGGCTAGTCTCTGACCCAACCACAAAGTTCCAGAACGGCCCGTGGTCCCATCCACAGTCTGTGGGTAGGTGGTCGTGGTTCACACCTGTAATGTTGTCAAGGATTCAGCCATTGTAGGAGTGGTTTGGTAAATTCATTTTAAGTTGAGTTTAGTGAATGAATGGTTATTTCAGGTTAATTAAAGTATTTTAAGAGTTTTTAAAGTATTAAACTCTATTTTAGATTTCATTATTTCAAAACCCAAATTAGAAACCTCCCCTTCCATCCAAAAGCTCTCTCTCTAGAAACCTCCATTAGAGGTGAATGATTCAACCCTCCAAGGTCAAGACTTCAAGTTTTTCAAGGAATTTTCATGGAGTTCTTCCATAATAGGTATGGTAGTCTTCATCCTTGACTTATTTTCTTTCAAGGAGCCAATCTCAAAGTTGATTTCAAGTCTCCAAATGTTTCCCCTAAAACGTAGTTTTCAATCTATGCATGGGTTCGATTCAAAACAATTTCTAAAGGCTTTATTGCATTGAATTGTGAATGAATTTTGGATTTAAAGGTGAATTAAGATGATTTCTTCCTAGAACCTATGTTTCACCCAAATTCCTAAGTTGTGACTTGTGATTGGGAATTGATTGATCATGAAGTATGTGAATTGCTTATGTGTATATGAATATAGAATGTTGAGATTATGTTATTACTCTTGCATAATTGTATTGATCTAAGGTGTGTGGGTGAATGTGATCCATGGCCTTAAAAGTCAAGATGTGAAGGTTAAGGTATGATTATGATGTGAGGGATATGTATATGAATTCAATGTTAGTATGATGATCATGCTTAGAATGTAATGGTATTATGATTGAAAGCATAATCTCAATTAACACTCATGAATGATGATGATATAATGGGAAAGGTTTTTATAATGTGATGTTATAACATGAATTGGTAGGCTAAGGCATCATTTTCTTATATTGATGAATGTGACCTTGAATGAAGTATCTTGAGTTGGTAGGCTTAGGCATCCTTTCTTGTATAATGAATGTGTATCGAATTAATGAATATGAATCGATAGGCCTATGACATTCCTTTCATAAAGGACCTATGAATGTGTCTTGGCTTAATGAACTTGAACCGGTAGACCTAGTGTTGGTAACCCTTGCTTGATGAGTCTATGACCTATTCTAATGTTGTACCTTGGATATGTAGGCTAATGGCACCTTTCATGCATATTAATGAACCTTGAGATCGGTAGGCTTATGGAACCCTTCCATAAATAAAGTTAATGAACCTTGGGATCGGTAGGCTTATGGCACCCTTCCATGAAGGTTAATGATGAACCTTGAACCGGTAGGCTTATGATGCCCTTTCAAGAGGAGTTAATGAGCTTCCTAAAATGTACCTTGAATCGGTAGCCTTACGGCACCCTTTCATGTGCTAATGAATGTATTTTCAGTCGGTAGACCAATGGCACCCTCTCATGTGTAAGAATGTTAAGTAATGAACTACTTTATGGGAATAGAGGCTAAGCACCGAGTGGATATGGTAAGATGGAAACTCTCCCAATGTTAGGTCGGGTTCCAATGAACATTTTCATAACTCATAACTATGTACCCACATAGGTCCTAGCTAGTGGATCCTTAAGCTAATGTTACCGATCTTACCTTAGGCAAGTAGACCACCTTTTTACGGTGTGGGGATTTTATGACACCGGTTTCTATGTCAAGCTCTCATGGTTTGTGTCGGTTAATGATTATTCCCATCATGTGAGATGTGCACTTTATTTACTTTAGAGGTTCTATGAAGTGTGGGTGGTAGTATGGGTTGCCATCTATGCATTGCACGAGTAGGCTTTGAGAGGGCTATAGTGAGTCCTCTAAGGTCTTAATGACTAATGAATGAATGTGCTCTTATGATGATGCCAATGATAATGATGATCTAATGTCTAATGAAGGAAGGTTCTCTAAATGAAGCTAATGAAGAATGTTGACTCTTATATTCTTAAACGAGATGATGTATGCTATACTTGGATTGTATTATAAGTTACTTCCTTGTCATGACTTATTTAGTATGAAAGTGCCTTGCATATGGTGACTTCAAAGGAGTACTTAGTGTGAGTAGTAGTATGGGATGCTACTTGCACATTGCACAAGTATGAATTAAGGTTGTCTTAGGTGATGGTCCTTATATGATGACATGACTTATGAAATGTTGTCTCTTATGTATGAGTATTGTGTAAAGATGGAAAGTTTGAATGGTAAGTTCACTTTTGGTGACCTTAAGGTGGTACTTTAGTGTGGATGGTAGTATGGGACGCTATCCATACATTACACAAAGTATAGCTTGAGGGTTGCTTGAGGTGAAGGCTTAATGTAAAGGTAATGGTTTATATGATGATTATTTCTTAAATGTGAGAAATGACTTGTATGTTGGTTATGTTTGTATAATATGCCTCTTATGCTTATGTTCATGAAGTTTTATCAAAATGGCATACAAGCATGACTTTCAAATAAAATGTCCATTTTAAGCATGGTTTTTGCATGGCTTCCATACTTAGTACTTAATTGAGCTAACCCATATTCCTTCATTTTTACCAAAGTGTAGGGTTGTGGAGATTTGGTGTTCTTTACTTGAAGATAGGTTTCTAAGGAGCTTGGAGATGAAGACTTGGTGAGTCCTCATAGTTTCGAGGACAAAATCCACTATGATTCCTTTATATCTTTCATAGTATGTTTAGAGTTTTTGTATGGGCTTAGTCCCAAAGTTGTATTCAAAGTATTAGATGGTTTGAGACATAGTATAGAAAGTCTTCCGCTTGCTTTTTATGAACAGTGATTTTGATTGTAAAGAAAGTTTTAATTCCATATTATTTTCCTATGCTCTTATGTTCAAGAATGCTATGAGGCTTGTATGAGACCCCTTTGGGGTCGAGAACGCCGTGTTACGTATTCACCACTTGCCTTGGGAGTCATACATATATGAAGGGTAATAACCTCACACTCCCCATAACTAACTAATTTGGAATAAGGGAACTCACCCTACATTCCTATCATGCAAAGGTCATTTAGGGGAATCACCACAAGCCTCATCACATCTTAGAGTCCTAGGACTTATATTCATTTTAGGTGAGAAAGACTTTCAACCTAGAATCATTCTGTGTGAGAGAACCTGTCATGTCATATCATCTTCATGCATAAAACCATATCTAGAATTCTACATTATACATTGGTATCATCATGACTTAAGTGAATCTATCACTTCACATATTCAAGCCTTTATTATGTAGACTAGGTAGGTAATGATCTTCCACCATAACTCTATCCATTTAAGCTTCTAATCTCATTTAGACTTTACTCTCAAAGCCTTAGCACATCTAGATCATCGCATTGGTTTTACTCTCAAAACCCTAGTGATCAACATTCATGACTACAAGCATTATAATCAAGCTTTGCTTCTTACAACTTTCATTTATACCTAGATTTTAAGGTATTTTGATCACATCATTCATTACTAGGTGATTCTAGTCACAATTGATCATAAAGGTTCAAATCTAACTTTACATGTCAAGATTCATCATATACAATAGAGTCTAGTTCAATTCATGATTATATGATCCTAACTTTGATCAATTACGACACATGACATTGATTTAGGAAGATCACCTATGAACCTTCAATTTCTCCTCTAATGGCATAAACCCACAAATACCACATTCATCAATTTAGACTAAGGTTTATCATAGAAATCAAATGAATTCATCATAATATCATAATTCAATGTTAATACAATCATAATTAGGTATTATCCACTAGATTGGAATCATACCTAAGCTCTACCCATAATATAAGAATAACCCTAGCTAGAATTGGGTTTTTGACTTCACAATTGGGGGAAAACCTAAGGGGCTCTATGGGGGAAGAAACCATAGATGAATAAGCTAAACATACCTTAATTCAAAGGCATAATAAAGCTTTCTTCAATGGAGAAAATCGACCTAGGTTGCTGCCCTCTTCCTTCTCTTCTTCTTCTTAGAGACAAAATTTCTTGGAGAGGATTTGGGGTCTTAGATGAATGAGTTAATGACTTAATTTTTGGGGAATATTAAGCTTATATAGGTGGTTAAATAACTAATAGACCTACCTACCTTAACCCCTAATTAATTACTAACTTAACCCCCAAACCCCTAACTAAAAACTAAAACCTTGAAACTGTGTTGACCTACGCCCCACCCATCCACGGACCGTGGATGGATCTACTGCCCATGCTGGCAAGTCGTAGGTGGGGACTGCAAAATGTAAATTGAAGGCCTTAACAGGCCTTAACCCACGACTCCCACCTACGGGGCGTGGGTCCACCTACGGCCAGTAGGTGGCCAAACGTAGGTGACATTTTTTTGACAGCTTTTTGCGCTATTTTGAGGTCCTCCTCAAGGACCCCTTGGATGGTCCTTGGGGGTCATACCTTGACGCCCTAACCCTTAAACCCCTATTCTAAATACGGGAATTGTTTTTACGACTTTTAACCCTCATACAACACTCCAAAATTCATATGAAAGGCTCTAGAACACACTAGTTCAACTTACTAGATTCCGGGGTGTTACATAAAATATCTCAAATGTTATTTACAAAGATTTTTCAAGTTTGAAATCCAATGAAATTCAAAGTACCACATAAGAATGAGTAAGTGAACAAATTGAAAGTAAACAAATTGAAGCAAATCATTCATCAATTCACACTCGTATTCTCCTACTAAGATTTTCATCACATACATATTTGAATAATATGTATAATTTTAGAACATTAATACAACTTCAATTAACATACATATTTTATTTATTAAAAAGGACTAATTTCCTATGAATAGTCAAAACAATTTCAACCTTCATGCTTCTTCAGTCATAAATCACAACCATTCACTCCTTATAAATTCTTGGGGATCTCTTTTATGAGACAATTTGAGATCATTTAAAATTTTCATTGGTGATTCATCCCTAATCTATTTATATGTTTCACCGAAGTTAATAGCATTGAAGAGTAATAATTATAATGGCAAAAATACACATGAAATAATACTAACAACAAGAAATTACAGGACTGAAAAGCAAACCAAAACCTACATATAATGGAAACCCTCATAGAATCTTGAAGTTACGAGTATAGAGCTATTTAACAAGAGCAAATAGTAGTCCCAAAAGTGGAAAAAAAGTCGTCTCAAAGGAAAAATACAGCATAACATATGTACAGAAGGAGACAGGTTGGTCCATGACACCAAGTGCTCACCATCGTCTCCGCTATCCACAAGCTGCAAAATATTGAAAGAACGATCACCGATGGTAGCTGGTACTAGGACATGCATCCGAAAGATGCAACATGCCTCACAAGTACCAAAAGGTACTTAGTAGGCATCATAGGTAGACTGAGCAAAAAAGGTAAAGAGAATCAGAAAAAAGATAAAATCTACATACAGACAATGGTCAAAGCAGGAAAAATGAAGGCAAAAGAATATATAGGAAGTAAATCTAAGTATAGATAAACTAAACCTAACTGTAGTCATTAAGCCTAGAAGGTACACTCAAGCCCTAGTTTAAATAAAAACTCAAACGAACCACTAATAGCCCGACAGGTACACAAAATAGCTATGTCTATAAAAAAAAAAGAATCCAAGAACCAGTCAACTCCCAGCTCTGCTAGCAAGAGTGACAATCAACCAACAAGTAAACTCCCAACCCCGCTAGCAAGAGTGACAACCAATCCAAGCTACCCAGCCAAACAGTTCAATCTCAGGGGAGAACTACCTAGCTAGCAAGTGACCCAAGGGCGTGTTGACTCCATAGTACATGTCAGATAAGAAGGCCGCTGAACCAGCCTATCCACTGATTAATGTATCAGGACACTTCATCCAATACTAAGTGCCAATGGTCGTTAATCAGTAATATAACCCAACTACGTGAGTTGGGGTCGAATCCCACAAGTAGTAGTTTTTACTTCTAATTAAATGATGAAAGTATGACAACACTCTCTTCAATTGAACTTGTGTTAAACCTTTTTGGTTTTAGTTTAGATTATCACTCCAATTTCACACTTCAACACGAAACGATCAAATAGTAAAGTAAAACTTGGGGAAATGACCAACTAATTGTCGAATTTACCTTAGTGGGTGAATGTTAATGCTCACAATAGAATAATTTGTCATGGGTAGGTTGGACCATATGTAAAGTAACTTTCTCTCGAACAATTACCTTTTCTATGTCGAATTCTCTCAAACTTCAACACTAATTGGAAGATGCCCAGCCTTTGGTCCTCAGCAAATCCACTCTCTTGAGCTGGATACAAAGGACAGATCCTATATTTCACTCTCTCAAGCTGAAATCATGGTAACCCACTACTAAGGATGTGAAGTTTGCTACTTTGGATCTACACCTCTCTCTCAAGCATGTGCACAACACTGAACTTGTTACACTAAACATGTAACACGACCTTAAAACACAGTAGCAACTCAGACCCATTTCAAATTAATGCCACTATTTGCAATTCAACGACACACACTTAGTAAAACTCAACAATTGGCTTCATGGTCAAAACCCCAAGAAAAGGGTTTTAGCCACTCATAGCAAAAATAAGAAAATCAACATCTGCCATGTTTTCCATAGCTGGGTAATTAAAATTCAAAAGTTAGAAATTTCTAAAATCTTCTCTATCACAAAATCTTCAATCAAGAATCTTTCAAAAATACCTTCAAAACCACGATGGTAATGTTTCTACTCTCAATTTTCTATCTCACCCCTTTTTGAATGCCTTTCTCTCTCTAACAAAAATTAATTTTAAACAAGTCTGATGTGTAGTTGTTTAAGACCACTTGGTGAGGTAAGTCAGGCTTCGCCGACAATTCGGTGACTCGCCCATTGTTCTTCATCTCATTTTCATTTTTCACTTTTTCTTGGTCTGGCTACTGTAACGTTAGGCGATCCAGATCGGGATCGCCGAATAATTCCATGAATTACCCTTTTTCCTTCTATCTCACCCATCAACACTTATTTAAAACTTCTTCAGCACTTTTGGCGACCTGGTCGTCCTTCGCCGAATAGATCGGTGACACGCCGAATGGAACTGCTGCTCGTCGAAATTACCCTAAGTTTAGCTCTAGCATTCTATAATTTTAGGCGGTATCATGGTAATTTGGTGATTCACTAAGTGACATCGGCGATCACCAGGCCTTCATTTCTTCATTCTTTTAGCTTGCTTTATTCCTTTTTGCACATTAGTGTCCATGCTTCGTTCATAAGCCCAAATACCTAAAAATCGGGGATTTTACATCAATCATTGGCAGAAAACATGCATTTGAGGACACTAAATCTATACAAATAAAGCCATGAATGAGTCTAAATCGTGAACTCATCAACACCCCCAACTTAAACTTTTGCTTGTCCTCAAGTAAAACTCAAGTTCAGCAGTTCAAAAAAAATGTCTGAAATAGTGCTACATAAGACTCAATCATGAATGTACATAAAAAGACTCAACTTACTCATGCAAGGATCAACTGTCCACTCAAAGATTCAAGTTGTGACTCACCATTATCAAAGATTCTCAAGTTCACAATATTTGATTTAAATGCAAGTTCAAGCTCAACGTTGGTATTCAAATGCCCTCACACAAATAATGATTCCATATTCACACACAATGGTTCAACAATTTAAAGCTTCGAAATCAAATGCAACACTCACACTCACAAAGATGAACATAATGCATGACTTTACTCATAGGTTTGCCTTTATTTTCCAATCAACACTTGTTTCAGCTCACTCAAGATCAGAAAGGCCTTTTCAAGGCTTGTAGCGGGGCTGAGTGCAAAGGTATGGTCATTTAGGCTCAGTGACTGTAATCCTCGTGAAATGTGGTGTGAACAACACTTTCTTTCCTTTTCTTCATCATTTTCATTTGTGCACACAAGTCATCCCATTATTTACTTTCAATGGACCGCTGGAAACCCCATTTCTTCTTGCATTTTCACAATTTTATTCCATAACATTTTTCATTCTTTTTCTTTTTCATTCTTTTCTTCTTTTTTTTTATATGGTGGGGTTCCATTTTTCTCAAACCATAGGTCAAAGGAGACTTTCTTGCACTTCTTGATTTACCTTCTCTTTTAACCACACTGGCCCAAGTTGGATATTCAAACAAACCACAAATCATGAGGATTATGGGTAATAGATCAAGAAAGGTCACAATTTCATCAAGTTTCTTCCAAGAAAAGGCTAAGGCTTAAAAGGTGTTCAAGCGGAGTTTACACACTCACAAGGTACGCCACAAAAAGAGGAATAATGTCAAATTGTTTCACACTCTTCAAAGTTGCCTAAGATCATATCAAGATATTGCATCACATAGTCAACTAGACCAATGAGGAAAACTCTAGGTGTCATCATACATGGTTCATGATAAGCTCATCACACAAAGCATTTACACCAATGTCAAACAAGACACCACACTTTCGCTAGTGTGCAATGTTCACCACAAAAGACTCAGTTTGACACTTGGCTAGTTACAACGAGATTCAAAAATTTCACATATTGTCTATGCAACTTCATTTGCCATCATTGTAGCCACACATTCATTTTTGTTCAATTATGAGCTCTATTCAAGTCATCGGTATTGATCATGAACCATACTCAAATTTACAAGAGAACAACCACATTCAAACACAAAAAAGAGGGGTGGCACAAAGAGGAGGGGGTTCACTGACCAATTGCCACCGCCCACCAAAAGCATTCAACATTGTCCTCAATGTGGTTAGAGAATGGGCATTACTGTAAATAAGACAAAATAAGAATAATAAAGAAATACTAACAAGAAATGATAACATTCTAGTGTGTAAACAAGTAAAACAAGGTAACGAGGAATCTTCACTAAGCGCCCAGTTGGTGATAGAGTGAACCGGTCGCTGATTTCTTCGGCGATGCATCCAATAGTCTCCAGATCGCCCTTAGTTCCAATGGGCTGCACTCTCAGAGAAGGGCAAATCAAAGAAGATCTAGGAGGTCGCCGAATAGATCAGCGACTCGCATAATGGACTCAAAACATCACCAGACGATCCTTGAGGAACGTTGTCAACATTGAACAAAAAGGGTGAGGAAAGTCGGGTCACCTAAGTACATCGGCGACACGCCGAATGGTAAATGTATCCCGCTGAAATTACCCCCAGTTTAGCTCCAACATTCTATAACTTTAGGCGATATCATGGAAATTTGGCGATTCACCAAGTGACATCAGCGACCACCAGTCCTTCATTTCTTCATTATTTTAGCTTGCTTTATTCCTTTTTGCACATTAGTGTCCATGCTTCGTTCATAAATCTAAATACCTAAAAATCAGTGCTTTTACATCAGTTATTAGCACAAAACATGCATTTGAGGACTCTAAATCTATATAAATAAAGCCCTCAAAAGTCCAAATCGTGGACTCATCATCCAATCCCAGAGATAGACCGTCTAGCTAGCAAAAGTGATCTGGGAGCATATCAACTCTGAAGAGGATCTCAAATAGGCTCCAAGCCATACTTGATTGATGTCCACTCCCATAGGTACTAACAAAAATCTCCCAGTCAAGCACAAATCAATCTCCAAACATTGCGATAGCACGGACCTCTAGAACTTCGCAGAGAAGCTCAATGTAGCCTTCTTGATACCCAACCTAGGAGTCTGAACCCACTCAGTGCGCTCTCTGTCTCTAGCAAGTTGTCGTGCTAGCAACCTCAAAAGTGACTCCCTTTGATCGCATTCCTTTGAAATGCCCCACTCTGAACGATACCCATCCTATAGTCGAACTCTCATGTATTTATGAGCAGAGTGTGCTCTAGGACATAGATAAACCTGTGAAGGGTGACCACTAATATATCAAATGTGAAACGTCATACTAAAGTGGACTCGAGTAGAGGTTGAGCCGCGAGCTTGGCCCGTTTAGAGATAGAAGTTTTTACGTGGCTAGATAGAAAGCATAGAACTCCTAGACTATCTCCTCGTTGTAGGTCCTTGGGCTCCCTGCCTTCCACTCACATTTCTGCCTCCAAAAAAGCTCGTGGATGACTAAAGCGATGTGGAGGCTGCCTGTGAGAACACGACGCTCCTCAGTGACAAGTATGGCTATCTTCTCGTGCTCATTCAACATGCGAGTATCATGTATATATGATATTGGCCTATCATACAACACATGTTTTGCTTCATAGCGATTGGTGTAGGCTCAAAACTGGGGGGGGCATTGGAATGTCACCCATACTATCAGCCTCAGAAGAGGAAGAGGTGTTGTCGCTAAAACTAGAGCCGGACTACGACTCAGAGTTAGCCTATGAGCCAATCGATGTGGCCCCCTCCTCAGATTCGGGGGTAGTTACCTCATCAAAACTCACCTGTTGGGCTCTGTTTCGAGCAGTGCGGGGAGCAGTAGGGGAGGTCATGCTGGCTAGAGGAATGTACTCCTCATCATCCTCATCGATCAGACGTTGAGAAAGAGCTACGGGCTTGGACTTGACCTCGCGGCGTATGTGGGACCTTGCTTAGGAGCCATGGTACATGTGGAAGCTTAGTTAGTACCAAAACAAGACAATAAAACACATGGGAAAATTTTAGAACAAGAAACGAACCCAAACAAAAAGTAAAAAAAATTGGACAGTAGCTGAGTTATCAACCCACAGTGGGAACCTATGGTCCGTCAATGGAACGATGGTTCGTGGGTCCCCTCTGTAGGTCAGAGTACCCAAAATTAGGTCTCTGATGTGGGAACCACAGATGTGCAGAATGGTCCATTAATGGAACGACAGACCATAGTCCACGCCGTGGTTCTACACTTAGTGAAAAACTTATGTTCAATTGACCCACAGACCTCGACCTACGGTCTGTGGGTTGGAGTCATGGGTCAGTGTTGTGCCAGGTTTCAGAACTTGACTCCTTGTTCATGTATTTTTGTTTCAACAATTACAAACAAACTAGGACTGCACATGCATTTCAACATGTAATTTGGTAGTTTATCATCCTTAGGGTTCCAATTACACATAATTCGACTTTTTAACATACCAAAACTATGAACCCTAAGTCAAAACATCTAATTAGAACTATTTATTGGTTTAGTTCAATTTTTTATTAACTACGCACTCACATAGCGTCATCCCAAGGGTATTTCTAAACTAGCATTATTGTTTGAACAAGTAATTCCTCAACCCAAGGTCGAGTTCATTGTTGTTACTTCAATTGAAACCATGAAATACTCAAAGTTTAGGGGAAATCATCATACCTTACAAGTACACAACAACGGTGAGTGTGTGATTGATTGCAAAGACCTCTAGACCAACTTAGACATCGAGCCTAGACTAAGAAATTGATGTGAGGGGAGGAGAGTGTAGTGGAATGAGTTTTGGAGAGAGAGAGGGGAGATATGTGATATATGGGATGATTAGGGGAGAGATATGGGGGATGTGAAAGGAATATAGTGGGTATATGGAAGGGTAGAAACAGTTAGGAGGGAAATATGGAAGTGGGGGAAGTTTAAAATGAAAAGTTAATTTTATTTATAAGAGGTCCAGGTCGGGTTAGCAGAACCCTAACTTTAGACCTACGAGACCCCATTGACGGTCAGTGGGTCGACCTACGGACCGTGGATAGGGTCCGTAGGTCACTCTAACAATTAGAAAATTTTGAGGACATACCTGGGATCTACGGATGCCATTCATGGTCCATGGATTGACCAATGGACCGTCGCTGGGGTACGTAGACCACTGCACAATTGTTTTTCTACAGATTTTGCCTTTCATCCCTGCACACGTAGCAACCATTGGGACTTTTTTTTAAATATTTTTTAGACACTTTTTAGACACGGACCCTATTCTATATCTAGCCAACATTGATACAAAAGTAAAACACCTATATAAGGAGCTACAAAAAAAATTAAAATAAAAGAAGAAAACTCCTATAACGAAAAGAAAAACATATAGTTGGCTAGATTGTACATCTTGGGTTGCCTCCCAAGAAGGGCTTGAGTTAACATCGCGGCACGACACAGACACCTTGATTACTCAGAAATCATCAATCTTGTAGGCCTTTATCACTTCTTGTACACTCTCAAACTTTCCCGTGTAGACCTTGATTCTCTGCTCGTTCACTTTGAGCCTTGTTCCCTCCTTGTTCTCAAGCTCGACCGCTCCATGTGGAAATACTTAAGTGACTTTGAATGGCCCGATCCACTTGGACTTGAGCTTGCCAGGAAACAAGAGCGACTTTGAGTTAAATAAAAGCACCAGATCACCCACAACAAATTCACGCTTTTCAATCTTTTGATCATGATACTTCTTCATCTTCTCCTTGTACAAGGTTGAACTTTCATATGCTTTTAGGTGAAACTTATCAAGCTCATTCATATCATTCACTCTTTGACTCTATGTGGCGCCCCAATCCAAATTCAACTTCTTTAGTGCCCACATGGCCTTATGTTCTAGCTCTACCGAGACATACCTATGGGAGTCTTGAATGGGGTGCGCTAGTCCCATAAAGCATCATCAAGCCTTTTTTACTAGTCCATTTTAGTAGCGTTCACATTCTTTGAAAGGATTTTCTTTATCTCTCTATTTGACACTTCAACTAGCCCACTAGGCTGAGGATGGTAAAGAGTAGCTACATTGTGACGAACTCCATATTTCTCTAGAAACGCCTTGAACAACTTATTACAAAAGTGAGAACCTCTATCGCTGATAATCGCCCTAGGTGTACCAAATCTGGAGAAGATACTCTTTTTCAGAAATGCGGTGACACTTTTACCCTCATTGTTTGAAAGCACAATTGTTTCCACCTATTTCGATACATAGTCAACTGCAACAAGAATATACTTCATACCATGTGAACTCACAAATGGACCCATGAAGTCAAGGCCCCAAACATCAAATAACACAATCATCAATATTGGATTCATAGGTAGCTATTTCCTCTTTGAAATTCCCTCTTCTATTCGGCAACGGTCATAAGACTTGGTGATATCATAAGTATCTTGGTGGATGGTAGGCCAGTAATACCCACACTACAAGATTTTATGAGCAGTCCGAACACCACTATGATGCCCACCAACAGGCGATGAATGACACGCCTCTAGAATAATTATCATCTCTACACATTGGCGGATAATCCCATCAGTACAAATACGAAACAAGTAAGGCTCATCCCAAAATAACTTATTCACATCATGCATAAATTTTTTTCCTTTGGTTAAATGACAAATTCGATGGAACCAAATCGCTTGCCAAGTTGTTAGCAAAATCTGTGAACCAAGACATAAGATCAAAAGAAACTACCAATACCTGTTTGTATGGGAATGCATCATTAATTTCATCCCATCTCCTAGCTTGAGCATGGCTTCCTCCTCTAATCTGGACCAATGGTCGGCAACTTGATTCTCTGTCCCCTTTCTATCTTTCACCTCAAAATCGAACTCTTCCAGCAACAATACCTATCTAATTAACCTCAGTGTTGCATCCTTTTTAGCCATCAAATACCTCAATGCAGAATGGTCAGTATGCACTATAACCTTAGTACCAAGTAAAAAGGATCAAAATTTCTCAAATGTGAAAACCACAACAAGTAGTTCTTGCTCAATCACAGTATAGTTCTTTTGAGCAACATTCATAGCTTTGCTGGTATAGTAAATCAGATGAAGAATCTTCTCTATCCTCTATCCCAATACCACACCAAGTGCCAATCCACTTGCAACACACATCACTTCAAACGGTTTCCCCCAATCTTGTGAAATAATGATAGGTGCTGATACTAACCTTGCTTTCAACTCTCCAAATGCTCTTAGACAAGCATCATCAAAATCAAACTTACACTCTTTTTTCGAGCAGTTTGCATAATGGGTGTGCAATTTTAGAGAAATCCTTGATGAACCTCCGATAAAAACGTGCATGCGCAAGAAAACTTCTAACACCTTTAACAGAGATAGATGGTGTAACTTTTCTATTACCTCAACTTTAGCTCTATCAACCTCAATACCCTTCTTAGAAATACGATGACCCAGAACTATCCCCTCTTTCACCATGAAGTGGCACTTTGCCCAATTGAGCACAAGATTGCACTTTCACACCGTTTAAGTACCTCGGCCAGATGCATCAAACAACCATCAAATGAGTCACCTACCACAAAGAATTCATCCATAAACACCTCAATAGTATCCTCCACCATATTTGAAAATATCTACATCATGCAACACTGGAAGGTCGCTGGAGCATTACACAACCCAAATGACATCCTTTTGAAGGCAAAAGTCCCATAAGGACAAGTGAAGGTGGTCTTATCTTGGTCTTCTGAAGCTACGTATATTTGATTGTAGCCAAAATACCCATCAAGAAAAAAATAACAACCCTTACCAGCAAGACGATGCATCTAATCCATGAACGACATCGAAAAGTGATTTTTTTCTATCCAAGCATTAAGTTAGCGATAGTCTATGTATACTCTCCTTCATGTCATTGGCCTCATCGAAACAAACTCATTTTTCACATTAGGCACCATAGTACTCCCACCTTCTTTGTACACACTAAATAGGGCAGACCCAACTACTATCTGCAATGGGGTACATGATTCCTGCATCCAACCATTTGATGATTTCCTTTTTCACTACCTCTTGCATAGGTGGATTTAGTCTCCTTTGGTTCTCTATATTAGGCCTATTATCCGGCATGAGTTGGATTTTATGAGAACAAATGCCAGGAGTAATCCCAAAAATGTATGCAATGGTCCATCCAATAGCCCGCTTGAACCTTTTCGACACAGAAACCAATGTCTCTATTTGTACCTCATTCAAATTGGCCGCAATGATTACCGGTAAAGTGTCATCTCTTCCCAAGAATACATACCTCAAATGCGATGGTAGTGCCTTGAGCTCCAATTTTGGAGCTACTTCCCCAAATGGTTTTATAGGTGGAGAGTCGCGATTCTTCATATCTAGCTCCAATTTCTTTGGTTTGGAATGAAATTCGAACCTATCAAATGTCGCAACTAATTCATCATAGTCTTGAATACCATCACCCTTAAAATTCATCATTAACATTGCCAGTGAATCAACACCCAACCTCTCTTAAATAGACACTTCAAAACCTCGCTCCACAATATGATTCACCACTGATACTGACTTGAGATAGTTTTCCTGCTTTATAGACCTACAGCTATTGACAGTTACCTCATCATTATTCAATCAAAACTTCATCTGCCCTCTCTCCATATTGACCAAGTCACGCCCAGTAGCAAGGATGTGTGCCAGGCTGATGTGGGTTCACAGTAGTTGACATATAATTAAACTGCTGCTCTTTATTGACACTGCTTGGGCATCAACTTTTTGATCGATTCCGGACAAGTCATTTCGCATTTTTTTCACATTCTTATCCGTTACATCAAACCTCTTCATCATCTTCTGCAAAATATCCTCAATGTGTGACATACTAGCCCAGTTTCTTTATTTCCAGATTACTAATTTCCAGGTGGAACATAAGTCCAAACTCTCTCATTTCTGTTACCATAGTTGTTTCGGTTGTAGTTGTTATCACCATTGTAGTTCCCATCCCGGACATAGTTTCCCAATTGATTGTAGTTTCCATAGTTTCGAACTTAGTTTCCTTGACCTTGGTGCCAATTATCTGAGTTGAAACCTTGGGCGTTGGTTCGAAAATCCCTAGTCTAATTATTCACTAAATGTGCATCCTCTTTATAGTAGCATTCCTCAACTGGTGGTGATGGAGTTCTAGTTAGGTAATTTAGCGCATTCACCTTCTCTACATTTCCACTCATATGCTTCAATACCAACCCAAGTTATGTCCTCATCTGAGCCATCTCCCCACGAATGTCGTCACTTAATTGATCTGGTGCGGCTTGAACAACGAATGTGCTTCTTCAATTATTAGCTTTTCTAGTGCTCCATGCCTTATTATTTTGGGAAATCTTCTCCAATTTTTCAGTAATCTCCTCAAAAGTGCACTCACCATAGGATCCTCCAGCGATAGTATCCAGCACAACCTTTCCATTGTCATCCTGCCCTCTATAGAAATACTCCTTCAGTGACTCATCATCTATGTGCTGATTCGAAACACTTTTGATGAACGCAGTGAACCTATCCCAAGAACTACTCACAGACTCTCCAGGTAGTGAAACGAAATTATTCCACTTGTCGTTATGGTTAAGCTTCTTAAATACTAGGAAATAATTTGCATGAACACTCGATGCAATTGATCCTATATATGAATTGAATTATATGGAATCCCAACAAACCACACTGCAGCATCACCGGTCAATGACAGAGGGAAGACTCTCAAACCTATGACATCTATATCTACTCCAGTCGCCCCACACAAATCTTACAGACACTTCTCAATTTAGCCATGTGACCATGTAAATCTTCTGAAACAAGTAATCAAAGAAGGGGTTTGTGTATGCAAATAACCGATTATTGATCAAGTAGCAAGTGAGCAGGATTCAAACTTCTGATTATCACTATGAGAAAGAAACTAGGGTACATGTGTTCCCCCACAAGCTTTTAACGTGGTAATCCTAATAATAGTAATCTTTTCTTAGTGTTTTACACGCGAAGTTGGTAAGATAGGTATCCGTAGGTGATTGTTCCACCAAATAGGGAATATCACTTGCACCTTTGTCCGACTATGAGTGTATACTTTACTAACCCTTACATTTACCTCAAATTAGACATCACATCAATGTATGGGTTAGTTTTCACCATCGCATAAATTGACATTAGACTATTAGATAGCATCTACTAAATCTCTGTTGTTAATTCTTTTCTCCTTAACTACCTCATTGGTCTAGAAACTAGCAACGAGGCGAGTTCAAAAACGTGCACTCGTTAAAAAGACTTCTAAGCGAAAGAAATACCAACACATGCATAAACACTATTCAAGAATTAATTAATTATTATTTATACATTGTTAATTGCTCATGGCTCCCACAACCCAGGTTGTGGATTTAGCTACTCATGCTTGAAAGAATAGAATTCATGTTTTGATATGAAGAATTCATGAACTTACAATTAGAGTAGATGAAACCCAAAATCTCCAATTGAATTTCAACGTAAAAATCTTATAAACCAAAATCCAGAAATCAAATTGCTAAAGTTGCAACTTCACTAAGAAACACCAAAACATAGAAGTATACCATAATGTTTAACCACCAAAAACGAGGTTTATGACTACTACTTATAGAAAACATGTCCTAAACAAAATAAGAAAATAACAGGTTGGGACACGATTTTAGTTGACGCTTCAACCTATGGACCGTGGGTCGACCTATGGTGTGTAGGTCCCATCCGTGGCTCAATAATTAGACAATTTCATCAGGTACAGGAACTTTCAACTTTTTGATCTTCATTGACAGTTGTGCAGGACTGACCGTGGGTCGACCAATGGTCTGTCGTCTTGCTCTGTGGTTCCACATTTGTCAGACTTCCTTGATGTTCCACCACCACTTACGTTCTGTGGACTCGGCTACTGTCCATCTTGGAAATCTATGGTTTGAGTTACTTAAACTCATCCCTAGGCCAAGACCTACGACTACCTATCCACGGTCTGTTGATGGACCTACGGTCCGTGGATGGCACCGTTGGTGGCTACTTTAGCAATTTTCAGCTCGCATCTTCATCAACCGCATCTAAGCCCATTTCCTACAAACACTAGAGACAAAACATTAATTATAATACAATATGGCCCTAGACACACACAACTTCTAAGTGAAATACATCAAAAATACCGTAAACTCACGGTATATCAATAAGCAAAAGTTTAAGTTGGGGGTGTTGATGTGTCCAAGATTTGGACTAATTTGGGGCTTTGTTTATATAGATTTAGTGTTCTCAAATTCATAACTTGTGCCATAAAGTGATGTTAACTCCATTATTTTTAGGTATATGGATTGAGGAACAAAGCAAGGACACTAACATTCAAAAAGGAACAAAACAAACTAAATAAATGAAGAAAGGCAAGCCTGGTGATCGCCAAGAGCACTTTTCGAATTGCCGAGCGGCTAGCTTAACCACCTAAAGTTTGAGTGTGCCAGCCTTGAAGGAAGAAACCAAATCAGCGACGAAAAGGAGTAGTCATCAAATCGTCGAGCGGTTCAACGATGCAATAAGATATCGCTCAAATTTATAGAACTTGAGGATGCTGAATGCCAAGGTGAAAAGGCGATGGAAGAGATCAATGGTTGGTTCACCGAGTGATTTGGTGAGCCCGACTTACTTCGCCAAATAGCCCTTTGTGGATTAATTTTAGCGACTATAAATTAGATTTTGAACATTTATTTTAGTATGTTGGAGAGTTGGTTTATGTTGAACAATACAAATTTAGCTTATAACACTTTTCTCTGTAGTTTTTCATAGTTTTGAAGAACCTTAGAGATTCAATTTGGAGATTTTGGAAGTGGATTCCAAATGTTCTGCAAATTAAAGCATTGTAAAGACTAAATCACTCTTATCCAGTTGATGGCTAATCGATTCGGTAATCATTTTTACTCTTTTATGATGTTTCGCTAAAACCCCAATTCTTGGGGTATGATCATATGATTATGGGTTGAATTAGTTACGGGTATTGTTAATGTTTAAATTCTATTTTGATGTGAGTTTAATCATAAATTGTGGTTTAATTTATAAATTGTAGTTGCAAATGTAGTTCTAATTTTGTGTTCTTAGCTTGCTTGAGAGAGAGGTTTTAGAAGTAAGATTATTGATTAATGATTTGTGGGTATTGGATTGAGTTGGGTTTATCTCGAGAGATTAAATCATAAACTCAATCCTACCCATCTAGCTCAAAAGAGTGGATGAATTAAGGTGTGGGATGTTTGTCATTGTCATGCTTGTTGATGTTTGAAAGAAATCACCTAATTCGGGGTAGTTGTTTAGGAGAAAGTTATCTTCCTTATAATCTAGCCTGCTCATTGAGTTTTAGCTATTTACTAGCAGTTTCAATTACCCATATATCAAAAGTTCCCTATAATCGATCACATCCCGAGAATCCCTCTCCCTATTGTTAATTCGAAGTTTTTGTGACTGCTTTGTAGTTGATAATTAAAACCCAAAACCCCCATCTTACATTCGTGTTACCCCTTTTATTTGACTAATGTTTTTTTCGATAATTTCTGTTCCTATGGTTGATTAGACCACGTTTGCACTTCTTAATTAAATTTAAAACATGTACTGCTCCATGTGGGATTTGACCCCAACTCATTTATTGGGTTCTATACTGATTTACAATTGTTGGCACCTAGAATTTGATGATATGTGCTTTAAACATTAAGTCATGAACCTATTTTGGCACCATTTGAACCTAACATATTTGTTGGAAACAAAAAGAAAACTTCTTAAATCAAATTGCCCTACCTTCTTACCAAAAATCTTTTTTACAGAATTGTGATATTTGGATAGCAAACTTAGGCCAAAAGCCTAAGTTGGGGGTGTGGAAAGAAAGAAAGAATGAAACCCAAGTAAAGGACAAAGAAAGATGAAATAAAACTCAACTTTGAAAGTGATACAAAATGAAGGAACCCCTCCTTATAAAAAAAAAAAAAGAGTCATTGTGATGGAAATGCCTTTGAAAAATGAAAATGAAATAGAGAAGTGAATGAAATAAAAGGGGATTCCAAATAAATTGAGTGACAAGTCAAAGTTGGAGTTCTCAGATGAAAAAGAAGGAAAAAACTTGAGAAGAAGTGATGATTATTGCAACAATGCTTTGAAAAGTTAAAGTTACCAATACAAATTGACCATGCATTAATCCTAAACCTATTACAAGCGTAAAAGACCCTCGAGATCTTTCATGAACTAGGTTATGTGATAATGGAAATTATGGACAAACCTATGGGACAAAGCTTGCATGTGTTTCTCTTTTGGGAGAGTGAGAGTTGCATTGATTCATTATACCTTTGTTGATTTGGTTTGTGAGAGCATGGAATTGTTCTTGTTGCGAGGGAACTTGAATGCATTTGTTGAAACATGTTCTTATATTAGACAAGAAGCTAAAGTGAGCTTGAGCTTGTGTTAAGACTAGCTAGTCATCGTTTGAAGTTTTTTAATCATGATTGAGGGTAACATGTTATTGAGAGTACTCATGCTATGGCACTTGCATGTTAGCTCTCATTGAGTACTGTTGTAGAAACCCTTATTGAGCTTATTATGTTCTTGATTTACTTGAGTAGAAGCAAAAGTTTAAGTTAGGGGTGTTGATAAGTTGTAGATTTGCACTCATTTATTGTCCATTTAGCTAAATAATTAGTGTCCTCAATGCCTTATTTTATCCTATTCTGATAGAATGTTGATGATTTGCAGTTATGAAGGCGATTAGACAAGGCAAGCACTGGTGTTTGAAAAGATGGCAAAAAATACAAAAAGAAGTGTAAACTGTACATTGTTGATCGCCTAACAAGAAACGTGGATCGCCAATTAAGCACTGCCTCGCACAAAGTGACACTGCATAGCACTTATATCTCTCAAAAAAGGTTGACTCTAGTAGTGGCTGCGATGCGCTGAATGAGAACAATGCTTCTGATGCACATGACCCATAGCGACAGACTGAAAAGCTAAGATTGAATGTCCGAAAGGCGAGCCAAGGTAATGTTCAATGATTCATTGAACATGAAAGGTTGACTCAATCGAGTTCGCCAACTGAGTTTCAAACACATAAAGCCTAGAGCATCATAAAACGAGCTAAAGGGAGAAGGGAGATTCACCAAACATGTTCAGCGACGGTCAGTCGCATAGTGGATTTTTGGCCAAATTTTGAGAAAGTATAAATAGCCCAAAGGAGATAGAAAACATATATAATTTTAGGCAAATTTCGAGAGCAAATTTTGAGATGAAGTTTTTAGAACACTTTACCTTTGAAAAACACTTTTCTAGCTTTTGGGGTTTCACAACTTGGTTTTGAATTTGATAAATTCAAGTTGAATCCAAAGTGGATTTACTTGTAATTTTTTTATTTCAAGTCACTAATAGTTTCTTTCATGGAAGGTATAATCTCTTTACTTTTCCTGATGGGTGGCTAAATCCCCAAGATCTAGGTGTGCAAATACGGGGTTATGTGGTTATTTAATGTTGTAGGTATTGTGGTATGCACTATTTTTTTGTTGTTCATATATGAATTTGGTATAATTACCATGGTTTTAACTTAAGGGTTTAGATTGCAAACTTAATACATACTTCCGATTCCCGGTTGTGCTCGAAAGAGATTGATTGCAGTGAGTAATTAGTTCAATACTAGTAATTTAGGCTTGATGTATGTAACTTGCTTGAAAATAGAGGTTATGGGTTTGATCTATTTGCCATGTTATTGAAAGAGAGAATAGAGTAAGGTATTTGGTTGTTTTTATTGAAATTTAAATGAAATCAAAAGGAGATTCTATGCAAAGATTCTTTGAGATCGAATGATGCTTAGCGTCAATGAAAATGACTTAGCATATTCATGAATGTTTATCACTATAGAGCAACATAATTACCCCTATGTGACATCAATTTCCAATCCCCAAACTCCTAGATTGCTTTTTAACTCTTGATTTCTTTGATATTTTAGTTTAATTGCAAAGATTTATAACAAAAGCTTTATATTAAATTTGTCGAATCATCCACCCAATTTTTCTTACTATTTCAAATGATTGAATTTAAATTCTAAATTTCTCAATAAGAATTCTCTACGATATACCATTCCTGGTGGGATTAGACATTGACTCTTCATTGGGTTTTTATATTAACTATGACCGCTTACTCTTTAAATTGGTTTTTAAGAGTAATTTGAGTGTTATCAAGCATGGTGGTGCGATATTCCTTAACCACCATTTTGGACACACCCTGAACAAACTTACTCATCCTTGCCCTAGAGTGGCAACCATGGAAAGAGCATATTTGGACAATTGTGTGAATTCTAAAGTAAACTATTTCACACTCATATTTCCTTGATGAAGGTTGATGAATTCAAGTATTTTTGCCTCCATCTCAAGAGGAAAGAACCTATCAAGAAAAGGAGCCTTAAACGTTTCCCAATAAAAAAGGCTCGCATCTACCACCCTCTTTTCCTTCCATTGATAAAACCAAACTTGACAAACACCCTTAAGTTGATAAGTGGCCAATTCCTCCTTTTCCACCAGCGTCACACCCCTGATCATCAAAATTGTATGCACCTTACCAATAAACTCTTGAGGGTCTTCCTTAACCTTGGAACCATAAAACTCTAGGGTATTAATTCTAGTGAAGTCACACACTCTATTTGTTGTTGTACCCACACTTACCATAACCTCCCTATTAGCTTAAGTCGTTACAGTTAGATCCAACACTTGGAAAGTGGCTCGTAACTCTGCATTAGTCACTTGTTCAACCAAAGGATTGACCGAAACTTGAGAAGCTTAAGGAGCTTCTTGTTCCACATTCTCAATCGCATTCCTTCTAACATATGTTCTCCGGGGATTCATATCATGAAAAGCATCAGATAAGGAGCAAGAGAGAGAGACATAGAGTTACACTTTATCGCACAACTTTAGAGTAATGAAAGAAGTAGAGTTTCCTAAACATCGTTTATCCTCTTATTCATAAATGTGGCACATTTCACACTCATGAACAAGGCTCTACTCGACGTTGCTTATGAGACATCCTAGGACCTTTCAAAACATTTTGCTCTAAATACCAAATTTGTCATAACCCAAAGTATACCCTAGGCGTAACATGACATATAGAATCCCAAGAGGCCCTACATAAGCCACCTACCATACATCATACAAGGTAATGGAAATAAGGATTTCAAATAAATAGCTTTATATCTTAAAAAAAGTTTGACAAAAGCAGAAGTCTAACATAAGTCTCAATAAGTCATTCATCTCTTTCATTATTATGAATGTGAATGGGATGCAATCCATTCATCACATAAAATTTTGAAAACATAAATAATGTAATGCTATAAAAGTGTCTTGGTCCTCGGAACATAAAGACTCACTGAATCCTTGGGTGTCAAAGATCAACCAGCCACGAGTGTGAGAGGTAAGAGTGTTAGACCCTACATGAGGGAAAAAATGTAGGCATAAGTATGCATTAGTACATGAAATGTAGTAAGTATGATAGTAATGCATAAAAGTTATGAAATCATACTAAAAAGAATTTTACATGACATGCAATGAACAAGCTAAATCATAAGACAGAAGGGTTAGAAAATGTAAATCATAATGATGGTCAATGCAAGATAAACATAGTTAAATCACTTGTGAGATACTTTAGAAGTAACCTTAGTTCATTATTGTGGGAAGTTTACCATGTGAGCTATAACATGGAATCCACATCTATCTCACACCAAAAAAATATGTCCTTACTTGCCAAGGTTAGAGCCATGAGTCTGAGCTAAAGTGAATCCACTAGCTAATGTCTATCTAAGACAACATCATATGGTGGTACATAGTTATGAGATAAGGATATTTATACTAGAAACTCGGGCTATACTAACAGGGGAGCCTCCATCTCAATATTCTCTCAGTGCTAAGCACAAATCCCACGAAATAGTCATTATTCTTACTCATTTCAGCATCCATGGAAAGGCGCAAGTAAGCAGGCAATCCAAGCTAAAGTTCATTTAGAATAGCTCCTTAATATTTATTCAACTTAGGTGAGAAAACCTTTCAACCTTATGAATCCTTTTGTGAGAAAACCCTTTCACAATCAGGTTCTTAATACTATCTTTCACAACAACAATAACATTGATAATTTGCTCTCAAAGTATCTTTAAATAATTTATATCAATTTCATAAAGAACATGCTTATCTTTACAAATTCATCTTTCATAGTTCGTAAGCTTCATCATATGATTATAGTCTAAAAATCATGGATATTCATGTGAATTCAACTAAAAAGAATATAATTAGTTCAATTCATGCATAAAAATATAAGAAAAAAATTATTGAATCATAATTGGGAAGTACCCATGAAGGTTGAATAAAACCCTAACTTTGAATTGAGAATCTAATCTTGTAAAATTGGAGACTTTAGGAACCTATGGAGGAAAAGACTCCATAGATGAATACCAACATACCTTAGAGTTCAAAGCCCAATTGTTTTGGTGAATTTAAGACATTGGTACTTGAAACCCTAGTTTGTTCTTCCTTGAATTTGAAGGGGAGGAACTTGGATGGAATTTAGGGATTTAGGGGAATGATTTAGAATGGGTAGTTTTACGGCTAAAATACTTATATAGGACTTAGAATTAGGACCAAAACGACCTAGTTTAGGAATCAATCGCTTAGGGGAAAGACCCAAAAGTCCCTTAAAAAAAGTTGTCGGACCCTTCTACAGTTTAGACCTACGAACTGTACTGGTCAAGCGTAGAAAAGTTCATAAACTTTAAAATTGGACCATCTTTTGAAGGACGTGTCTACAGCTCATAGGTCTACCTAGCCTGAACGTGACCCTCAAAATTTCACTAAATCTCAAACTTACCTATGAGACCAATCTACGATTCGTACAGGTTTACGGGTCGTCCTGGTCAATTTTCGAATGAGATACTGAAACTTGATTTTTTTCCAAAACTCTACCCTGGGTATACGGTTCCCTTTCTACAACCAGTAGGACTCGCAAAATCAATCTCAGATATATTTTTTGCACTATTATTTTTCCTTTCAACTTTCCAACTTCTGAGGTGTTACAGGCGATGAACATGCCAATATAGAAATTTCCATATTTGCTTGAACTCCTACTTTGTAACGACCCGTTAGGTCGTTTTGAGCACTAGAACTATTTTGATTCTTTCCATAAAATTTGAGATTGATATTTTGAACAATTCAGTAACTATGATTAGTTAGTTAACGAATATTTATTAAATAATTAATTTTATTGATTGTTAATAGGTCAAGTCTATAATTTATTTAATAACCTTTACAACGTGTCCCATATGATTAAATTAAGTTAGTGGAATTTGCGACTTTTAATACCTAATTATTTTTAGAAAGGAATGAATAAGGGATCAGAAACTTACAGGCAAAGACATGGGAGTTGACTCGATCAAATTTCAAGTATGAGTTGATTCAAATTTTCAAGAAAGTTTTATGCATTCATTCCTAAGTCGTGAAAGATAAAAATAATTTTATACTAGTTGAAGTTATTATGGAACTAGAAGTTAGCAGTAATTTGGATGTGTTGTAGCGATTTTCTTTTTTCTCGATGTTTTGGAGGGAGGAAAACTGTGACATTCTTGGTTAGCTAATGATTTCCATTAAATTAAGGCAATGATGGGTTGGTGATAACTTAGAGGAAATTATTTTCATTGAATTGACTTAAAATTTGTTCACGGCCGCCACTGGTTACGAAACCAGTGGTTTCAATCTCAATATTTATTTTTTATTTATCATACTGGTTTCAATCTCAATATTTATTTTTTATTTATCATTGTATAAATTTAGTTTTTGATATATTGAGATAGATAATTAAATATTAGGTATATTATATTATATGAATAGCATTAGAGTTATGTTATTTGAAGGAATTAAGACTTAACCCTAGGCTTGGGGTTCTAGGAAATTGATTATCTATTTGGGGGTTGTAGGTTTAGGATAGGCATATAGTAATATGAGTGTCTAAAGACTTGGTTTCTTACAAATATTAAATATTTGATAGATTGGGAACATCCTAAAGCTTTACGAAATGGAAAAGCAAAATCTTGATAAACTATGACATGTGTTCGTCATTCAAGGTAAGTTAAGACTTTCAAATTTCGTTGAAGGACAGTTTTTTAATTAAAGATTAAAAATGGAATAGACAATGGATAAGGACAGAAGATGGGGAGCTCATACCAATGGTGAGACGGGCATTGATATGAGTACCGGTGTTATGAAAAGAAAGTTTGTTACTATAAAATGATGGCTTGTAATCCGAGAATGCGAAACCATATAGGCATTAGCTGATGTATTATTGATTTGGTTTCTTTTGTGTTGTAGTTTTCTTTTTTTAACCCGTATATTTATTATAGTTGAGGTAATTACATGTCATATTGAAGTTCATTTATTGAAGTGCATCATCATCTCATGTTATTGTTATCATATCGCACACATGTATTGACATAAGATTTAGTATAAGTTGGACACATGGAGATCATTCATACTGGGATTGTTTGATTTTATGATTATAAATTGAGTACGTAGATATCGTTTTGTGCTGGGAATTATATGATTGTATGCCAGTGCGTTGAGATTATCCGCACAGTCACGTGGAGATCGTATGTGTCGATATATGGACCTTGTGAGTCTCCCATGGTTCATGAACTCTCAATGTATTTCCGAGAAGTATCATGTATATAAAGTTGAAAGAGTACTTGGAATCTGAGGCATATGATCATTTCATAATGTCACATTGCATTGCATCTCATTACATCCTTCATTCTTGTTGAATATGTGATTTATTGGTGGTTGGACATTATATGATATTTGATTACCCTATTTAATGAAACTTGATTGATAAGTATAATGTAGCCTTGTACAAGTAAAATAATGATTTTTTTTTATACTCTTGTCGCTACTTTTTCATTGTCGATCTATGAGATATTCTGGGTACACGGTTTCGTAGTAATACTACACTTGTTGCACCTTTTTGTGGTGCAGATCCAATTCCAGATATGAGCATAGTCGTGGAGCTTATGAGTCCAAGCTTACATTATCTTGGAGTTGTGGTGAGCTCTTTGGCGGTTCTGCAGCTCACACCTCCCTCTATCTTATTATTTATTTTGTTGTTTTCTTATTCAGACATATTTTTTTTACGTTTAGGCTTTTCATATAGTTTCATACTTGCATTGTATTTTAGAATCTCTTGTACTTATGACACCAATTCTAGAGTGGTATTTTAGTTTTCTGCATTTCATACTTATGAAAGTAATTAAGTCCTTGAGGTATTCCACTTGTTTTTTTATCTTTCACCTTAATTATTTAGTTAAATCTATAAAACAAGTGAGTTGGCTTACCTATCGGCTGGGAATATAGGTGCCATCACAACATGTGAATTTATGGTCGTGACATACTTTCTGCCTCTCTCTCATGCTATACATTTTTTTTTTATATAAATCTCAAGTTTATAGCATTTCACTTTTGCGTATAATTCTGTAATCCTCCTCTATGGCGCAGTTTGTCTATCACATTTTAATATTGTATTTCTGATTTCAGGTGAATTTTTTTCTTTATTCGATTGTTTTTGCACCTATTTATTATTTATGAAAATATGATGATGGGTAAAATGGATGCTTTTAATATTGAAGAAAAGAAAGATAGCTAAACTTCTCTTTGGAAAGGGATGAAAGCAGCTTCCTTGAGTTTGAGTTTCATTATTGAAGATTATTGTGCAACTTCCTGAGCCTTTGGCTCATTTGTTAACCGATTTTTCACATTCATGTCTGTATTAACTAAAGTTTTCTTTTTCAATTTCATTGCAGCTAATGATATTGAGAAAAACTCAATGAGAAATGAAGAAAGGCTGTATCAACAAAATTCTCAACAGTCAGTAATGCACTTATATTTTGGCAATTATTTTGATAACCTTTCTGCTTACTTGTGTTCTACATTGGAGTTGGCAAAACGTAGCAGTCTTAATCTTTTTAATCTAATACTAGTAACCAACAGACCATTTATTCTAATTATGACTATAATCTAAATCAAACAGTAAGGCTTTTGTCTATTATGGAGTAGAGGAAGGCTCCTAAACAACTGCTTTGGTGTCATTTCTTGTAAGTTCCCATAGTTCTATACTTTTATATCTACTATGTCAAGCAATCTTCAAATGAAACTTGAAATATCATGCTTTTTCCTCATGAATATAACCACTCAACTATAATTTTATCATTTTATTTAGTATTTCACTATACGTTATAAAATGACATACATGATACCTTCTAAAAGTAGTTGTTGACAATTTATAAAGAGAGCATAAAGAAGCACAGGAAATTCAGGTAATTATATAATAATGAGGTGCTCTTTAGAAATGACCATATGTATTATTGGAACCATTTGACCCACTAAAATTTCTCCTGGGATAGCTAGATGTCCAAGAGATATCATGTATTCTATCTCTGAACTGAGATTAAAATATAATTAATTTTTAGTATCAATTAGAACAAAGATAGAAGATGACTAGAATTTATTATTCAAAAGAGATGTACCTTCTCTGTTTCTTCCATAAATTTATATAAAATTTTATTATGTAGTTAATAGTAGGGGGTTAAAAGGGAGAATTTTAGTAGTTAAACAAAATGCACTTTGTTATCAACACCAATTATATTAATTTTATGGGGCTATTGATTTTCACGGGTGACGTATGCATAGAATATCATTTCTCTCAATGAATCTCCCACGAAGAGTTGAGGACATGTAGGTACAATCCGTAGCCCTCTCAAGTCAAGTAGAAAGCCTTGGTACTCTGTGAGATTATTGGAGCAAGGTTCCGACAAAATGAAGGAGTGTTGCTGATTTGGAAAACAATGGTCTTTAAACACTCCTATATGTGAGCAGGTGTATCTATCTGTCATATTCCATTTCAACTCTCCTTTTCAATATATAATAACTATGCTATAAGTGAAAATATTGAATTTATATGTTCGTCTTGAGAAAATAGGGTATGTTCCATTTAATACGCCGATGTAACTTGGTGCATGTAGCATAACATCATGTCCTCTTTTGTGCCTCTTTTAGATCACTTTATTCTTTCAACAAGCGCGTTCACGAATTATTTTTTTATTGTTGGATTTGTTAGCAGTCATGTAGCAAAAGTTAGCTTACGAACACTGCAGTGATTAATTGTACAAAATATGTGATGTACTTTTCAAGCACAGACAATATGGATACACTCAAAAAATTATACTATTTGTAGTCTTGTGTGGTTCTCTTGGATGTCCCATGTGTCTTTATTAAGATCTGATTCATTCGCATACACCGTTAGTTTCAGTCTGTCAATCACTCTCTTTCGCTTTCTGTTTCAGAAGCTAAGGTACTTTTTGTTTGTTGATTTATCTTATTTCTTTGTTTTGTTAAGTTACTTTTGCGGCTCTTACTTTGGGGTTAGAATTTTAGATTTCTTTTTGCAAAGTTTGATTAAAAAAAAAAAAAGACGTGTTGCTAATTGGAAAGAGGAAGCAGATGGTGTCAAATTCAATTTCATCATCTCTCATCATTATTATTATAATTTATTATTTTCCTTAAATTCTCTCATTTTACCTTTTATGTCTATAAAAAAAAAATTTAAAAAAAACACTTTTCTACTACCCTACACGTTTTTTTCATATTTTTTTTTTATCTCAATTAATCTCATTTAATTTATTGTTGTCATAAAAATTTTCCAAAAAATAATTTTTAAAAAAATTTCATCAAATACTATTAATTGATCTTTCCTGAAACCCTTCCTCTTCGTTCTCTCATATTTCTTTCATTCATAAAAAATTAAAACAAGCAAAGTTAGTGATGGCAAAATGAAATGATCGAAAAGAAAAAAGTATTGACAAAACATTGATAATGCAGATATAACTTTATTATGGCAAACACAATGGTTTGTTTTTCTATTTATACATATAAAAATTGAGCAATGAATGAAAACACTTATTATTATTATTTTTAAAATGATAAAGTAATTTTATTTTTTATGCAATTAATTTAAGAAACATATAAGAGAAATTGTTTTTGATAAAAACATATAAATATCTATGTCAGACTAAGGAATGATCTAACAATTATA